>VRYO01001366.1:12699004-12932492 GCA_009812075.1 Sialia sialis
CTTATATTCAGGTGCGGTTTATAATCGTGAAACTACTGTACATGGAAAAAAATTATTCATGTCTCTATAAAATAATTTGCTTGATAGTTGAATATCTATATTGACATACAGTTCATATAGGAATTCATTGTATTTCAGGGTGAGGATGTAAACATTCTGAAAGTTTTCTAACTGTTCTCTCTTTGTTACTTCTAAAATTCTCAATATGTGATTTAAATCTTTCTGAAATTATGTTGATCTTACCCTAAAATTTGAATGTGATATATCAGGATTTCAGAGTTCAGTTTAAAATATTTGACGGTAAAATGAGCGATGGAGAAGCAACCCTGCCAGAGATGTGATGTTTGATTTTTGACTTTTCTGCACTCCAGTATTGTAAAATGTCACATAGAACATTGTCCACAGGTGTCCAATAGATCTGACATAAAGTGTGACAAAGCTGAACTATCCTTATCTGCATACTAGTTTTTTTATACACCTACACATTTATTCGCTGTAACCTCCTTCTGAATTGTATTCTTGTGGACATCAGTATATATACACTTGGTTTTGATTTTCTTTCTCTTATTTTGTAGTTTCAGATGGCTGTGTTTTTATTTGTTATTTTGTATTAGCTTTTACTCATTACAAATAGCAGCATGCCAGTTCTTATTCCATCCCAAAATGTCACTGCTCTAGAAAGTATTTGCTACAATGATACTAAGCAAAATAGGAAAGATTATTTGTAATGATGGTGGAGTGTAATTGCTGGAGACTTAAACTGAATTTAAGGAACACCAACATACAGTCACAGATGTGGCTCTAAATTGGTGACTTGGAGTATAAGACATCAGGAAAGTATGGTGGACTGTGATAAGTAATGGGCTTTTAATTAGTGACTATTCCAGATGAGCCTGTTGTTATTGTTGTGTGTGTAGCTGGATATGGTTTCAGACCATTCCTGTTGGGTCACACCTTTCTTAAGAAGCAATTTAAATGAGAATGTGTCTTTTGCTATTATTCTTTCTGAAGATCTGCCTGACTCGTGACTTTGCTCAAGTAGAGCATTTCAAGCACTCTTTTTGGGGTGGCCTTGTAGATAAGCAGGGAGACAGGATGCAGACTTGATGTGAGGTGTGGGCTTGTGTGGTGAGCCTGATGAGCCTGGCTCCCAAGTTTGCTGCTTATCCATACAAAAAGTGCCTGCAAGAGGCTGGAATTCTGTCAGGATTATTTAACACAGAGAAAGACCACAATGAACACTCAAAAAGCAAGAATGGGATCAAGCCAAATGTAGTGATATTTGGAAAGTGTACATAGTCTAAAATTATATAAAGTATCAAAGTTTCCATCCTGGTTCTGGGACGATAGGGCAGTGTTGCAGTCTCTGCCATCCATCAATCTTTTAGTCCTTCCTGGAAAAGAAATTTGCACTTAAATCACCCATGACTAGAGGCTAACTTACAGTTCAGCCCATGGCTCTGTTGATGTGGCTATGGCACTGCATTCGTTCACTGGCCACAGCTGGCCAGCTGTGTCCTGCTGGGGTGCTGCAGTCCCTCTAGTTGGCTGTGATTTAAGTTTCCTAAATATGAAAGTAAAAATACTAAAGTAATATCCTAGAGTATAAAATCTTACTTTCACAGTACAAAATCTAGCCCTTCTTAGTGTATGTCTCACATCTGTGCCTGTGCTAGTCACAATAATTATATGTTTTATAGAGTGAATTATTTATCCACAGATTGTGTTTTCAATATAAATATTTCTGTTTCCTATTCAGCTCCACAGTTGTTTGTGGTCTACTGTTCTTTGTTATGCCACTTGGCTAAAGATGTTTTGTTCACTATATAACTTCATGTGGAACAGATGAATGGTCCACATCTATGACAAGTCAGTTGGTATTTTTGTGGGAGCACTCATGTAAAGAGATGCTTTGTACAATAATTGGAAGTAGGAGTAACAGACATGAGGCCATGTCTCCAGCACGGATGGTATTTAGCTTCCTGCTAAGTTAATAGTCTGTCTGTGTATGGGACTTGAGCCATTCCTTTTTGTCCTATTGTTTTTCCCTTCTCTGTCATTTCTCTTCCTCTTATTTAGTCACTGAGTTAAATTAAGGATTAGCTATCAAAGTCATTTGTGTTTCCCTTCCAGCATCCCTGCTATTAGCATCTACCATGCCCTACAAATGTATTCTGATGTTGCTTCTTGGTGTGTACTTTCATGCACTCTCTCCCTCTGTAGCTTGTCTTTTTATCCTTTGTATACTTAATGCATCTACTGCATTTGCTTTGCCGGGGAAAGCCATCTTCCACAGTCCCTTGTACCCTCAGAGGAAAAGGGATACTGGTCATGCTTGTGTGTCCTTATAACATTCACTTCACCTTTCTGTTAAATTCTTCCATGTGCTGAAGGTAATTTTTATATTGCAGCATTTAGCTCTCCTACCACTGTCTCTCTCAAGAATTCCTTTTGTTAAGTTTGATGTTCACATGCAATTGCTGTAGGTGGGTACAGCACGTGTATAGTTTGTCTTCTCCTGCTGTCTTCTTTGCTGTTTCTTGGTTTAATTCTACAGCTCCCTCCTGGCTCTTTCTTCCACCTCTCTCCTAGGTCATACTTCCTTGTCTCTCCCTTTGGATTTAATTTGTATTCCAGGGTTACCAAAGACAGCAGAAATAACTGCTTAGTGAGCTTAATAATGCCAGAGAAAGGACAAATATATTGGTGTGTAGGAGGAGGGAGGGGTTTAAAGCTGCCCTCCTACAAGAAAGGCAGCTGGTAGAAGAAAAAGCTTGTTGTGTGTCAGTTCAATCCTGTGTGATTCTGTAGACTTTAGCTTGTACTTAAGCCCAACTCTGCTCTTTTTCTTTTAAGTGTCTTACTGTCACTGCCAGAAAAAATTTCTTAGACCAAACAGCAGTTATCAGCTCTGCAATCCTCCTAAACCCCTGCTTAGCTTTTCATAGACAGCATCTCCATACGATTTCTGCAGTTCTGGCATTGAATCAATACTTTTTATGAGTGCTCCCATTCCAGATGGATCCACTGAAGGAAAATGCTTCTTGAGATTTAAGATTATTACTCTTGAATATCAGGTGCTACTTGTACCTGAACAGAAAGGATTGCTCTTTGTTTTCTCATTTACATATAGTTCATTCTGGGGTAGGTTAGTTTATGTCACATTAAAACTATTCAGTAGCATCAATGTGCAGATTCCAAACATCTGCGTCCCTGACAATAGCACACTGGTGTATCTTTCCTTGGATTGATGGTGTCCTGAGGGCAGGAGAAAATGATGTTTATGATATAAACTAAACAACAGCCTTTGAAGTGATTGTTCAGAAAGTACTGCAGGAAAAAGAAGAGGGAAGAAGCCCCGAGTGCAGTATATTAAAAGAATCTAGGGTTTTCAGAAAGCACAGTTGCTACTCTGGCTCTTCACTCATCAATAATTACAGTATTTTCTTCTCTCCATGATTAAGTGCCCCCCAGTAAAAGAACAAATGTAAGCCCACATTTGTCCTTTCTTTCTGGCTCCCTGCTATGTCAGTGAAGTCAGGGCAACTCTGTATTAAGAAGCACATCAGTAATCCTGAGATCAGGGCCTCATTTTGCAAAGCAAGTTTTATTCCTAATTGGGACTATAAAATATGTCAACCTTTGAAATGCCTTTTAAGTCATTACACAAAAAATGCAACATTCTTGTATGGAAGATGGTGTATTTTGCCTCATGCTGACTTGCAAGGGACTGCTTCACCTGTTAGGTATGTTATAACCAGCTCTTTTTTTCCCCCCCAAGATATATGTGCTTGTATGGTGAAATTTGATACACAACAGATCTGGGCTAAATGCAATTGAGCTATGCCTTATGTGTACTGGTATGTGAGTGTGGTACATGGGCCTTGAGAATAAAGCATTTCCCTTCTCTGAGTTTAAATGACTTTTATTTTGAAGAAAAGAAATGCATTTTGCATCAATATTTGATTTTTCACAGTGATGTGTCACTATAATTTGCCTTAACAACAATGTAAGGATGCAGGTTTCTGTCTTGGTGGGTTGCTCTATGTGAAGAGTTGCCTCCTAATGTTATCCTGTCTTTAATCCGCCAACCCTGATGGGGAAACATCACGTTCCTTTTATCTGTCAGAATGAAATCCTCTTCTCTGAAGAGCTCCTGGATTTCAATTTTTGAAGAAAAGATAAAAGCAAAAACAAAGTGGGGGTAGTAATCCAGACCTTTTCTGGCTAGGATTATTGATTACCCAGTCAAATATTAAATAAGATAATTTGACTTTTGTCATTGAGATGGCATTGCTAAAGCCATTGGTATCAAAATAATTTTTTTAAGTGCCAGAACTTTAGTGGATATAAGAATTCCCCCCAGTGATATTCTGCCTCTGGTTATTCTGGACTCTAATTTTCATTTCAGATGTATTGCTGTGCTAGCACAGCCATGTGACAGCGTGCTTGCGTTCCTTGGGAATGGTGTGCATCACTTGTTTTGAAAGGGAAAAGCACTTCAGTGCTTTCGAGTGTATTGTAAACATCAGAAAACTGGAACCTTTTAATTTCATTCCTCCAGTACTTCTGGAAAGGTAAATAGTAAAAAAAATTATAGTGTTCTCTGTTATTTTATACCAGATTGCTATAATTCCATAATAAATTAGGTCTATGGATACAAACTCCAAGCATGTGCAATTTGAACATACTTCCTAAAATCCCTTGCCAAGATTCTTCTTGTTCATTTTCATAGAGTGTCAGCATCTGAAAAGGCTCTCTATAAGTAACTGGATTATGAAATCACTTGAGTTGGTTATTGCACTTGCTCTATTCGAGGTGGCATACCTCCTTCAGCTAGGAAAATTTCTCCTCTACGCCTCCCTGTTCACTACCGTTGTTCTTTGTTTTGCTGGAGTGGGGAGGCCATACACTCAGTGAGTTTGCTGTGCTTTGTATTTTTATCATCTGCTCATCTTACCATACAAAATTAAAGATTTTACTCACACATATTCTCATAAATAAACTTTAGGCTGAAGTGATGCTCTAGAGACAGTGGGGTTTGGATGTTTATAATTGGAAGCAGAATCAGTTCCTTGACTTTCTATAACTTGCAGTGACTCCATGTCAGAAACAGTTAGTATGGACTTTATGTAGAGATCCAGCATGTGTGTAGGCTCTCTAATAAAAAATTCTTCATAGACTCATACAAGTAGAAGCTAAATTTGACTGTGACTTGTGCAGTCATGTAAATAAAAACCAAAGATGTGGCTAACATTCTGGGGGGCAACATAGCATGCTTTATTTTGAAGGGATGAAATCCAGCCTCACATCTGACATTTGTTACTGCTGGGACAAGAACACTCTGTTCAGGACACATGTGCAGCCACAGCTCAGGAATACCACATGCATGGTAGGGGTTAGATCCCATTGGGTTTTAAACTCCTCCTACTGAAGAATGAGCATCCTTCACTCCTAGAATTTGCAGAAGCTAAGTCCACTCAGCATTTCACTGTGTTAGGCCTTCCATTCCCCTCTGGTGTTGGAAAATGTGAGGGGGATGGAGATTTCAGGTAGTAAATGTCTCATTTACAAGCTCCCCTTTTATATCCCAGTCTGATTTCCATTTTACATTGATTCTGCATTAAAAACACTTAAACCAACCCCATAAATAGAAGAAGCAGCCTTTTTCTACATGTTGCTCTGTACCCAGCACAGAGTTTGAACAGTAGAACTGCACTTACAAATATTGTAAAACTAAATACCTTTCAGACTGAAGTAGAGCTGGCAGGATTTTGGTATCTGCTTTACCTGAATATGATTATCTTGGATTGAATTTTATAAGATTTCTTCTTTGGGATTACATCCCACGCACCAACTGTTAAACCGTATTGGGTCCAAATAAAATTTTAAAAGAGTTAATGTCAAAATAATTGTACTGAGCAACAGAAATCTGACATTTACTTTACTATGATTAGGTAGTATTTTTCAGTTTGTTTATATTTTCTGTTCAGCTTGGATAAAACTTCTGGAGTAGAGATACTAAGAAACTAATGAGTGTATGTTCTATTATTTTATTGTTTTATATTGGTGTTACGCTATTTTTGTAATTATATATGTTTATACATTTATACTTCTATATTTTCTATTATCATGATTGTTTATATTCTATTATTGTTGCACTTTAAAATATCATAAATTGGTAATATTCTCTATGTTGCTGATTTGTAATTCCTGGAGTTAATGCACCCCAAGCAACTCGGGCTTCAATTATACCTGTTGGGAAGCCAGCCTTTTGCAAAGGGGCTCATCTTGCACATCTCCAGGAATTCATACCAGAGACATGCTGGCTGTGTTTCTTTTCCCCCTAGTAATCTTTAATTTTAAAGTATCCTGAAGTGTTTATACTCACTAATAAACTTAAACTTCATGACATGTGATACAAATTGAGAATTATAAAGTCATTCTGCAGAACTGTCCTTCTTATATTCTTGATGTGTTTTATCCCATAGAAATTCCATCTCAGTCTTTGCAGTGGAGTCTCTCTCCAATGCCACTTTATCTCACTCTAAGTTATGTTTCAGTCTTGTAAGTTTTAGTCAGATTCCTTAACGTCACTTTACATCACTGGGTAAATTTTAAGAATCCTATTTTGTTATTAGGATGAGAGGCCTGAAAGACCAGCTGGTAGCAGGGTACCAAATGGCACTGGTAATGGCAAACAGTACAGTATCATTGTAGATATTTTTACTTGTGTTTCTATTTTCATTTGTAGTTCTGGGTATGTTCTGGAGCCTCCAGATCTTTTCACAGATTTTTGCAGGGTATTTCCTTCGCAATAAAGGCTTCTTGCATTGTCACACTTAACTTAAAAGCATTAGGCTAAAAATATAGTGCTATCTAATAACCGTACAATTAAACTCCTTTTGTACATTAGGATGATGTCTCTTTTATATAGAGTGCACTGAAAGGTATGGGGATCATTCTTCTCTTACTCAATTACCTTTATCTTCTAAATCTTCAGTTTGCTTTTACAGAGCTTCAAAAGTGGTAGTATAAAATCTATGTCCTAATCAGACTAGATAATTATGCTTGCAGAGACCTATTCAGAGTTAGCTGTCTGTACATGACTGAGTCTGCACTGAAGCAGGGATGAATCTGCACATAATGGTTCACCTAAACAAAAGCACAGTATTACTAGGACTGTTTAATTCAAATGTAGCAATCTATAGCACATCAATTCTTGATTTAGCGTAAGAGTTATTGTTGAGACCTTTTGAAGGTAGCTAATACCAAAGAACTTTGAATTTCAAAAGTTTCAGAATTAATTCCAACATCCATCTTGAGAGAAGCAGACAGCAGGGGTCATCCAGGGATAATTGTAGCTAGGTGTATCATATGCTTAGAGCACTTGGATAGGTGAACTTGAGGGGAAAATGTGCTACTCTGAAGTGTGTCCAAGTGCACCAAATGTATAGCAGCTAAGAAGGCCTACTTACATTACAGTTGTGCTGTTCTTGTGGCATAGAAGCCTGAGGCAGGGTCTGGCCAGGGCTTAGTAGAGATAAAGGAAGGCAAAAAACTGCATGCTTAAGCTGCACACCATGAAAAGCCATAAGTAAACTTACAGCTCTGTGGCTTTTATGCCCTTTGGCAGAACATTGTTGGCTTCCCAGATATTTAACATCTGCCAAGGTAAGTTAAAGGAGGTTCACAAGACAGAGAGCCTATCCCATTATGCACAGTGGAGTAGGAAGAAAGGTATGTGAAAGTCTTCCTGGCCACTGTGGGGATTAAAAAGACAACTTGTTTGTCGGTTGCAAAGAAAATATCCCAAGGTCCACCAATAGCTGATAGTATGTGTGATCTTGTCCAAGCTTCACTATAAGCTTTCCTGACATAAATATTTTTTGGGTAATTTATACATGCAAATAACTCTAAGGTATGTCCCAGCTCTGTAGGCCACAGGTGAACAGTTGAGCATGGAGATGATGCTTTGTACCATTTTCAGTGCTAGCTGGGGAATGTTGTACTGAATTTGTTCCAGAGGTAAGCCAGCCCTCCTCAGGGAGCTCTATGATTCATAATAAGCTGTGGCAGTGGGTTTGGATTCCCTGTAATATCTCAGGTGTTTTCAGGTTTAATTCATTGGGGCTTTTTTTGTTTATTTTTGGAGTTTTATTGGGGTGGGAATGGTGGTTTTTGTTTGTTTTTTATAACTCAGTTTTCCTCATCTCTTGTAGTCTGGCTTTCCTTGCTCCTCCCATTCCTTTGGAAAAACTAGCATTGTCCAAATAGCTGATGCCTAGGGGAAAAATGTTACCTTTCCCTTTAGGATCTCTTCAAGCAACAGAATTGGCCAGCACCATTCAGGTTGTTTCTACTGCTCATTTGTACTGGGTGCCAGAGAACAAATGGCTGTCCAGAGAGTGTGTCCTGTCTTGGACAATTAGTCAAGTGTCCCCAAATAAAGTCTTCCATGTACACTCATAGTTGCTTCCTCTGAGATTTGGTTGATTCATTGGTTTTGTTTGTTCTTTGCTTCATTTTTGTTTTGTTTGTTTTGGGGGTGTTGATCATTCAAAGCACAAATTCTAAGTGGCTGAAAATTTCATTCTGCCTTTGCAGTCTGGGAGCATTAAACAAGGGCAAAAGGGCATTTTTGCCGAGGCAGAATTAGTAAGCTCATCTCAGTCACAATATCTAGCAGGTTATGTTTTATGGCTCTCTTTTCTTATGATTTCTATCCCTTTCTGTAAACCTGTGTTACCAAAACCGAAGCAAGGGTGTAAATAAATTCAGTCTTCCCAGTTTGACAGATGCTTAGCAAACAATAGATGGAGACTCTGGGCTCCAGTGTTTGCTGCTGCTTAAGATTTCTCCAGCACCTTTGAATTTGCTGTCCCTACTTGTGTACCCATTAGTCCCAATCAACATTCATACATAATTTCCTGCCACATGTTCTCTTGGGCTTCTCTAACCAATCTGTCAAGACTTTCATCTTTCTGGTACTGGCTCAAAACAATGAGGAGATTTTAAGGGTAACATGATTTGCAACTGCACTTCTGTAAAATCTCTGGAGTGGCTCCTAAAAGCAGTCAAAAAACATGCCCATTTTCTCACTTCAATAGTCACTTTAAGTAGGATCAACTTCCATGGAACAATTTCACTGGTAAGTTGGCCCCACACTATCTTCTGTGTTCCTTATCTGTTAAGGGAAATGAGCATTTTCCCTCCCCAGGATCCTGTGAAACCAGCATTCTGCAGTTAAGTATGGGTAGAGCTTGAAAGGAACAATTTGTCATTGCTTGACCTGCCATGCAAGAATTTGTCAGGGAGAAAAACTTGTATAGCACAAATTTTCAGCATCAAAAACTCTTCTGACCAACTAAAAGAGACCTTCATAAAATGGCAGAATAATTCCCTGTAAAAAAACTAGCCTTGGTGTTTAATTCAAAATAAATTATAATTTCTGCAATATTTTATTATTTTAAAATATTGCCTAAATATCTTGAAGAGCTGTTTATTCACTGACATCCATGTTGTCTGTTCCTGGGGATTTTTTACCCCCTGTGTTTGATAAGGTTTCTGTAAGAAAAATAAACAGAAACTAAGTGAAAAGTAAAAACTAATGGATAGTAGAGGCAGTTGCCTTTTTTTTTTTTTTTGCCCGTAGGCTTCACTGTTTGTGTGAAAAGCACCCATTTTTACAGTCTTGTTGACATCATATTTGCAAGTCTGTGGGTGCTGGAAAAAACTTCATCTGTACAAATAAACCACCTTGTCTTGCAGCTCCTGACAAAAACACCCATTGAAAAGACCTGCCAGCTGCATACGAGGGTCAGACTTCAGTCAGCATCAAGCCCTAGGATAATACAATGTTATCTTTATCTGAGACTTTTCCATGCTGGTGCTATTTTACTACAAGAATTTCCCTCACAGCTTGACTAGCTGAAGATGGTTAATAATATGTGTGCTAGTCTATTCCAATGCTGACTTCTTTAGATAGCAGACATCCTAGAGTTTGAATGCATTAATTTCATCAAATATGATAATTTACTTCTTTGTTTATATGTCTTAATAAGAACATCTTTTCATTGTTGTAGTTCTTGTGATAAAAGTACTTGAGTTGTTGCTTTGTATCTTTTCACTCCAGGTGCAAGGCTGTATATTTTAATAGGAAGCCTCAAGATCATTTTTCTGGTCTATGTTTTGCTGGTCTATGTTTTTTTCTGTACACTTCATCTGTGCTGCACGCACTGCTGACCCACTTGAAGGTTTCAATAGTGATCTCTCATCAATCACTAAAAGAAACAAGATTACGGGGTCTAAAATTCAGAGTAAATCTTGTCAAAAACGTTTAATCTTATCTGGCAATCTCTGCATTTTAGAGAGCTGCTTTGAAACTCTGTGTTGGGAAGAATGCAGGGCAATTTCTGAAAAGTAGCTACTATAAAATATTTTGGAATTGTATGTTGGTTCAGGGTGCTGAATGAGTAGTGGAGGCAAAATAGGAAAAGAATGTCAGTATTTGAAGCACGTGGCTGTGAAGAAGTGCAGGTGTATGTGCATGTGTTCAAGCTGTATCTTTGTGTGTATCGTTATTGTCCTGTGGGGCTTTGTCACCCAAGAATAGTGTCAGCGATGGGTGCAGTGCTGTGCCCACAGCTACCCCATCTCCTAACTCCTTTCCTTTATCTCTCTCCAGACCTATCTTCATCTAGAGGAGATGCTAGAATCTTTACATCTTTAGACTAGATCTGCATATATTCCTCGCAAATATTTCAAAGGTGACTAAAATGGTTCCCTGGTCTCTGTTTTCTTACAGAAGCTTCCTATGTCTGAATAAATTGCCGCATAATAATAATTTCAACCAATAACAGCTGCAGCCCAGGGATCAAAATTTGTGTTGTGAACTCCAGCATAATTTCCCAATGCCTTCAGACTGAGCAAATATTGCTGTAATTGCTTTACAGAATAAGCTGAAATAGAGGTAATTGAAGCAGTTTTCTTGGGGGTTATCATGAAAGGCACTTCTGTTCATGGGCAGAAATTCACCAATTCTCCCTTTTCTTGGGCACATATTGTGACTGCAAAGTTGCAAATGAAGGAAATTCCCACCTGGCTTGATACATTTGTGACTGAGACTTAAACCTAATTCTCTCATTCTCTTGAGCCAGCAGATGTTATATAAGATTAAATGTGGATGCAAAGTTCTTGATGCTGGCTATTGGAATTATTTGATGAAACTTAAATCTATTTCAGTGGCAGGATGTAAGTGGGCCCTTCACACTCAAAATGCCCAAGTGAGCCTGGAAAACATCCCTTTGTCTCAAGGATATTACCTTCTGGCTGGGGCTATGCCTCTGAGCCTGTTTCTGGCAGGTGCCAACCTTTGCTAGCTATGAACTCATTGTGCTTTCTTCTCCCCATCTGCATCTCAGCTGTGCCTGTCCCTTGCATCTTCCACTTCAATCCACTTGGTTCTTTTCACTCGCTTTCTGCCTTTCCATTTGTTTTCTCCCTGTGAACGTTCCTTCTTCCTAACTGCACAGTCACACAGGAAAAGAAAACCATAAATCTATTGTGATATTTGAGGTCAATGTATACTTTATGTTGGAGAAACTTCCAAAAGTGCCTCTTCCTGTCTCCTTTTTCATCTCTATAATAAGTAGCTGGTAGTATCTACTGCAATGGTTATAATAGATAATATCTTCTATTATCCATTGTTTCAAAGCAAAAAATTGGGTTGTTAACCTATGAAAAGTAACATTACAGTTGCCTCAATCTTTTTAGATATATCACTAAAGTGAGTTCTAATGAATTGGTGTATTTCAAATAATTTCAAGTAGCTGGAAAAACCACATTTATTTCAAAATGGTAAAGGCTTTTATTTATTTTCTTGTGCATTCCCTGAAAGCTCCAGTTTTTAAATACCAACTTCAACTACTTTGTATTGCATCTAGCCTTGAATATAAGTAGAAATCAGTGATACTAGAATTCAGATGTAAGATGTGCCTAATCAGCATCTAAAAATGCATGGTACTTTGTGTGAAGCACAAACAGTCCCTGAAGAGAAGCCTCTCCACTACTTTTTTAAGTGGACTCCAATTTTAGTCTTTCACTGAGGAAGTGAAATATATATGATTGCTTTACCTCTGATTATTTGCCAACAGAGGCTCAGGATGCAAAACTGTAGATTGGAAGAATCCTACATTTAATTATTTGAAGCCACTTGATCTTATCTTTTGGGTCTGTGCCAAATTAATTTCTTCTTCTAATCTGTGTATGTAACACATAACATTACAACCCAAAGTTTAGCTGCTTTGTTCCTTTTTACTTCATAACCTTTTATAGGACTTTGCAAATTAAATTTGGTGATTAAAACAGACAAGTTTCTTTAACACAAATTATAGCCTATCTTAGAATGCATGATCTGTTTCATAGCCATTACTGTGACTAAGTGGGTTGTGTGGCAGGAGACTCAATACTCTAGCTTAATAAATCATTGCCTGCTTGGTCAGTTTTAGGCATGAAAGAACAAAAGCATAATATAATCTCTGATTCAACTTAAGGCTTATCAAGAAGATTTGCAAGTTGTGTGCAACCCCCTAACCTTCTGGAAAAGATGGTCTTCTAATAGTCTCTTATCTTCTCATGAATAAATAAAGCAGCCTTCCCAATTAAAAATCCTTTATTGATAACCTGCAGATTTATTTTGTGCCATAGCTAGAACGTGGGTACCACAAGACGAAGCTGAGTACCATTGTGTAGATCTCCCAGAGGGAGGCAGGCCACGTGTCAGAGCCTGTGCTTGCTTTGTGAGTGGGAGGATTTGGAAACTGTGCACAACTTCCCCATCTGGATGGCTCTGCCAGGGACTCTGAAACCATCTTGGTAAGAACAAGTCACAGAAGCTCTAAGACACATTCAGCTGAGTGATCTAATGTTTCAAAAATGCAAAATATATATGCACAACTGAATGGGAATTTCTTTGGAAGTTAAATTAGGCTCTTGAATGCATGCAGCAGAATGAGGATGGTTTAATCATAGATGTATGAAGTTTAACTTATTTAAATGTCACTCTATGTCTCTTGCTTCTGCTTCTACCATATGGTATCACCTAATAAGAGCCAAGTGCAGATGCCAGTTGCATCACAGTATGATATATTATAAAGCAATCAAATTTGAAGTGAAGATTTATGATGGAGCTCTTCCTTGTTAAAATCAAGCAAACAAAAAAGCCATCTGATCTATTATGGTCACTGAATAGGCCTCTGTCTTAAAGCTCCTGTTCCAAAGATGTTCCTGGTGTGCATTCTCCATCCCTAGGAAGCCTCATATGGGGTTAAGAGCTGAGGGAAGGGTTCCAGAGGTTAGGCCTTTGTGCTGTGGCCAAAATTCTTTGCTGAGGAGGACTGAAGTGGCAACATCCTGGGTGAGCTGAGGGGCTGTACCCTGCTGGTGTGCAGCTGATGGAGCTGGAGTGCCTGATACCCCGATGCTTCTGGTAAGTGCATTTAGGAACCCCATTTAGAGATTATCATCAATTTTCTCTTCCCTACCCAGACTTCTATTGCTACATGTTAAGGAGATGGAAAAGACCATTTACTAATTTAATTTTAAACCCTGTGTAACCCCAGGTAGAGAGTCTTGTTTTGGGCACTAGTTTTGAACATGTGACTGTGAATATTTTTGAGGAGATAGTTAATCACAAAACCCCACAAAGTGATGGAGAATTCTTTGCCTACTTTCATCTCTCGATATTATTATGTGGTTTTAGAAGTCTTAGACAAACTTGAAAATTAAATTGGGTGCCAGTAAGCTTCCTTAGCCTGCCTGTGTATACATCATTAGTAAAAATAAATAACTCAATCAGTGATGTAATGGCTTTTTTTCCTACATTGTCTTCTCATTATTTACATTCAGAAATCACCGCTGTATGTCAGTCAGTCACAGTAACTCCTCAGAAGCTGCAAAACTGTAATTTGTTTCACTGCTTTGTTACAGGACAGGTAGTGAAATTCACATTGTTTTTATTTTACTTTTTTTTTTTAAGTGAAGAAAAATCAGCATAGCTCTCTATTTCCAAGTGGTTACAGAAACCATTAGAAATACCACAAATAATGATAAAACATTGGCACTTATTCCTGTGTTCAGAGAGAAGGTGTTATAGTTTAATTTGCTTGAGATAGTATAAAACTCAAAATAATGTGGTAGCATTCTTGATTTAAGAAACAGCTACTTGGAAAAAATCTAGTAAGTTTTTATTTGAGTGATCTATTCAGCCAGTTGAAGAATTACTCTTTAGAAAAACTAATCTGATATTATTTGAAACAATTTATCATTCAATATCAGAGCAATATCCTGCTGGAACACCAGGAGGACATTAGCATTCATCTGCAAACAGGATTCAAACACTAATTTCTGCTCTTGCCAGTTAGGGAAGCTTTAAAATAACAGTCACCAGGAATAATCTGCAGGTGAAGAAATTGCAACACATGTGCTTTCTGACTGTAATTTGACCTGTGTGCAAGCATGTAAATCTCCTGTTATTCCCAAACTGAATAATCATTGGATAAAACCAAAGCCATCAGGCGGAAATAATAGTCAGAAGTATGTAGCACTGACAGTACACAGAGCTCGCTCTTCTTCTCTGGCTTTTGTTGCACGGCTTGCTGAGCGAGGGGTGAAATAAAACAGTTCCATCAGAGTGTGTGAATCTTCAAGTACAACAGAATGATCTGTCCAGACTAAAAATACAGGGAAAGATGAAACAGGAAGAAGATTAGGGTGGATGTACAGGGTCTGAGACAACACAGCAACAATGCTTTTCTCCTGCTGAAGAGAAATGTATGGGTTTGATCAGATGGGTTAAGCTCTGAACTGAAGGATTCCTAGTTCCTCCTCACGTTTGCCTTTGGAGACTAGGATATTCACAAAGTATTTTGTTACAAAAGTAAAGCAGTGCCCTGGCAAACTCATGCCATACGTGACATGAAACAGATCCTCCCAAGTGGAACACAGCATACATTTTCCTTTCAGATTTACCCCCAAAGAATTTTCATTGTTCCTAATAATTTAATCCAGGTTCCCTCCTCTCTCTGCATGTTATTTGCAGAAGTAGTTCAATGTACAGACTCATTTGTCTACTTTCTTTTGCTGTTAAATATTTTCAGGGAAGTGATTGGAGAAAGGCACAATTATTGTTCAGATTTTGGTCTGCCTCCTGAGACTACCCACTCTAGGAAAATTCTCATGATGATTTTTCTGATGCCTCTCTCTGTGGAGGGAGTCTGCTGCTGTGCTTTTGTTGTCTGGCCTATCCAGGCTCCTTGTAGACAGTAGAGAGACAGAAATTTTTCCAGAGGGGAAGATCAAAGCATCTTTATTATAGACCTTTTGAAAATTGCACTCTCCCAAGACTGGTCTCTTCCATTTATTATAGGTGGTATATAAAATGTGTATTGAAGCAGCAATGCTGTATCCCAGGGAGGTTTTTGCATAGCCAATGCACTTTTTGGTTTACTCTCTTATGAGTTGATTTAGCTGCATCTTGCCAGTTCTAGCTTGGGTTTTTCTGGGAATGGGTGTAAGTAGTCCAAAAAGCCACACGGAGTTCTGTCAGGTAGGGTTGCCTGTTGGAAATGTTTTATTAGGCTATAAGATGATGAATGCTTGAAAAAGTCCCTGTGGCCTATTACAGAAGAACCCCTGGAACAGCTGTATCTCATGCGAAGTTGTTGATCCACAGTTAGGAAGTGTTAGGTATGTATTTCTGTGGGGCTGTACCATGCTTGTGGATGAAAGGAGGCCTACTGCCTGAAAAAGGTTCTGGTTAAAGGATATATGCTTGACAGCTGAGTTGGACCTAATAATGCTGCTGAAGGTTCACCAAGCCTCAGGTGCACCAAGAGGAAAAGCTTCAGGATGTGGTCTAAGGTTAGAAGAGGGCATTACTAGTGTTGATATTTTTAAAAAGAAGGGAGCTGCCTGTTTCATGATAGCAGATTCTGATTAAATTACTCATGTCTGATTTTTAGCATGTCTGAGTATCACTGCTATCCCCAAGCTATAATGATTCCACAGTGGGCAGAACTGTGGTTTGTGGTTACCTCAGGAGATTTCTGGACCTGCAGTTGAAATGGGTCTGGGCAACTTGTGACCATGTTGGGCCCCTGCCTTCCCATGCAGCCTCCTGTGGAAGTTGTATTTTTAAGCTGCCTGGATGCTGTGCCTGCTGTATTCAGCTAGAAAAACAGAACCCTTGTGCCTATGACACCTGTATAACGAGCATTGTTCTGACTGACTGGCTTCTCCCTTCCAGTTCATTTCAAGCATCTCTGGTAAAGTAATTTTCCTCTCATCACCCTGATGCTGTCACACCCACACCCTAATTGGAGCACCTTCCCATCAACTACCATGTCACCCTTATTACCACAGCAATCTTCCATCCAGACTCTCAGTGCTTTCCACCCAGCCCATTTCCCCATGCACTGCTCTGTCCTCTCTCTCCTGCTAAATCTCCTGTCTGTATGCATAACTTGAAAATTTCTGCTCTTCTGTCACTAAAATTGAAGCAATCTCATATACAATTTTAAGATACAGGCAACAAATTCTTTATAAGAAGGAGATAATTTGTATACTTTGGGAAAATTCATGAGTTTTAGGTTAGTTGGGAAGTTTTACTAAAAAGAATGAATGTGTCAGTGGAATCTCATTGAGTATCTAGTCTCAAAGTTCAGATTTTCTGCTTTGTGTATACTTGCTAGGTTTCTTGCTGTTTGCAACCACCATGTATTAAAATCAATCATGTTTGGTTTTCTAAAGGACAATTTGTTTCCAGATTTAAAGCAGCATTTTTTAATCTGTTGATAGAAACTTTTTTCTTGGGAAAAGATAACATGACAATGATGCTTAAAGTACCTTTCTTTCTGATAGATCAACAATGGATTTCTTTTTCTCAGCAGATACTACTCTGAATTATTCGTATTTCACGTATTTCTCCTCCAGATGATTTTAGTTTCAAAATTGCACACCAGTCCTTTCTCTACACATCACACAACTACAACATTTAAATTAGCTGTGGCATGCTTGTCATTAGAACTAAAAGTGTGCTGAGTTCTGTGTCTCTGCATTACCATAAATTGTTTGAGACCTCTTTGCAAGACTTGTTAAAATTGTTTTGAGGGATGTTTCCCACTGTTTGGTCTGGTTTTGGTCAGTATCTCAGTCATGGATAAGTACATTTTATTTTCTCTACACAGATGTTTTATCTGTCACATATAATGCCAATCAGATTAGGTAATTCCAGGTGATCTTGTCAGTTTGTTGTATATTAAGTTTTTGTAGGACAGGCAACCTGTATGGATGTAGTACAGGAAATTCATTTGTCTTCTGTTCATTGTCATATTTGGCTGTCACAGAAAATCATTTCTCGCAATACCATATGTGCTAGGCCATTATCCTGCTCTCTGCTATATCACATGTATTTTATGTCCACTATTGCTTGGTTTTCACATTTTAGATTGAGGAGTGACTCCATAACATATTCTGAAGGTGTTTATCAAATTCACAGCTCCTGTTCTGTCACACTGTGTCCTAAAGAAATTAAAATAAACACTGTTGGTGTGCAGTCTGGGGCTGAAAATTACTATTTAAAACAGTTATTCTAACAGTAGTTTGCTCATTTTAGGAGGAAAAGGAAGTCTGTAAAGTATGAAACTTTGAAGTATGAAAGTCCTTCCTCTCTTACAGTATTTTGTGGGCTGGGCCAAATTTTTTAGAAAGTATGTTAGGAAGAGAGAGAGCACCTGCAGTTTGCATTGACTTAAACTGCACATAGGTTAGATGTTTAAGGGCAAGACTTGACACACTACCTGTAGAAATGACAGTAAGATTATCTTAGGTGTTAGCTTTCACAGTCTGCCACAAGTTTTTTAAATGACATTCAGTCAGCTCAGGTTCCTGCACAGGTGTTAGTCTCACTGGGTGACTTTTCTGTGAATAGAGATTCTGACTGATCATGTGATTCAATGAGAGTCACAGAACCAGGCCCTAAAAGATAAATGTTTTCAGTTTCCAATGGTTATCCTTATCCCATGTGTCTCTTCATTGTTGCGGTGTTTTTTGACCTTCAAATCCTATGTTTACAAACCCACTTGGTTCCTGAATATTGCTTTAGGGCATGGATATCCAGAGTTCCTACTTGAATTTTGCTATTGCAATGGCAATTAAGGATATTTAAAATGGGGGAGGAATCTTGGCCTCAGTAAGTTTCTACGCATGATTTTTAACATTTGCACTGAATGAACTGCATGTCTTTGAAAGATGAGCTTGTTTTGCTTTAGCATAATCCTATGATGTCACCTGACCAGGAGAGCAGAGTTCAAGTGTCCTCTCAGCCTGCAAGCTTGGCAGAGGTGATCTGGGTATCATTGAGGATCTTAGGAAACCATATTTTTCTGTTTTCCCCAAACTTGAAGCATTTCTGTTTAGGATGATCACTCAGTTTTGTGCCAGAACGTAGAATTCTGACTGCTGAGGTTTATGTCAATCTGGACTGACTGCTTAAAGCCGGGAATAAATCCAAGAATTTGTCCATATGCAAGGAGCCTCTCTGCATGGTCTACTCAGCCCTAATAAATTGATTTTTACAAACCTTTCTTTGCAAGAAGGAAGATCAGTTTTTTCTCCTTCCCTCCTCCTTCAAAAATAATGTCCTTTAGAGCATGAAAAGCTGTCATGTATAACAGAGTCCCTGGTTTCATGCCATCAATGCTGAGTGGACTTATGGCAGGGAGAAGAAAAGATATTAAGGACTGTGGTAGACAGAACAGAATAATTTAGCTATTTATTTTTTGAGTTGGTGGTTTTTTGGGAGTGGGTGTTGTTTAGGTTTGTTTGTTTTGTTTCTTTTTTTGTTTGGGTTGTTTGGGTTTTTTTTTTTTTTTTAATTTTCTTTTTTTAGGAAGTATTCTAAGAATTTGTTTTACAAGACCCACCAGCCCTCTGGTAAATATGAGTTTTATTACCCAGTGTGGGAGCACAGGTGTCATTCTAGCAGACTGACCAGGGCACATCTCTAGTAAAACAGCAAATGGTATGGATTACAGGAGACCTCGTGACTGTATATTGCTTAGCAACTACACGTGTTTAGATCACAGGCCTGATGAGATAATTCATGCTGGAGATGAATAGGTAGCATCTGACCACATAACACACACCATGTTCAAAACAATTAACCCTTTCACTGCTGCCTTCTGGCAGCACCCTCATATTTCCCTATTCCTATCTTTATAAAGCACTGTTAAGAATAAGAAATGTAACCTTTTCATAATTTGGAGAATGTTGAAGTTCCTTCTTCAAAAGTTTGCTCAGATGGAATTTCTGTTCTCTGTTTTCTGGCTAAAATTACATAGGTAAATGTTACAGTAAAATGTTAATATAGGAATTTTTGACTTTTTCCTTTTATACAGCACTCACTACATTTGAGTTTCTTTTAAAACTTATAGACCTACCCATGTTACCTATATGTCACAGAGATGGTACCCTTGGAATAGAAAGTCATGTTTGTGGTGTTTTCTCATGATGCATTTTTTTCTGTGGTTTGAAAATTTTACAAGTCTGTCAGTACATTCTTATCTAAAGTTGAAAAACTATGTTACTTTACTTTATGCAGTAGTCCTAAAGGACTTGACAAAGACTTCTTTCAGTGGTTTGTTGAAGACTACTGTAAATGTATAATCACATCCCCAGAACTGAGCATTATGTATGTTTGCAGTGACTTCTGGAAGAAGATATTGCCCAAACACTGCGTGAATCTGCTTTTGCCCCAGGATGGAGACGTGGTTTGTTCTTAAAAAACACAAACAAATAATATGGAATATACCTGATCCCCTCACCAGTTTGTGTTCATTTTAAAGCTTCCTGTGTTTTCCTTGCTCTTGACAGAGAAGTAAAAATAAATTTTTAAAAACAAAATTGGAACCATTCATCCTTAACTAAGAAAAGTATACTATTGCATAGTCCATCATCTCTAATAATGTACTTGATCTAAGTGTTTAGGAAGTGTGATGGACATCCTTGGTGTCCTCTGTTTTAGAGCATTCTGAGTGCCTCAAGGCTGAGGTACTTAACTGTGAAGGTTATGACTTTCTCAAGCACTGATTTCACTTGCAAATCAGGAACAGTCCTAATTAATAAATAGGTCTTTCAGAACAGACAAACAAATTGTATGTTGTAGTCTGGCAGGGATTTTGAATTTGAATACCCTTCCCTTCCCCTCTACCCCTTTGCTAGGAAATTGTTGAAAAGTGATTTTAATTGCCTAGAATTTTATTATTAAGCCCAGTTTTCACAGCTGGCACTGCCCTCATGCACAAAACTACACAAATGTGGTTCTGAGATGGTAAACTGATCTTTTCTTTATCTCTCACAAATTAAAAAAAAAAAAAAAAATAAAGGCATTGAGAGATTCTGCTCAGGCCATGCTTTGTAAAGGGATTCTTACTTAAATCGTAAGAAGAAAATCATAAATCAAATACAATTTTGAAAAGCTGGAAAAACCATATTTTATAGCTGAAATTTGTAGCTATGCTTGGAATTTGAAACTATCAGCTAAAATATTTCTGATTACATAAAGCCTGTGAAGTGTTAACTAAACTGATGGCTCACATTGACATCTCTGTGAGCAAACTGCTGAAATGAGAACTCAGAGGCTCTGGACACTGTGTCCAGAGACAGGGCCAGACTCTGCTTGTTTTTACTTAGAAAAAGCTGTCACTGTCTTCAGTATACTTAATTAACGTTCTGGCTCTGATGATCACATTTAAAATCTCATTCATGAAATGAAGCAATGTGTTTGTGAGTTTGTGTGAGAACTATTTGGAGTTGGGCTCATCTGCAACTGTTGAAAGAGCATTTCAGGATCTTGCTGTCTTCCCAAGCCAACCTGTGACACCATTGAGGAAATAAAGATAGAGAGGAGGGAGATCATTTTTTTCAATGTCCTATAGGAAATGTGCTGAAATTGGAATGCATCTCCCCTGACTCTTGCTGCTTTTTCTTGATCAAAAGATTGCTCTACCTCTCTGTAGGCATCCAATGTGTATTTCAGCTGACCCTCAGCTCTGTGGGACACTCTTTGTTTCAGATCTAAATTTAACTCTGTTTCATACACAGCTTGGCTTTTCATGCTGCTGTTATAATAAATTATAAATCTGAAAGGCTTATTCACCCAACAGTAAAAACTGTTATTGTTACAGCCTGGGAATGTGATGCTGTTTTAGAAACTGAGATTTCAGGGTTTTTAATTCAGAAGAGTCTTAAACTTTTTCCTTTGTGATAAATCACAGCACCTGAATAGCTTTGTTTAACTGCTGAAACAAATGAATACTACCAAGCTGGTTTGATATCTAGAGGTTGTGGAGTTGGGGTTGTCTGAAATGCAAAATGCAGATGGATCCCAAGTTTTTTTCCTTATTAGAATGATTTTTTAAATGTTTTTTTTTTTTAATTGCTGTTTATGGCCAAGAAGGTGACTCGTTTAGGGAAAGATGAAAAGTTCACACAAATCAATCTGTGTAGCACCCTCTTGATTGTATAGGTGCAACCTGAACAACTAAGAGTTGTATGTATTGTCAACTTGCCTGTAAAAAACACCTCTGCATCCCCTGAAGGGTTTGTGCCTGCACAGCACAACCAAAGCCCCTTTCCCCTTTAAGCCAGCCACAACTCCTGGATAGGATCTAGTGGAGCAGAGCCTCCATTTACAGCCCTCACCGTTTGCACCCTCCATGTGGATACAGGGCCTGTGTGTGGCATCTCAGCTGTGCTGCTTGATTCAGCCCCTAGCCTCCATTGGCATGTCAACTGCACCTAAATCTGAAATGTGGGTTGTTCAAGGGCTGTTAATTTGTTGGCCTTCAAATCTCATCTGCAAGAGCTTGCTCTTAGGAGAAGAAAATAACATCTATTCTCCTCCTTTCCATCAAGGACAGTCCCATAGCCTTCTGCAAGGAACTTTCAGCGGTCCTTCGGAGTTCAACAGCCTCGTCCTTGTCAATAGATGTTTTTGGGGGGAGTTAGAAGGTTATAGATTTTCCAATAATATGGACTTGTTTGTCTTGCTGCAGTTTACTCAGGAGGTCTGCATGAAAAGATTGGAACAAAAGTCCTGAATGCTTGGGATGAAATTAGCATGAAGCAATGACTTCAGGACTATTGGCTGCTTTACTGTTGTATCGAGTTGCTTGGTGAGTCTCTGTTTATCTGTTTCCTAGTTTGTGTTTATTCCTTTACTGGCTCTTACTTTATCATCTTTTGTCACAGGAAACTCTGCGTGTGCATTCAAATAATAGCATAACATAAAATGTGTCTTTAAGAAATACATATATTTATATGCTACGTATAAATGATACATTAAAGATGTGGGCATCATCCCAGCCTTGGTCTTTCCAAATAATTCAGTGCTTGGATTGGTGTGGGGTAGCTGGGAGGGGTGTGTGCTTTTAAATAAAACAAAGCTGTAAACTGTACATCTTGTGGAAAGCTTTGTGCTGGAGACTGGTACTAGTCAAATCAATCTCTTGGCTGATGGCTATGTCCCTCGTTTGGAGGCCTTCTCTCTAGCTGTCTTTCATAACATGATAGTAGCAACACACTTTAACTTAAATTAATTTAACAACTAATTAAAAATATTAATTTTATCTTTTCCAGAACACCTTCTTGAAAAATCAGTTGATCTGTGGAAAGGGAGCCAGCCAGAGACAGTGCTGAAACTCTGCTTTTGATCTGAATACCCACTTAATGCAAAGGTCAGACACAGACTGCATCTGGCTGCCACCTTTTCAACAATTTCAATCCTGTTCCATGTCCCCAGACACTCTTACAGTGAAAATACAGAGTTAGGTTTAAGTCTGAAATTATTATCTTCCTCAAATACGAATCCTAGGTAACACATTCAGCTAACTGCACCTAGTATGTAACAACGGTGTCAGAAAATGAAGGAAGGGAGAGAATAGTTCATTCACTGTGGGGTTTATATTTTTATAAATGGCAGCTTGTCCAGGTGCTGTGTTAGCAATAATTTGCAATTTGATTGAATAATTGAGAAAGGAAATACATTGCTCAATTCACTTAAAATCCATTAGCAGTAAGGCGAGGGTAACTGCTTCTCCACAAAACATGCAGGTGTTGCTCATATTCTGACTGCTATAAATTGTACAAGTGAGGATGGGGTTTCAGGAACTGAGTAGTGTGATGGAACAGGCAAAACAGAATAAACCTGTGGGAGGATCTTTCCCTTTTGTTTAACTGAGGAACACATGAAGTGTCTACCTAGTATGATGTCAATTGAAATAAAAGCTTCCAAATGGCATCTCCAGTGGTAGACTGGTTTAAAGGGAAGTGTACAAGGAAATAGTTGAGGCATAGGAAGGAGAATAGCTTCTGAGGCTCATTGGGGAAGATGAAATGACAGGAGGATAAGGCTGTCCTCTAAGTGGTCTAAGTGACAAACTGTTTGGATTGTCAAAAACCCATTGGCTGTCACCCAGCACTGAATACGCAATAAAATCCATTGATATTAATGTTGTTAAATGACCAAAAATGCTGCTTGATGTTGAGATTGCTGACCCATTCTGGGCCTTGCTTTAATCTAAGCCCTACCAGACTCACAGATTAAATGCTCAAGTGCACATTCACTGGGCTGCCACCAACAGCTCTCTCAGAAGACCAGTTCCATGTGTAGGACCTGAAACCCAGAATGATGCATTAGAACAGAGCACATACTCTTCTAGGATATGTTAGAAAAGACCAAAGCACTTAGCCCTTTGTAATTTCTGAAAAGTGAAGCTGTAATTCCAAGCCTCATACGTTCAAGGCTGTAAGTTTTAAATGCAAGTTACCAAAGTCAGGGTCTGGGAAGATATGTTCTAAATTGCAGAGGGATGGGAAGTCAGAAGACAGAGGCTCCTCTGAACTCCCTGTTGAGGGCACTGGCTTTAGGCACCCATTTTTGGTTGCCTTGTTCTCTTCACATTCCATGGGCAGGCATTATTACAAATATTAGAATGTAACATCCTTCATGGGCCAATACGGCTTGCTGAGTGCTTCAGAACTCATTTTCCCTTTCAACATAAACAGAGGGAGCTTTACTCCTTTCAGCTGTGACTTTTACCTCATAACGTCCTTAGTGCAGTAGAAAACAGGCGACCTGCTTGTAAATTAAGGTCAGAAATGCAGTGTGTGTACACATGGTTTCTACCACCAGATAAATACACAGATAAACATATGATAGCTATTTTAATCAATCACACCCTGGGAGCTTTGCCCACTGTGTTCCCAAGAACAGGGCACAAAATGCAGCACTCTAAAGAAATTCCACACATTGCAGCAAGTGACCCCTTACCAAAACCCGGGCTGAGAAAAACTGCAATTTCCTTATTAGAATCATATGTCATCACCTTGCCAGCTACATTCTTGAATGCTCCTCAGCTCTTTTTTTTGCACTGGCTTCCCACAAACACTGCACATAAAACCAGGATGACTCACAGCATCCTTCTATGTCAAACAATTCTCCGAAAAGGCTGTGCTGGAGTCATTTGATGCCGTGTTTGCTAGTGCCCTGGAGGCCTCCAGGCAATCCCCAAGTCAGCTGAGTTCATGTTACCAGAGATAAGTAGTTGGCACTCAGACTGCATGCCTGCACAGTTTTGACTACTTTTCAGTCATAAATTCATTTTCCAATTTATGTGGAAATCACAAATTGCTCACCAAATATAGGAAATAGGTCACATTGCAGTCAATATTCTCCAGGTGCCCTATGGCCAGGTCTGATTGGTAACTCATTCAGAAGCTCCTTTTGGCTTTGGTTCTTCCTAGCTGAGCAACTTGCCCCAAACAGTGTTTGTGTTTGGCGGATAACCATATTACAAAGGAGAGTAAATACTAATTATTTACAGGACAGATAATGGCCCAGGGGAGCAATGATCACCAGGTTTCCTCATTTTCCCATTTTCTTCTTCTGTCTCCTCAAAATTTGGATTTTTGCCTTGTGGAAGAAAGTTTCTCAGAGTTAAAAAGTGGAAAACACTAAGAGGGTCAGGGGAGAAATAATTTCTGGACAGCACCTTTAGGGAAGTCTATTTTCAAAAAATTTGTGGACTATATTAAAACTGAAACTGTGTAGAGTAGAGGTTTTTACTTTATTTACCTTGTATTCAAGTTATGCATCTCCCTTCATGTTTTTAGGAAGTTCTGCCTCAAAAGAGCTCTGAAACTCCCTTCTAGATGATGGATTGGGGTTCTCCAAAGAGTAGATCTCAGGCAAGACTGCTGAAAAAGGCAGTGAACTATCTGAATAACAAGGTTTTATTTACTCAGGTCCTGTTAATCTCAGCCCACTCTCAAATGACTAGCAGGGTGTCTGCTGGAGGAAGCTGTGGTTCTCCATATGCAGTTGGCCTTGTCTGCACTTTCAAGGCATGATCAAGCAGCTTTTTCTGTGGGCCCCAGAGGACTGTGTGCTATGCCTCAGCATGAGGAAGCAGAACAAGATCCTCCAAGGGAATGTACTTGTCAGCTCACTCCCGAACGGGAGATGAAGTTATGCTAACCACATCAACTCTTGCTATTGACAACTGAGCAAGCCTTCACTAATGTTTAAATGAAACTGAAGCTGCAAAGTTAACATTTAAGTTCATTCTGTATAAATGTTGCAGTGAAACTATGAGTCTTTTATCTCCGGAATATTTTTTTTTCTAGTAACAAGAGAAGCTTTATAATCTTTGAATTCAATTTTGTGCACCAACATATTAAAATTTCACTGGAGGTTAGGGTATTCATACACTCCTAAAAACTGTCTCTATCTGAAAACTGAAGGTGGAATTTTGAAGAGCATTTTTAGACCCAGAAATTTGAGTTCAGTAGGTGATTCCAGAAAAGTAAAAATCATCTTTGCAAAAGAGAAAAAAAAAGTTTTAACCTTGCCTATTTCTGTGTGGATTCAAGGAAGAGTACAGACTGATCATGAAATCCTATGTATCATATATGTATAGATATAGATATAAATACAGATATAGATATATATTCCCAACCAAATATATCCAGTGCTCTTTACTGTCTGGTAGCTGTGCCAGCACATACAGTGGTCACTAATGTATTTTTGTGCCATTTCATTTGTGCACTCCAGCCCTCTTGTGTGGACATGAAGCTGCAATATCAGCTTTTTAGACTTTCAGAAAATGAAGAAAACTGTAGGGATGGAATAGGAACTCACAGCAGGAACACAGCTTCAAGCTTGGAATCTGCTCAGTACTCAAACAGCACAGGACATAGGCACACTGGAAAAGGGAAAAAAATTTATAGGCAGATTGTTCTGCTGGAATAGCTACTGCCTGCCTGAAAGCCCAGCCACTGCTTTGGGTTGCTGCCTATCATGTCAGTAAAGACAGCCCAAGAGCTGGTGAAATCCTCCAAGTTAGGTCTCCATGTTTCTCACAGTGATACTGAGTGAGAATTCAAAGATAAAGTCGTTTGGCTTATTATTATACTGCTACAAGATATGAGTGTGATCTTTCTAGTGCACCCAAAATAATCCTTATATTTGAAAATGAGTTACTGTGTATGTCCATGTTCAAGGGCAGCCCTAAAGAGTGCATGAGATAGAATGAGAAAGCCATCATGCATCTCCCCTTCCTGTCAAGGAAATTGAGTTCTGTTCTGAGTCAGAACAGCTTGCATAAAAATATAAGTCCAAATTATGGAAGTTATTTTAATAATGGTGTCTAGGCAGGCTTTGAGAATGCCCATGTCAGATATGTAAGGACTCTGGAGAACTTTTGGATTTGTTAATACAGAAATTCTGAGTCCACTCTCCTTGTGCTCATTAAAATCAGGCCACTACAGTAGGCTAGCAGTATTTCACAATAAGCAAAATTGTTTTATATGCATGAACACAATTTCTCTCTGTTGGTCCTCGTTTGTCTGTAAATAGCCATATTTTCATCCAGCCTTTCACCCTTTAAAATAACCAAACAGGCAGTCCACAAACAGCAAATCCCCACCCCCCGCCCTCAAGCAGCCAAGCCCCAAAGCATCAATGGAGCACAAAGAAGCTTGTCTGTGCCAGCTAACCAGCTAGTTTGGTGTAGCATAAGGTGCAGGAAAGGAATTAATGTGACTTGTTGTGACTGATTAAGAGGGGCAAGGAAGGAGCATGGGGAACAATGAGTGCATGCTGTGTGGAGTGTGCATAGTCCTGGAAAGTAAGAGAGTGAAATGCTGCTGAAATATTGATAGGGTGGATAGGATCTGGAATGATTGACGGCATGTGTGTGTGTCTCGGCAAGTTTAATTGGATTTGTTGGGGTAGAGGGTAGAAGAATGTGGTGCATTTCCTTTTATGGGTTTCTTTCTTTCAGTCTCTTCTTTTCTTTCCTATAGAATTGACATTCAATGCATATACTTTGCATTGTCTGCACAGAAAACCTGTTCTTTATTCCCCTAAATTTTAAGGTTGAGGGATCTGCGTAGAGGGGATGAAAAGAGATGTAAAACAGCTTTCATTGCTTTTTATTTACTACTTGTCTTCACTCTTCAGTGAGCAGTCATGCCTAGTAAGAGTAGTGACTTGGATGGGAAAGGAAAAAAAGAGTATGTAATTGAATGGTGGCTAAAGAATTTCAGTATTATGATGCCCATTGTAACAGGAATTCTTCCATGAGGACTTGTGTATATACTTTATTGAGTATTTCTGTGTTTTTCTTTTTGGCTTATCGTCAGTAAGCAGATTCCTATCGTCCTGCCACAAGATGGGAAATTTGGACTCTGTGCACAAAGGTCTTAGTGAGTGATGAAGTCCAGATCCTCAAAATGCTGATCACTCCAGTGCCCATTCAGCCTCCTAACTTCTGCTGAAACAAGTAGGTGTCTGTGGAGAGCCGCCTCAGTTGCTTTGATATCAAAACCCGGATTTCCAATGAGTTATTAGCCACAGTGTATGTGGGTTTTCTCCCCAAGGCTGCCTTTTAGCCTTCTTTTCTCCCTCATGCCTTTCTGCAGCATGAGTATACTGTGCTTTTAAGCAGAACTGTTGAACCATCTGTTCTCTCTCCAAGTGTGACTTCCCATTCTGGTATAAATCAGTAGTTCCTCTGATGTCAAAATTAGAAAGCAAAAAACTGTTCTTGATTGCTGATTTCTGTAAAGTTGGGGGTTTTATGCATTTTGGTTTGTTTTCTGTTGTTTACAGGGTGCTTTTTTTGTCACAGATTTTGTTGTTGTAAGTCAGAGAGCTGATGCTGAGGATGACAACTTTCAAGGTGTTTTAATTGCTGCTCTTGGGCTCAATGGGAAAGAAGTCTGGTGTAAGTGAAGGAGCAGTGAATCCAGGAGGCTTCTGCTGGGTGGTGAAAAAGGACAACTACTTATAGAGGACATTGCATCAAAAGGTAAAAATTTTTACTTGCTTCTCTTCTGAGTTCGTTGTGACTCACTAGCCAAAGACTTGGTAATCCCTTCTCAAACTTGTGGTCTTTCCAAGCCCTTGGGCAAATACTTTAGAGGTTTTGTTTCTTCCCTTCTGTCTGCTTCACTCTGCCCCATGAACAAGCTTAACAGTCTGTGAAAACCGATGGGTTGGTAGCTATAAGGAGGGGGGACTTAATGACATGTTCAGTCATCTCTGAAAAGATGAAGCCAAACATGTGTCTGGTAGCAGGATATTTTTGGAGCTGTTTGTCTATTTTCAAATAACAAGTTTAATGTAATAATGTCATTATACAGCTCTAAATTCAAGGATGTGTTTTCACTGGAACACAATAGAAGCTAAGCTATCAGTCAGATAGCTCATTTTCATCGCAGTAACAGCCAGTTTCACTGGCAGAAGTATTTCTGAATTTTGAGCTTTTACTTACTTAAGGCTGCTTTTGGTGTGAGATAAATGTGTCTTCCTGAGTACAATTAAAGACTTCTGGAGAAAAAAGAGGCAAAGTATAGGAGAACAGTCCATTTGCTTGTTTGATCTGATTTGGTTTTTATTAGTGTGTAAGCTAAATTCAATTTCTGAGTAAAATTGTTGCTGCAAGAAACCACACATCATTTTTCTGCTCTGGATGTTGTACCTCCTTTCTTATGAAAAACCTGCATTTCAGGGGAAAAAAACCCAAACAGCAGAGGTATCATTCATGAAGAGTCAAACCATGTCTTTATTGGTTCACTAATCAACAAACATCTATCTCTGCTTGCTGCAAATTTGCTCCCATTGCACCAAATGTTAACTCTTTAATCTTAGCACCCTCTGCTGTGGACAGCTATAACAACATCATACTGAATTATTCGTGGTTTATAACTCATGTATTTCTTTTGTACCAAAGGGTCTACAGATGTAATAAAACTTGTATCAATGGAGCTGCATGACTGTGATATATTCTTTTTCTTGCATTATCTGGAAGGTAACTTTCTTTTAAAATGTTTACTGAAGAAAAGATGTGTAGAATACAAACGAAAGGTTCTAAATTCTTGTAGATTACTGAGGGTCCCAAACCATAATCTTAACCTTTGCAAAAGAGAAGTGGAAGCGAGCAGCCTTGCTTCAATCTGGAGATCAGCTCCAGGTTGCTGAGTCCATATGAAAAAGCCTGTATTTGTCATATGCACTGATCATATCACATCTACCTCTGGTGATACCGCTTCTAAAATGTGAAAATAGAAAAGAAGTGAAGAGTGAGTGTGACACAAATCTGGGGTGCAGGGGCACAGTATCACCAGCTGGATGAAAGAGGTGAGGGTCCCGCTCTGCTCTGCTCTGCATTGATGAGGCCTCAGCTTGATTCTTGGAGGCATCACAATATTTAAAAAACCAAAAACAACACAACATTTTTAAGCTGTTAAGAGAGTATCCAAAGGAGGGCCACAAGGATGGTGAAGTGTCTGGAGGTGAAGCTGAATGAGAAGCAGCTGAGGTCACTGGGTCTGTTCAGCCTGGAGCAGAGGAGACTGAGGACAGACCTCACTGCAGGTCCAGCTCCCTGGGAGGGACAGAGGAGGGACAGGCACTGATCTCTGCTCTGGGGTGACAGGGACAGGATTTGAGGAAGTAACCTGAAGCTGAGGCAGGGGAAGTTTAGGTTGAATATTAGTAAAAAGTTCTTCACCCAGAGGGTGTTTGGGCACTGGAACAGCTCCCCAGGGCAGTGGTGACAGCAGCGCCTGACAGAGCTCAGGCAGGGTTTGGACAACGCTCTTAGAGACAGGGTTCCCTGTGCAGGGTCAGGAGTTGGACTGATGATCCTGAGAGGTCCCTTCCAAGTCAGCATATTCTGTATTTCTTTGATATCAGCCTAATTAATTTTAAAAAATGCAGAGATTACACTTAATCAAATTTGTTATTGTATCTTTCCAGTAACCAGTTCAATTTTTTTAATCTCTCAGTGACAGAGGAAGATTACATTTGATTTTAGCAGAGGTACAGTCTCAAAACTGAGGGAAGAAACTATTTCTGGAAGGTAAGTTAAGAATGACAAATTCTTTCACATTTGATTATAGACAGAAAATCTCTTTTTCCTTCTTAATAAAGCTTTTTGCCCTAGATCCTCAGTTGCAAACCATGTTTCTAGTGAACCTTTCTTCTCCTTCCTCTCACATTTCGAACCTTTCTTCAGCTCTTGTCAGGCCTAGAGGCCAACCTGATGGCTTTCCCAGAAGGGTGTTTTTGAAAAATGTAGTAATTTCAGAATGCACATAAGCAGTTCTCTTACTTTTAGTGTCTTCCTTTAAATGATTACGTGTTTGCTATCAACCCTCCCTTCATATTTTCTGTTTTCTAGAAAGCAGCATATGTAACAGCAATAACAGCAAGAATCAGTCTTGCCTTTCTCACTCCCCCAACTCCATCTGCTGATCACTCATATGAGAGCTCTAACATGAGAACTGCTTCTGAGCATTGTTGAAGATGTAGAGCAGTGAAATAGTTTTTGTCAAGCCTCCAAGAGCCAATAACAGCAGACATGAGATTTTGACTGTGTTGGTAATACTGCTCTATTGACCTCAAAACACTTCACAAACATTAACTAATTAAGATTTAAAACAATCAAGTAAGTTTGTATTAATGACACTCATTTAGCAAATGAAGAAGTGGAGGTAAACAAAGGGTAAGTGAAATGACCAGTGAAGTGATGAGTGAAGGTCAGAGGAAGGTCTCCTGTTTTCTATTTGTTCTGCTTTTATGTGATCTAATTGAGAAAATTTTTGCAGAGGAGCTTGCAGCCATTTTAGTTTGAAACATTTGGACATTTTATCACAAGCTTGAGCTTCTCTTACAAGAATCAAGGTAATATAAAAGCTCATAAAAGTAATAAATATTTTTAGGCTCTCATGTCCAGCTTTGATTTTTCAAGAGGCATTTTCTTATAGCAGAATGGGGCCAGCAGTGGTTGTGGGATATTTTGTGTTGTAAGCCTTTTTTTCTCATTTGTGTTTTTCTGGTGGTGTTAGATTGACAGAAAAGTGCCTTAACTTTCAAAATGGGATCCCCTTCATGTGGGCTTAACACTGATGTCATGCATCTATCCCATCCTTCACATGGGAGGAGTAGGGCCTTCTCAAGGAATTGCTCTGATCTGTGACACTCAGGGGCTGTTACAGGGTGGAATGGCTTAGAGTCAGTGGAGCAACCCTGGATTAAAATCAGCATTAAAAAGTGAAGGATCAGGCACTCAGTGAGTCATGCTGAGCAGTGCTGACCCAAACTGTGGATGATGGCTTAGAACAGGTTCCTTGGAGACATTAGGTTATCCTTGGAAAGCGAGGTCTCAAAGCCAAGCCTTATACTTTCTTAATGGGTTTCATTAGGAAGAAATAAAAGGAACTGGAAAAAAAAGACATGTAGCTTAAAAGGGAACAGCTTCAGCACAGTCTAAAATTTGTTCCATTTTTCAATAAAAGAAGCCAATGCTGCCTTGAAATTCATGTCCCTTCAAAGTTCAAGGAGGCCTGTATTGTTGGCCTGCTCAGTCAGAATGCTCCAGCCACTTATTGTATGTGGAATGCACTCCAGGGACTGACTGAAAAAATATGATTTAGTGAAAGCTTGTACCCAAAACACATCATTGGCCTCTGATCTCTGAACATTTAAATATTTCAAGCTTACAAGCGGACGCTGTCACGAGGACAGACCCTGATCCCTAGCTGATTCTAGAACATCTGTTGAGGCATTTACCAAGTTAATAGATTAGCTATGAGAATCAGGCAGGTGTTTTTCACCAAAGCCAGAAAACATCAAAATCAGATTGCCCTCCAAGTCTTTCAGCACAGGCAATCGAGTTAGAATGACTCATAGAGTCTAACAGATAATAAAACACACATAACATTTGCTTTAAGGTACAGGTGGGGATATTTTGTACTGCACTTAGGAGAAAGAAAAACTAACTCTATTTGGGAATATAGTAATTGAATACAGATGGGAGGAGGCAAATGAAAGAATTTAGCAAATATCTCAGTGGAATAGCTAATGGGAACGAGACAGAATAGGAAATTAAAAATTATTCGAAGCAGATGGACCATTCTTTGAGTTTTTTAAAATTTATTAGGGCTGCGAAAAAAATGTGTCTGTTTATTTTCCACGGCCATGAAATTAATGACTTGGTGAGTTGTGCTTGTGCAATTTTATGACTGCCATGTCATTTGTCATAATTTGGGTTCTGTTTGATATGGATTTATGAATATTTCCTCCCCCCAGCATGATTTATGGGTGTTGGTCATATGTGAATTAGACTGTCACCTTTAGTATGAAAAAGTACAAATGACAGATTAAAAAAAAGTAAAAAAAAAGCGCTCAGGTCCTTAGTGGTGGAAAGCAGAGTTCACAATTCCCTGCTCTGCTTCTTCATTGGAAGTTTTTGTTTGGAGATGACGATTAAATATTTGGACTTGAGTCAAGCATATGGAAACATTGAGAGGACTTGAATAGATCTGAACTCATCTGAACTTCACCTGTGAAACTCAGCTTGAGTCATCCTTTCCTTGTATTATGCATTTAAAAAAAAAATAAAAAATCTGTATGCTACTTGCTGTAGGAACAACTGATTTACTGTACCAGAGTAGCAAGTTGGCCTTGAAAATTTGCTGTCCTGCTTCCAGTAGTGGCTAGCTCTGGGTAAATCTTCCATGAAAAGTGGAAATAATCTTACACAGTATGTTCAGTTATGCAGCACTGCATAGTTGAAGGAGTGAAGTCAAAGGACATATGAAGCAGACTGGATTTCTGTAATAATAATAGTATTCTAGGTTTAGATCCAAAGCACTAAGTTTTATACTAGCTGTTATCACTTCCACAAAAACTACTACTCTTTGCTATTTGTTTTGCAATATGTAGCAACAGCATGCACTGATTTAGGACAGAAGGAGAAGCACAGTTGCTCCTGGATTTGAGCCACCTGACTTCAAGCATAAAACTGTGGCACCTAAGTTAGTACCTAATCACCCAAGGCTCCCCAATTGTTGCTGGAAAGTGATATGCACCTCCAGAGGCTAATTCTGCCCACGTGTCTTCATCCATTGACTATGCAGGCAGAGAAAAACAGTACCCCTTCCTCATTAACTCCCCAGTTTGGTCTAGAAATTCATGTGGGAGGAATTAGAGTCCAGCATGGGATACAGCTTTAAAAAGAAGAAACAATACACCTTGCATGTCAATAACGCATTGCCAAGCATCTTGCATTCTGAGCTAGCAAATGCCTCCCTTTATGGGGGATACAACCTATTCCTTCAACGGTTCCTAGACAACTGAAGGCTGTTCACTGAGGCCCAGGCAGCATTGCTTTTCCAGTGGCAAGCTGATAATTATTGCTGAATATCTCTGCTCTTGTGGGGAAAGGATTGTCACTTCACAGGTAGCCACTAGGGCAGTCTTTGCATGTCTTGCTAGCACCTATTACCTTTAAGACTAATTGACCTTCATTTCCTTTTTTTTTTTTCTTGTTTTTTTTTAAATAGTTAGTCAAGCAAGAACCTGCATAGCTGTTGTGATGGTAGCTGAGATGCTTTGCAGTGCTGCTATGCAGCTGCACAGAACTGGACTACCCTGCAAAAATAAACCTGGATCATTTGTATTTGAATTAAAGAGTGAATTCCAGCAATCTTAGAATCACAGAATCATTTAGGTTGGAAAATACCTTTAAGATCATTGAGTCCATCTTTGTTGCTTTGCTGACTCATCAGGAAACCTGCACAACTTTTGGAAAAAGCTTGGCTCATCAACTGTGGAACATTGATATATATCAGAAATATTCTATTTGCTTTGGCTGATGAAACTTGTATTCATCTAGCACATCTAATCAACCTATTCCCAGGCTCCAAAGCTACTTTCACAGTGTAAAAGTAGCTGATCTTCAAGTTGTCTGGCAGTTCCAAAGTGCAAATTTTGTCAGAAGACAGAAAGCTGAAAAAAATTCCGTTTCAGTTAAGTAAAATATTTTGCTTCAATGAAAATAAAATACGCTGCTTAGGATTTAGCTATGTTTAATAAGTTTTTTCCTTACTTGAAAAATACTTCTGAACAAGCTCCTTTTCAATCTTTTTACAGAAATAGTTTTTTTTTTTTTAAATTACCAGAAGTCAATAATTTACATTCTTTTCCGATATTTCAGGATTTATTTTTTCCCTGTATGGAGATGAGGAAAAAGAAACAAATTTGCAGAACCTTTTGTTTCAGCAAACCTGCATTTATGGCCCCCAATTTTTTTTCATCAAAGCATTGAGTCTAGATTAATTCTCTTAGTTGCTTTACTATTTTTTCACTTACTGGATGGATTGTCTTGTAAACTTTGAATTACGTTTCAGTGAACTAAACACAAAATTCTTTTCTGTAAAAACAGTTACACTAGGTTTGGGGTGGAGAGAGGAGAATATGAGCTGTTGGATATCAGTAGTGTTCTCACTGAGCTTAGACTGAAGCTGTTTTTGACTGTATCTGGCACTTAAAAGGCCAACCTGCTCCTACCCTGTTACCATAAAAAAATTTGCCAGGAAGGCAGGTGTCTAACTATACAGGCAATCAGATTACAGAGCAAAGTAATCATGATTTCCGATTTTCAGCATAGGTTGCCACATTAGCACATGTACTTTGGAAGAGAGGGAGAAGTAATCACAGCAAGATAAGGACAAGGGTGGAGATAATTTCAACCAGTACAATTATAATAGGGTGGTAAATTTTACGTAGCTTTCATTAAACCATTTTGGGTTTTTTATACTAAAAATAGGGTAAATCTATCTGAAAATGAGAAAATTCCTGAGGTTTGCTTTCATTTGTTTTTAAGAGTTACTGAAATGTAGCAGTGTGTTTCTTGTGAGGCACCATTTGGACACACATGTCTGCAACTCTGAGCAAGTCACAGCTGCAGAGTTTCTTTAAGGCATGCATGCTTGGCTTTGACATGCTGAGATTTATGGTGAGATTTAAGTTCTTGTACCAATGGTGACGTTTCCTGAATAGTTTTCATCCAGATGGTCTCCAAGAGGATAAGGTTTAACAAGATTTATTCACTGAGAGGGGGCAATGTGAATTAAAATTACAAGGGGTACTGTATATACACTAATTCTTTGCCATTCACTGCCTCATGAAATGTAGAAAATCCTTGCTCTTCATTCCCCCCAAACGAAGTTAAATGGAGTTGCTTCTTTGAACATACTGTTCCACTCTGAGCAGATTAGGGCTCTGGCAAACAAGTGCTATTAATTTTGTTGGAGTGGAGGAAGGGGTTACTGCCCTTAATGTCTACCCTGCCACTTTGCCACAGACTTCCACCTTGCTAGTGGAGGCAGCAGATGTAAGCAGGTGCCAGTTTATCAATTGTTATGGTTTGCAGACCATTGGCAGTTAAAATTAATGTGCTGGCTCAGAGCTCTATGGATGAGGGCTGGACCATATCGCCTTCTGATGGCTCTGTTTCAGCTTCTGATGGGGGACTGCTGCAGACAGCTGGGAGAGGTAACCTCTTAAGCCATTATCACTAAATCCAGCACAACCTCTCTGAGTGAGCTCCAAGTCTTCAGCTTTTGAGAGCTGTTAGGCTACCTGCACTGCTTTAGGTCCTGAGGATGTATCTTCAATGGGTTGCTTAAAAGCAATGGAGCACCAACAGTTTGTGCACGCCGAGTATCTAGGCATCTAATTCAGATTGTGATTGATGAATATAGCTTTTCTGGAAAATTATCCACATTACAAACAAAAGAATTGATGTCATTTCATACTAAAACCTTGTAGTTTTTATAAGGCTACTGACATTTAGTGAAACAGTTAAGCACATGCTAAACTACTGCAACAGGTATTGATGCCATGTTTAAAGCTAAACAGTCTGTAAGCATTTTCTTGGACAGAGTCAGTTTTATTGTTTTTCAGGTTTTTTCTGTTTAAAATACTGTGAAGTGAATATGGAAGCTCTAGAATTAGAGGCTTATTCAAGTTCTGCTTAAAAAAAAAATCGTTGCAGTATTAAAGGTCAGTGTCTTTTATCCATTTGCCATTTTCCTCATTTGCACGCTGAGTTTTGTCCCCATATCTAGAAGTATTGGAAGTATCTTAACTCATAACAATTTAGCTTCTTTAGCAGGATCAAGACATTTCAGTATGAATATCATAATATTGAACCAAAATTCAAGTGACAAAAGGCAACAAGTTCATCCTAAAGAAGTATTTACAGGCAAATAGGATGTCCTGCTTGATAACAAGAAAAAAAATTAACAGCGTATTTCCTTTACCACTTTGAGCATGTTCAGGGTTGGTGGGTTTTTAAAATTATTTTGCTTTTCTATCTCATATTATTTGCAGAAATGCATTTCATTCATTGCCTGTTGCCAGTTGAGCTTTAACATAAGATCTTTACAATCAATGATTGGTCTTGAGTCCTCCAGCTGTCAATTTGTGATTCTTTTATTTATTTTCTTTTATTTATCTTTTTATTTTATTTTAGCTACTCAGTGTTTCATAAAATTGTCTGCACTTCATATTGTTTCAATTTCAGCAGTTGCAAGTACAGGTACTGAAAAATCACTAATTGCTTTTATAATAATGGGTTGTTGAACAACACATTTTTATAACAATGGGAAAATAAGAATGGAGATGACTTTGTGATTGTTCTTTATATCTAAGAATGGACAGTCTGAGTAAAACAAAAGAGTTAGTAATTGTAATGAAATAGGCCTCATCCTATTGTAACAAGTTAAAAATGTGACTCTTGCTGCAGAGCTTGCATTAATATTGTTTGAAAGAAGTAGCATCAATGCACTGTAATAGATTTTTATTAATAGGCCAGAACAGTCATCAGTCTCTGGGTTGGTGTGATAGCTGAATACAGTGAACATGAGCATCTTGACAAGCAAGTAGCAAAATCTATCAATCACTTTCAGCATGAAGATGCTGTGATAATTAGGTTTACACTGGTAATAAAATATGAATAAATAAAGTGTTCAAAGTCATGGAAAATGTAGGGTCCATAGTGAATATGCTATGAAATATAAAAGAGGGCATCACCATAAATTCATCTAGATGTGTGGACTGAGATCATTATTCTCTTAACCCATCTTGCTATTTTTAGAATAAAATTCATGCATTTTTCAATCAGCACTGTTCAATGGTAACATAACTCCAAAGCTTAAAGCCTTGGTTGGATTCTTTTCTTGCTGTGCTCATGTGCAAGGATATTCAGTGTCCTTCTTGTTGATGATGCTGATGCTCTCAGCACAGAAATGTGGTGGCATTTTTTAGTTTGTGCTAGTCACTTTTTCTTTCTAGTATTGGCCAGATGAAGATTGGGGTGTGCTCTGCTTCCTTTTATGCTGCTCTGTGCGGGCTCCATTTATTTTAGTGGAATTACTCTAAGTTTATGGTTTAAGGAAAAACAAACTTCCTGGTCTAGTGGCTTCTGGTGCTAATGAGTCAAAGTCTACTAGACTGAGAAATCTTTCATGTGACTTCTGGGGTAAAAAAGGTCCTGATTTATTTATTTTTTTTCTGTTCTAGGGTATTGTCACAGGCAAGACAAGCCTTGCTTTTTAGTAGTGGGAATCCATTGCATTTACATGGTTTCAATCTCTTTATATTGCAGGTTAATCTATACTTTAGCATAAGGAACATGACCTACTCTGAATCACTAACCCGCCCCACACAAGATGGCATCTGATTATTTTTATTATTTTAAGGAAATTAGTAAATTCAGTTCCTCAAAAAGAGATAGGTTGTCAGCCCACTAAAGTGATGTCTTTGTGCTGGACTGTGGCACAGCCTGCTGAGATGGCAGCAGAGAAGGCTTCTCCTGCCAGTGTGCCTCCACCCTGGCCTGTAGTCGGGGAGAGGTAACTTTGCTTCCTATGCTTCATTTGATTCTTGGCACTGCCTGCTGAGAATGGCACCAGACTTGCCAGTTGTGGCATGCAGGTTTATTGCTGGGAATTGAGCCAGAACCACCAATCCATTTTGCACAGACAGTGAACAGCAATGGTAAATACTTCTTTTTCATTACTAACCTAAGCTGGATTTGAACTGAAGACTTGGAGGTGAAAGACTGTCTCCCATTCCCTAATCCCCTTAACATTTCAGTCTGCCTCATAAAATTTTCTAAAACCAAATGTAAACCTTGTGTATAAAATGAGATCCAGAGGAGAAAAGAAAATCCAGAGTGAAGACTGAGACTGTTTTCTTCTTCAGCAAGCTTCTTTGCTTGTAATGACCCTGGAAAATAGTTCTCTGATTATTCTCTTGAGAGATTACTCTAATTTCTTGCTGCTGTAGATGGCCATATGATCAATTGTCATCAGTTACTGCCTGATGATGGGTCATTACTTACCGGTGCATACTTGGGGGAAAAACACATGCGACTTCCATTAGGAGGCAGAGTGCACCTACATCAAATATGAAGTATACACTAAGTTCTTATTAATAACATTTCAAGACTGTCCTCCTAAAATTCTTAGCACAGAAGCTGCCTTCATAGCAGAAGAACTGAAACTATGAAAGATTTGCAGCTTACAGCCAGGCAAATGAGTATTCTCCTAAGAAAAACATCTGATTTTCAGCTGAGCATCTCAATAACAGATCAGTTTTATTGAGAAAGAAAAGTAAAGCTCATATTCGCCTTCTCTTTGCTTCAGGACTTCCTGGCTTAATTAATTCATTTAATTAAATTAAGGTGTGACCAGTATAAATATTTCCTTCTTGTTTCATTTCAAAGTTAAGAATGTATGTATGGCACTATGGAAAATGCTGCATGTCCTGGGTACTGTATTGGCCAGGAAGTTTCAATATCTTCAAGAATATAGAGATTATTTCAGAGAAATTTAAATTTTTTTTACTATTTCTTTTGATTCTCTCATATTTTCTAAACTTCCTAGCAGAAATTCAAATTAAACAGACCTTCAGCTGAGTAAACTACTGAGAACTGAACAGTGTTAAGCAAGCACAGCCCTACTGTGCTGATGGATTTTGAATGGATTCTATAAGGGCAACCTCTATCTTATAAAGGTGAAGACAGTTTTTCTAAATCGCTGGGATTTTCATATAGGCTTTCAAAGTAAAATCTAGCAGATCAAGAGGAAGAAAGGTAGAAAAAGGTGAAATTGGAAAAAGCAGTTCATTTTTTTTTTTTTTTGTACCAGTAAACAGAGAGCATTGAAATATGGAGAGAAAGGTTTGACTGAGATTTGGCCTCATCCAGTCACGTTGCTGTGTGTACCCATTTGGCACTGAATGACACTGAGTTTGGTACAAGCTGCTGTAAGTTAATAGACATGCCAGTAAGTGTTTTGTGAATAGGATTGGTTTTCATGTTTGCTCCCAATTCCCCAAAGTCCTGTCTGTGTGGAAGACCTCTTATGAAGATGTCTTAAGAGAAGAAAGGAAAAAAGAAGGCTCATCCTCTGACTAGTGCTTATTGGTATCTTTTCTGCAAACTGCCACTGAAGGCACTGGTGAGTAATCACAAGTACAATTTTTTATCCATGAAGGAACCAAGTACTGTGTACAAATGTGCAGGTTACTAGAATAACTTCATGATAAAGTTATTTGAAATGAGTAGTAGACTACTTAGTTTTAACCACCTCAAACTCAGTTTTGAAATTCTGTAGGCATGGAAGGGAGTGGTCAGCTCAGCCCTCGCATCCTCATAGATGCAGGTAGATACTGTGCTTCAGTGTGGAGAGGAGGCTGCAGTTCAGAAGCTTAAAATTGTCTAGCTTGGATTGACTTCAGTTGCTGAGCTGTGACAGTCTGAGTCCTTACCTAAGACCCCGCTGGAGCCTGCACTGGTTTGAGCTAACTGGTTTAAGCTACTTGGAGTATGTCCTCACCTCTGGATTACAAGGGAGTTACTGCAATGAATCAAAACTGCAAACATTTTGCTTGAAGCATTTATCAGCTCTGGCCTGCTTTCTCATCACTAATTAGCCCTGGATGGTTACTTGTAATATGCTCTTTGACACTGGAATGTACATTTTGATGTTGCTTGGGTTTAGATGGGGAATTTTACAGGGGAAGTTAGAGCCACAATCTCATTGAAATATAGGGAGAGCTCAGTACCCCCTCCACTTGTTATAAAAACTGTAGGTAAAAGTTTGCAGATGGTTCAATTTGAAGTCATTTAGGGCTATGTAGATGCCAGGTGGAATTACCATGGTGATCCAAGGCCTGATGTCCACTGAAAGGAAGGTAGGATTTAGGCCCTTCTCTGTATCCTCCAGTCTATGTTATTTCTTCAGACACTCAAGTGTGCTTTAATTTCCCCCCAAGCTCACCCACCCCACTGGCTGCAGTTGCCACTGCACATTCCTCTCTGGCACCATCTAGTGATTGCAGAACTAGGCTTCCAACCACTGTTCTTTCCCACTGTTGAACAAAATGTGTTCTCCTTTGGCAATAGCTTAAAATTCAGATCAGTGCAGATGTCACTCTCATGAAAAGAACTCACCTTAGAGCAATGGCTGCAAAGCCTTTCGGGAGAAAGCTTTGTAGTATGGTTCTTGTACAAACAGTTTAGATTCGTAATTCAAGGTGCAAAACTGCCAAAGCACATAAAAAATAAAGTGAAGATCTTATTATAGATATTTTCTTACAGTAAGAATCAGGAATGGGTATGTGTGTGTCTCTTTTAAGACTGTCATAGTCTTTGAGCATCTTTTCTAGTCCTAATAAATGGCTGAGAAAGGAATAAGCATACTTAAATTATAGAATGATTCAGGGCATCATGTTGTTAATAATGTAAAGAAATGAGATATAAAAGCTTTTACTCAAGCATACCCTAAAGCAAATTTAAGTAGAGCACACAGCTATGATGCTGATTGTTTTCACAGGTGTTGGCACCATATGAATTAAATGAAGAAAAAAATGGTGAAACATTTATGACTCATTAGAATTATGTGGTTTTTTATCCTGTCCTAACAACTGAAAAAAGGTGTAATTTACATTTGCAGCCAAATGGCGTGAAGTAACATTATACTTTACCGACATGAAAAGAGGAGACTTCCAGATGACTACTATTCTGAACTTCTCTGGTTCTTAAATCCTGGATTTTCAGTTTCTCATGTGGACTTTTAGAGCTAACATTATTGCTCCATTAAAACGAAAAAAAAAGAAAAAAATAATGTGGTAATTTAAAATCTATAGAACGTATGGTTCCAAGGAGCAAAGGACCCTTTGCTGGATGCAACACCTTTAAAATCAGAATATTTTTCCTTTTCATCAAGATAACACTTAATAGATCCAAAGAGACCCATATCCATGTTTGTTTGGTTTTTTTAAAATAAACTCTGTATTCTCCTTTTCCTTTCTCCTTTAATTACTTTTATTTTAATCAGAATTGTTTTGTTGTAGATCTTTTGTAGTTTGTTGTACATCTTAAATATTTACATGAAGGAGGTATCCTGACAGGCTGATCTATAGCAGGAAAGCAACAAATAAACAAATCCATGTCTACAGTACTTTAGATCCTGGTTTCCTGAGCTCCTAAGTGTTTATTTTTCCTATTGTAAAAACCTGAATTGAAATACATTCAAAATGGAGTTCACATGGCAGCTTTCAGGCAACATCTAATGTTTTAACAAAGCCCTAACAGTAACCTCAGCTTCCCAGACGCTGTGTAGTTGGCTGAAAAAGAAAGCAGCTGATTTATCAGAGCCTCCATGCTGTAGATGAGTCTTCAGAAGAACATGTTGTACTTTGCAACTGAGACGTTTTGCAAACACCTAATAAAACAGAAAAAGAAAGTTTTATTGGGCTTTATGAGCGCATTTTTCTCCTCTCACCAGAGCACCAAACCCAGTTTGTAATCCTACCTTCATTTATTTCATTCTCCCCTGAAATTTCTCACAGCACAAACTCACTTAATTTTGGCTGCCTTATTTGCATCTCATGGCCTGCAGTATCTCTTTAGGAGGTGAAGTATTAAAAATACATTAGCCTGGTGTGGATGGTAATGGGCCAAATGCTGCTGGTTTTGAAGGCAATCTGGGAAGCCTCATGCTCTCATTCTTGATAGCTGTGCAAGCAAGTTGTTTGCTTTTCCTGTCCTTGGATTTTCAAAGTTCTAGGAGTAGATGTAGGTGAGATTATTGTTCTTCTGGAAGTCTGAACTGAGAAAAGCACTTTTCTTCCCTTCCAAGCTTGCTCTAATCTTTCATGTTACTCTTATTTCTGTTCTGCCAGAACTGTGTCCTATTAGCATCCAAAAATGTTACACATAACTTTGGCTTGCTTACAGAAGATGATCCAACCACTAACATTTGCCTTCTGTAGCTGAATGCTGAAAGAAAAAATAATCCACATTTGCAATGTGAGACTTTGCTGCTGTCAGTTTCTGGAGTTGATTATTAGGACTGTGATTTTTATCTACTCACTTGTACAGTAATTAAAAGCAATTCCCTCATCAGTTATCATCCTGCAAAGCCAGCTTTTAAGCAGTGCTTGATGTACAGTTTATTAACCTAAGCCCATGTTGAGGGAAAGGTGACATAGTTTAAAAAGTAAGAATGAACACATCTGCTCTGAAACAAAGAACTGAATGTAAAATAGATGCTTGCTGTTAAACCAGCAAAAATGGCAATGTGGTTTTAATTAGCAAAGTAGGAATAATCACCTGGCTTGGGCCAGGTGTACACCTCGATTCTGTCCACTTCCATGTGTCCTTTTCACGTGGATTATTTTCTGTGGGGATATATCCTGTCATGATGGGGTAAGTGATTAAAGAATTAAGAAGGAAATCAGGAATTCAATAACTTGCATGCTGAAGAGGAAGAGCTATTCAGCTGCCTGACAACCTTTGCCACACCTTCTAGCAGGTATTGATGAGCACATATGATTATCAGTGTCAGCTCCCATTCAAAGATACTTGATATAAACTGGATACTGTGCCTTTAGTTTCCTGTGTTGTAAATTAGGGCATCTTTATTCCAGTAAATAAATGTAAAATAACAGGCAAAAAAAGGTGCATGATATTTATCTGTGATAACTTTTCTTAGTGGATGCTGGAGACAAAACATTAGGTTGAATGAAGGCAGATTGAGAGTGAGCTCAACTATGGATCTATCCCACTGGGCTTTTCTTGACTGCTGAAAATGATCGATACGGAATCTTGTGAGAATACTCAAGTATTAGAAAGAAAAGGCATTGAGAGAAGAAAATTGACAGTGAGGCACAAGTCCCTAAGGCATTATATGCACCTAAAGCAGCAGTGTAGAGGTGCCTGAGAAAGGGGAGCAGAAACAGCTCTGGGTGTAAGGATGCAAAAGACAGTGTTTACTGATGATGTTCTAGTATACCCGGGAAGGGGAAATAATGAGGTGAAAATCTACTACTGACTCTACTCCTTCAAATACTTTCATTCGAGGCAGTCTTACAAAACAGCATGGTGTGTGACAGGCGGGAAAACGATGTGCAATCCATGGTCAGCCAAGAGAAAGCAGTAAGTGCCACAGACTGTTGTGCCCACCCCCAGGAAGTGAATGAAGAACTGCATGGATTTTGTTTTAAATGGAGCTGAACAGTAATCCCAGGAGATTTAAGAGCTGACATCATGCAGTGGATACATATTTCACACCTGGGGATAGAGACATGCCTGAGATGAGCCAGGAAATGTATCTACAGGCCAGGCATGAATACCCAGTTGAAAGCATAGATGAAACAGTGCAAAGTGCGCAAAGAATACAGTGATTGACAAGAAACACCTCACGGAATTCCGGCCCAGACCTAGGAAAAGGTCAGAACAAACTTGTTATTTTCTAATGAAAGAAACTATGGCACAGTAGATTAATAACCCAGTTTTTGAAAGATGCACAGACAAGAACAATGATCAGAAAACTGAAGGTACAGATCTTAAATGTGCAATAACTCACTGGCTGGGACTGAGCGAGACGCTCCTGATACTCTTCATTTAAGCATCTGAAAAATGTGGTACCTTTAAATACTTCTTCATAAGATCTATGTTTCTGAAAATATGCAACAGGATAGGACTATGGCATCAGCCTTGGCAGCAGCCAGGAAACTGGCAGTGTTAGATAGATAACACGGGTGTTTTGGCCTGGTTATTTTGAACTTCTTAAATGCTAAATGTTCCCATGGTTTAAATAGTGGCATATATTCAGACTCTGACCTTGCAGTCTAGGTAAGTTTGTCTACTAAAGCCTGAGGCAAAACCAATCAAATTTTTTTTCTTTACAGTTCTTAGGAAACTAAGCAGGCGCAAAGCACCGAAACCCCAGAGGTTGCTGTATGCAGAAAGGTATGTACAAAATTAGCCATTAGGTTATTATGAAAAGTAACAAAAAATGCTACTGGGTGCAGGATGTGAAATGAGTAGAACAAGCAGGAAAAATGAAACTCCAGATATCATGCTGTGACTTGAATCGAAGACAGCACAGGTGATCATAGTCTGTGAGGCAAAAGTATGTGAATTGTGGAGCATCAATATGGCAAATCCTTTTGAGTGCTCTCAATAGTAGTAGAAAACAGGGAACTTGGACAGTACATAGAGATGTTAGCGGCTTCATTACTGGCATTTGGTGTTGTTTCAGCTATTGCAGATATCTGCCTGGCATCCATTCACTACCATGGTGGAGTGTCAGTCTGCTGTAGGTCCTGCGTCATCTCTGCTATTCCTGTGCACGTCTCCTGGATGCTTTACCCGTCTCAAATGGCACTGGGCACCTGTGCCTTGGACAGCAATCCTGGCCTTTGCTTTGGGAAGCAGCACATTCCTGAGGGGCCACAACAAGGTGGTCATGGCCACAGCCAAGCATGCCAGCAGTGAGCAAGTTGAACAAATCTTTGAACAGGTATGTCTGTGTGATAATTATCTTCAGCTTGGGTCTTTTAAGGCTGGCTGTGGTCTGAGCCCTACAGCTTCCTGCCTTGGCTGAGAATGAATCACCTGTGGGGTGCTGCATTTCCCAGAGCAGATGGGAGCTGTCAGGTTCAGAGTCAGAAATTATGGAAAGGGATACAAGGTGTAACAGCTCCCTTTGGGCAGGAGAGATTGGAGAGGGGGAGAGGTAGGTCTCTTCAGCCAAGGAGAGGATATCACAGATAAGGATGCTTAAGGAAGATGCTTTAACAGGCAGTCAGGTGTCTATGTAAAATACCTAAAGGAGAAAGCAATTAAAAGAGCTCTAGTTCATTTAAAAAAAAAAGTTGAAGAAAATCCAGTAAGTTTGAGAATAAACTTAATCACCAAGGTGCCCTTGAAGTTTATCAGACCACCTAGAGGTGCAATATCCTAGACAGGCAATGAGTTCTCAGAAATATCCTTCATCTAATCTTTTTTTTATTATTTTTCTCTACCCTAGGATGATTGAAGTGTTTTGGTTTGGTTTGGTTGGAAGACTGTACTAGCTTGCCAGAGGGAATTCAGAGGAAACCAGAATATTTTCCCAAAGAGGAGGTAAGGCCCTGCCACACCTTGCAACATCAAATCTTTAATCATGTACCTGCCTGTGTAACAGCAGCAATATTCAGTGTTTCTGTAACATCATTCATGCAAGAATTTCAAAGCACTTCATAAGCACAAATTAATCAAACCTCACAAACCCTCAGCAAGCAGCAACTTTGCCCACCAATGAAGCGTAATCATCTCTCAAATGGAACATGATGGCAGTTTGATATCTCATAACATGATGCAACAGGTCAAGGCAAGTAGAACAGGAGCAATTGAGGGCACTTGGGAAGCACCGATACTTAAATATCTTAGCAGATACAGTGCTTCACTGGATATACTTTGTGGAAATATTTGGTGAAATAGTTTTGGGAAAAAGTAATTTATGTATTGCATACAAAAGAACAATTTGAAATGCATATTTTAATTCCATGTAGATCTCCACATGCTAAAGGTAAATATCTGCATTTTGTAGGGGCAATGCATCAGAATGCTTTCCACTCATTTTGGGACCTTTGTTTCCGTGCCTCTAACCAGTGGCACCTGGAGTCCTAGAGATCATGTAATAAGCCACTCTGATGTAGCTCTTGACCCTCAGTCACCTGCCACCTGAGGCTCCCCAGGGGAAGAAGGAAGCTGTGTCCGAGACTGCAGGCTGTACCTTCAGTTCCTCTACGCTTTGAGGGACCATGCAGCACATTTAGTATTACCCCCCAGGATGGGTCTCTCCAAGCTGTGATCCCTAGCTACAAGACCTGCTCCAGTGTAAAAGCCACAGGGCCTAAATAAGTGCCTTCTCTTGGCCCAGTCAAAGCTGTCAATGTTCCAGTTCACTACAATGAGAGGAAGATTGGGCTGGCTCAGTTTCTTTATATTTCTGCCAATCCGATCTTGAAGGGCGGACAAATTCAGAATATGTTACTAGTACTTTGAGTATGTATCTTCCCAATTAAGCATATGTTGAATAACCTTCAGCTTTTCCTGTCTGTAGGCAAAACATCAGTGAATTTCAGGTCTCCCATTCCATCCCATCACTTCTCATCTCTTTTGGAAGCATATGGGACATGGGTTTGGTTTTTTTGGTTGGGTTTTTATTTATATCATGCAATAAAATTATATTGTAGCTGTATAAAATAATGTGCAAACCATTAAGTAGACTAATGAAATGCTGGAAGTTAAAACAATAAGCTTGTATGATTTAAACCTTGCTACATTTTAAATGTGTAATATGTTTGCAAGAATGAAATTGGTCTTTGGGGCTGAATTAATAGTACAGATATCCAGCCCATTTTGGAAAGAACAAGTAATACCTAGGAACATAATTTAAACCAGTCTTGTAATTAACTGGTCATTTCACATTTTGAGAGTTCTGGTCTTGTTGTTTGGTTTTATAAATGACTCATATAGTCATCTTCTAATTGCACATGGTATGTTTAAAAAACACAACAAAACCCACCAAACTGTTTGGATGAGAATCTTTCCTTTGGCAGAAGAGTAAAAAGTACAGTAATTTCGCAATTATAAGCCGCACCTTTTTCATTGAAGAATCCAGCCTACCCCAGTAGTGCGGCTTATATTCAGATGCAGTTTATCTATGGACAAATCCCAGTGAAATGTCAACCTGGAAGTGAGAGCTGGCCAGGGAGGGTGCCTGGGGCTGCCTTTAAAGGCTTCCCTGGTCTATGAAAACTGTTGCAACTTGAGCACCTGGCACCAAACCCAGTTGGCAGTGATTCTGTTACTAATTTGTTACTTTGTTATATATGGATCCTCGCTTTAAAAAAAAAAAAAAAAAAAAAAAAAAAAGGGTGCGGCTTATATATGGACAAGTCCCGTGGTCTACCCGGCTACCTGGAGGTGTGGCTTATAACCAGGTGTGGCTTATAATTGTGAAATTACTGTAAATAGTTTAGATGGATTATGTAGTATACTCCCCATTAATATGCCTTTGCAAAGATCTGGAAGCTCCCTTAACCATACATTCAGGTTGTCATAATTCTCCCTGACTTCACTTCCTGATTATGAGGCAACAAAGTATTTTCAGTCAAAACTCATCTCACTGTACATCTAATTGATAAATAAGGGATATTCCTGTAAATGCAAAAAGGTGTCTTTGTGAGCATAGTAGAAACTGTTGAATCAGAAGCTCTATTATAGAAATTCAGCCAAACTTTTGTAGGACTAAATAGAGATCCTGGGAGGACTGTACATTTCCTTGGGACTTGCCTTCTGTCTGTAGCACACAATATGAAATCTTTTCTGTCTATCACATGGGGTCAATGATGTACTGTGCTGTACTGAGATGGAAATCAGAACTGTCTTAAGGCTGCTCTCAGTCACCTTCTTAACACCCTTAAGCAATCCTTTTGGTCCCCTGGAACTGGGGAGAGAGAGCCTTTCCTAGCCACAGTTCCCTTATGACTTCACTTGTAGCAAGTTAGTAAGTGATAAGCTGCAGAGGAAGGCATTGTAAAGCTGTCATGTTGGGGTTTTTTATTTTTGTCTCCCAAATCAAGCATTCTGCCAACAGAGTATGAAGTTGAAGTACTTAATTAAACTGACTTTTGGCACATTTCAGTCTTGCTGATGGATAGCAGCTACTGCAGGAGGTCATGATCTGGCCCCAAATTTGACTTCTATGCAATAGAGAAAGGATTCTTTAGTAGGCCAAATTATATCATTATTATCAGCATGTCTGCAAATGCAATGCCTCAGTGACATAATTTTTAGGGAGATTCTAGATTGTGAATCATGATTCTGTGTGGTGAAATTTTGTCTGAATTAGCTGTCATTTAAAAGATTTTGTGAATGCATAGATTTCAGTCCTCTAACTAGCCTCTTTTTACCACCTTAAAAATTAAGAAATTATTCTTTCATGTATTTATCTTTCTTTAATCTCTTGACTTTACAGCTTGATTTATACGTACACTATTTATGGATTTGATGTAATAAAAAAGACATTGTGTCTATCCACATACATATACTGGAAATTAAAAGTTGAGGGGTGAGAAATGAAAAATTCATTGCCTTGGATTATGAGAAAGTCAGACCTGCTGTCTCCCCTTGAAGTCACCTAGGTGAGGCATTTTGACATAATGGAAGCATCAATGAACTGCTCTTGATTAAAAGTTTGACAGGTTGACACTATCCCCCTGAACAGGAAGACCAGGTTGAAAGAAAATTTTAATACAAACAGAATTTCATTAATACCACAGTTTGCTATAATGGGGGTCTTTTTTTCCCCCACTGTTATTTTTGCTTAGATGGTGTCATTACCTTTTAAAGGGGAAAGACACTGTGGTTAAGCTTTGTCTCAGAAACTATGTCATACTAATGGAACAGGAGCTTTCAAGTAAAATATGAAGCAAACTGTCTGGAATTGTTCTGATTCTCCAGGCTCAGACAAAACCAGTTTTAATAGGGTGGTTCCTGTAAGTGCTGGCTTTAGTCATTGAGCCAATCTTTATTTTGTAGACAGAGTACAGAAATTCATTAAACAATATAAAATAATCAATATAAGCAGAATATCAGAATGGCCTTACATCTCCCAAGATCCAAAAATATAGCCTCACTTTACATTATTTACCTTTTGAGAGATTTTTTTCTCTAATGTAGTAACTGTTAGACTCTATCTGCTCTGCTCAGTGTTATGGCTGTCATGATGAAAGTGCATAAACAATATAAATAATAGTTTTTGGCACATGAAAGGAACTTTGAGTGGATTGTTCTTTCGGAATTTAACCATCACTTTTTTTGTTTGACTTTCAGGGATTTTTTATTATTATTTTTTATGTTTAATCAAAAAATACTTATAATCTTAAATTGATTATTTGAAAAAACATCATTCTTTAAACATATACATTACAATTTAATATTTATAGCTTGATGCCAGGCAATTCTTATACAAGTTAGTAAATATTTATTAAATCAGACTTGTTTTTAAAGACTTATAGTTTTGTAACCACTCTCTAGCACTAATACTCTTTGAAGCAGAATGTCAGGCTGTGCAAGTCAGCTTCTATATTGTATTTCCAGTCCTTGTCTGCAGTGATCCCTCTTGACTTCTTTTCACTGCTGAATAGTTAAATAGTTTAAGCTCTTTCAGATCCTTGATATTATCAGGTTATATAACCTCCCACTCCATTCCCATTCATCATCTCTCCAATGTAATATTTGCACATGGATTTTTTGCATCTTATTTCAGATTTGCAGAGACCCTTAAAGCAATTGATTAAACCCACAATATCTCTCTTTGTGATGCATTTTTAATTTCTCATTTAGAGGCAACTTAATTGAATTACTGTGAGCTTACAGTCAGTATTTTCCTGATATCATTTAATTGTAAGTGTTGAGTTTTTAGATGCAGAGCTTGAGGCATATTTACCACCTTAATTGCAGACTCATTCTAACTCTTTTTTGGAAGATGATGAGTGTTGAAGTACTGGCTCACAGTGGAAAGCAGGCAGTTGTGCATCTTCTCAGTTTGGAAACCTAAAACTAAGCCATCTAAATCAATGAACTTGATACAATGATATAAACAGCTTATCCAGTCACCAACAGAGTCAGTAATAGAACTTGGGCATCTGTTTCACATTTTCTTGTTCTCCAACCATGCCATTTCTCTCTCCTTAAAGCATCAGTGACAAATTAAGTAAAAAGGGACATGTGAGCAGTATGGGGAAGACAATGTTGAAAACAAAGCAATTCAGAGCATTTCATCCTTTCTATCCAAGTCAATGGCAGGTGTTCTATGTCCTATTATAGCCTTGATAGGATGTTATGTTGCATCATTTCAGCATACTTGCTCTCAGACTGGATGACTAAATGTCAGTTCAGACAGCAGTTATCCAATCCAAATAATCCACAGTTGGATGGCAGCAGGTGAACAGGAGAGTGTCCATTTCAGAAGCCTACCCTGCCAGTCCATACATGGAAGGCTGCAGGCACTCCAGATTTTGTTAGTAGAAGGGAGCAGATGTAAACTAGGAAATATTTTCATGTGATTTTACAGTTTTTTCATGATTGATTATCAGTCTACGCATGATGGAGAAGAGAGCTCTTCAGAATAAATACGAACAGTTCTGATTATCCATCTTTCCATTTCTTGACATAAAATGGGCAAGAGACAATGTGTTAAAAGCCAAAAAAATTTCATTGTATTAAGAACCATTTCTTTGCTCAAACACCCATTAAATCAGCCTCTTGACATATTCCCCAGCAAGTTAAACTGATTGTGATTGGCTCTGAGTGAAATGGAAATGAGAAAATTCCAATAAACATGTGGAATACATACAAACTGATTTTTCAACCCACTCTAAATACAGGTTGGCTGAAGACATTACTGGTATAGGCCAGTAAGTGAGAAGCTGAAGTGCATCTGAATGTAAAAGCCAAAATCAATTTGATCTTAGATGATTTTCAGCTGATTTTAAAAAGCAGTGGTGTGGAACTTATGTGTAAGGTTAAAAGGCATCAATTTTGTTCCTTGCAGACTAAAGCAAGCTTATTTTTTTCCCCTTTATTCAATTTGTTATTTCTTTTTATCCCACTACTCTTTTCAAGATCCTTTGTATCACTTTACTGATTTTAGTTGGAATTATCAGACCAACAATGCAAAGCACTTATACACAAAACTGAACACCAGATGGGACTCCACAAATATTATATTATTCATGGCCAATGAATTAGAGATGCTTTAAAAAAGAAAAAATCTAGTCTGCTGTGGCATGTCCTCAGCCTTATTCTAGCTGCAGGCTTCTTTTGACTGTATGCATTGAGTAACCCAATGGACTCAACAACAAAATCCCCTTTGGAAATAGCAAGAGCTTTTCCTGCTGAATTCAGTAGGCTGCTGGTCAGGCTGTGATTGCCATTCATTTGCTGAGCAAAATGATCATGTGCTACAGGATCCATAACGAGTCTGAAGAAATCTGGGCTCAATTTTTGTCCTTGTTTTGCCTAGTCTTGGCAATCTTGGGCACAACATTTTTTCTCTCTCAGCCTTTGTTTCCTAAACTATAATGTAAGAAAAACAAGTCCTTTATTTTTCATCTTTTGTTATCTAGAAATCTAGACTTTACTGTTCTTGTTTAAGGAATTTATTTTTATTGCATGTGGGGCAGTAACCCCTGCTTATCCCCTTGGAAAATCAGAGTTTAAGCTCTTACAATACTTGGAATGTTGCACTGCTAATTAACATGGAATTTCAGAAATACTTTGGTCAGTAACAAGGAAATGTGAGATACTACAGCTCCTCAGATTAGACGGACAACCAGTGGCCAGGAAATAGAAACTGTTTGAAATTATTGCTGTTTGTGCTTTGGAAAACAGCTCCTCAATACAGATATGGTAAGGACCCAGAAAACAGGGGTCAAACACAAGTTTAAATTATGCAGAGAGTTATTCCACGATGGAACTTGGGAGAATTTAAAGGAATTTAAATTGGAACAAAATAGAACTTGTAGAAATCATCACACAAATATCCATGATTAAGAATGGTGACAAATGTATCTGGGCTATTAGTTATAAAGTCCTATAGCAGGAGGGATTAAAAAACCCCTATAATCCATTTTTCTGTGAGTATTTTAAACAAGGAGTAAACAAGCTCTTTTCTGAGCCTTCTTTACATCACCATAAATTCAAGTAGAATTTTCCTCAGAAATTAGACTGTGTAAGTTTCACGAGGTCATTTGCATCCTCTCAGTCTCTCTCCAGTCCTTATGGCTTCCTACACTATGATTTAGTTTTCTTTTTATATTTATAAGGGGATTTTTTTACTAATGATTTTGAACAATTAATTAAAAATCAGCTTCCTTACTGGATGCAAGGACTCTGAAGACAGCTTCACATGTTTGATAGACACCTTGAAAAGCAATAGGGTAAGTCTCACATATGAGAAAAGATTATGAACAAGCCTTCAGAAAGCATAAATTTGAAGTTAGACTCTTGTTTAAATTTTATTTTTTCAGTGAAAGTGCTTAAGTTGTCAGCACTTGGAACCAACTTATCTATCTGATGGTCTGAAATCTCAGTCAATGCCATTATCCCTTCAGTACCATTTAATGATTGTTTGTCGTACAAAATGTCAGTTTTCCAATCTAGATATTTACTGATTGTGTACCTTTTACTATAATTTTAAATTAATTCCTTATTTTAAAACATCTGTCTCTGCAATACTAAAAATTCAGTGATATAACTGGACTACTAAAATGGCCATTTAGCTAATCCAGTTTCTTTACAGTAATACAATTGTATCAGTTCCTGCATGATTTCCTTTCTGAAAACATTCAAACTATTTTGAAAAAAATATTTGTCAAGCTGCATTTTCTTAAGAATTTGGTGCAAAATCTTTTGTTGGTTTAAATATTCTAAAGATTTTGCGCACATGTATGTTTGTGTGACAAAATGTTGCTATTAAGTTGGTGAGGAGTTACCTACACAGTTTCATAATTGCAATAATTTCTGGAACAGTACAGAGTATGAAGGGGATTATAATAATCTATAACAGGTATTGAAATCTTGAATCTTGAAAATTATACCTTTCCCTCGACTCAAAAGGACCCTACATACAGGATTTAGAAGGGGTAAAAGCAGTGAGCCAATTTCTGAAAAAATTTCTAGATGAGAAGAGGCTAGGCAAAATGAGCTTAGAAATAGAGTTTTGAAGGCTGCATAATTCCTCATGATACAATCCTAAATTTTATAAAAAAGCAATAGGGACTGCTTTATCTCTATTTCTTAAAGTTGTTAATAGTGCTTAAACCAATGGAAGTGTTTTTTCACATAAAAGTATTAATAAACCGTGGAACTCAAAAGTATGCTCTAAAAGCCAAAGTAAAATTAGATTAAGAAAGCAGTTATCTAGACTTCCGAAAGGTACTCTTATTCTTACAAGTAAAATACAAAATCCTTGCTATTGAAAATAATGTCTTGATACAGTCTTAGCTCAGGAAGTCTGGAAGAGCTGAATTACAGAATACACACCAAAGAAAGCAGCTCTGTGTTATACAGTGCTGAAGAATTGCTTTTGCAGAAGTTTTGGGGTTATGTTTTTTTATTCCACCATGAAATTTGATGGAAATTAGGGAAATCCTACAACAGTGTTACGTCCTCACAGTTTCACTAATTTAAACCTGTCACACAGCCACTCCATATCAACATCAAATATATCTTTCATTTCCAAGTATGCTGGTAAGGCACTCTCACTCAGGTACATAGCAACTCTGTTCCTGTCCACATTTCATACCCCAGATAATGCCTTGTGTGCTCTATAACATAAATGTGCAGCACATAGCAAGTACTAAAAGAAATGGATCTATTCACATGGGCAAAATTTTGAGCTTGTCTCCCAGTAGCATATGCATGCACCTACATGCAACTGTGAAATAGAGCAAGAATGCCTAACCTGAGGCCTACACTCACTCTAAAAATACCAGAGTTTAGTCCTGAACTGTTTTCATCTTAATCAGGGGTTGAAATCCGCAGTAAGATCTAACATCCCAGAATCTGAGTCATCCATCTTATGTTGAGAAGCATGTTGCGACCAGTGATGATTTTTCTTCCCCCAAGAGCTAATCTGGCACATAAAGGATGAGAACATTAGACATTTGCTTCTTTTTATTGCAAAGTAGTAGCTGTTTCTTGACAGGACAAAAGTTGAGTCACTCTCAGGAGGATTGCACTACCAGTGTCCTTTGCTTATTGCTATCTGGGATTGTCTCAACAAGGCAGAGCCTGCTGTTATCCATTACTTTCTCTTCTCATAGAGCTGCTCTGGATTAGCCAGGCAAATCTCAGGCTGCTTAGCATTTTGCATGCTACCAACAGAGTCGGTCCCTACAAGCCACTCACCTTGACAGAGACAGCTGCAGAGTTTCTCTCAGTAGTGCTTTTATTAGAGTTTGACTGTTACTGGAGGAGCTGAGTGAGCCCAAGGCTAGAACTCCCCATGGATTCACAGTGTGTTGCACATTTCAAGAAAGGAGGAGAACTTGGGATTTTTATTATCATTTGTGCTTGAACCAGCATTGTCAGAGTCTAGACAGGCTCGATGAACCACTAGACTTCCATTGTGCCAAGAAGCTGTTAATGGAGTTGTTGCATGGCAGAGAATGGTGAATGAAGCCATTAAATACTTTTTTTATTCTCTCTCTTTTGTTGGGTCTTCTAAATGAAAAAAAAAACTTTTTCAGGCTGACTCCCCCTCCCCCAGTCCACACACAACAATTCCAGTTAGCCCAGGCACTCTATGGGAATGTTTTTCTCCACTATCTACAGCAGCAAGAATACATGAAAAGTTGAGCTTGTGTCATCAGGGAGAGTAGGGCAGAGCTCACCCACCAGAAGGTGATCAGCAGCCACCATCTATGCTTCACCTTTAAGTGCACTTTTACTGTGTGCAAGCACCTGTAGAGGCTAAAATCACCTGAAAGTGATTGCCTCCTGAGTTTGGGCTTTTGAAAGGTGGGTGAGGGGAAAAGTTTGGGTGCATAAATAAGCTGAAAAAATCCTCACTGTCAAATGAAATGTTCCTCTGCTTTATCACCATTATTTTTAGTGAGATTTTGCATTATGGTACCTTGAGTTTTAAATTAAATGTCAAATATAATTTGGCACTACAAAGAATGAATTATGTGACTGCCCTTAGAGAAAATCGGAAAGCTTAGCTCTGTGAGTTAAATTGGTATCTGCCTTATGCTGAGCTGATGTGGGCTAATTGATTAGGATCTGACAGGATACCATATTGCAAATTCAGCACAATCTCTTCCATTAAAAAAAAATAGACCTAAGGTACCTTTAGGGAAAAGCAAAAGATCTTCTGTAAAACAGAATGGGGAGAGGAAAAGAGTATCTTCAAGGACTCTCTTTTGCACTGATGGGTTACATTCCCCAGAAGCCCACACTTCTTAAGGGTACAATATGGATGTTAATATGCCCCAGGTCACTTTAGAAGCAGGTTTGCAATCAAATTTCAGTTTCTTCTGGCCTAATTTTAAAGAGCAGCAAAATATTTTCTCAGTTAGCTGACTAAATCTATCTCCATAAGAACTAAGATGACAAAGTGCCACTTTAGATCATTAAAGGAGGGCAATACATTTTAATCAGCTATTACATGAGGAAGGACAAACCAAGTGCTATAGCAGTCGGTCATTTTATAAATTCAGTGCTTGTGGCCCTCTCCCTTTCAAAATGCATGATGTTATTTCCTGGAAACATCAGTCTTAAAAAACTATTGTCAAGTAAACAAGCCTTGTGTTTCTCACAGCCTTCATGTCTGTGTAGTCTGGGTTTAATTTTCTGTTAAGTATGGGTAGTGGGGGGTGGGGGGGAGGACTAAGTCTGAAGTTCTAATGTAGTCAGGCTGGAATCTGTCACTCAGCTTATTGCATGTTGATGACTCAGTGCAGTTTCAGCTGTAAGCAGACCATGATTTATGGACACCAAGTGAACTCCTGCGGCAAAAACCAGCCATGAGATCAGAGCAGCAATAGGGCCCTTTTTTGGCAGGAGACAGCGCCTGCATTTTTCTCATTCATGCCAAACTGCTTTGCACGGCAATTAGCTCTGTCCTCATTTAGTCTCCAGTCCCAAAGGGTAATGAAAGTCATATATCATCTTCAAGGCTGCTAATTATCCAGCTCAGTTACAGGTAGGCTTTGTAACTGTGAGAAGGGTCTGTCTGCTTGATATTTATTGCTCTTCTAATAAGCAAGTAAAGGAGAAGGGGGGGAAACTTTCTTGAAAGCTTGCCCATACCCCTTGCCTCAGATCCTTGACATACCTTCAGCAAATGTGCAAGTCAAAGGGGAAATGTCTTCATTCCACATATCCATTTTTCATGCTGTAACTAAACATTCAGCAAAAACAGAGCAAGTGCTTGAAACATGAGAGAACATACATTTGGAGTGAGCTTGTCTCTAGTTGTTTGCTTGTGGAAAGACAATCCTCTGAATAAACAGACATGAAAACAGGAAGGGCAATAGGGAGGAATGAGGAACTTCTTTCTCCTCTTGCACTCCTTTCTCCTCCCAGCCCTTCAGCCCACACCACAGCAGCGTCTTGGGAAAATGATGGGGTTAGAGAACTGTGTTTGTTTCACTCAAGATTTACCAGAAGAACTTGATATTTCAACCCTCTCACCATCAGCCCTGAAATACAGTAAAATTCAAATATTCAGAGTTCAGGCCCTGCCTGACTTTCTGTAAAAGGTTGAATCAGATGCTTGACAATTTGTTTTGGAAGAAGGTATTAAGAGAGCCAGGTCTTGCAACTAGAAGCCATCTTTTGCTGTAGTCAAAATATTGACTAAATCAACAGTCCAAGTACCTGAGTCTTTACAGTGCTAAGAAATTAGCTTCAACTTCTGTGAAATCTTTTTAGCCTTTAAAAGGTTTTGATTTGCTTTTGACTTTTCATTTGTATTTTATGTCTTCATTTCATACTCATTTTCATCAGTAAGCCTGAAAACTGCAAGGTCCCAGACTAAGCAGTCTGTTGATGCATGAATTTGGAGTCATCTCCAGATCCTCTTGGCCAGTGAAGGAGCTGCCAGATGTCCTCTCTAAATGCCCAGTGAAGTCTTATGCTTCATATAAAAAGCTTACTGAAAAGTTTCCTCAATATTTCAGCTGGGCACCTTTTTGGGACTGTTGGCAGTGGCTACTAAGGAAGAAGCTACTGTGCATAAGCAGGAAAGCAATTTTGCAAGCAATTTTGCAAGCTCCAGGCCAGGGCACAGCAGTGCATCCTTTGTGCAGCTGACCTCTGTGTGTGCAGCATGCATGGAGTGACACTGAATCTGAAGGTGTGAAATCTGATCTCTCTGCTATTATCAAGACTCCCATTTACTACAGGCTCTATTGTCTCAAAAATTCTTCTGACAACCTTGTTGTGTAGAAAGCCAATTTCAAAGCAAGTACCTCAAAAGGGATCTGGGGCAGAAGCAGTGGCCAAAGGTCAGCAAATGAAGCTTTGGCTGGCACTGACCTGCGCCGGAGGTAAAATGAGCAGGAGGAGCAGAAATGCTGCTCAGCATTTGTGCACCATGAGAGCAGCTGTGACTGTACTGGGAGAAGGGAGAGAAGGTAAAGCCCTGCTGTCACAGAGGAGACACTGCTGCAAAGAGAGGACACTGCTGCAAGGTATGCGGCTCTTGGGGCGGGAGCTGAGCTGCAGCACGGTGGGAGATGTGCAGCCTCGCAAGGCTTTGAACTGCCGTGTGGCATTGCTCCCGTGCCTCTGGGTATCTCTGCTGGATTCATCCAGGCCTGACTTTCGTTTCTGTCAGCAGCAAGAAAGCACTTACAGGGTGGGGATTTGACAGAAAGAGAGGAAGTTCCTTATTCTTTCTTACATCTCCTCTGTATCTTTGCTGATGTAAAAAATGGAGGATCAACTTTCATGATCAAATGTGATTTCATTTTTCACTGTGTTGAGAATGGCAGAATGTTTTGTATGGCTCTCATCTTGGCCTGCAGGAAACACTAGAAAACTGGATGAGATCCAAGCAGTTCAGATACCAGGACTCAGAGGAGCATTTGCAAAGGAGTGGGTGCTCATCTGTCGTGCGTTGGCAGATTCCCTTGAACTCAGTAGTACTCATCTGATTTATACCAGTCACAGAGGTGCCCTGCAAACCTTGAGTTATTTGTCTACGCTGTCTTTGCCAAGTTTCCAAACCTGTTGACTTGAACTTTCAGTAGTTGCATTCCAAGTGCTCTCACCCCACCCTTCCTGGCAATAGGTATCCACGTAGCTCCATGTGATGGCCGTGGGAACTGCTGTTGTATATCCTACTGCAGAACAGAGCGCTGCTGTCTGTGTCCTGCTGTCTTGCAGTCAGGCCTTGAGGCACTGTGCCACTGGTGCTGAGGTGACGGGCAGTGAGTTGGATAGAAGTCGTTCAGGATCAGAATGGCGGTCTATCTAATCTGGGATCTTGGCACTGAAAATGGCTAGTGCTAACTGCTCTAGAGGAAACTGCCTCTTTTGCTCCAATTATTCTTCTGATATGAAGTGACCCTTTTTTCTCAATAGTAAGAATATCTGTTTCTAAAAAAATAATTTGACTTTGCACGATTCGTTCTGTAGTCCCCAAACTTGTCTTTTTATAGATCTTGAAGTTTTTCTGCAGTCTTTTTTGTATTTAGCAGACAGTGAGGGAATAGATAAAAAATGTTAAAGGCTTCCTCCAAATTCTGCTGAAGCCACTAGTGTATTGCCTTTTTCATTCCACCATTTGGTTTAGATATGCCTCCTAAGCCAACTTTTCATGTAATGCTGATTAGCATGACACCAATATTCAGTACGGTTTTTGGAAGTAGTATCTTCTGAGATGAAGATGAAAGTAATGAAAAATGAATGTTTAAGTGTCACAGTTCCCTGTCCATAACACTTCTCTTACAGTTTCATTTCATTTGGTTTAGTTTACATTTCTTGTCGATCTCTTGAAATAAACATTTGTCTGATGTGTCTCTTTCCATTTGTATTACCAATGACCATGGTATCATAAAGGCAGGTATGCCAAATGCTTACTGTTTATCAATAATTTGATTTGTTGTTGTGCAGCAAATAACACAGGAGTCTGCTGTTTTCTTCACCAAAAAGGGGCAATACTTGGGTGTAGTTTTATATCAGCCATGGCTAATCTATTTCTAAACTCCCAAAAGGTGGTGAAAGGGTATCTGTCCCCGGTCCCTCTGTTGTGTCAGCAGCAGCACTCATCCAGCTGTACAGCTGCACTGGGGACCGGATCTGGCTGGCTGCTGAGGATGCATCTCCATGTGCTGACACAAAGCATGGAGGACAGACAGGTGAGATGGGGGAAAGAAAGATTTTCCCTTCAGAGTTCAACTAGCTGAAGCTGACCATGAAATCACACTCTTAATGTAGCTAAATCTCTACTCTTTCATTTAGACCCCAATTTGTTAGATCATTCCTTCAGCAAGTGAAAAGAAAAAAAAGAAACATGTAGATGTGCTTAATGTGTTTAGAAATATGCAGGATAAAAAGACCGAATCCATTGAAACAATTAAAATATTTCCTGTGTGTTTTACTTTCCCGATAAAGCGGAAAGGTGCTGCTGTAAATGGAAAGTAAGAGACTATTCTTGGCAGTTGTGTGCTTTGGATCTGTCACATACAGGGATTTTCTGAAAAGCTAAGCTGAAGGAGTATTTCTAAGGAGGAGTTTAATTTGAAAATAGGCTGTCAGGGGAGCCTGAGAATGATATAACAACCAAAGTCTTTGGTCATGTTATATCTCATGTAAACTCTCATCCTTACTGCATGGACCTTACACAAGATTCAACTGTTCTCCAAGCACCTAACCACAGCCTAAAACAAAATCTGCTGTAACATAATTTTACTGTTTTCTTTCAGACAAACCAGAAAAAAAATAGAAAAGATTGGAGAAAACTCTATTTGTGGCAATTAAACTGTGGATTTTAAAAATTGCTCTTGAGTGTGAGTTAGCTGCCGTGGTAACCTTGCTCTGCATGTTCCTTGTGGCAAACTGTCATGATAAGCCTCCACGTTGAACAGCTTGGCTGCAAGAGAACTCCAGACAGCTTCTGGGGACTTTGTTTTGGGAGGGGTGACCCTGGCTGACTCCCCTCCCAGCTGCTGTTGCATGGGTTTTGTTTTTTTCCCCTTCTTCACTGTGCTGTCCCAGAGGCCACTGGCACTGCTGCTAATGGGCAGCACTGGGTCTGCGCTGGAGCCAGCTGGCATTGGCTCTGTCAGACATAGGGGAAGCTTCTGGCAGCTTCTCACAGAAGCCACCCCTGTAGCCTCCCCCACTGTCAACGCCTTGCCGTGCAATCCCAATACATCCTTAATCAGCACTGCCTAAAAATCACTTAGAGGATTCAGGTGTTCAGGTTTTTCGTTTTTGAGATTTTTTTAGTAAAATGTCTCTGTCTATAAACTTGGCATGAGGTAATAGGTATGGTGTGTATTTTGTTGTCCTTTAAATTTTATTTTCATGGTTAAATGAATAAAGAATGGGCTGTAAAAATCCCCAATCAATACATGCGGTAAGGGAAACGTGCAAAAGAGCTTTGAAGTGTGAGGTACAGGATATGAGAGTATTACTTCTTATGATGAAGGTTCCGTTTTTCTAACATACATTTCTATGCTCAACAGTAAATGCATTGCTTCTCTTCCTTTTGTACCAGGCAATCATTAAAAATTTGACCAGCTGTAACTGGGAAGACATCAATGAGATCTCATTTGGTAGATATCAAGCTCATGGTCAGGGCTAGCAAACTTTTGGCATATGTATGTGCAGAAGGGTTGGGAAGGAATGTTTTGTCCAACCTCTTCTTATGCATGCTGCTCTGTACATGCTCCTGTAGTATGCTCATCTCTCTAATATCATGTACGTGTCATTCCATTTTATGAAAAAGTAAGCAAAAATGCACTGTGGGCATAGAAGAGGCCAAAGTTTTAAGTGTTACTTAGCTCTTTTGAAAATTTGTTCTTTGCTCCATAAAGAAGTCTTGACAAGCCTACAAGAGAACCTATCTCCTATCCTGATTTACTCTGGCCTTTGTATAGAGTGTCGTTTTAGAACACAGGGCTCTAATTGATTATGGTCTGCATCTTGAATATGTACATAAGTGTTCTGGAAAAAGAAAAAAAATATTTTTATTTTGGTTTGAAATTTTAAGTAAAATCTTTGTAGGTAGCACAAAACAAAAGTAGCTTGGTGGCAGTACTACTGCAGAAACATACAGATGTACCCTTCTGTGGGAAGCAATCAAGGTCTTTGTGAGCTCTTGTGAGAATTCAATGAACAATACACAGTAGCTGTCTAGAATAAGCTAATTAATGGGTTTATTCTATGCTGATTTTTTACTACTGAGTTTTTAAGGGAATAATGGAAGTCCTTTTCTCAAATTAAATATTCTGCGTTTCAGTCATGTAAGTTACAGTAATTTCACGATTATAAGCCGCACCTGAATATAAGCCGCACTTCCGGGTAGCTGGGAAGACCACGGGATTTGTCCATAGATAAGCCGCACCCAAATATAAGCCGCACCACTGGGGTAGGCTGGATTCTTCAATGAAAAAGGTGCGGCTTATATTCGTGAAACTACTGTACCGTTATTCTTGGTTCTCTTTCCTAATCCAATGATTGCCATCCCTGGACTTCTCCACTGCAACTGAGACAGTTCTGGGGTCCCTGTGCCTTTCCTGCTTTGGGGACACTGGCAAATTAAAGATGGTGAGTAAAGGATAAATGTGTTCTTCCTGTTTAAGAAAGCTCCCTGAATATGCATGATTTTCTTTCTAGGGAGTTAATTCATAATTGCTGTTCTGTTTTGTTCTAAAAGTTAGAGGTTATTCCTATCTACAGTCATAGTGATTCTCTACCTGGTAACACTACATAAGTAAGTGTGACCATGCATAATTCTTACCTAATTGTGTTTCTAGGCTGTCTCATTGCAGTTATTTAACATGCTTTTTGGGCAAGAAGGAAAATGTTTTATTTAATAATACAGTAAGCAAAATACCAACATACTAATGTTTAGTGAACTGTCAGTGGAAGTGGTTGTTTTCAGAGTGAAAAATTATCACAATAAGTAATTATTGTCAGAAGCAATCCAATTATTCCTATATTGCTTCATATAGCTGGACTCATGTTTATATGTTTTTCAGTCTTCAAGCCAAGGCAACCGTCCTGTTGCTCTCATTCAAACTAGAAGAGATCTCTTAAGTCCATTGCAGTATTTGCTCATTCTAGGCTATTTAAATATCACTGCTTAACAAGAAAGAGAACATGTTTTCCTCTAGCTGGTTCTGCAAGCACTACCATACTATTTTATCCCAGTTTTGGCCTGGCTGCAAGGAGCAGAGTTTGTTGTATCCAGGAGTCCCAATGTCTCTACAGTAAAGTGACTAGCACCTCATTTGGGGCAGGGCTGTTATGACTTGTGGTAGATCCCTGTCCAAGAAGAAAGCAAGAATTGTACAAGCTCTTTCTGTTCCTGAGTGCACTCCTACTTCTCTGATTTTTGCTTCCCCAGCTCCTGACGCCTCATGTATATCTGTGTCCCAGCTGAGACTCATTGGCAGAGGAAAACAATCAGAGCTTGCCTTTCAGCTTTCCACATAGTTCTCAGGGGTCTATATGCCTTGAAGGCAAAAAACCTTTTGTGCTTATTGCCAGTAGAGATATTTTCATCCTATTTATGGATACATCAACCAAAAGTGCTGAGACACACAAGCTGGTGCAGCATGAGAAAGTCTGGAACAAAGAATGGTGGGAAGGACAGCAGATGTATCCAATGCTTGTTTTCTAGAACACTGCTTAGTCTAAGGAACAGCATGTGTGCAAACACAGTCAAATGGCATCTAGAGCTGAGCTCTTATCTCTGCACATCATCACACAGACTAACCAATCTGCATCCTGGAGTCAGACTCTCAAGTCCTGAGTGAGAGAAAATTCTCATTGGAGTCTGGCAGAAGGAACATATCACTTTGTTCAAAAACACTGAATATGCAGTAGCAGCTGTGAGTTGTCAAATCCAGCATAGGATTATACCCCACATCATATGCTTCAGCACTTTATACAGACTATGTTTAAATTAATTTTTAATTAGCTCATTATACAGATAGAAGATCTGCTCATCTCAAGTTTTATAACCACAACTTTGCCTGCAGGTCTCTCTATCAGACAGTTGGATAATGGCAGCACCCAACTTCAGCTGGAAGTGCTCAAACCCCACAGCAATGAGACTAATATTAAAAGCCCTGATAGTATCAGGCACCACACTCCATTATATCACGACTGCATTTCCATCTTCATGCCCAGTCTTCTTATAAAGAGCTTGTGGGGAGCAGGGGCTCATGACAGTTGGAGAACCTACATGCCACAGAGAGCCAAAGATACCTGACGGTGCATAATGGTGCTACCCATAATCTTGGCATAGGTTTTGATGATGAAGTGCGAGGTAAGCCCACCCATAGTGATTCATATGAGTTGTTGGTCTGGAGATCTCAAACCACAGATCTTCCTCTTCTGGCTGGAGAAGATTTTCTAGACATACATGCCTGATGAAATGTGATGGTGCCAGTTGCCCATAACAGTGCTTTGGAAATACCTTCCCTCTTCTGTTCCAAATCTGTTCCCTATTGTGACATACACTGTGGATGTATGTAGCTTGAAACACGAACAGAAGTGGCTGAAAAAGTACTAACTTTACAGACCTGGAATTAGGGTACTTCTAAGCCATTTGTTTAGGTTTGTACAGGAAATATTGTGCACAGTAAGGGACCTAGATCACTTAATATCCAAGAACTGTGCTTAACCAGGGATCATCCTTATCTCCGTGGTATCTGCGTGGTAACAGTTTCTTCATTAAATGTCTTTAGTCGCATTAACATATTATCCTTAGAGCTTTCAAACTATCCCAGGGTAAAAAAGCTGACTACAGTTATAATGAGATTATTCAGAGAATTTTTTTTGTCTTTTGACTTTTTTTTCCCTTCAATTTGCTATCATAAATGCCCTCAGAGAAGTAATTTCCATGAGATCAGGAGCTGGACATTTTATATGCTTCAGTATGCCTTTCTAAGGATAGCCACACGGCAGGAGACAGGCTTCACACTCATCAGACAGAAGCAAACGCTGTCAGCTTGACACAAACTGTAAACTTGACTCAAAAATTCTTGTGAAAGTGTATGATTTGTTCTTTATGCTACAGTAAATCTTTATGGAAGGATATTCAATCTCAGTTTACTTTCTATGAAATCCTGTTCTATGAAATCCTGTTTTTGGCCCGTGTGTAACCATTCTACCCTTCAGTGACAAGAGGTGATACAGCTGCAAAGACTCCTTAAGCTATTGTCCAGCCGTTCACACCTCTGGAATTTCATAATAAATTGAATCAACTGAATGCGTGGGGGTTAGACAATGAACAGATCTGAATGAGTGGTGAAACCAATGACTCATCTTATTTCATTCCTGTACAGATTGTTTATCTAGGAAGAACAGGGCAGGGAATGTGTGACGATATATGTACTGTTTATTTCAAGCTGTAGTAGAAACTTTATTCCTAAGTAGAAACTCTGCTCTGAAACAGAGCTAGGGAACAACTGATTTGTTATAGGGCTATAATGAATTTATTTATTTTAATGACATTTCTTGTCTTTTATGTGTAACAAAAGAAGATAGTGACTTTCTTCGAAGCCCATCTGTTTGAGATCCTTCATTGTTATTGATTTCCATTCAACTCCTTCCACTTTCTCTATGAGTGAATGGCATTCAAGGGCCAAAGCCTAGTGATATATTTGCTGTAGTTTTATCAATGCTATACAAAGCCTCATCTCTTCTCTAGTTCCTGATTGTGGTGAGCCCAAGGATGGAAAACTAAGCAGCACTGGAGAATTTCAATATCCTATTTCACTGCAAACTCACATTAAATTTGCTATTCTCTTTGAAGTCAGCAGAAAAGCCCTGACTGACATCCACTGAGTATCTGGTTCTGTGTTTCTGACAACATTACTGCTTGTCTGGTGTAGCAGTCCCTGTGGCCGCTGAGAGTGAAAAGTAGCTGAGGCGGTTTCTCAGAGGCTGGGAATATTAAGAGCCCAGATAATTCACCCTCTGACTAGCCTGGCATCCTCTTTGCCTGTTCTTTCCAACCTGTGCTGTTAGTGCCACTGCCACAGTGTCATGGGTCTGTGCTGAATTGTTAGTAAGAATACAAACGAGGGCATGGAGATAACAGTTGGGCATGAAAAGGGGAGTAAGCAAATATTTTGCTTGCCCAAGAGTGGGGATGTTCTCAAGAACCTGGCTATTTATCTGAATATAGATGTTGCAGAGGATTTTCTGTAAGAGACAGGCATCCTGCCTCCAAAATATATCTTGTGCCTGATCTTTCAAAACCCTTCATAATGTATCTTGCCAGTTATATGTTGCTGAGCAGGAAGGTTGAGTGGATTATTTCAGCTGTGGCAATCAGTTTACACCTTGAACCACAAGATCGGATTACTTTTGGTATTTAATTTTGAAATATTTCCCCCAGATGTACAGTACCTTTGCATGTTTCCCGGATGAAATTCATTTTGTTGTTTCCGGCTCTTATTTTTAAGTTTTTTCAGGTCCTCTGTGTTATTTCTCTGTGTTTGCTAGTGTTTGCAACAATTCCTAATTTAGCACCTTCTGCAAATTTAATTACTGTATCAATTTTTTATATCACCTGATTAGTGGTTTTAAAATATTACTGAATATCACTTGAGTTTAACACAGACTCTGCAAATTTCCCAAGGGGCAGTTCCCTCAAATCATTTGTTCTTGGGGCTTTGTGCATGGTTAGTGTAAATGACATTGTGGATGTACATAAGACTACTCAACAGAAATTGCTGACGTCAATTAATGCTTTCTTTGCTCTGAAAGACTTCATCTACAGACATCTCAAAGGTGTGAAACAGCATAATTAGGGCATAGGGACATGGTTGTGCAGTAGCTCATGTGAGTTTTCTACAGGAAACATCTAGCAAAAGTGAATTTAAAGCTGTCACAAACAGGCTTCATGTCATAGGTGAAAAAATAAAGACTACAAAATGGAAAGAAGACTCAGATAGTCCAAGCAAGCCTGATAGTAAGGATTGGGACTAGTGAAAGCAGTGGTAAAGAAAGAGATCCAAGAGCAGCGTTTTGTAGTGCTCTAAAATGGTGTGTTGAATTTGATTTATAAGTGGAATCCAGGGAGCTGAGAAAGAAAATCATGAAAAGAGAAAAAATACTTGAGATGGCCATTTCAAAAAAATGGAGTAAGAAAACTGTGAGACCAAAAAAAAAAAGATATGTTGATATTGCTGAGGCAGCAGATGACTAATGTATGAACTCTAAGCAGTAGAATAAAAAAATGCTGAATTTTTGGTTTTTAGACACAGTTTTATGCTACCATCTAAGCAAATGCAGTTGAATATTTCAGGTGATTTTCCACTAAATGATTTACTAATGTCTAATGTATCCTACATAGGTTTTTGGTGGTTTTTTGCTTGTTTGTTTGTTTTACATTCAGCTGTATGGCAGTTTAGTAAGAGTGCAACAAGTTCCTTATGTAATCTCAGTGCTTTATGCAACCTCATGGAGATTATTTTTTTCTTGTGCCTGTTTGATTTTGGTGGAGATTCTGTGGTGGGCTGGCACATCTTTTTGAATTGTTCTTCTTTTGAAAAGTTCTTCTTTACCTTTTGTGATTGTCTGTATTCTTAATAAGAATATTCTTAAGAAGAAAGAACATAATGCGATACTTTGTTTACTGTGTTTCTTTTAACACAAATCTCTTGCATTTGAAGAGGATTTTTTTTTTTAATTTAGTGGTTTTGATTGTGTTGTTTAACTGCTATGTCTCCACTGGATTGTATTTTTCAGTTACCACCACTTTCTATTTTAGATGCTTTATTTGGCCCAATTGTGAACCAGGTGCTAGGTACTGAGCAAAAGCAATGAAAGTGTGGGCTTTTTTTCCTGTGAATTTTCAGCCTATTGATGGTTGTGCTGTTCTGGTATTTGGAACTGATAACATTGTATTTTAAGCATTGTTAGTGTTCTAAAACAGTCTTCACCACACTGGAGATGTTAATGACTTTGCTTTGGCAGAATGAAACTGGAGATGTTAGTTTCGTTTCCTGATTGTTTTTAACCAAAACCAAGTTTACGAGACCACAGAAAAGTGATGGTCAGATACTATTTAAACCAGAAATGGTGCTGTTTTACAAGAGCTTATCAAGATGCCCAAAGCTTTTTTGGGGTATGTGCAGGATTTACATAATCAAACTTCAGTAACCTAGCATGCATACATGAGCTAGGTCCAGGCTCCTCCTGAATTAAGAGAGGTTGATACTCCTTCATTGTCGTCTGGAAATTCCTCTTTCACATAAACCTGCTGGCCAAGGGACCTCTAAGAAGTAGGCATCACTCTCCCATTGTGCAGCCACACTGCTGTCTTCAAGCAGGGATCTGCACAGGCAGAGTCTCACTAGTGAACAGTTATGTGGGTTTTTTCAAGAGTTGTATCACTAAATCGAGCACAGTTGTCCACACTGAAATCACAGCTATGCTTGGGGATCAGTGTTATTGTGAGGGGGCTGTGGGCAAAAGTGATCAGCTGGTCTTTTACACAGAAGAGAGTCTGGATTGAAGGGGGTCAGATCAGGAGCTCGTCTGTAAATGAAAGCCTGCCTTCACCAGGCTGCACTCCAGTGGAAAAAAAAAGGCTCAGTGCACTTCTCTGGTAACCTCACTTATTAGGCAATTTTAATATAGCTGTAATAAGCTCCCTTCAAGCCAGGCCTTGGATAAGGCCTTAGAAACGCTCAGCTGCCAAGTGGCTTGTAACAAATATCACAAAGTATTGATTTATTCCATAACCACTCCCTGCCATGTGTTATGTAAATAATGACGTTTGATAGAGTGTGTGGTTCTCTGTGCTGTAACGCAGAGGTCTTGGGAAGGTCTTGAGTCGAAAGATGAAAGGCCAACTGTCTACAGTTGTCCTCAGGATGTGTGCATGACACTGCAGCTGCATACACATGCATGCCCTTCCCTTTTGAGTGCATTTGATAGTCGTGATTTTACTCTTATATCTGGTTCTGCTCTGGCTGGGTATTATCTTCTAGTTACATAGCTTTGCATTTTCTCGAATTGTCTCTATCTTTATGACTGTTAGTAATTCTCTACCAATAAAACTAAATTCACAGTGCTTCCATTGCATATGCTTATATCTCTACAGATTTAAGTGAGAAAAAAACATGCAGTCTGAAAACACCACTAATTGTACTTCAGCTTGTATGTTGCAGAGCAGCCTCATTCTGTTTTCCCACAGCCAAGAGAAGGCCTCAAGGCCAAAATGTCACCTCAGATTTCTTTTGATCTCGACTTATATTTTATTAACCCTTTTAACTTCACTGAGGGTGTGCAAGGAAACATGTATATTCCCTTTCATATAAACCCAGCATTGTCCTTACATCTTGTGTGCAAATGTATGGACAGTTTTTCATACAAAGGATTATTTAGATGTAATCTATACGCCTTGTGAGCTCCAGATAAGAAGGGGCGGGCAGCATTTATTCTGCAATGTTTATGATTTATTTGCCTTTTATTTTCTCTCTTCAACTCCATCCAAAATATTTCTGAGAGTCTTAGTGAAATATAATACTAGAAGCCTTTAATGGCACCTTTTCATCTCACAATTGCAGAGTGCTTTTCAGGGCTTAATTAAATTTTACAGCATGCCTTTCAGGTGAATGTAATTTGAATGCATCCATTCCTGTTTGTGAGGAAACTGAGGCAGGGAGTGGTGATTAGCTCAAGGCTGTGAGCCAAATAAAATGTTCGAGTAAGAATTATGGCCCAAGAGATTAGGAGATTTGATAATTTCGGTAAAATATGGTTCTTAAAAATTTCATCAGACACACAACACAGGTGATGGTGCCTGAATGGCAGAGGAGCTAAGTAGCTTCTCCAGACTCTTCCTTTCCTTAGCCTTTGTCATAACTAGTGCTTTATGCCTCAGTCCAGTTTTGGTCTCACCAATCTTTGGGCATGGCAGATGCTTGCTCAGTCCTCCAATATGATCAGGAGAAAAGGAGTGAGTAACGACACTCTGCCTTTGCCATCTTCTCATCAAATGGTTCAGGCCTTTCACCCCTTTCTACTGAGAGGCCTCTTAGGGTGGGATCTGAATGTGTCCACCCACCCATACAGCCGTGGTCTTCTACCAGATAAACTCTGCAACGTTAGTTGCGAAAGGCCTGGAGCTCCTTGCATGGTGGTCAAGGGCAAACTTTTCATCCATCTTGTCGCTGGAAAGTGTGAGAAGCAGCCTGTTCTGTTCTGTGGGTAAGCAAGTAGATGGGGAGAAAGCTGCTGGGACAGGAGCATACGTTTATTCTGCATACATGTATGTTAGAAAGATCCTCTATAGTTTCTGTCATCAGCAGTTACTATCCGAACATGGTTACTGATGATACTGTAGGATAGGCCTTAAAGCATCACATGAGAATGGGTTAGGAAAGTGGGAAGATATTATTTCTGGGCCCTCAGTGTTCATACTTGCTTTGGCCAGAGACTGACTGCAAGGGGAATGGAGCTCCATGAGTGTCACTGCCCCATTGTGTGTTACTATCTACAGAGGGGATGGCATTATTCAGCCTGTCTGGCAGGCCTAGAACTCATATATTCTGCAATTTAAAAAGTGGGGTGTGGCCATTTCTTTGAAGGTGTGTGAAAGCACGTGAGAGATTCCACAGATACAGTACATAGGCTGCAAACACCCTTTCCTTTGTACTAGCTATCATGGTGAGAAAAGGTCATCTGGCTCAAAACCAAACAGCTCAATATTTTTAATGAGCTAAAGAATCAGTCTCTGGGAAATTCATTCTCTCAGCAGAGAAGCCAAAGATTGAATGATGTCCCTCTTTCACCAGACCCCAGTCTCAGATCCAAAGGAAAGAGAGGACATTTGTAGTGTTTCGCTGCCTGGCTCTACTAGAGCCTCAGCCCACAGTGGAAATGCACTACCACATCTGGGCTTCCTAAAGCCTGAGCAGGGCATAACAATCACAATGTCTGACTCCAGATCCTGCACATAGGATATGGAATGTGGTACACTGTATGTTGCCAGTGTCCTGTGACAGTCAGTCAGTAGCCACTAAGCAGGTATAATGAAGGCAAAGAGAAGTTTTCTGTTTCCATTGTTGTCAGCCCAGTGTCTTAGAAGTACTTACCTGGGTGTGAAATGGCTCCTCTTCATTCTGCAGAGGCCAATCTTCCATTGCTGTATTATGAAAAAGGCACGGCACTGCATGGTTTGTGTTTTTATCAGAATAGTATGATCAGGATACAAATGAGGTCAGGCAATTGCTGAACAGGTTTTGCCACTTACTGTTGATCATCTTTCTAATAATTTTCTTTTCTCCTTCATGTTGATCTCATCTAATAGTGAAGTCAACAGCTGTGGCCCTGTGCACAGGATATACTTTGACAGCAGCAGGATTCAGCTGACAGACTCTGGAATATATCATTTCAGTAGCATCATCTGGATCTGTAGCTGGGTCTTCTATAACTCCATTGAAGGTTGAAGGCCTTGTGTGTTGTTCTTCTTTTCATCTTCTTTCCACTGCATGAGCATTGCACAGGTGTGTGTAGGAAAATGGACCTTGGGGACAGACTTTACTTCAGGGTTAGAAACACAGCTTTTTTTAATTTACAAGTGCTTGGTTGTGTGTAAATCTGTTTCACTACCCAAACTTCACATCAAAGTATTTGAGCTGTGCTGTACTTGATGAGAGCAAGAGTATATGTTTGTCATTGCATAAGTGAAACAGAAATTCCTTTGGGAGCAGGGAGACAGAGACCTGAACACAACACACTGTGGAGGATTTGCTGCTATTCAGTGACAGAAAGTTTTGGGATTTTTGCATTATTGACATTCCTCCAGATGGAATCCTCTGCATCAAATGCCATTTTGAAACTATTTATGATTGAGACTATTTCACAAGGTCCTTTGAAACGTCTCTGAGGGTTCGAGTTAGCAACTTAGACTCCAGGCCACCAGGATGGAGTGCAGAAAGTGCCCAGGAGCCTAATTTGCCTCTCACAGAGCAAACACTCCCATTGACCCCACTGCTTGAATGCCTCTGCCGTCAGAAGAGAGCCATGGCAAGAAGTCAGTCATGTATATCAGCAGGAATTTCTGCTGATCCCACACTGGGGAGATCAAGTGAAATCCTCTGCGAGTGGAGAGAATGTCCTCAAGATCAGGATGCATTCTTGCCCTTCAGCGAGAATGATTCCAGGGGGTTGTTAAAAGTGTTGAGTTTTCAGGAAGATCAGCTGCACCTTTCATTTGTCCTTTGAAGATTATTTTTGCTTTGTAAAGGGTTTTAAAAATGGCAAACCAGTACAGACACATACAAAAAAAAAAAAAAAAGAAAACACAAGGTTATGGGAAGAAACTGAGATTCTATCTATTTTATTGAATGATCCTGGAATACAGTAACAAGGGGACAGTTGTGTGTTTAATCATCTCACTCTTACAAGTGGAAATGATGCTTGACAACACAATGTACTGATATGAATGTAAGAGTAGGGGAAAGGAAAAAAACCTAAGGAACAAAATAAGCATAATATGTAAACAATATTCTGCTAGGAGTATTTGTAGTGACAGATGCTTTGGTAGATAGGGCAAAAAATATATTCCTTTCTCCTAAAGGGAAATAGGTGGAAGTCCATCAAATAAACTTTGTCCTGGCATATTTTATTTTTGCATGGAGGAAAAGGAAAAGATCGTTTTTGATGTCAGATATTTTTTCTGCTGTTTTTTCCCCTCTCTGCCATACCAGAAAAAAAGATCAGGGAAGATAAGTCAGGCAAAAGAAAAAAAAAAAAAGGAGGTGGGGAGGGGAAAAAAAAGGTTACTCTGAGTATCAGAGAGGGGGCTAATTGTCAAGGTTATATCTCCACAGATGATTGATGTGAGGCTGGGTTTTTCTGTCAGCCTGTCACAAAGCAGGAATGTTTAATGTTCTCATTATTGGTTACGCTGTTGTGTATATTTCTCTGTCAGCACTGCGGACCCATCTGAACTGCCAAGGCACTTCAAAGCCCTGCAGGTCATTTATCATCCTCCTGACGCTGCGAATGTTCAGCCTCAGCTGAGTGCCAGGGATTTGTTATGACTTGAGAGCCAGCTGACAGACAGGTCTGCTGCAAAAAGGATTCCTTTTTGTCACACTGCGAAAACATCAATGTTCCTATAATGGCCTACAACTGTCAAAGGGGACTGCCACCTGACAGTTGTGTGGTCTCACTAATTTGCAGCCCGGTGACTTGTTTCCTTGAGTTTAGATTCAGTTACGGTGTCACATGCAAACAGGTCACCATCTGTCGTCCTGTGCCAGGGGGCACATGGTAGGGGGTGGAGAGGGAGAGAGAACGAGAGAGAAGGAGGAAACGATGAAGTGGCAAACTGGGGGTGGGGGAGAGGCAAGGGGAAAATAAAACCGGCCATGCAAATCAAAGCTGCATCTTTATTTTAGATTCCTGTTTTCTGAGTGTTTCTAGCCCACCACAATGTGAATCGCTGAAAGTTGTGTCGAAAATTGAGGCAGGGAAAGAAAGGACCTTGCAAAGAGCCAGAGCTGGGAGGGGCGGGGGCTGGGGGAGAGGGAAAGAGGGGGTGGGGGGGAGAGAGAGAGAGAAATATCAGGGCTTTGTTTCCTTTCCCAGGCCATGACATGATTAATCGTTTTCTTCTGATCTAATTTTGGAACATGAAAAACAGCACATTTGTCTTGAAGAAAAATGATGTGCCGTACTGCGCAGATGGAAATTTCGAGCAATGAAAAAGATTAAAGTGAAATTCCACTCCTTAGACCTAATCATGAGTTGTAGATTATTCTGTCGTTCTAACCAGATGGTAGGCTTGATTCCACAACCCCCTTCTTATATTAATGAATACTAGACTGTTATATTTGACTTAGGTAAGTGAAATGTCTATCAAGCCTAATGGACTGCCAGCCAGCATAACACATGTTGTACCACTGAGGGTCCTTGCTGCATTTTTCATGTTTTATACTAATGTAGAACATTTTGTTTCCTACTGTTTTCCATCATTGTCACTGTTTGCTAAATATTTTCACATGTAGGGGGAAAAAAAGGTAAAAAACTTGTGTCCAGAGCTAATTTCCTCACATTGGTCACAGCTATAATTCTACAAGTAAAACAGTCACCCGAAGCAATGCATACAAGAACTCAATAGTAACTTGATTAAGTTCCCAGTCAACAAGACTGCACTAGGCTGTATGTTAACAAACCTAATTATAGGCAGCATGGTGATAAATTGTGCAGGGTGCATGTAGCACATCTCTGAGGTCATGTCTAGAAAAGAAGTTTTGCCCCAGGGGACAGGGATGGGGTGTCATTTCTAAATAAAGTAAATGCAGGTTCACTGATGTTTCCCATTGGGTTGCCTTCCGTTTTCTGACAAATGTTTTTCTAGCAAGGGTGTCCCAAGAGATCCTTGCAAGAACGGAAGAGTGGAGGAGGAGAGGAATGAGAGGCTGGGGGGATTCTCTTCAACCTTTCCAAGTGTGCAGTCTGGTGACCACCACATAGCTTCTACCACGCTTAGACTTGTCAGAGCCATGGGTACTGCTGATCATATGTTGGGATGGTGCCACCACTTGTGCTTACAAACCATGTTACCATTTTCAGCATTTAGCTGAACAAAATGGTACTTGTCACATAGGCTGGATGTGAGAGTGGGATGGAATCTTTTCCTTGTGTGGGAAGTTAAAGGTAAAAATCTCTGGTTTCTCCTGTCAAAAAAACAACAGTTAGGCCTTTGTGCCTGAGTGGCGCCCCTCATTCTCTTGGGGAGCATGCTCCCAGGTAGAGGAAGTGTGCATGCACAGTGCTAATTTTAGACATTGAAAGAATCAACAGGATGCATGGATCAAGTTACTCTCTGCCCAGGAGAGAACAAGTCCAGAAACTTGAGTAAGCAGTCAAGCGTTGTCCAAATCGGGACTTACTGAAGTAGTGTAGATACAATAAAGTTATAAAAGGCTGAACAAAGAAAAGCAAAGCACCAAAGCACACCTCCTAAATGAGAAGCTAGGAAATCTACATGTGAAGCCTTTGAATGAATTTAGAGCTTACATCATTGCTTTAGGGACTTTATTCTCACTATTTTCAAACAGTTTATTCGGAATCCTGAACTCTGGCAGACATGCCTTTCTCAGTGAAGTTACCATTGATTTTAACCGCTGAATAAGGACTCTTAGGCTGTGCCGTAGAATAAACTCCAAATGGCCCTCCAGTGTGAGCACTCTGCTCTTGGGACCCTCATTGTTGATGATTTTCCCCTTTTCTCACACACATAACATCTTTTGAAAGAATGAAGCGAGGAAGGCCTAAGCAGAATGCTTATTGTATCTTGCCCACACTGAAAGCAAACAAACTGAAAGTTTGAAAATAGTATGTTTTAAAACGCTTTTCTTTGTAATTAATTTTAATTAGCTTTTTTTATTTGTACAGATTGGCTCTATCTGAGAACATAAGCTAAAATACCAATATGCTTTCACCACATTTCTTTTACGGTTGGATTTAGATTCTGTCTTAGCCCTCCCTAAAGCTTGCTCTGAGGGGATAACAAAATTTCATTCATGAGAATTCCTATGCAAAATATTGCATGGCAGATTTTTTCAATTAATTTAGAACGAAACTCCCACTTAGTCCTTTATACTGCTCTCAGTAAATGCAGGGTACGTTACCCCTTTAAAACGATCTGTACAGATTACCAGCCTGTGTAGCTTCTAACCTCTGGGGAAAACTGGCATTTTGCAGTGCTGCTTCTCTTCTGTGCAGGGCATGTGGAGCTGACTTGGCAGTGAAGGGAAAGTAATTTGTTCCTGACAAGGGCCAGTTGCAGACTATTTCTTCACTGGAAGAAAGTGACAATCAAGCAGGAAATTGTGACTGCAGTTCCTTATTTGAACTGATCCTTCTTAGGAGCTAGTAGACATATCTTAACTTAGCCTTTAGCTTGTTTTCCTCAGTCTCACAGCTTTGCTTTCTGTGAAATGTCAAGGACCTCAAATTCCTGCAGTGTTTACAGTTTGGCCTGTGGAATTTGTGGCCTGCTCAGAGTGTCACAGATTTACAATTACATTGTGAAGGTAACACAGGAGAGGCAGGCATTCTTCTTCCCAGTAGCATTTCCCAGAAATGGCTCCAGTTTTGGAAGAGGACTTTGACCTAGTGAGGAAGAGAGTAGCACCTGGAAGGGAGAGCAAACTGTCTGTTGCTGTTGAATCCTTGCTAAACCGACTTGTTTCTAAGTGCAGGGACAGATGGATGTATGGAAGGCTATGTTATAGCTATAGGGAAGCCTCAGAAAGCATTTGTCTTCCTGGAAGAGTATATTGCAGCCTTTCTGGTCTGCAGTGGGTTATCACCCTGCTGCAGCTTTGATGGATGGCGAGTGATGGCAGCAGGAAATAAAGGTCCACTCTTTGTGCTCAGGAACACTGCCTAGAAAGGCAGGTCCCTGACCAGATGGATCATGGGTTTGGAAGCAGGTAGGTAATGCAGCAGGGTCAGCAAGATATTTGCCAGTGTCTGTGCATCCAAACTCTGCATAAGTGCTCAGAGCTGGGGTGCTTGTACCCATGGATCCATCAATTTGTCCACAGAGGGCTGACAGCTCTGAAACAACCTGATGTCAGCTTTCTGCAAACATGAATCCATGGGTCTTAGCATTTTGTGTGGGATATCTTTTCCTTGTGTGCCAGATGCCTTTCTAATATTCTAGGCCAACCAAGGATGGATTTGCACACTGCCTGAACACTACCTACCCTTCATTGCCTGTTGCCTGTTTTACTTCAGAGAAAATTACTCGATTCATGTTTCTGACATGAGGCTCAGATCATCAGATGCCATAGCCATTCCCCACTGGTCGAAGTGTCTCCCTCTGGTGGGCCTGGGGGCGAGGGAGGAAGGAACAAATTCTTTCTCGTCTGAACTGCAAAGCCATCACTTAAAATAATTGTCACGTAAGAGGTGACAAGTCTCTTTTTTCCCCTCCACTATTTATTTCCATTTTATGCATATTCCTAAATTCCTGTTCTCCATGCATTATTCTTGTTTTGTACCCTGTAACTTTCCTCAGTTTCTTTTCTTTCAGCTGTGCTCAAGACACAGCACAAGTTGATACAATCTAATACAAACTTCCCTGTTTGCTCTGTCATAAAATGTAGTGCCTTGTGTGTTCATTCCCCTCCTGTCATCAAGTGCCAGCTTCAGCAGGACTTAGTACTCCAGGTTCTTCCTGCTGTCATTTTCACTTCTCCCCAAGGACTAAACATTTAAAACCCGAGAAATGCTAACTGAGATCCTAAGTAACACTTGAACCATGCTGATCTTGGGTAAACAATTCCCAGAGTGTTACCATTCCTGATGTTGAAAGAGCAGATCAGTGAAAGAAAAGAATGTGCATACAAATTCTCAATAATTGGATAGCCAGCTAATTTCTAAATATTGAAAGATTCCCTTAGAAGACATTAATTTTGTTTGTGTTTAAAATGACACACAGACTGAGGAGCCTACCATTTACTCATTTAAAACTTTTACTCATTTAAGATTTTTAATAGGAGTTAATGGTTTAAGGCTCAATTTAGAAAGCAGACTAATGGGTATTTGGGGGGGATGTTATTTCTTATGTAAATATTTATATATTTAAAATTTGCTTCATTAAACTGATTTTTGAAGTCTACGCAGCAGACAAGTAAGAGGAAAGATTGCCCATCACCCTTTGAGCAGAAGCTTTTTTGCCCCAACACATGCCTATATGGGAGGTTATGTCAGGTGCTGAAGACAAACCTAATATTTTTTTGGCCAAATGCCAGTCTTTCCACATAAAAGCAGGTATCTATTTTTATTAAAAGATAAAGCAGCAATATTTCTTGCTTAAACAAGACTTTAGACTCCTATCTCTTCCCAAAGTATAGGCTGGGTTGTGTGGGGCCCTGACTGCGTTTCAGAGCTTGGTGAGGCTCACCTGGGGTCCTGTCCCACAGCCCTTGCCTGCAGGTCCTGGGCTGTCTGCTGAGCCAAGTTAGAGGTGTTCCAGTGCCATTCATTGCTCTGGCTGCTGACTGGCTTCCTGGGGTGGACTCCAGACCTCCCTGCAAGGTGACTTTGTCTCCTGTCTGTATCCTGGGTGTACCCTAGAGCTGTCAGAAACCCACTTTCAGCCTGCTGTCTTGATTGTGCTTCCTGGAAGGATGCTGCCTGACTCTGACTCTTTATCTCACCTAGTCTGAAATTGTCATTGGACTCTTACAACCACCAGCCTGGTCCTGTTCAGGCAATGTGGGGCTTCCTTCAAGTCACCTTCATTTCCCAGCTTCTTCTCTCTTTGGAGAAGCCCTGCTCTTTTTGCTCCTCGATGAGTGGTTCTGTTTAGGATTCATGTGTGCACTGCGGCAGGAGAGCTCCCAGGCAGCCTGCCTTTAGTCAAGGTGTGGCCTTTCCATGGTCCTGTTCCATGTTCCTTGCTCAAGAGAAGTGGTGTCTGCTTGAACATCTCACTGCTGCACATGATACCAAGAGCAGTGGTTTTTCAAGGGACTGGAGAAGTTGGTTCCTGATTCTACTTGGTTTTGAAAGCAATTCCTGTTTCAACGTGGAATCTTTTTGTTTTCAGCAGTCACAGAACTCTAACTTGCTGTGTGACTGTGCAGATTAAAAATGGCTCCCTGTCCCCATTTATTAGTGGAGGGATAGAGTTTCTCTGGTGCTGTGCCAAATTCATAGAGAATTTCAAATGTTCTGCTATGTTCTGTAATGCTCAAGGAAAGCATAATATCTTTGAGGCTATATATATAAATACACTGGTATATGAAGAAAAACCTCACAGGATTTTTAAGTGAAACAGTTGAACATCTAGCCTGTATCTCAGTTTCTGTTGTTGTTTTCTAGAAGAAAATTCATACCAAATTTCTCTGTAAATCTGATAGAAGAGTACTTGAAAGGCTTCAGCATCATTGCTGACTAGCTAACATAAGCTGACACTAGTAGATGACTGTGATGAAATACTCATGTTTCTTTAGTCCTGCTTCTTCCTCTTTCTGGGATGTTGGTTCTGAGAGCAGCTATAAGCCAATGGTTTTACCACATTGCTAAAACTAATTAATTACAGAATTAATTAATTGCAGAATTCTATTTTTATGGAGAAGAGTTGACACTGGAAATAAGTAATCTTCCCTACCTCTATCTTATGACATGAATGTTTATAAACTCTAACCCAGGTTGGTGTCAGGGCAAGGAAATATGGATCAAAACTTTGATTGATATGATCAACAACAGAATTTATAACTAATTTGTTATTAATCTCAATGTGAATGAGTTAGCTAAATCCCCATATCCTTTCAAAAATATGCCAGTGTTCTGCTGTTCATTTTGTCATGTTTGTATATAGTGACAGATTTTGTAAAGCTACTTTCATAAATGAACAAAACCCCAAATGTATATCACTTAAAAACTTAGAAGACAAACTGATTAGATTTCCTGTGGTGGAATTACATTATCAAACAAAACACAGGTTTTGAAATGCAACACCCCAAAAGAAATACAGTTGGCTGAAAATTCCCATAATGAGAAATCCATGAGCCTAAATATTTGGTGTTCCCAATTTGCTCACTTCCTCAGGTTAATGTTTCTTCAACATGTTTCCAGTTTGTTTTTTTTCCTAGCTGAATTGGTTGCTGTACTTTCAAAGGTGATGATTTGCAAATGATGATTTCCAGCCTACTGTATTCTATGTATGGCAGAATGTCCATCAAGTTGCCTCTAGGTGACATTAGTAGTACAATCATTCAAAATGCAGCCTGACAGCATTTCAATCAATTCACTTTTCAACACTAGACATCAAATATACATTGCAAACCCAGCACCTGCTCTACTTGTAGTGTGACATCAAATAGGTTAGCCTCGGGTCCTAAGACAGAGGCTGTCTCTTGAACTGCTACATTAAGGAATGACTTTGGCAATGATACTCCTGGAGATTAACACTCCACCAAACCTGGCTCTCGACCTGCAATACAGTATAATCCCTTTACTCCTTGTGTTTCTCTCTCAACACAGCCTACAGGAACTCTGTGTCTGCTAGATAAGTCAGCCACAGAGCCCAGCTCTTAATCTCATCTTGTAGAGCTTCACATTTAGAGCAAAGGTGCAAGCAGAATGGCGCCATGCATTTATAAAAACCTGTCCCAGGTCTGAGCTCCTTGAGGTTAGCTTCCTCCTTTTTTCATCAACTGCATTGCAGTACTCCTTGAGATGGCAAATTTTGCAACTCTTCATGAGGTCTTAGTGGTTGTATCACGACCTGCTCTTTCAAAAGAGCATGGGAAGCACTTAGGATAATATCCAGCTCTTGTTATACTGCTCTTGAGATGAAGAGGCCTGGCTATTGCCATTGCAGGACTTTGTCTTTTGCTTAGAATCAAGAACAGGTTCAGTTAGTGGTGTCCTTGGAAGTTCTCATTAAACTTCTGTACTTTGTTTGGGCTGAGGTAAGGTCTATTCCTTGACCTACAACAACCTATACTGTGTGTATTGAATCTTCTGAATCAGATCCATTATTCCTTTAAATGAGAGGACAACTAGCTATCATTAAACACTATGGAGGTGCCTAACAAAGCAGGCAGGTGGTGAGTGTGCCCATGATTTCAAGTTCAGGGAAATAAAAAAGGCATACCAGCACTCATAAACCTTAGAAGAATAGCGTGAATCCCCTTCCTTTTGTTCTATTTGCTAATCAGGTTTTGGTGCTGATGGCATGAATCAGAACTGTAAAGGCATTGTTAGCTGGTCATAGCAGTGACATGGGCAAGGGCATGCATGCCACTGCGTGACTCAGGCACAATTTGGGCCTTCTGAGATGACCCTAGGAGACAGGAGTAGGGACCTAGATGTGATACCTTTAAGTTTTCACCACCATCCCTACTAGTTCTGTAGTAGATGTGATCGTTTGTGCCTACAGGGACAACACCTGGTCCAGTCCAGACAGAATTCCAGCTACTAGGCAGGATGGTGCTGATCACATAACCACCTCAGTCCTAGAGCCAGGGATTGTGTCTCCTATGCAGGACAGATCTCCTTCTCAATGTGCACAATGAAAAGGTGACCAGCTGCCCTCACCATTAGCTCTGAGCTCACAGCAGGCAGATCTTTGTCCCCTCGCCTTGCAGAACCATCTGCCATCACATTGCTGGAGCTCCTCAGAGGATGCTGCCCTGCTCATTGCTGAGAGATGCTCTACATCAGGAATAGGAGTGCAGCAGGAGATGTACATCCCAAGCGGCACAGAAGAGGTTAATGTAGTACCCGATAACCTTCACAGATGAAGCAAACAGCTGAGTTGAAAAAGCTGTCATAAATATTTGCATCCCTAGCAAAGTTAATGGAGGAAGAAGAATGCTGTCTTAGAAAATGAAGCAGTGTATGGACAGGCTTCAGAAAGGTAGGAAATTGTATAGGGGTGGGAGAGATTATTCAGAGCTACTAACTCAGTATGGAGGGATGATTTTCTTGTTGAGGAGTGACTGTATCTTTTCCAAGGGTAAATATCTGGCTCTGAAGATAAACTGGATGCTGGTAAACCCTAGGTTAGGGCAAGGTCCTCCTGGCAGGCCTGCCCATTCTGCTGTTTGGGACATTCAGCTGGCTGCAGGCTCACAGATGGTAAAAGGACTCAAGCCAGACTGAATGCTAGCTGGGGACACAGATGTGCTCTGAAGATTGCTTTGGTATTTATGTGAAACAACTGCTTTTTATTAAGTGTTGAAACTAATAATAAATAATTATAAATTATATTAGAGTATTAAATTGTTGGCATAACAATTTAATAATATAACAACACAAATATTTCTTAGGAAAGTGAATAAGCATATAAAGCTACATTACTTTATAAATGAATTCATTAGTATTTATTACAATTACAATCAATTATTAAGTGTTATGATGATTTGCTTGGAGACTGGATATATATTTTTTTGCTATTATCCATAATTTTAAGTACTGGTTATTTCCCACACACATCCCAGAACACTAATTTTTATACAGCTTCTAAAATGCACAGTGCTTTTGGTTTGGGTAGATTTGTAGTACACCACAAATTGCTGCAAATTATTTCCTAGTTGTTAAGTGGAAATAGAAGCTCTGAGTGTCCCTCAATCAGCTATGGCCTAGCTTGGCAGAGCTGGTTTATATTGTGCAATATGAAATTTATTTCTCCAAAATTTTATTCATCATATCCAAAAGGCTAAGAGGTCAGGTTTCCCCATGTAATTGATTTTTATGCCCTTCATGCCATCAAATAAGAGATTGTATGCTCAAAAGCTCGCTGCCCTTACACACAATTTGTCTAACAATGCATAGTATCTAGAACAGGTTGCCCAGAGGAGTAGTGGGTGCCCCATCCCTGGAAGTGCTCAAGACTAGGCTGGATGGGGCTCTAAGCAGCCTGGTCTAGTGGAAGGTGTCCCTGTCCACAGTAGAGGATTTAGAACTGGAAGACCTTAAAGGTCAGTTTCAACCCAAGCCATTGTATGGTTATTGCCTCAAGAGTGCCTGTAGATTGTGACGGTCTCACAGTTGGACCTATAATTATTTCTGATGCCAACTTGGTTGGCCCCTCTACACTCTTATAGGTGTCCAATAATTAGACTTACTGAAAAGTGTTCAGACAGACTATTTTCAGATAACTTAATCTGTTAAACAGATGCATAACTTGAATGTGTTTTTTGACTTGTCATTACAGGTCTTCACATCCTCAAATCTGGTTCTTTTCCTTATAGCCTCCTCTAGCACTTCTACACTGATCTCTCAGCTTATAAATTCTGACTCCTTAGCCACCTGGCTGATGTGCTGTCCTTGGGACACACAAACTCTAATTCTGATATGAGCATTTTCACTTCTAATTGCCACAGTTCATGTGCAGTATCTCAGTAGAAATGGGGATACCTGGGCAGCTGTACCCCTGGCCCCACCCTATCTCACCCCCTTCTATGGTACTGTAGGATCCCCTGAGCTCCAGTTGTCCTTACAGCCCTCCCCAAGTCCTCTACTGGTAGGAATAGTGGCAGGTGGGTGTTGTTGCCATCCCTTCAGTGCTCAGGCAAACAGCCTACGCCCTGTAGCCACAATGAATGAAGGCATTCACGAGGACACCTGAATTGATTTGGTGCTGATACTCAGCTGTTGAACCAATCACTGGCTATAAAAGCAGTGAGGTGGATTAACAAAGTATTACTGGGGAGCAAAGGCATTGTCTGTGTATGGTAGAGTTGCTTTGTAGTACCTTGTAAAGTGCTTTATGCTAGAGAAAAGCATAGTTCTTCTAGCTTTACTCGAGGTAGTTACATTTTTACACATTCTTAATAATTTCAGTGCTACTAAATGAACAGATTGTGGATGTTCTAAATAGGTTTGCTTATCTGGAGGGAGTGAGGGGAGGGATGTCATAACTGAGCTCTTTTTAGGTTGCTCTTTTTTTTTCCCTTGTATTTTCAACATAGAGAAATGAATGAATTCCTCATGGAAGGTGATCTAGAGACGACTCCTTTTTATCTTCACAGGTCCTGGAGAAACAGTGGTGGATTCCTGTGCCCTGTTCACCCTTAGGCTGGTCCCCTGCATGTGTCGCTCACATAAGGAGCTCTGTTTGATTGCTCTCCTTCTCTTCTGTTGAGAACATCCAAGGTGAGTGTTTGCTTCACAGGGGTGTTTCCCCCACCTTAGTTTTTCACTCATTCCGAGTGGTTGGTCATTGAGTAGGTATGACCAGGTCAGCAGATACAGACCTAAAAACATTGATCTGCTATGACAGTTCATATTACCAGTAAGTATGCAATTCTACTAATGGTGCCTGAACAGTCATTTTAAGATGAAGTGTTTTCTAACCAGAAATATAACAAGTTGCCTGGCATTTGCTATATAAGGTTATATGTGATAAATATGCCTTGATTCAGCAGAAATATAAATTTATAAAATCAGGTTTTGTCACGCTTTTCATCCTGATGAATTTACAGTAGTAGTTTCCCTCTAGCAGGACTTGATTGAGATCTTTTGCCTTCCATTATAAAAATTAAATTTCTTTTACACATTTTAACCAGTAATTTGTTGCAAAGCACTTTGATGTGCTCTGCTCAGATGGAAGACATTATAGAAGGATTTTATTGCTGTCAAAATGGAGTGAATGCTTAAAAACATAAATAATCATTCAAATTTAGAAATAACTTGGCTTTAGCTGTCTTTATGCTGTTGCTCAATGCAGCACTGTTTGAAAGACTTGGTTGCAATCTGGAACCCTGCTGTGCTAGAAGCTGTGTTGACCCTGGACAAAAAGGTAGCACTGCTATGAAGTGCTTTCAGCTTTCCCACAAACACTTATGCAATTAAATTGGATGCTCCATTTGTTTGCTTGTTTTAGTGCTTGCTCTGGCTTTTTTTGTTTTCTTCTTTCATGAATGATAATGAAAACTTATGTTGAATGCACATGTCTTAACTGCCTAGAGTACACCTAGGCAACACATGAAGGCTTTTTCCGCGGAATTTAAGGAAAACCCTTTTCTTTTGTGCAGTGATTTCTTTGACTATCTTACTTTATGCTCTTAACATGTGAAAATAACAAACATGTAAAGCTGAATGAGGGTGAGTGCCGCCTCAGATGAGTGACTAGAAGTGTATTTCAAAAGAGATGTCATCCCCAACATCTAAGCAGCCCTTATCTGACCTTCCAAACCAGAACTACAGAATCTGGCATTTTCACACAAGGAAAAAAGCTGTGGCTGTTTCGCTGTTAGTACTTGTGTTGTGTGGATAATTGTTCTGTAACATTGGAGGCAAAATTAGAAAACCAAAGTCATCAGTGGTAAGAAAGCAACAGAAGCCACAAACCTGCCACGGAGGATATTTACGGCAGGGAACTGACACAGAAGAGTGAAGCATATTCATGATGCTAGGGTCAATCTCATTCACTTTGTCTTGGCCCAAGCTATGTTTCCACCTGTTGCTTTCTATGCCTGTGAATTCCCCCAAAACTGCTTTAAGTATGAAACAAATCTGTTTTGCTCTGCAAGCAGTTTTTCAATCTTTTAGGCTTGGGGATACTTGTTCTGCTTATTAATCTTGTGCTTTCAGTGAATTCATACAGATGGTGAGATAGGGCAAGAAGATTTATGTAGAGATTTATTGAGGGAGCCTATTTTCCCCCTCCTGGCTGACATCAATAGGGTTGTGTGGTCTATTCACTTTGTCACAAAGTGCACCCTGAGAAAGTACGAAGAGGGCCCTGATTGCAGTCCTGCCTTCGAACAGGTCACAACTCCATTGTTCTAGAACAATAGAGGTTTTACAAACAAAGTCTGACTAGAAAGATTGTGAGTTATGACACTGCAAAGAGCCTTGCTGAAAGCGAAATGAGGCAAAAAAAAACCAGGGTAAGGCATAGAAAAATGCTTATAAACAATAAGTTAAATCCCAGGTCTTGAGCAATATATTGAGCTGGATGAACTGTGCTACCTTAGAGAATGCTGAGGTTGGTCTGTTAGTGTTTACACCACACAGTGTATATGCTGCATAATTACAGTAAAAATAAATGCATAGAACACAAGTACTTAAAAATCTAGTTACTATTGGCTTCAAAGGGATTTCTTGAATGCTTCAAGTTAGGCATAAACTTAGGCTTCCTGTTGGGGACCTGAAAGAGGCTGTGGATGATGCCCTCTCCCTGCATTATTTATTGCAGTCATCTTGTGGTCCCTCAAGTTACTATTTTCAATGGCCACCTGTTGCCTTTCATCATAAGTTTAGCACTACCCCTGTGAACTTTCCCCTTGCCAAGGCCTGCTGGCTACTCATGTGGAAGTATATTTGCAATACTGGAACATACTTCTTTGAAGCATGACTGTCTCTTAACTTCACAATATGCAGTACCTGATGTAACAGGTGCCCCGTGGGTATAGAGCAATGCAAGTGAGTAATGGGTGAACAAGTGAAGGATGCTCTGAGAAATCCAGAGCATGAAAGGGAAGCCTCTTGAATTCAAGCAGCTCATGTATGAAGGTGTTCAGACTTGTATATATGTGAAATTAAAGTTGATTCAACTATGATAATTTGGTTAATTTATCTTTGTGCACAGATATTTATGTGATCTTTTTATCTCGGCATTATTCAGTAGAGAGGAAATTATTAGCATTTCAGTCCATTCTACCCAAACCAAGAAATTTTCCCTCTTTGGTACTAGCCTAGAAACATTATTTTTTTTCCCCTCTCAGAACTGTAGGTATCTGAAAAAATAAGCTTGTATTACCTTGTTGTATGGCTGCTAAAGTTCCTAATTTTGGTTGATAGTGCCCAGAGGACAAGTAATCAGTTATTAAGCTAATCAGCCTTATGTTTTAGTGCATCAGTTTGATGAGGTTAGTGTTAAAAATCTGGCAAAGTATTTGCAACCTTCCTGTGTTCATGGAATGTAATGCTTTTCCATGTGAAGATCAATTTAACAAGCAGAATTAATCCAAGACTGAGAGAAGGAGTGGAGGTCGTGGCAGAAGGGATTAAAACTCCCTGTGTACTAAACTTCCACTTCTATAGCTATGGCAAGTGATTATTAGCAAATAAAAGGTTCAGCATGTATTCCAGTAAAGCAGGTGGTCAGAATGTTAGGCAATACCAGTTTAGGAACTGCCACTGTTCTGCTCTCTTTTTAAATGCATCTATAAAGAACATCCAAGAAGGCCATGTGCAACTTTTTAGAAGCATTATAATGAATTTGCTCTCATTTGTTAGTAAGGGGATAATGGAAGATTAAAGTATCCTACTGCTATTTTGTTTTGCTTTTTAACTAAATTTTAAATGATGTTGAATAAGATTTGTTAGTATATAATGTCTGTTTACTCAAAGTGTGAAGCAAGTATTTAAATAAAAAGCAGGTAACTAGGACAAGACTGAAAACTAGAAAAACACTCTAGTTCAAGTTTCTAGTATGTGAAGGCCAGAGTCTTTTGGGATTACATTAGTTCCAATGAGCATGTTTTTACCACAAAACTATATGCCAGAGTTTCTGCACCAGGCTTGTTTGAGGTGGGGAATGAAGGCTGTCCAGGTTTATCAAGCTGAATTTTGCATTCTGCAGCCCTAATCAGTCTGAAACTAATTAGCAGCCTCTACACAAGAAGGCCACAAGTCATTAATCATAGGAGATGAGAGCAGTCAGCCCCCCATCCTTGACATTTCAAGAAAAGTTTTCTCTTGCACTCCTTTTTTTGTGATGGGGCTTCAAAAGTCGCAAGATTGCTTTTCATGGTCAATAGTGTGTGAAGTGGAAGCCATGTCTTGATGTGACAGACAAGGGACCACTGTTCCAAGACCTATTGGATTCTTTTTTTAATTTCTTTTTTCCCCCCCGCTCTCTAAATGCTGTCCTCTAATAGAATGGAGTCAACTGATGACTTTATTTGCTTTGAGTTGAAGTACAGTTCAGCTGGGGAAAAAAAGAGTTTTAACAAGTATGATTTTTGTTAGAGCAAAATTCAAGTTTTTTACAAAGCTGCTTAGTTCTTTTTAAAAGTTACAATCCTTTCTTATGCGCAGCTAATGAGGAATGAAAGTCCTTTCACATGCCTAATACAGTTTAGTACAGTGTCTTGAAATCCAATGCTAACAGCTGCAGGCTAAGTACTAGTAAACCCCTGCAGGAAAAACATACTACATTTCTTGAGGCTGTTGATCAAACTTCTTACAAACAACTTGGAGAAGTAAATTTAAATAATAGTTTTGTTGTCTTTAATGATGCTGAGACTTAGACTACGTGTTATATTTTATTCTCTGGCCAGAAAATGTGTAATTCTGTTTGTATTTCTCCTACAATAAGGGACGGGTGGTGTCTGTATGCCTGTCTAACAGGTCTTACTAGCCTAGCTGTCCAAGGCATGTCCTTGCACCTGTTGATAGCATCATTGTTTCAAGCTCAGAAGTTTACTACACTATTATGGCCATTTCAGAGCTTCTGGCAGGGACAGCTGGAAAGAGGAGATGTTTTTATAAGTAACAAATAAGTTCATACAATGTTCTTTTGATAATTCTTGAATTTTCACTATGAGCAAAACTGTTTTGTTGAAGGACAGGTTTTAGAAATATTTCTTGAAGACCTAAATGTCTCCCTCAAGGCCTCTCTCTTTATCCAATTGAGTTATGTGGACTTTGATTTACTTAAGCGATTGGAGTAACACTCAGAGCAGGTAATGGGCTTATGTCTGTATAACTCTCCAGGAGTTCCTTGTTCTACCAGGCACTATACCAAGGTCAACATCCATCCCTATGCTTGGAGATGTCCACTGCAGACTGGGAGTGGCTTTTTAGAAGGTGTTAGCTCAAGCAGCAAAGCTGTATGGTGACAAAGCACTGCCAGCAGCCTAGGCACACTAAGATCTGATGTTCCTCTATGAGCAGTGCCAGTCGTGCTTTGATTTGCTTATGTTTCCTGTTTGGAGAGTTAAAATGATATTCAAAGGCTGTTTGGTTTGGGATTTTGTTGTTGTTATGTAAGTTTCTTTTCCTGTTAACAGTTCTTGAGATAAAAACTGAAAATGAGGAAAGAAAAGTTATATTAGGAGGCTCAAACAAATTTAACCAGTGCTCTGTCTCTAGAAGCTCAGAAAGAAGCTAGCTGTCTATAACTGTAATATGGCTCATGAGGCTATGGCTGAAAATTTAGATAAGGCTTCAGAGTGAGAAGGCCTGTGTTTTGATACCTGAGTGGTGTATCTTTATGTATTGTTTTCTTCTGGGACCAGGGTTGCGAAGCCCTGCTACAATACTACTTTTTCATTGTAATTTTATTTTCTATTGCCTCCTTTAAGCGTACGTATTCCCATGCTCACTCCTTGCTTTTCAGTTCTCTGTTTCTGAAATGTGAACCCAGTGACATTCCAGTTCATACCAGGCTTTCCATGCTGGTCTAACTGGGCCCGGAAATTAGGCATCTCTAACAGTAAAAGGCACTATGCAGAAACTTGAGAAAAACAATAGTATGGGCACTGAAAGAGCCATTAAATTCCTCTTGTCATATCAGTGAAACTGTACATACTTTGAAAAATTCCCCTAATATGTCTTTAAACCATAGACCATAGCACTGGTTATGGTCTAGAGTATCAACTCTTACATTTCAATAAGAGGGCACTTTCTTTATTTTTTTTCTCTAACATGGCAGGGGGGTAGAGGGAGGGTGGAATATGATATACATCTGCAAAAAAATAAGTTTGAAGTAAAATCACATTAAGAATTTGACTAAGCCCACACAACCACAGAGTTAAGACTGATATTCTGTCATTACCTCAGCTCATTACATCTTGGGGTTTTGTTGCTCATGTAGTCTGTAAGATCACCCGCTGCCTGGAGAATCCTGTACTACCTGGAAACAAAGGGAAGTGTTATGCTGTGGCTTTACCTCTGAAATTTCCTTGCTTTCCTCAGTGTTACCATAAAACAGTTTTTGGTGACTTATATGTATTAATGGCATTAATTAAACTATCAGCACAGCTGAATGGGAGAAAATGCGTCTTCTGAACTTGTTTCTTGAATAGGAGTAAATGCCTCATTAATCTTAAGCATCAACCCAAGAACACTGTGTTTGTTAGATGGAATAATAAATGACTTTACAGGAAATACACAATAGCAGATGCTGGAATGCATCCATTCATTAGTCACTGTGCATAAATATCCCCTTATTTCCATGAAGAGGCATTTAATGGAGGGCCAGTCTGACAAACATGTGCAAGCTTTCACTCACCGAGAAAACGGAAGGGAAAAAATGTCACACAAATTTTCTGGCTGAACTCAAAAGTATGACATACCTTGTGTGCTGCTTCTGCTACTTGCCCATCTTTCATCATATTGAAATGTCTGTTAGCAAAGGCAGAACTCTGGACAGGTTTTGGAAGCTCATAAGGCATTACAGTTATTTCTACTTCTTGTTTGCAAAGTCTGGGTCACTGCTGCATCGTTTGGAGGCAATCACCTACTTTACTCAAAGCCCAGTTGAGTGTCTGGTAAAGTCAAAGGAAGGGTATTTGCTTCAGAACCTTAAAAGAAAATATTGTTTGGTTATTTTTAATCATTGCTCCCAAGATACCAAGAAACCAGCAAACAAGCCTGCTTCAGTGAATAATAGTGAATGTAGAAAAAAAAGTTATTCCCTTCCCACAACCCCTGCAGTCTGTTAGCTGTTGTAAGCTTATGTGCATTTCTTAGTCTTGTAAAGTCAGTGAGCCAATGAAGCTCCTCTGCCAACAGGTACATCTACAATTTATCAAAAGAAAGTGAAGTCTGCCTATTAATTGTTTTGCTTTCTTCTCCACATAATTGGTCAGTACTACTGTTTTTATCAGATTGTTGATTCAATGCACAAGCATATTAGATGTGCTGCAGGAATGTCTAAATAATTTGTTTGGTATGTGCAATTGTTCCTCAATGCACACCATAATGAAATTTAACTCAAATGCCACATTATAGCATAATTATTCTTAGAACACATTAACAGTGTTTGGATGTGTTTGAAGGTCAGGTTTCTAAGCCTAGACTGACCAGAACTAGGAAACCTGGATTTATGAAACACATTTTTAAACAGGTGACTACAGTGTGTACCAAAGGTATCAATGTCCTATACCAGCAGTCATCCCCAGCAAGAAATCTTCCATCTGAGCATGCAGGTGCAGTGGATTCTTCACAGGTGTCACAATATTTCTCACTAGAATGCTAATCAGGGTGCTTGGCTTTGGGCCTGCACAGACTCAGCCCTATAACATCAGCAAGGATAAAGTTTCTGAGTAAGTATGGATTTGAAAAACTTCTATGCATGATTTGGTGAATCTTCTCATCTGAACTGAGAGCTTGGCAATGCTTTATGGTATTGTTAAATCTAATGCTTTGGACCAAAGTTTCAAGCTGGATATTGTAGTAACTTGGGTGGTTATTTTTCTATTGGCCTAAATTTGCAGTCTTTGCTCATACGTGCTACTTGCATGAACAAACATCAGTTTGCTTAAAAAATTAGAGCTGTACATCAGCAGTCAGTTACTAACAAAGTTGAGGGAGGGAGAGTTTTGTTTCAAAGTAATATATAACGATAATAGCAGCCTAAATTTTCAGAAGTGACCAGTGAGTTTGAAATAGAGAATACCAGCAAGCTTGCTGTTTCTGCACATCTGTCATCTGACAACTAGCCCCACTTCAGGTCATCACAAAAATTATTGCTGGCCTAAAACTCACTAATAATGACAGAAAATATTAGTACTTTATGAAGTGTGATGCAAATATAAGTTTCTAAGCAGTTTTTCACCATTAAAGATTCCAGAAGAACTAAAGAATTTTCCCTTTTGTGATTGTAAGATTTCCTTCTGAGGTACCTTACATTTTTCCTGCATAATACTCCTGGTGGGGTTTCAAGTGTGTAGGTACACCAGTACCAGGATTTGTGTTCACATCCTTCAAAAATCTGTTCCATTGGTGTACTACAATTATATTTCTATCCTAAGGGCAGCTACATTCCTGTGAGCGGCAGAAACCCTTTCAATATATACAACATTAAACTGAATTACACTGAATATAACCACCTTAACATTGATTAGACAGATAATGCAGGTAATAAAATAGGGCATTGCTCTTTTCTCCCAAGAGGTCATCCTGCACAATGGTAGTGGGCCATTTCCACCATTGATCCTAACAGGTCAGCAGTACCTGGAGTCATAGAAGTCCTGTTGAAAGAGAAAGGCAGAGTCATTCTTTACAACTGGAATGCTGGGTGGGAATCCTCTGGACTCCATCTGGAACAGCTTTGACCAAACAAAGGCCCCAAATCTGCTTGCAGTGCAGTCAGTGGGAATACTGCCACAGCATTCCTTGGGAGCAACATTAGGCTTCGATTATGGTCACAGCAAGAGAGTAGTATATGTACAGCTGCCAAAAAATATTAACAAATAATGCTAAAAAAGCTTGTCTCTGCTTTCATTTCTTTTTGCTTTTCTTTAAGGCAACTAGCAGAAAACATTTTCATCTGTCAGGAATGGAAATTAAAATAAAGGTTTACTGCCCAAGCTCTGTCTGCTTCTCAAGACAGGTCAGAAAATTCATGGCTTTCAAAGTACTCTGAGCCACTGTCCCCTCTTGCAAACACAGAACTGTGCAAGGACCTTGACAGCTCTGCTGGTTGCAGCCTGCCTTGCCTCTTCCCCTTCTTCACCACAGGGTCTGCCCTGGGACTGCTTGAGCTTTTCTTTTATAGCCAGGTGTGCTGTTGGAGGGAACTCAGCAAAACAATGGTACAAGGTGTGGAGAGCAGGGACCAGACTACAGCCCAGAGTCTCTAAAGGGCCAAAGAGCACTGGCACCTTTTTGAGAGCCTTTTCCCACCAAAGACATTCTCCTTATAGATTTGATACATCTGCTCTGTATCCTGTGTTAGCTCTGCCTGAACCTTTTTTTATTAGTATTTCACAGCATGTGTGCTCAGAACAACGTTCTGATGTTGAAATCTTTGATTGAACTAGCTTTGCAAATCAGAATGACCTTAACTTGGGAGGAGAATATAAGGCAGAATTGCTGGTGCTCAATTCTTTCTTGCCCGAAACAAATAAATATTTAGGCAGACTCTAGAACTTTAATTATGGAAAGGACTAGAAATTAAAATATTGTACAGTGGGAAGAATAAACTGCAGAAGAGCTTGCAGTAAATTCACTATTATAAGCTGCACCTTTTTCATTGAAGAATTCAGCCTATCCCAGTAGTGCGGCTAATCATCAGGTGTGGCTTATTTATGGACAAATCCCAGCGAAATGCCAACCTGGCAGTGAGAGCCGGCTGGGGAGGGAGGTGCTGTGGAGCCGCTGCCGGGTGGGCGGTGAGCCGGAGCCACAGGCGAGCGGGCGGCGGGCCACTGCTGGATTGGCAAGGCCAGCCCGGCTTCGCAGCGGTGAGTGCGCTGCCGCCGCCACCTTCGCAGCCTGTGGGGAGCGGGCTGCTGGAGTGAGCCAGCTTCGAGCCTGCGGCGAGGGGGGAGCTTTTGCTGGTGCCAGCCAGCTTTGAGCCCACGGCGAAGGGAGGGCAGGCGGCCGGCTTCGCGCGGTACAGGGAGCCACCACTGCTGCCGGGGAGCCGCAGCAGCCGGCGCCGGTGGTGGGAGTGCTGGGGCCTGCGGCACAGGGAGGGCGCCTGGGGCTGCATTTAAAGCTTCGCCTATCTATGAAAATTGTTTGCAAATTGAGCACCTGACACCAAACTCCGCGCTAGCGCGATTCTGTTACTAACTCGTTACTTTGTCGCACATGGATCCTCGCCTTAAAAAAAAAAAATAAAAAATACGGCTTATCGTCTGGTGTGGCTGCTTTATGGACGATTTCCGTGGTCTTCCCGGCTACCCGGATGTGCGGCTTATAATCAGGTGCGGCGTATGAGTGTGAAATTACTGTACTTAAAATGCAGTGTGGATAGATTAATTCCGTTAAAGGAAAGATGGCATCAGTTATGTTGTATAGCTTCTTACAGTTATGTTTTATTTACAGACATTGAAGTCATGTTCCTGAGGTCAACAGGTTTTTGTATCATTAATTTCAATGGAAGTACAGTAATAATTTAAAATGCTTTCTCTAGAGACTTCCATAAATATTCCTTCCCTGTGAAGCCTTTTAGAAAGACTGTAACAGATTTCCTTCTCCATAAGAATGAATTCAAGACCATCAGAGATGTCTTTGTTTGTCAGTTTTCTAGCTGTACTGACCACAGTATGAATGCTGAAGCCTTGAGTTTGGAGTGTTTTGTATTTTGTCCCATGATGTTTCTTCCATAGACTCCAAAGAAGAGACCTTTCCCAAAGTGAAAAATGTGAGAGTTTGGTGCTGCTACTCTAAAGGCAGGTCAAGATAATCAGTGGGTATGAGAAATAGAAGGGCAAAAGCCAAAAAGAATGCTGCCTGTTCTTATGATTGAAAATGTTTTGTGTATATTACTGTGAAAACATAAGCATATAAATAGCTGCAGACAACAAAGAACTTGTAACTAGATTAAATGTCTTAGGTTTCTAATTCTAGAAAGACTATTCCGAAGCATATAAAAATCAGTGAGTAATTCTAGACTATCAGTATCTTTGCATCATATCAGCCTAGCGAAGCAAATGTAAAACCAAATCGTTCTGATTTGCAGTTGCAAAGTGTGGCACAAACTTCAGAGCAATTTAGAACAAAGCTGCAGGGTCCTTACATCTTAGATGATTCACTCCAGCTACTCTAGAGTCATCAAAAGATTGTGTTGCATGTAGAAATCAGAGAATTTCATTTCATTCATTTGGAAATAACTTTCCAACTCCAAAAAAGTGGAGAAGGGTACATGTTTACTCTCTCCCTCCTTCTCTGTGCTTACAGAGGCAAGTATTTGCTGTGTCTTCACTGATCTGTCAGTTTTCTTTAAGGCAAACATCAGGGTACTGTGAAACATGGAAACCAAAAAGTATGTTTGGGGTAATGAAGGGAGAGAGAAGAGCCTCCACTGAGCTATTTAGCCTAGGCTGGTTTGCTAGGGTGCTGTAGGATATAAGGACCATCTGTGGTGTCTGAAGACTTCAAAGAGAACAGAGGTGTACAATTCCTTCATACTCAGCTTCAGATCAAGTAGGTGAGAGAGACTGTGGTAGGAGTGTATCTAGATGTACTTGAAGGAGGACTCCTACCCTCTACTCGTGACTCATTAATTGCTCAAAAAATGGTATGACACAGTGTTTTTGATCTTTATGTATAAGCAAATATGCATTCACTTTGCATATTTGTTTTGCATAGGCAATTGGCGTGCAGGATTAGCTGTGGTGTGTTCTTGCAAAGAGACACACAAAGAATTGCAGCTGTGCATGGCATGGTATCAGTGGCAGGCACTACATAATTTGCATGCAGAGTGCTGACACTGTGATCTCCCTGTGCTGTGCTTTACATTTTGATCCCACCTCTGCTTTTAAGTGCATATCTGTCAGTCTAGTTGCGCTGGCTGTCAAGCAGTGAGTGAGCCATGCTCTTGCTGTGTCTGTCCGCCTCCTAGAGCTAAAACCTCCCACTTCTGGGAGTTCAAGGACTGACACAATTCACACCACTGATACAAAATTATGAAAGATGAGGCACTCTGCTTCCACATCTCCCCACTCCACCCCTCTTGCAACACAGAAGCACAAATTAAGCCTGGGACAGTCACATTTTGACTTGAATTCAGCAAAGCACTCACTTGGGCTTGCTCTTAAGCATGTGGATAATCTGTTGCTATTGAGTAACTTAAACACACCATCTTTAGGGGGCTCTAAGCATGTATTTGGATACTGAAATGAGGTCTTGGGGGTTTTTAAAATAAATTCATGCCTAGCTGTAAGTACGAACAAATGGTAGTGTACATGGTTAATGATGCTGTGGCTGGAATTGCTCATCCATGCATCTGTACATCAGAGTGTAATTCTAATTAGAGTTTAATTATCTTTTCATTTCTTTTCTTCAGCGAGTAAATTTATACCTTGCTGTAAGTTTTCTTGGGAGTATAAATTAACATTAATAACATTATATCTTTCCTAATTTGTGTATGTACACTTATTTATCTGTGGTTTTTTATTAGTCATAATGAAGCATGTTTGGAGAAATTGTGCAATCTGTGTATAGAAGAAAATAATGCTAAACAATATCATTATAATAATGAGAGGCTGATTCTGATTTACTGAATAGAAATAAGAATATACATTTGATCAGGGTTTTTAATGTATTTTTAAAATTATTTTCAGGGACAGTTGCCTGCATAATAAGCATTTAAGTAAAAAAGAATTCTGAATCTGGCCCTGGAATTTAAATTGTTCAAAAGCGATATCGAGAATTTTTTGTTCTGAATCACATGCTAATGCAACCTAATGTCAACCTAATTTATAATTATTTAATAATTCATTATGGAAATTAATCTCTGCTGGAAGATATTTGTGGGAAGAAGTTTGATTATGAGCATTTTTCCAAACTTAGGGACGTTGATTGTCTACGTTTTTCTATTGGAGTGAGTTATTTCTTAGATATTATGGCACATCCTAAACAACTTTAAAATTTGATTTCTGCTGACACATCTTCAGACTGAATAAATGCTTTTAAATCATTCATTAATCACTGTGTACAGCAGAAGCCCCAAGCACAGGGAAACAAGAGATGATGAATTTAGTCAAAGTGACCAATAATTTGAATGATCAAATTTCTGTGTGCTCTACTTAAAATGTCTTAAGAAGTCAGTTTATCTGTACTGGACATGTATAAACTTTTTTTGCATCTTTTTTCATTTTTCGCCGCTCTGAATTATTTCAAAGCTTTGCTTAGCTAGCATCCAGATCACAATGGGCAGTTCTTTTGTGTTACTTCTATTCTGAAATTGTGAGTTACTTCACTCTGTATGCCTGAGTCAGCTGACCTTCACTCCTCTGAAACATCTAAAAGCTCAGAAGACATTTTCTCCTTTTGTTCTTTAATTCTCATAGGTTTTTTGATGGCTGTTAATGTTGTTGTACAGTCTACTGAGATGCACCTCACTTGGAGAATAAATAAACTATCTACTTCACCCTCCTTTAGTTTCTGTATTATAAAAATATTCTCTTAGGTTTTATTTTTTCCTTCTTTCTCCCTAAGTCTTTGTTGCATCTCCAAAGTATCACACCTTTGCTACAGAGTTAGTAAGTAATTTTCTACTTTACTTCCCAAATGGCAAAGTGCCTTTCACTGAGACATGATAGGTAGTCACAGATTGTCTCTGCAGAAGTCACAGGATTCTTGTTGTGGGTGTCTAATGGTGGACCAGGTACTGAGGGATTAGAGGTGCTATGAGGTGCCAGGGACTAAATCTAATTGTTATGATTACTTTTCTGCAGACTGTTCTTAGACCAGAGGATGTCACTGGGTTGTGTAATGTGGCTTGGAACAGCAAGAACCTTGTTAGGAAGGTTAGAACCAACCCACCAAGGTGCATAGTTAGTATTTACCAGGGTTGAGTTTTCTGTTCTGCATGACCAGAAAGTGACAGTAGCATGGGTGATGAACTCTGCCTTGTAATTTTAGAACTTTTTTAGAGTCCTTCTTTGACTAAATTCCATGTTATATTCCTCCAGGCAGTCACAATATTGAAATGAGTGAAATAAGTGTGTTGCAATGATAACCTTAGACTTAACAAGAGCCTGTCTCCTATAAGTGGCAAAGTATTCTATTTCCCAACTTGATGGAGCCATTAAGCTTTAAGTCTCTTCAGAACAGTGTAACACAGAGCAGAAACTGGCTAAACCAGGTTTACAGAACTTTTGCAAATGTTTTAAATGTTTGCTCTTTCTAAGCCACACAAGTCTTGCCTGAGGAACCATTCCTAAAATAAAATTAGGCTTCTGAAAGATTTATTGTCTGCTTTTGGAATTCAGTGTAGTTGTCTTTTGCTTGCTCACATAATGAGGCAGTTGTGAAACTCTGATTCAGGGGTGAACTAAGCCCTCTTCAAAATGGGGACAAATGAGAATGTGTGGTCACACATGTAACTTCATCATAGAACTGAGCCTCTGTATGCAGCACAGAGTGGGCTAGAGAAGGGTTTTGTGCAGCATCCCCAGCTGCCTGCTCTATCCACTCCTCCTGTATTTGCTGGGGGGCCTGCTATAGTCTACAGGTACTCATGAAACAACTGATGCTATATATGGAATCACAAAAGCAAGTGGAAGCAGGTCTGTGTGGTCCCTAATGATGACTGCCCTGTCCCCTGACACAGCTTGTTCTTGCCTGTAGTGACATTCTGATCTTTCTTATTTAATTGCCCCTGTGTTGGCTCTGGTTCATAGTAGGGGGTGATTAGAGAACCATGTTTCCCTGCTGTGTTAAACACTCTTGTCTTAAGTGAAGTGTACCAGTGCATTGCATTTAGTGTTGTGTGTGTCACATAGGAAAGGACTGCAGCAGCATTTGAAGCCGTTTCAGTTGATTGGAGCTAAAAGACCAGAACTTCCTGCTGCTACTGCCACTCCCAACTCCATGCAATTTCAATAGGCTGTTTTGCTGAAATCAGCCCCCCTCTGGGTTGTTTACTCATCAAAACTGGTTTTGTGATCTAGGGACCATCAAATGCATTTCAAAACGTGGAATAAGCTTCAAACTACATCCAGGAAAGGGTGTGTATTTGTGCCCACAGCCTAGCACTCTTTTGCAGTGAAGTCTTTCAATAAACACTCTGAAAAGTGTTGGTTTTTTCCTGAGCAGTGCTTGCTGTAAGATTGATTAGATTCAGGTGGCTTAAAGGTAGTAAAACTGTTTCTATGATGCACCTAATTCTTTTCCTTTGTCTTCCTGTGCAAACACAAATAACTAATGCAGGCAAACAGTAAATTGCCGTGAACGGTGGAAGTGCTAAATGGTAGCAACACTTAAAACATTGCTGAAATTCAAAAGAGCAGCTGTTAGACATTTAAACCTATCATTCTCTTCTGAACATACATCAAATTTACTTCATAGCACTGTCATAAAAATGTATGAGAATGTAAATGCTTGAGTGACCCATTAATCTTTTGAGTAGTAAACATACAATCTTCTTAACCCCAGTGATGATATAACCATACTTTATTTTGAATAAAGGCTTTATCATAGAAGTGAAGATGTTCTGTGTCTTTCTGTGATGTATAAATAAGAGCAAATTAATATTAAAGTCTGATGTCTATGAAAAGTGTGTCATTATATTGATTGCAATATGAAGATATATGTAGTGAACAAAGCTACACTCAATTTCTGATGAGTACAGAAAATCTAATAATAAATACACAAAAAGTATAAGCTTGTTACTCATTGATGGCAGTCACCAGTCTGATGCTGTTATCATTATTATTTACTAACTCAATTATGAGTGTTTGTTCTTACAGAATTGTCCATAAAACCTTCCTTTTTATGTGTGTCAGATGATAAACCTGCCCCCTAAGCTGTCTTTGTAGTGAAAAGACACCCTTAAATATTGAAAGTGTTGGTTGTTCGTTTCCACGCATGGACCAGTCAGTCTGTCTCAACCAAGCAAACCTGCCATTTACATCATGGTGAATTCTGTTTGAATACAGAGTAGGAAAAAAAAAAAACTGGCTCCAATTTGGGAACACTACTGTTTGATTTATTCCAATCCTGTATCCCTTCCACTGTTTGAAAAAAACATTCTGACTAGCCTTTAAAGGGAAAAGGTACTGCTCATGAAAAACAAACTGCTTTTGTTGAAGAGCTAGATTTAGCCTTGATAGAAGTAGGAGAAATTTCATTAAACTTCAGAAGTTGTCCAGTTCAAAGCATTGTGCCCACAGGGTAAAAAAAAAATGGGAGAGTTGGAAAACTTGTATTAAATAATCAGTTTCATCTTCCCATCCAGCCAGGATTGTTTCCAGCAGTACACTGAGATTTCTTAAGCAATGGGACTTCGTGTGTGGGGAACTTAATTTATTCATAAGTCATTTGAAATGTGTCCAAGTAAGCATGGGAAAACTTATGTCCATCAATTCCTAATCATATTTGGAGATGGAGGTGATTCCAACAGAGAACAACAGAAGCAGGGAAGGATAAAAATGATAAACCAGTTGTTGAACAAAGTCAGATGAGCTGCACTGGTTTAACTAGAGATGCAAACTAGCTACCAAGCTACACACTATATGACAGGAATAATAATCATTTTAAAAATTAATTAACAAAAAATAATATTCTCTAATAAAAAAAATTGTGACTTTTGAAGGACACCATACCATGTTAACTTTTAATTTGAGACAAAGTTTCTCTCGGTGAGCAACAAATGACAAGGCATAGGGGCCTTGATGACAAATTCAAAAAGACTGACTATGAAAAGCTTACCTTGAACTGAAAGATAGGTTGCAAAACTCAAGTTATGGGAAAGAGTACACCAGAAAGTAGTCAGCTCAGACCTTCATGTGTTTTGGGACCTCCCCCCCACTTCCAAAAACATCTTCAAAGTGAAGTAGAAATACCATTGGCACACTGGATGCATGTAGTAGTCTGTCTTGTCATCTTTCTTCCATATTTGTATTTAAAATACCTTATTACTGCTGCATAGGTTTGGATGAAAGGGCTTGATGAAGGAACATTGTTGAGGAGAGGTGGTGTTGTGGAAAGTGGGTTGGGTAGTTGACCAGACTCTTCACCAGCTCAACAAGAGGCAGCAGAGGCTAGGCTTATAGTACATGCAGTTGTACTGTAGCACAAATTCGTACAAAATCAGGTCCCAGCAAATTGGAATGACCAGAGGTGGGTAAAGGCTATTCAGTGAAGTGGTGAAAAGCTAAGTGAGAAAACGAGTTTTCCTTCTAGGTTCCTCAGATCTTCCCACACCCTGGACTTCCTCTTCTATTTCACAGTCTGAGAGAAAAGGGTAAAAACTTCTTCCCATGCAGTGTACTCTTCCTTTGCCACAGCTTGGAAAGAGTTGCTCCCAGCAACAAATTCAAAACAAATAATACTGTTCTTTATCTGAGGGCAGCAGAATCACTTTTGCTTACAGAACTCCAACAAAACAAAATTTAATTCTTCACTATTATATTCATTCCTTTCATAAAATCAGAGTTAGGATAGCTCTGTGTTGACTCATGCTTTTTCAAATGACTCCTCTTACTCTCTTTTGGCATCATGTGGTTAATTTGAATGAGAAATGAGGAAAACATGGTTACGTGTTGCGCTGAGTGTACACAGAAAGTCTATGGAGTGTTGAACAAATGGCACTATTGTAAGATAAGTTTGATAGAAGAATAGCTACTCACTTTGACTTTGTCTTCCCAGAACTGGTCAAGTGTATTTAATGGTATTGCAGTATTCATGGTGGATGCAACTACATTCCTGGGGAAATTCCCACAGATCTTTCACTTTTTGAATAAGCTTGTATGACTCATAGCACCTGCAGGATACAGCTAGAGCTCTCAGAACACCTGCCAGGGAGGTTAGGGACAACTTGAACATACTTGATGAGGTACTGTGAGGTCTAAGCCAGAACTATAAATAAAATGTCTCTGAGATTAAGACTGCAGTACATGAAGGAAATTCAAAAGATGGGGCCTTAAGACATTTATTAGTTTTACTTGCCACGAAAAAAGGTTTCTCACTGGTTAATGGTGCTACTGCAGGCCTTGAAAACTCAAGTAAAGATACTACTGTTGCTGGAAAGATACTCATGAGTTTAACAGCATATTCATTAACCAAAAGCAAAGAACTGCAGATAACAAAATAGATCTGACCAAACAAGCCCTTGCTAAGATCGTATTAATAAATGACAAAGCTGTCTGAATTTTGATATCAATCTTTCACACACACTGTAATTGAGACTGAGGTTTGATAGCCAGTGTATTCATGAGCCTCCACCTGGGCACGTCAGAGCTTGCATGACCTGTGTAGACTTCTGTGATACGTGTTTATTGAAGGCATACATATTCTTCTGTTGCTTACTGAAAGGAGAATTCTAATTTACAATGAGCAATGTACTTAAAAATGTGCAACTCTTAAAATAAGTGCTTTCAGCAGATTACTGTGTCATACTGGGAAGAATTCCCTCTTAGTGGCAGTGCAAGTAAGTGTAGAGACATATGCCTCATGCTTCCTGCTGCAGCCAGGCTCATGTCACTGCACATTACTTCTTCAAGCAGTGTCTGAGCTCTGCTCTGAAAGATGGCTCTGTGGCTCCTTCCCTCAGCCCACTTCATAATGGAAGAGCTCTCTTCAAGAGCTAAAATTGCCTTCTCTTTCCATTGTGGAATCAGACATTTCTCCCACACAGACACACACCTATCAGAACATCACTGCAAGTGTGCACAGTCATCCTCCTCTTGGATGCTTTTGCTGAGGACTCACCCACGGTATCTTGTCCCTTGCTGAAGCCACAGAGTCAGCGTTGCCAAGAGGTGTCTAGGGCAGTGCACAGAGCTGGAGTGGCCATGCTGGGCATCCTGCCTCATAACTCTGTGAGTGAATAAGGCAAGTGAATTGGGAAGAGCTTTGAATTTCTTTTAATTGAGTTTGTATTAGTTCAGAAAAGACTGAAAATTATTAACATAAAGATATTATCTAATATATCTCCTTGGACATTCAAGTTTCCATAAAAATGCAGATATTTCTCTCAGCTATGAATTTTCAGTATCAATTCTGATTTTCTGTTTACCTTTTGATTACCCCAAACAAGCCACACCAATGCAGAAAAAAAACCCAGATGGTTCATAATATTATAGAGAAGAAACCTTTTTCTCACTCTTGCATGTGTTTTCATTCCCGTGTTTGCAGGAAGGACCTGCCTTTTCTTGCCCATCTCTTTTACTAACTAATATATAAAGTTATTGAATGTATTGACTGTCTTGAAGCTCTTGATAAATACTACTCCATGGCATACTTTAAAACTGCTGTGACTCCCTGTCAAATACCAATTCCTTTTTCTTTCTTTCAGACATTTTTGTTTTTTGCTTCTTTTCTATTACCTTCTAGAGTTACTCAAGACAATGAGTTAGTAGAATATTTTAATTGGACATAGGGAATGTTTCTTGAAAGCAAAGAAGCCTGTAAACATGAAAATTTAGATCAGACAACTGAACCTCAAATGTTACACCTGTCTAGTCAAGAAATAAAATACTTAACGTTTGAATTCAAAATTTCTCTCAACTTAGCTCCTCTCTTTCTTATAATATCCTTTACTATGGAATACTTTGAAACAAACTGTTTAAGACCAATAACTCTGCAGAAAGTAGATAGCTGAAAAATGTGAATTACAAGTATGTGAATTAGAGAAAAATGCTATCTGCTGGTGTGCAATTTGCCAGAATACAAAAAAAAGAGATTAAATGTATTGAATGTGTTACTTGCTATGAATTATTTGTCCATTACAAATTGATGCCCTGCTCTTTTCATGGATCTCAGCCATATAGTACTTATCATTTTCTCTTTCTGTGCAGTTTATTAATATTAATTTTTTTCAGTTTCTCCTTACTTGCAAATCCTTCTTTTTCAAGTTATACAATATCTGAAGCTAGGTAGAAATATTTATCACTCCAGAACATAACATAAAGGTATCTGAAGAGTGAGATTGGAGAACAATTGCTGATTGTGTCACTGATGCTGCAAAATTTAGAAATGTTAAATCCAAAATATAAATTTACAAGAAAATGTAAGACATAAAACAGCTTACCAAAATAATAAAGTTTATCATATCTACCAATCACCTGAAGAAGGGTGTTCTTGTTTATAATTAGGAACATATTTCTAAAATAGCTTTCACTCTTATTTGTAAGCAATGTACAGGACTACTGTACCATGTGAAGATAACTATATCCATCTGTACAATTCATATTTTCTCTGTGGGGGATAAATATTTTGCATGGTGTGGAGAGATTAGAATATGTTTAGAAATCAATTCTATAGGTTTCTTACCATAAAAAAACCAAAACCCAAACCTAAAAAGGGTGACTCTTACCTAAATGTCTCTTTCAGGTTTCAAAGGTTAAGGTTGAGACTTTGAAAATCTCATTCTAAAATGAGAGGAATGTCATAGCTGTTTCGACCATCACTGAAAAATATGCTCATAGCTTGAAGCCAAAAGGTGCTGCTTTTTCCCCCTTTGGAAACCAAGAATGACACCAAGCATACATTTGGAAAAAAAAAGAGCTTAGCAGTACCTAGGTTTTTCTAACCTCATGGCCTTCCCTTGCAGAGCCATTCCATCAGAATTACAGCTGGGTAGGTTTTTCCCAGATTCTTCTGACCAGATTTGTCAGATCAACCTCTTCCAAGGCAATTGGATATTCTGTAGCAAGAACTCAAAATGCTCTGCCCATATTAAGGCTAGTTCACTTAGGGAATCTAGCCACCTTCTATAAAATAGATTTGATTCCTGTCCAGAAGGTCCATACAAAGTCTATATCCTGCTGGTCCTGAACTCCTAAGTGAATATAATTCCATATATGAAAATGAGTTTTGCCAGAAAGTCAGAATCTGGTTTAAAAGTGAAAGTACAGACAGAGCTCTTGGGGCCATGGTGTGAGAAGTATCAGAGTTGCAAACTGTCAATTCAGATGGAGCAATGGGTAAAGTTTGCAGGTCTGAAAGCTTCTAGATGTTTAGGCACCAATTTTCATGGTAGTTGCATGCTAAATTAAACTGGTGTTATGCTAGTAAAAAATTCTCGGTCATTTTCACTTCCTCTGATTTGCTATTAATGGAAAGCAGGTGTTGCAATCAGCCTGCAAAAAAGAGATGTTTGCAAATATTGTTGCACTGACAACAGTTCCAAACCATGCCAACACTCATTGCTATTGCTGAGTGCTTAGTCACTCTGTTCCTGTACAGTCACTGAATGGCCTCACTGTGTACTAAATGCCTGTTTAATTTGTTGTGTGCCTAGCATACTTACAAATTCTGGAAAATCATTTGCAAGGTAGGATCTGAACCATCAGCTGGCTCCTCTGGGACACAAGTCTTTAACTTTTTGATGAATGTACAGATAAAAGTGCTTCCATGAGCAATTGTTTCCAAGCATAAGGGTGTATGAGTGAATCATTCCTCACAGTAATGACAAAACACAGTCCCTTGTGAGCTAGCTAACCCTTATATGTTCACTATATAAGATGCAATTTTTTTTCAGCTAAAATTTAATGGGGAATCTGGGGTACATGCAATGTAATTCCTCAGACTGGAATTTGCTCAGAACTTTTTGCAAGAGCACAGTGGAATTGGCAGTAGTCACATTTGTCAGGATGTCAGCTGTGCAAGATGGCATCCCTTTAACAGGTACTAGTTTAATAGTGGGCACATGTATTAGGGTTTATTAGCGATTCAGAAGGGGAAAATGCTCCTAAATTAATAGCTCTAATCACTTCTTGCTACAGCCTGCCTTTTCCTTAGAATGTTCCAAATAAACACATTGACCCAATTCTCTCTAGGTGTAACCTCTCCAAACACTGCGATGGCTCAGAGGGAGCCATCAGTTGTGATTTGACCTGTATTTGTCAGTGCAGTGTCTCAGTGCACTGGGACTAGAAAGGAAAGAAATGAATACTTATATTTCAGTAACAGGGAGAAGCCTGCTTGTCCTGCTGCTTCTTTCAAGATATATATATTACAAAGAAATGTGGTAATAGGCAGCAGAATCTTTCTTACCTGCAGTCGACCCACAGTTAGAGTTTTCCAGTTCTTGTGTCAATGACTTGTAAATCTATTAGCTGAAAGCACACACCTCACCTCTTCTAGAGGGAATGGGAACAAAAGGAAGGGGATTTTTATTTGAATTCTACAGCAAGATATGCACCAAAATGTATACTTTGTTAGAGCCCACAAAGTTTTAAGGCAATTAAACTTTTGGAAGTAATGTTGAATCTCTAACAGAAGTAAATCTGGACAACTTTGTTCTTGGAAGATTTTATCAACTTCTGCTAAACTTTCATCCCCTAAACAGACATCTATGAAAAAGTCCATTATTGGACTACTTGTGTTGAGCTCGTAATAAAGATTATGTCATAGAGAGACTCTTGTATTTTAAAGTGAACTTTGAGGCTTTTAGTTTTGCTATCATCTGCTGCATTTATGGTCACTGTATCCAGCTACTCTGGGACTGTGTCTAAGGACATCTTAAAAATTATGGCTTTGGCCAGGGAATAGTTCCTCAGTTAGTTCTCTTCTGCCTCAAGCCAGCCATTAGTGCAGCAAAATTTGGATTAAAATAAATTTCAGCAAAATGGATGCCAATTGGTTGAGTGTGGAGTAGTTTAGAAGTCCAGTCTGAAGTCTCATATACCATCTCTGGTAGAAAACTTCTCCTGCTCCTTCTCCTTCAAATTATATATAATATGACTCTGGAAAATAACTTTTCTCCATCCTCCTGACCTATATTGCACAGAACTAAATGAGGGTTTTAGAGACTAAAGTGCTTGGCAGTGAAAATCTGGAATAAATTGAAAAATATTGCACAATTATCAAATTAACAGTGTTCATACCTTGTGGTTCAAGGTATGAAATCAGTGAATGAGTACAGGATTACTAGTTAGTGTAATATCTCATTTAGCATTTGTAACCAAAAATTGACCTACCATCTCAAAAGTTTCTCCTTTTTTGCTCATCCTGACTGAACTGGACCATGGATGATTTATTATAATCATGGACCTGAATCATAAATCAGAAAATGAGTGTTGTCAGTAACAGCTAGCACAATGTAGCTGTGTTGTCCCACCACCCTGTACTCTTTGTCTCTTTATTTCTTTGCTGTAGACCTAAGCCTCATCATTGTTTGCTGCTTAAAGATACTAGAGTAGCTTTACTCTGGATGGTACAGAGAAATTAACTGGCTTGAAAAACAGATCTTCACTTTATTACTTGCAGTCATAGAAGTGACAGGTGTGTCACCACCATCCACATCACTCTGTTCTACCAGATAAATGGCAAATTTTAACTGTATTTACTAGTTTAGCCTTTTCCAGAAGAGGTGAATATGATGATAAAAGAAAATTTTAAATAAAAATCCCAAAGCTGTCAGACAAAAAAAAAAAGTGTTCCTGTTTTGCCAAGTGAAAGGCAGAGAGATCTCTTCTGGCAAAATAAAAGCATTAAAATGTCTGGAATAAATTGATCTTCTCTATATTATATAGGCAATGAAGCAGCATACAGGAAATGTGCTGAATCACTTGCTGTCCCTTAATATAACTCTATATAAAAGGTCTTAGCCCAGACTCAGTGCTGTCTTCATTTCAGAGGCAAGCAATTAGCTTAAAGGAAAACTGTAAAGCATGTCCTTCCTATTCCACATTTGTACATTACTGTATCTTCAGGCTGATAAAATGAACCTGGCTCAATTTATGTGCATTTAGGGGTTATAGAGCATATTCATGCTGAGAACCATTGAGCAAATCAGTGAAGAGACATGATAAAGTGATTTGTCTTTTCTTACATGGTGAATTGCTAGAAAGTTCTATGATGTGGCTTTTAAGATCACACTGCCAATAAACCCTGCCATGTTACACCTCTACGCTATATACACAAATTAAGTTTTTTTCTTCAATAAACCCATAAAAATAGCAATCAAACCTGACTGATTTGCTATTAGCAAAAGTATTCTTTTTCAGTATTTCACCTTTCTGCCTTCATGTTACCTCCTCAACAACTGTGCTGGTTCCTGTGCTTTGCTCAGAGAAGTGCAAGAAAAATGTAAGTGGAGGAGTAGAAAGAACACCTTTGATTGCTATTCCCTCTTGCCTCAGTAGCTACACTGTAGTAATGCAATGTAAACGCTATATATCTAATTGCAAATTGTTTGTGGTGATACATGAGGCAAGTTGCAATACAGCTAACATTTCCAGATTAATTTTTTGGGGAGTGGGGAGTGAAGGGATTCTTATTGCAAACCGCAACAGTAAGATGATCTTTACTCTTTATGTTATTGGCAATAGGTTTGACATTACACCAAGTAGGTTTTTAATTATAAGTGACTATTAAAAAATTGTTAATGATTCTGGATGGCTAACAGGAGATACCTCAGAGCAGAAGCAGAAAGGAACACTCAAATTCACAGCTGATTTTTCAAAACTTACATAGGTCTTGCTGTAACAGTTTGAGATTAGCCTATTTGCAGACATTTGTGAGACTTTGAGGCGATTGTGCTGTAGACTGCTCTTAACTATCCTACCTTTTTTCTTTCCCGAAATCCACCCTACCAGTAAAAGAAATTGAACAATTGAAAGTCAAACTGAAATTGTTTGTGTTCATGATGTAGGAAAATTAACTACCCTCTACAGCTTTCAAGCACAAGACAGAATAAACCTCTTATGATCTTGAGAAATGCATAAAAGTACATAAACTTCTGTGTATTTTTCTTTTAAGTTCTTTAATATCTGTTTCAGAATTAAACACTAATCTTAACAAGTTCACCTTAATCATTCATCAGGAAATGGAAAATTAAAGAGCTCTCATTCCCAGAATAAAGGGGCAGAGAAGGAGCACACACATAAGTGAACTTCATCTTAGTTTTTACACTTGGAAAACTGCTAGTCTAATGTATCACTTAGCAGAGGTTAATGCTAACTGTCGTTGGAATGAGCTGATGAATCAATGATTAATATAGTCAGTGTTGGCAAATTAAATTCCATGGTAAAATACAAATAAAATGAAGGACTTTGTAAGTTGGTCAAATTTGCTTTTCTCATCAGAATAAATAAAAAACAACAAACCAGAATAAGCTGGAAGTGGGCTTCAAACTGTTTTTTGATATTGCCCAACTTTTCTCCCTTTTTTATTGCAGGTTCAAAAAATATATGCAATACAATTTATCTATATCTACTTCATATTTTTAAGCAAAAAATTATGTTCCAAAGAGTAAACAAATAAACCCAAATTTTCTTTCATTGATATACCAATGAGATTCCACTTCTTAGCTAATTTATATGGTAGACAGGTTTATAACTGCTAAGTTAGCATCATGTTTTACAACAATTATTTCCAAAAATCTTACAGAAGTGTGCAGTAAATTTAAGTGCTTTCTAAAGCTCTCTTCAAAGGTTCTCACTCCTTATCAGATATTCAATAAATCCTGTGTTGCAACAGTGAGCGCTTACATCATGCCAAAGACTATTTTAATTGTTCAATTTGGGTAGTAAATGCCAGGTGAACATTGATTTTTATTTTTTATGGTTTTATTCATGACAGCTTTTAGCCTTTTTTTACTTATTTCACTTACTAGACAAACCTACATTACTAATACTGACAAACTATGTCTAAGCCTGATGGTTCTGGTCCTGCTGTCAAGAAAAATATAGTAAAATTTGTTGTTCAGTTATATAAACTACAACATCCATATCACTATTTTAAGACTTAGGATATTAGGTAGTTACTTTGCATAATTTTATCATTCTTATGAGTAAAATAATATGAGTAAAATGAGCCCCTGATGTTTGATGAGAGCTCCGTGGTGCAGTACTATAAGACCCACCATACATCTAATCCCAGCCTGCAGGAGTGTCCCAGAATCCTAAAAGTGCAGCAAGCAGAGACTTCTGTCAGGTATTCTAGGTGATCTCATAGCCTGAGTTTTCTGCCTAGAACATAGCACACAGACATAATCTAGGTGGGCTTTCACATTCATTAAAAATGTAAAGAAACATCAAACTAATACTGTGCTGTTTCAGAGGTTGTGGTCACAACTGGCAACTAGTGGGTCTGGTACATTATACCTCTGTGAGAAGAAATGTTCATTTCTTCTTGTGCTTCCCAAAGTCAGGAACAACTGCATATCTTCTTCTGGGGGTGTGTTTGTCACAACTAGGTGAGACAGATATAGCACAGTGTATGCCTTTTCTTCCTCATTTTGGTTTCCTTCTCTACTGCAAAGTAATATGATAGGTCTAACTTTCATGTATGCTAAAACTGTCATTATCTCAGCAACACCACAGGCTGTGTGGGTGTCAACAGCAGGTTTTTCTTTTGTTGCTCTATTGAAATTAAATGCAACCGTTTGCTTTGCTCAGAATATTTTCTGTATGGTTTTGCTTGCTCTTTGTTTTTGTCGCTGCTTGCTAGAAGTTCTGAATATGAAGCCCAAATAAGGACACTTGCCACCTCAGTGAGATTCTGGCAACCACAGCAGGAACCACAGCATAGCAACTCAATGTGCCTTCTCAATCAATACCAGTGTTACTCAAGGATCCATTTAAACTGATGTTCTCTTTCTTTCCCTTTGACAAGTAGAAAAGGTTTGCCCTCCCCTGGAAATCCTCAGTCACCACAGAAATAGTGCTTGCCTGTCCTAGAGACTGGGACATAAAGGGGCTGCTGTCAGGTACAAACTGAGGCTCCCAGGCACAGCTATGGAGAGCTCTGGTGATGAACTTCTCCCTTTGAGTTCTTCTCTTACAAACTTTCACTCAAGGAAAGAAAACACAAGTAGGGATATATTAAATATTATATTTCTACAAAAGGCCTAATCTAAGGACCAGTGGAATCAGTGGAAATCTTTCCAATAATTCTTGTATGTTTTGAATCATACTATAAATGTTTTCAGCCAGAAATGGGACTCAGAAGCAGATCCTACTGATGATCCAGGGTCATTAAGACAACTTGCTTCAGTGAAAAATTATGTGAGGGCCTAGAACACTTTGATGTCCTCATCATTAACTTTTACTCCACAAAGACAAACCTTCTGCCTTATGAATGACACAAGAAAAATATTACCCTGGAGAATAAGGATTGAGAGGATAGAATTTAAACAGATTTGTTTTCCTGTCATGAATTACTGTATTGTTCTGGCTGTGCATGATCCAGACTTTGGTGTGCAGCTGTCACTGAGAACCTTTCCTTAGTTAGTTATGAGGCTTTTTACAGTCTTAGAACTTACTTATCAGTCCTGAGTGTGTACTTGGGCTACACTCTGTAATACAATTTACTCTTTCAGTTACTATATTTCTATATGAGAAACAGCAATGAATGAACACGAAACAGTCTATTAGGTGGGATCAAAAGCACTGTGCATCATCAGGAAATAAGGTAAGAATGAAATGAAAACATCTCTTAGGGGCAGATAAAATGGCTTACAGAGGTTTCACACACTAATCCACTCAACCAGCACTGTGCCTACTGAAACCTCTGCAGTGTAGTTTGATAGGTAAAAGTAACAAGAGCACTGATATATATTTCTGTCATTATTTAGGTTACTTAAATTGTTTTACCTCAGGAAGAATTCTTAATGCCTCAGATTCTGAATACAATATAATATAGCATAACTTCAGTTCTGCTGGGAAAACGCCTGCCCTGATACCTATAAAATCTCAAACATTAATGTTCCCATATATTTCTAAAGCAAATATAAGCAAAATAATCCATTAGTATTCAAAGAGGGAAATGTAATTAGAAATAAAAATGCAAGATAACCACATCTACCTTCCCAGAAGGAGATTTACATTAAAGAACAAGATGAAAATGTTTGCCCTTAAAGATTTTACTAGGTAATTTCTAACAGGGCAGACATCTCCTCTTGTCTCACTCAGCTGTCCCAAACCAAGTAAGGACTATATTTATCTTCAGTTCTGAGTTTCTGAATTTGTGTTGTCATTCAGAGTTCTTCCAAGATAAAATACATCATCATTTACTCTATTAGAAAATAAATGTATGGATGTATTATGGAATTTGCATTCCATTACCTTGGTTTGCATGCCATAAAACATTTATTACACCCTTGGGCTACAGTCTTAATAATGACTGGGTGAAATGCACTAATGTGGTCTTGGCCTTGCTATAGAACAGAAGATTAATGCTCTTTGATGTCACCCAGCTAATAGTTGTGCTCGCCAATTTGTCCCTTCAAAAGACATTATGGTCCCACAGACAATCCCTGTAAGACTAAAGCTAGCAAAAAAATATTCAAACTAAACCACAAGCTGAGGCACAGTTAACCCAATAAGCATTACATTAGATTTTCATCCCTAAAAATAAATGTATACAAGCATCTTTCAGTAAAGGAAGCAAGATCTTCCATGTTTTATTTAATCCTCTCCTTTTCTGATTATACCCTGCTCACATCAAGTTTAAAAAAAGCCATCAATATTTTCTTATGTTTTATAGCAGTTACAAAATAACATTTTAGCTAACCTCTTGAAAGGCATATATCAATACTTTCTACAGTCCCAAGCCTCTCAGGGTCTTCTCATGCAATAAATTTCACTGCCCATGATAAAACTATTGAATTTTTGCCTACCTGCTCCTCTTTAGAGAGAGGAGGAAGAAGTTGTCCCTTTAACCTTAAGAGATAACTGTGAGATTTTAAAACTTTTTTACATAATGCTTTGCTAATGTTTGTATAGCTTATAAAGAACCCAAAAACCCATAATGCAATTAAACCAATCTGTCCTATCAGCAAAATCTGCAATCTTGTCAATCTTAATGAATTGAGCTGTGGATCAATATTTGGATGACAAACATTGGGGGAAAACTGTAAGGAGGTGTCCCTGAGCCCCTGTCTGAATAGTTGAGGGGATGTCTGTGCTGCTGCATGTATCCACCTTCTGATGATCCTAAAGTGAGAAAGAGCTGGCCCGGTTCACATCTGATATAAATCAGCATTGTTCTTTTGAAAGCAGGGCACTGACAATGACTTACACCAGCTGAGTATTTTGACAAGACTGTATTATTTGTCACACTGTCTGTGCTCCAGTCTGGAGATCTAGCACTATGCCCAGTCAATTTTCTAAGTAATTTTAACACAGGATTTTTTTCTCCTGCTACAATTTCACATTTTGCCTAAAATGGTTTTGGATGTCCTTTCCAACTGACAACTCTCTGCTGGTATTTCCAACTGGAGGTCATTGTGAAGGAAGTCTGTATCTGAAGCAAAGCTGTTTGTAATTATGGAGAGCACTAGATATATAATCAGCCTGTGCTATATTAAAGTCCCTTCAAAGCTCTAGATATTGATTGACAGGCTATCCAACAGCATGCTTATACAGCATAACAATTTTTAAAAAAACAAAACACTAAACCAGTGGTCATAAAGTGATCCTTTGCAAGTAGTTGTGATTAACATAGCAGATGAAACAAAGTGAACATCTTTTTCTTTTTTCTTTCACATGGCAAGAGAAAGCACAGTCTGTTTTAAAAATCCCAGTGCACAGGGAATAGAGCAACACAGAGAGGAAACCGAGACTCTACAGTAAATTTTGATAAATAGACTATTAAAAGAGTCAGAAATTGATGTTTGTTGAATAACACATGGACGTTGTCTCTTTATAAGTAAAGTACAGCCCTGCCAACCTAACACTGGTCCTGAAAATGAGATAACAAAGAAATAATAGATTGTAATTTTTTCCAGTATCTATTCTGAAGCAAAAAGTTTTAACACTTCTCTAATTACATGGCAGGTCTTATGCCTCTGTTTGTGTATATCATACATGTAGAAATATGGATATGGACTATCATTGGATATATGGAATAGCTGGATACATGATTATAGAAAATCAAGTGTTAGTAGTAAGAATAGATATCAGTACATTTATTTAGATTATTAGTTTTAAAGGAATGCCTTTACAAATCTCCAAAAACCCTTGGAGAACTTTAATCACTATGTGTGAATAAGCATTTCTGTTCTAAACTTAAAAGTTTTGCATTACAAAGGTACTGTCTTCAAAACACAAAGACTGAGGTAAAATATAACAGGATGAGCCATTCAGATTTGGAGACCTAATATGGGGAATAATACAATGTTTAGTTAAACAGTAGGGAAGTTTAATATCTAAATGCCAAGGATTTTTAGTTATCTCCATGTAACCGCTTTCCTCTCTCCTTTTCAAAGTGCCAAATCACCTGTAATGATCACAAGACATTTGGACTGAAGTCTTAGAAAAGCCTCCCCCAGCACTGGTACACAGGTCTGTGCAGTACCATAACATTTATTTCAAAGCCAATTTCAAGCAAATTGCAAGTGCCACTTCTTCTGCCTGATTGGATTTGTGATTGAAGTCTCTCATTTAAGTCCTAGTTAAACCTGCATCTCCTCCACTTGAGCTCTGGTGACCTTAGGTTCTGGTGTCTTTGTGTTTGGAAGCTGTTGGGCTGTCTCTGTCTGCCTGCCAGATAACTGTTGTAGGGAAAAGATATTCCACTTCCAGGTACAAAGTAGGCTGATCTCTTCATGTTTTCAGCCCATACAAGCAGCAAAGGAACAAAAATAAGGCTCTGTGGCTAGTTTGGTTCTTGTTACCTAAATCTTGACTGACATACAGAACTATTAAAACATTACTTTATTGTTCCACATTTAAAGCAAGCAATACTTAAAGCTTAAGTATTCTTTTAGCTTACTTTCAAATTATTTTAGATTATTAGATTTATGCACAGTCATCTAGCATTTAAATTGTCAAGTGGCTGCCATAGAGGGGCTATTGACCTCTCTCCGTGTTAGTCATTAGAAAGGAATTAGGCACAAACTTCATTTAAGAGTTTCACAGACAGCTGCTGACAGGAGGAGAGGTTGAGATCCAGTATTAGGCTTGGTTTCCAGGATGTGAACTGCAAGACTAAGCTCCTCTGCCCCTGTGAAACTAGCCTCTTGGCCATGCCTTTATACCCCTGCTCCTTCCACAATTCAATCTCCTGTGTCTTCCATCTGCCATTCTGAGCTGACAGCAGCTGCAGAGAAATCATTGCGTATTATTTGTGCTCAGGTCAGAAGCAGGTGTCAGTGCTGATGGCCTGGGCAGCTCTTCTGGCGCAGAAGGCATGAAGGAGGCGTGGAATAGAGGTTAGACTTTGCTCAGTGACTAGAAACCAAACCAAGTAAGTGGCTGTTCTGGAAACATGCACCTCATAATACTATTTTGCTTATATCTCAGAAGTGAAAAACAGTATGCCCATAGTAATTGCAGGGTCTAATATGATGTACAAGGATGGCACAGTAAAGCTTTCAGAATTAAATTCCTACATCTCATGTATAGAATCTGCTGCCATTTCTTAGTCAGCTTTGAAGTACCTGGCCTTAAAATCCTCTTGCTTCCACTTTCCCACTATGGTGTCACCTGACTGTAGGGTTTAAAATTTCTTCCTTTAGCTTGACCAACTGCAATGATTTTGGTAAACAATTGTTTAAAACAATCTTATGTTCCATGAAAAAATAATTTCATTTCACTTATATACTGCCATTTTAACATCTAAAGTGTTGTGCTGTTGAGGAGTTAGTTCTTTTCTGTCATATATTGTAATACCTTCAAAGTCACTGATGTAAATCAGTTAATCAATTTTTTTTAATTCAATAAGGACATGCTTTGCATGAGAAAACATCTGTCCAACATTCATTTGTAGCAAAAACAGGAAATTTTAACAGAAGTATGGCTTACTCAACTTTTTCTGCTTTGGCTGTCTCAAGGAAAGTACTACAGCTCTTATGGCATCATGCAATATAGAAATAGTAGCCTGTTACCTATTCATAGCCAGTAATCCTCTGTGATCACTAACCTTGCTTTTCAGTGCAAGTGCTGACTTGGCCACAGCCCAGAATGGTAATAGTTGCACCACTGTTTAAAATGGGGGTGGGGGAGGAAATCTGTTTCTGTGTGCTTGACATAACCTTTAGTTTAGTAGCCATTGAGTTCAAGGAGCATCCTGCATGTTGAAAAAGTCATAAAAGGGTAAATAAAAGTATTTGCTAGATGGCTGTCTTCTACTAATAAATTCCTGGATACTGGAATCACTGCTGGCAGGTCAGTGTGCATCTTGCTTGCAGACGTGCAGTTAGCCCCTTTTCTGTGTGGTAGGAGACTTTCTGTATACTTTCCAGATCATAATGTAAAAATTTAATAGGCAGATTCTGAGAAAGTGTGAGAGTTTTTAGGAGAGATATATATCAAAGTTCTTGGGCGTTTTTTAATTCTTCCAAACAGAATTTGGAGGTACCTGTCAGTTACCTTTTTTTCTAAAGACAGATAGCAGTTACTCAGAGTGGTTGTAAAAAAGGCAATGGCTCATTAACCAAGTTTTCAGCACTTTTCTGTAGAATTATAAGACATGGGTTACCTCTAGCAGGTGTTCAGGATCTACATTCAAAAATCCATCTTCTGCAATGGGTAACAGCTGGTACAGATGCCTTATATCACTCTTGTGGTAAGCCTGACAGAAATCAAACTCAGGAATTGAAGAAGAGGGATTTTGCTGCAAGGCACAAGTGCATGCAGTTCATTTAATTATTTCAGGAAGCCATGTATACTTTGCTCGTTTCAGACCAAAATGCATAATGGTTATATCTTTCAAATGCTTTTTGTACAATTAATTAAAGATGTTCTTGTCTTGCCTGGGTATCTGGTAGGAATGGTGTGGTTGATTTATGCTGAGACAATTCTTTTCCTTCCAATAAATCTTAAAGAATGTTATGGGATGATTTTTTTAGTAGGCGCTTTGTTATAGGAAACTCCACAGGATGGTGTTTTGTGCAGCTCTTTTATTTGTTATGTATGCAAGAACATTTGAGACTGTAAGTGGACTTAATGTGCAGGTGGCACCCAGCTGTCTTTCCTATCACACCGGAAGGTTTAAGCTCTTCATTCTTGTAGAACCAGACCCCTTGGGAGGCTAAAAGGCAAATTGAACCAACCTCAGTTGAGATAAAGTGGAATTTGTGTGGATGGGGGGATGTTCCTGATGATGATTGCTGGCAGGGCAAATGTTCTGTCTATTCTAAGGAAGTATGACCGCTTTTTTTTTTTTTCGGTCTGGCAAAGCCAGTATGTTATTCTGACTTTCAGTACTTCTTTCAGTATTATCAACTTCCTTGCCCAGCACATTGAAAGAAAATTAGAACACTGATACCTCAAAATGCTATCTGTGGTAGTCGATGATCTCATGGCAGACTTTTCATTCTATTTTAAAGTCTTGCAGAAGAGTGCATCCTCATCTAGATGAAAAGAGAAACCTAAATGAAAAGTAAACCCATCACCTAAATGAAAATTAAAATATTTTGAATGTATAAGACCTTAGTAAGCTCCATCCATATTGCAGTGAGGAAGGCTGAAAACTGCTGGAAGCATGAAAAATCATTCTTAAATATATCTCAGTTCTCAAACTGACTCTTATTTGGGATATGCAGTCAATTTTGAGCAAGTAAAACTCAACCTCTACTGTAGTCTGTAAAGAGCTAGTCTTTAAAAAAAGCTAGAGTGCGCATGTGCTTTTATTGGTGCAAGCATATATACAAACATAAGCAAAGTGTTTATATATATTAAAAATCAAGAAAGGAATTGGTAGAGCTCAAGGAAAAGCATGATGAAGAACAAGAAGCCCTTTTCCTGCCTGGCATGTTTCTCCATTGCAAATAATCAGCTGATGATATGTGCAACAAAGGAAGAATCACTGCATGAAAAACTGCAGCCTCCCCCAGTTATTGCTTTCCTCACACTTCCTGCCAAAACAAGGGAATAGAAAGCTTTCAATTTGATGTTGATGTTATTTCCTTGAACGGTTTTGTTAAAGTGCTGAATGTACAGTCTGCTAGCAACCTTTGGATTTACGAGTTGCCAGTCCTGGAGACGTTACTGTTTGTCATGCATTTTCCTCCTGATTTCCCTTCTTTATCCTCCTGCCTTCAAACCCTTTTAAAGTCTTTGCACTGCTGATACTCACTCTGATGCTAACTGGTAGTAATAGAGTGCTGTGCAGCTGTGGCACTGTAGCTTCCCTGGATAATGCTGACCGCAGACTTAGCAGCATGTGCCAGCTCAGCACATCTTGATAACTCATAATCCCTACCATAGGTTTTTATAGTTTGTCTGGTCTACTGTAAATCTCTAACTCACTGTCATCGACAGAGCTCTTGACCTGATTCATAGGCACCAGGAATTAAGCTCCTGTCACACTCTGTTAGAAGATGACACTATTTATGCTGTGATATTATACAAACCAAAATAGATGCTTTTGAATATATTGAATCATAGAACAGAATCAAAGGTTATGTTATTATTTTGAATCTTGTTAATTAAGCAAAGTAGAAAGGAGGGGAAGAATAAAAAAAAGAACAAAAACCAAACCTGTGTACTAGCCAGCACATTGAAGTACAGACAGGTTATCTGATCTTTCCTACTAACACATCTGAAATTTGGGTTAATCTTGTGTGCAATAAGAAAAATACGTAGATTAGTAAAAAGAAATAGTTCTGTGGAGTTTTTTCCCCCCTCTGTCTCACTGTGACTATATAAGATACTGTTCAGTTCTATCACAGTTTACTTCGGTTGTCAGCTATGGAAATATTCTGTCTCTCTAAAGAAAAAGGACCTCAAAAGTGTTAAAAGACAAAAACTGAATCAAATCACTTCTGACATTTTGATGCAGCAAAAATTATATAGGTTGTGTTGTAAAAAGGACCCAGTCCAATTCTGTCTACTTCCTCATTAAAGATCAATTTGTCTAGTAATGAGAATCCTGGACAGGGTACCAAAATACCAGAATTTTATTCTGGATCAGATCCTAGTTTTTCATGGGACTTTTGTACTGACCCTTCAGTTCCTTGTGCTTTTGATTTTTACAGCATAATTTCTTAGTTTGGTTCATTCTTAGTGTAAGGTCCCAGCAGATTGCTCAGCGCAGCTGGCTAATGGAATCTCTGATTGCAGGTGGAGGAGCAGGATGCTGTAATAAAGTGAACTTGATCTTCGGTGGCTCTAAATAAGATAGAATTATGAAATTGCTTTGAAAAAAATATTTTTAAATGCATCACATTTATTTAGTCATTCCAAACATTTTGCTTTTGTTACCTGAACAAATGTAAAATGTTTTCAATGGAGAAAGTAAAGTGGTTTAGCTTGTTATACATGATCTGATAAGAAATTGATCTTCATTAATTTTTTTGTGTGTTTTTACTTATCAAATTTGCCAGCATGGAATAATTTGATCATTAGTAGATTTCTTGATTTCATAAGGCTAACTAAATATTTCTTGGTATACAAACATAATTCAATGAAAGAAGCCTTGTTTGAGTGAGTACAAGTTTCTTTTTGATAATTATACCAGTTCCTATTTTGCATTTTTTGGTAAATGCAGCTCCAGCTGCATTTTCCTGAAAAAATATGTTCAACTGACCCACTTAACACAAGAACATGTAAATGCTCAGAAATTTATTATTATTATTTCAGACAGTTCCCAGTCCCTCTAATTCAATCAGCTTCATGATCAGATTTACAAATTGTGAAAATCTGATAAGAAATGGTATGTGAAATTGCAAAGTAGTCACAGAGGAACAGAATAATATTGTATTAGTAAGAGAGGAGACTACACAAAGACCTTGTCACACCTGTGCTGCAGGCAGCTCTTGACTATATCAGTAGCTATCATCTGAAAGTCAATTTGTGAAGCAAGTCAGTTACTCTGGTTTACATGCAGAGGAGCTGGCAGAGAGGGGAGCAAATACCTATCCATCCATCCATCCATCCATCCATCCATCCATCCATCCATCCATCCATCCATCCATCCATCCTCCCTCCTTCAGGCAAGTTCAGTGTCCTTAGTAAGGACTGAGTGGTCCCACACCAGCTCCTTGGAGGACTTATTCCCTTTTGCTGGTGATAGAAGGACACTGGCACACAGAATAGTGAGCACTGTGTCTTCCCCTGTCTATTGTGTTGTGAGTCTGGGATTTCAGTTCCTACAGATGATGAGTCAGTTTCTTTCAGTCATACTAAGTTCACTTGTGAAGGTTTGTTTTGCTCCTTAAATTGGAGAGCTACATATTGTCATTAAAATTATTGAAAATTTCGCCCCATTTGATCTTATAGCCATAATTTTCTTCTAATGGCGTCAAGAAATGTAGTGTTTTGTTTGTCATAAGTATGGCCTGATAATATCTACAAAATCAAAATAACTAAGCATAATTCAATATTCTAATTCAGTGACTTCTCTGTGGTGTGATACCTATAATCTGTAGCACTTCTGTCTGAATCTCTAAGGCACAATGGTGCTAAGGAGACATGGAAGGAAAGACAGCCACTCCTCTGGTATGCATTTCTTCTAGCCTTAGGATCCAGCAAACCTCTGTGTGAACTCTCTAGAGCTCTGACTGCACTGAAAAGAAAATATCCAGCAATTCCTTATCCCCAAGCTGTGCTGAATTTGCTACAGTTGCCTATTCCAGGGCAGTCATGAATATGGTAACTGCTGCAAGGCTACCCTTGCCTGGATCCTGGAATAGCTGTAAGTATTGTTTCACGTGTTGGTAGCAAAATCCCTCAGATGGGGTGCCTCCAGCACTGACAAACGCAGGATTTCTAAAATACCTTCACAGGACAGTAAATCTCAGTCTCTCTTGAAATCTACTGAAAAGGACTCTGTCTCAACTTGGGTCTTTTGAGTCCCTTGCAGGAATAACCAACCCATTGGGACAGAAGGGGACAAACATCCAGAAAGTTCTGAGCCTGTTGTACCCACAATCCTAAACCATTTTAGCCATAGCACATACAACTGTTAGCTTGATAGATACTGATTTCTTCAACAGAAAAATTCTGTGGACTACTTCTTAACTTGATGTATGTCAGCTGGCTTAGTGGTAAAGCTCTGTCACTACTTAAGCAACATCACTGCATGTTCTACCTTTATTGTAGAAACAAATTAATGAAAATTATATAGATTCAGGCAAGATAATCAGATCTTGTTCTCTTCTGTACTAGTGAAGGTATCCAACAATGATATTTTCCAAATTCCAGTGCATTTTCTTGTGCTTTATAATTTGATATTTCAGTGCACTGTCACTTGAAATTAATTGCAAGTAATTAAAAGTGATCCAGTTAGGACAATTGGACAATAGTGCCCTGGAGATTGCTTCATTCCCAGAGGTTTTAGCGACTTGCTCCTGCACTGGTTCAAGTCTTCAGAAGGGTGCTATACATCATAATGTCATTTTACATTGTTATTTCTCTGAAAGCAGCAATTTAAAACAGTCTCCAGTGAACCTTGAGCAACTTTGCACTAAAAAGAAAAATGTTACTGTTCAAGATCTGTAAAATATAAAATATAGATTCAAAGAAATCACTTGACATAAATAGTAGTATTAAATTTGTGCCATTATTTGCATGTAATATATAATGTTGTAGTAAAAGGCTAACAAAGCATTTAGGCTGCTCCAGGGCTCATTGATTTTTTTGCACCTTTGTTCAAACTAGGTCAAAACCAATGTTGGTCTTATTTCATCACATATATTTTTCTCATGTTTGAGACTTCTGTCCTAAAGTGATATAACACAGTTTAAGCCCACAATATATTGTGGCCTACAACACCTATTTAGAGAAAAGCAATACTCTTGTTTTGGTTTAGATTACCCTAACCAAGCAGCTGGCTAATGTGACCTGAACTTTAGGATATACAGAGGCCCCGTTTTTTAGTAACTTGGGTGAACTGAGGGCCTAATGGAATAAGGCTTGCTTTCATATTAGGGTAAAGACCAGCCATTTAAAGAATTATGAAAATGAACCTTGTAACCAATGAAAACACATTAACACAGTTAAACAGCTCATTTGATAGTCTGCCTCACCACTATAAACAGTAACATAGAGCCTACTAAAATTAGATTTTGTCCCAAGTCCCTAAGCAACAAATCTTCCTGCCTGTGCAACCCATACTTAGCAAACTTTATTCTGTGAAGAAATAGAGATGCAGAATTGGGATTATAATAGTTCTCAAAGAGAAAAAACATAAGCTAGAGGCTATTTTTAGACAATGATGAGACTTTGAAACAAACCACATATTGTCCTGACATTTCACATAATTTCTCCACTGTGAAATGTGTTCTATCATAGAAAGCAGCCCATTTGTTATAGTGTGTGATGCTTCCTCCCACTACAGCACATCTGGAACATCATCTCCTCTCAACATATTTTGTTTTTCTTAAGGCATTTGATTTCTGAACAGGACCATCAGTCAATCTTTGAATAGGTTTGATGCACCTGATGAAACACTGTGTTGTTTCATTTCTACACAGTCATAATAGCACAAAAATCAATGAGTTGTACTGACATACAAATAGAGTAATGTATTGGCAGGTCAGACCTATTGAATCTATTTTGCTCACAACACCATCAAAATTGGTTTTAAAAATAAACTTCAGCAGTGAGATAAGCTGTAGTTTAGTTTTGTGCATAAAATCCATCCTGTGTTCTAATACTTGTACTCATATTAATGAATGGATTCTTCTCTTTCTTAACAAAAAACTTTTGAGGAAAGTTATATATAAAAATGTGTGTATTTCTTTTGCTATAGTAATCTCTGTCTCTCCTACAGACTGGGAACTGATGACCTATATTAATGGATAAACTACAGAACAGAAAAAAACAGAGACAAAATGCTGGTTCCACTACATTCAGCTGAAGTTTTAAGGTCCAACTTGCTGGAATTAGGAACTTATCCTAGGGATCTCCTTTCTTTATTACAACTCAGCCACACTAACCAGCATAAAAAACCACATGCTTCCTTGTAAGCATGGCATTATTATCCTCTTCATTATGTTAACACAAACCTCTCAGCATTTCTCTGGTACTATCCCAATATCCTCTTGCTAAATGCAGAGTAAGATTAAGCAGACTTGCAGTGTGTTCTGTGCATGCTGAAACTCGGGCTTTGGCAGGCATCGAGAGAGAGGCTTCCAGAGAGAATCGGTAGGAATGTTTTGTCCATCAGGATGTTTGAATTGGACAATAAAAGCACTCCAGGCAGTTGTAAGTTATAACCACTAGAAGATACCAAAAAAACCTGCGGTCTCAGAGATAACTGAATCCGAGACAATGTGCTTTGGCTGGAAGATAACTCATGTCACTGCTGCTGCAGTTGGTTTTTAAAAAGTAATTTTTCTCTATTCAAGGCAGGTAGAAAACCACTAAAACACACGAATGACTGGGTGAAACTTAAAGGCGGCTCACATGCATTAGCCTTCATTTTGTTGGTAGACAAGTTTTTCTCAGAGTGCTGGTAACCAATCACAGAATTAAAGGGGCAATGAGTAATCTCTCTGCTTCTCTCTTCCCCCTGTTCTCCTTGTCCACCACTTCCCCTCCCTCTTTCTTTCTTTCTTCCCTCCACCCCTCTCTCCCTCTGTAAGTTTTGAACCTGATTCAGGCTGTGTCTGACGTTCACTGCAGAAATTGCTTTACTAGCTTAAGACAAAACTCCTGCTGGCTTAACCTCTTCCCTTGCCAAAGGTTATTGGCCCAGAGCTCTGCCAAGTTAAGTGGATTACTTCAAGCTATCTACTATGGTAGGCTGAACTGCCTTGGCTGACTTTGCAATGAAGTGGGTGAGGATCCCTCACCTGCCCCACTCTGCTTGCTCTGCAGGATGCTGTGGAGAGCAGCACGAAAGTATCTGCCCAGCCATCTCTGCTGTGAATCCTTGAATGCATCTTCAGTATGATCCTAAGGAAACCATAACAATTTCAAAGTGTAGTTTGTGCTAGATCCTCCTTATTAAGGTCTCTTTGTGACACTGTTCTTCTATATCAATCCTGAAAGAACAAATCAGGATCTCCTTGGTTTTAACCCACTCTGTCTGGCTGTTTCTGATGGAAGAGGCAGAAAAACCCTAGGATGAAAAACCCTGACAGATTATTTAAATCTCTCAGACCCATCTCCCATTTACTGAACTTAGAGTGTGTTTAGTTGACTAAAGACAGTATAGTTTGCTCTGTATTGAAGAACAGTCTTATGGTCTTTCAGAACTGCTAAGATAGTCACTAAAATAATTTTACAAAATTAAATATATTGTATAGTCCAGTGTAGAGAAATACACACTGGATAGTTAGCACATATGAGACATTTCTGTAACTTTCATAAATAAAAATTATAGCAAAATGGTATCAAAAAGTCCTGATTTTCAACTTCTCAGTGTAAACTTTCTTGGTTTGTATTCTGGCAAACCAGTAAACAGAAATCCAGTTTTTGCAAACATTTTAAGGGCTCTATTCCATCGTCTACAACACCTGGTGTATCTCAGCTCTTGGCGTAATTTAAACAAACAGGCCATGTAACACATCTCTCTCTCAGTCAAATAAAGCAGACTTGGTGCGCTGCCAAGTCTGCTCTCATTTATTTGTTAACCCTGGGTTTTATTTATTCCCTGAATCATCAAACACATTGCAGAGAGTGACAGCAGCAGACAATATTACATCTAATAGCTGCATAATAATGTAAATAAAATCTGGTAAATCAGGTACATTATTTGCCTGATTTTAACTGCCCCACTTAATTTTGTGCATTTGAACCAAAAGTATAGTAAATGCAAAAGCTTTTTGCACAGAGCAAAGCTAGAAAGAATATATCCATTGGACACTGATGTCCTGTTATTTAGATTAAGTGAAAAATAACTTTAATAAAAAAATGCACCTGGATGTAATACAAAGTTTCCTGCAAAATTTGCTCATTATCGTCTCTGGAAAAATCTCTTCTGACTTGAGTGACTCAGGGATCAGCCCGGTACTGCCTAGATGTGGGATACAGTCCTGTAAACAGTAATGGGTGGGAGGATCTGGGAATTGCTGGAATGCTTTCCAGTGTTGAGTAAGAGTTACTGTGATGATTTCTGCCATCAGAGGGAGAGAAGAATCAAGGGGGAAGGAAAGGATGAAAACAATGTTTTGAAGTTAAGAAGTGTGAGGGAGATCACTCTCAGTTCCCACAGGGGCGAAGAGTTTATGGTCAACAGACCATTGTGTGGATTAGATCTGAAGAACTAGTGTGTAGGTGACAAAGTCTTGTGTTTGTTTGAGCTTCTGTTTTAAAGAGATTTATCTAGCATAGGTCTAGCTCAACTTTACATCAGATTGATTTCCTCTGTAGAATTGATTTAAACCACCACCAGGTGAAGGATGGGAGCTGACAAGTCAGTTACACGTCACTTCTAAAGATAAATATTGAAAAGAGGAGTTATAATTTTTGCATCTGTAGTATGTTGTTGAAATACATTTCTGAAAACTGATTCCAAGAAAGGTCTTCAAGGGCAGCATAAACATAATGAATGGAAATTGATGACCTGAAGACTTTTGTGTACAGTTTCTGACTGTAAAGTTCACCACTCACTTTCTTCTGTTTATTAGTTGGCCATTCCTGCTAGGTTAACATGAAAAGAGAAGACTCTGCAATACTTCGGGTCGTGCCTTGACCACGTAATTGGAAAAGTAAATGGTTTCCCTATGATCAGAACTGGAATATGTGCCAAAATGACTGAGCTCCATTCAAAAACCCCTTTTAATGAGTCATTTTGTGGCAATGCTTGTTAAAAGATGGCAAAATACCAGGAGCAAAATGATCAGCACACCTCAGGTTGCTAATAATAACAAAATAAGCTCTCCCTACTGTGAAACTGCTCCTCTCTAGAGTCTTCACACTTACATAAGCTTCCCATGCAAGAGGAAGTAAGGCCATGATTTTTTTTTTCTTTAAAAAATGTATTTTAAGATTCCAGTGTATCTGCTGCTCTAAAACATAAAGAAGTGCTTGCTTAACTTTCCAGTTTGTTAATGAGTCCTGATGTCCTTTTGCATATGTCTCTTAGAGAAAAAATGTCTGCAATATTTTGCATTTGGAAAAGAATGAATGGCAAGGCATGGTTACAGAGGCTGGAATTCAAGAATCATTGGCCTCACTACTAAAAGCCATGAATCACTGGCTTGACTGTTCCAGGTCCAGCTCTGGACACCCCTCTGTCTCCCAAACCCATCACAATATATTAATTTGTACTGCAGCTACTCATGCATTGTGCAATACATTCTTTTTACTCTGTTCTACTCATGCATTGTGCTCAAAAGACAGAATATTTTTCCCTGCTTTTCTAAAAAAGCAGCAGAGGTCTGTGAGTCCTGTCAGATTTGAATCTAGTACATGCTAGAGAAAACAACTATTTCTCATCTCCAGTGTTACATTAGTTCTCCAGCATTTCAATAGTCATACTGAGAAGGAGAGTATACCCCTTTATTTCTGAGGATTTCATTCCTTCCTCTATTATGTGGGCTGGGCACAGAACATGGCCCTAAGTATTCTTCATGTGATTTATTCTACATTGACAACCACTTAAGTGAAGGCAAAGTTAGACCCAAAAGGCACAAAGTGATGAAAGCTGGAACTGAAAAATAGCATGACAGTCAAAATTGCTGAGTTTCACACAGCCTCTGCTCTAACAGTGTTAGAAAACTCTTGGTTGAAAACAATCCCAAAGAGCCCTCTGGAAACCCAATCCCATGACTCATATGATGTCCTTGAAGGCTTTTTTCTTTCCCTCTACAAAATGACATTGAATAAAGCCTGGTGACTATGCTACTTGCTGCAATTTGACAGCTTTTAGTCAAAATGTTTTCCATTTACAAGAGAAGAACTTTAACCAAAGTTGAACACACTGGCATCTGCAAGTCAGACTGAGCTGGTTTTGGTTGGGTTGTAGGCTAGGTCTTTCCACAGAGGTGGAATGCCTTTGTGGCAGGGGATGGGAAAGGATCAGGAGGAGATGCCCTACCTCGGGAATTGCGTGAAGAATTAGTGCTAGTGACTCAGGCATTGTTTCCCAAGAACTCCCAAGAGCTGAGATGGCACTTAATGAATCAACGCTTTTTTGTGTTTGCCTAGCTCACTAGATTGTTTGAAAGGCTGACAAGCCAAAGCCACTGCATTACCTGCTGCAGGTGAAGCTAGGAGGATGTAATTCTGGTCACTAGGTGCATTGTGACTGTTGAGCAGTAAATGGGAGCAGAGGACTAGCCTTTCCTTCCCAGCAGCCACTCTGTGTTGATTCACAAGGCCAGATGCTATCTGATCGTCCCACTGGGATTCAGTTCAGAATGCAGACTTTAAATACTCAAGTTCCCTCTGAGTATTACATAGAACTGAGCTGCTAAAAGGAGCATGCATAACACATATAAATAATTTTTTTTTGTTACAAAGGTGTTGTTTTGATGACTGCTTTTTCAAAAGTGTTTTTAAGATAGCTATGGCTAATCTATTGAAGCCAATCAGTCTTTTCAAGTTTCTGTGTTCAGGACCCTTTTAAAGTCCAAACAGGACAAAAAAGTGTTTCCAGAGTTTTCCAGCTCCACTGTCAACAGCTAGGAAATGGATCAACATGCTTTCATAATCTTCTGTGTGTATGAAGATACAATAATAAACTGTTTTTTTCCTCTGGCATAGGAAATGGCATTCAGAAGGAAGTTAAAAGAGGAGGAGAACAAAGGAGCACAGGTAGGCCTTTTCCAAGCGATTCTTCTAAAACAAACAAAAAAAAAATCAGAAATAACAAACCTCATGGCAAAAGTTGTGTAAGAGTACAAAAATCTGAGGTTTTTTTCTATCTTCTTGAGTTTACTGAGCCTTAAATTAACTGTAAGTATCCCTATGCTTGCATGATTTATCTGACAATGTTGCAGGAGACAGAAAACTTTGGAAGGACTCTTTAAAGTCAAGAGTGCAATAACAATTTTTTTGTAGTTTTATAGTACAGCTTTAATAAAGAATGTATTTTATTTACTCTTCAGTCTGGATTTCTCTCTTTCATGAGAAAATTAAAGCTGATAGTTTGTATGCTGAAGTCCATGCTTCTGACACTGTTCAGGTTGTGGATGAAAAATGAAAGGGGCTAACTTTTCTTGCTGATGAGCTGTATGTACTTTGTATGTTTATATGCAGTGAGTATAAAAAAAATGTTTTCTTATTTCCTTAGATTTAAGTTTGCAGATCTGGTACTTCTCTCCTTCCTACCATTCATAATAACCTTTGTCTCTCTAAATCAGAAGCTCTACAGTCAGTTAGGATGGAAAAGAAAGTGTCACCTACAAAGTTAGGGTTGGCATCTATCTGACCCAAACAGTATCAATGTGGATTACTCATCAGGAAAGCTGGTTCAAAGGAAATATCAGATCATAAAGCAGGCACCAATTTGTCACTGCATAGGTACAAAAAATTACCATAAAATACACCAGCCAAATGCTGAAAGGAAAAGCAGCTGTCAGGAGTTCTTTGCTGTCTTCATAAGGTCTCTCTTGCCTTGGTACCTTGCTTGAACTAATGCTGTCACACCACTAAATATGTATTCGAGGTATATTCCACTGGAGGGGTGGAGGATGCCACTGCACTAATCATATTCCAAATTGAGTTCCGTGTATCTAGCTTATGCTAATTCCCATGGCTTTTTTTGTTGTTGTATAATAATATAAATCTTTCCTATATACTAACTAATGCTTCAACCTGGATCCTTTACACTGACTTTTCAAAGTATTCTGCATTTCAACTTATTTTGTGCTGGTTAATGAGCAATCAATGAGTTTTATTCTACTACTTACTACAAACCTGAAAGAAATTCAAATACTGGAGAGAAAATTAGGACCTAAATGTCCAGCACTGCATATTCCACCAACATTTCCACCAGTGCATCATGGTAGTAAAATGCTAACTTCATTGTATGTTGCTTTGAATGTCCTTCAGAATACATTTATATGCTGGAAAATGCAGCCTTCTTTATCAGTGTTGGGTAGCCCACATCTTCTAGTTGGCTTTATTATTCTCAACTGTATAACAGTCATCTCCTCAGTAAACAATTGTGCATTTCTTCAGGTAAGGGTATTGACTTGTAATTGGCAGTGGTGCTAGCATTAAAGCTTTGTTCTGCAGTTTGTTGCTTAATAGATGGACTTAAGTTGCACTGAACTTAAACCAGAAAAAAACACATAAAGCTAAAAATTAGGGTGTTTTCTGTTCTTAATATTTTTCCACAGGTTTTTAGAGCAGGTTTTTAGCTTCTCTGCTTTCAATTAAGTGCCTAAAAAGTAGAGTTTATTTTGGGTGATCGATTATAAGAATCATGTGCATGCAACTGAAATACAATATTATAAGTCATGACTTCTTTCAAGCAACAAAATTATCTTTATATCTTGAAATGGTTTATCATTTTGAAACTAAACCCCTTATCGGTATAAGTTCAATATGTAGCTCTTTAAATTGACAGAATATTATCAGGGTTTATTAAAAAACAAGCACTAATCTTCCTACTACAGCTGTGTTTCAAAAACTAAACAAATGGATTAAAAAGTTCTCTGTAATTATATAGTTAGCTAATGGTATTTCTGATACAGTCTGGTAAAACATACTTAATATGATGTGGTATTTTGGACTCACTATGTGAGTCTTACTGCTAAATACCTCCTACAAAATTTTTAAGGAAGGTTTTTCTCCTACAGTTACTAACCTGAGGGAACCAAATATTAAGAATAAAATTAACATGTTTTTCACTCTTAATTATCTGCTAGTCCCATGGGACTATGCTTATCCTTTTAATGGTGATCCTAATCCACACTCCTAAAATGCACATTAGTGAGCTGTTGAAGGCACCCTTGCTATCTTTTGCCCACTGTATGGTTTTGTTCCTTCATTCTTGCAGATTAAAGTAAGACAATCCATTTTTTTTCTTTCCAGAACACTTTTTTTTGCTCATGACAAAAGGACAAAATTTATTCCTAGGACTTGGTCTACACAGGAAAGTTTTGGTCTCACAGCTCTGTTGGGACTATTTTTTATTCTACATTGCACCATAGCTGTGCTGGCAAAAATTCTACTTATATATGCACTTATAAACCAGGAAATTCTCTTGCCAGTTTTTCTTGTACTGCTTGAGAAACAGGTTTTTTTCTTTTGCTTACCTAAACCATACCCCTTAAAATACAGATTGCTTTCATCTTGGCTTTACTAGTAAACCTCTGAAGAGCAGACACGTCTGGGAGGTACCAGGACACAGTTTTGGAGGAGTACTAGCTCATCGACACCATGCTGTCACTATGTTATGCAATAACACAAAAAATCCTATAAGAAAGGAGGGGGTTTTTGTTCCTCCTCATCAGTGATTCTTTTATTCCTCTAACCACGACCTCTGATAAGCACCACAGATATCTGCAGCTTGTCAAAGATTAAGTAATTAGTTAGGAAGAGCTTCAAGTGAGGGAGCAGTGAGAGTAAAAAGGACAGTGGCAGAATAGGGAAGGCCTTCACAACCTCAACATTAAAAACACACCATAGATGGAAAAAACTGTTTCTTAAGGATTCTTGGTAAGTAATGTGACAATCTAAGTCATAAAATCTTTAAAAGCTATTTAAAGGTCAGTGGATTCCAGTAAATTTGACATTAGTGCTTTGAGGTTTCAAAATTAATGCACTTATTGAAATATTTTATTACCCCTTTCTTTTCTAGTCAATAGATAAGGTAGAATTTTGTGGTCTACTTCTTCAAGCTGCCATTATGTCAATCAAAGATATGTCTGGCGAATAAATTATTTTTGCAAGTAAATGAAATGCTTTTATGGTTAGTTTAGTGTTTTCCTAAACCCCCAGCACAGTCCAGGAAGCATTCTGCTTTCTCTCTTAACCAGACTTACTGATTGCTACACATCACCCATAGGCAGTCTCTAATACTGTTTTTGCCTTGCCCTAATAATCTTACTAAGATGCTTCTCAACCCATATTGGCCTAAAAACAAATGCAGGGGGCATGGTTGCTTTTTAAATTATTACTGCAACCATTTCCCTGGTGAAACATAAACACATATTAAATAACATTGCATTAATAATTACATAAAAGGGATGTTAAAAAAATAGTTTCAGGAAAGAGAATAGACCATTAATGAATTACTACATTAGTGAAGTAGTTTGGGCAATAGTTGAGATGTTTGTACTAAGTTGATAAATGTTGTGCAAGTGAATCACTTGCATATATCTTCTTTTCTAGCCGTAGTTCAGAGTCCTTTAGATCTCCAAAGGTTGTAGATAATTTTTGCACCCACTCAGTCAATGACTGGCAATGCGGCATGGAGCCGCAGTCATTCATTCTGTCAGTCAGCAGCCCTTGATAATGTGCCTGTCAATATAATTCAGTGCCTGTTCAAGGAAAGTGACACTTTGAATAGTGGACACTTTTCAAAAGCATTCATACAGGGTCAGTTCCATGATAAATAAATATACTTTGTGTTTGGAACAAATAGGCAGTACGCAGGAGCTGGAGTCAGAGCAGAAATACACCACCAGTCTGCAGGATACAATAAACTGCAATGAATTGTGAATATCATAAATGCATCTTTGGGTTTTTGCTGCTCTATTAGCGATGGGATAATAGATAATAAAGTCTTCAGGATGCTTGGCTTGATTGAGCCCTGATCCATGACCAGGCGCCCTATGCACTGGTACACTACAAATGAGGTATTAGAATAATAGTATCAATAATTCTTTAAACCCTATTAAAAGGGGTGAATATTTTCATTGCTGAATGAAAAACACAGGCAGAACTCTTTAATTACCACTAACAGTGTGTTAAAGAAAGTATTTATATGGCATACAGTGTTTAGTTTCTAGTTTCTATTAATACAGACTGAGAATGTGAGGAAGAAATATGTGATAGTGACAGGATTTTTAATGGTATCTCACCTTAAATGCATTTTAAAATATGTAAATCAATAAAAAAATTATTTGTAATAGCAGACTAAGAGTGCTGGTTAGCCTTACTGCTGAATGAAATGTATGCTGCAAGCCCTATTACCATACATCGTGGGAGCTGTAGTTAGGATTAATCTGTCAAAAGGGATGGTTTAGTGTTGATGAATATGACATGTGACCATTAATGATGTTGATTTTATCTCCTGAGATTAGCATGATTTACTTCGGATGGATAATAATGTCATTTGCTTGATGCAGTAGATCTGTTTACGAGCTGATTAAATTGTAAGGCCTTGCTTCATTTCATGCTATTTGGTTTACAGCTTCATTACTGCAATCACAAAAGCTGTGGAAATGTCCCACATCCCATGTCACAATAAATCATTGTTTAAGATTGCAGCTATGTATTTTAGCATTTCAGTTTTGCATGGACCGTGCATTCCTTAACAAATATGTGATTGGGAATACATTAACAAGATATTCTGAAGCATACTGCTGCAGAAATGTAGAAAATAAGCCTGAATCTTTTAATTGAGATTAAGGAAGCACTTGAGTAATTAGCTGTAACAAATTACCTTATTATTTAGACAGTGAAGTAAACGTTTTTGTTGCAAGGATGATTATCATAAATCTGCAGAAAAGTGACAGTCAAACAACCATAAAGGAAACTTGTAAGCAAACTACATTTTCTGCCTATTACCTTTTATATTTAAATAAAATTTATCAGAGACATACTCCAAAAAGAATGTATTTGTTGTTCAGGGATAGTGTATGTTACAAACTATACCATCTGTAATTACTGCACTGGGAAGAATATATGCATGTAAATCACAAAGGGAAAAAAAGAATCTGTTAATTATAATGGCAAATGCTAATGTTGCCATAGTTAAGGCTGTGTCAACGTTTTCATTATAAACCCAGTAATAAAGGAAAGAAGGAGAGAGGGAGGGTGGTAATCAGCCATCAGAGATTGCTGTGTACTAAAATTTTGTATACAAAAAGGCACACTCACACCATGGAAATCGGGTGTATTGGGGAAGCCATGTTCACAGTCTCAGTGAGAGGAGGACCAGGGCCAAACTCTCAGCTTGGGAGCGAGGGTCACTTTGTTGCAATAATTTTTTCACATCTCACAATAAATGATATTGCTATTTTTATTGAAGGTGTTTTAAAAAAATGTTGCATTTATCAGCCAAATGGGACCTTTCAGAGCTTGTGGCTTACCACGGGTTGAATTTGATAACTGTAGTTGATTAAATCCTGGTTCATGTGTGCAATTTTAATTAAAGCTTTTATATTTCTTTTGAAGAGCATGCTTAAATAATTAGTTTAAGCTGAGTATTTTATTGTAATAGAATAGAACTTCTCTCAGTTCTTTTTATTCCCCTTTTTTAAAAAATCCCCCCAAGTTGGTTCTCAGTGGATTTCATGCAAACATCTCAAGTTCACTAAGATGTGAATTCTTCTGGGTTATAATATGGTCAAATGTGACTGTGAACTTTATAGCAGATCTGTGAACCTCTTTCCCTTAGCAAAACTCCCCTCTCACCTCAAAATATTTCAGCTGGCAGATGAAGAAGCAGGAACTCCAAGAGGAACTGTACTCATGTATATGTATACATATATACTGGCTAGAGTACACAAGGATTTCCAGATATGTTGCAGCAATGACCAAATTTTTCACAAATGATTCATGACTCAGCTTTTCTGGTTGGCCAATATCATGGCCAGCATTTTGAAAAGCCACTTTTTTCTCATTTGTTTGTTTGTTTTCAATGGTTGATGCAGGAAGCATTTTGGAAAGGGGACTCTTCAGGAAAGTTCATGTTTTGGATTTGGAAAAAGGCAACAGCTCTAATGCTTGCAACTCAGTTCTATCTGATTCTGTTTGGGGACAGATTTACTGAGCTGATTTAGTTTTCCAATACATTGTGGCTGCTGGGCATAGATCTTCCACCGCTGACTTTTTGCAGAACCACTCCCTGTTGACGAAAATGCTTCACATTTAAATAATGAAATTAAATTTAAATTAAATTTAAATAATGAAATTAAAACAGTGATAAAATTTTTTTCCTGGTTTCTAAATAGCTCTAGACCTGAGTTAATGAAAATATATCCTTGAAAACAGAGGGATACATAATTTTGGGGGGTTTTTTTCCACAAAAGAATAATTTAATTGCTGTGACAAAAAAAGGCAAAAAGAGGAAACCATGCTTTGAATCTTCATTGCTTCAGGAAAAATTATATTGCATCCCTGCTTAAGTTGGCTGAAATGTTTTTACTGCAGTTTCACAGTTTTATATTTTATAACTTTGAAATTAAACAAAACAAAGGCTCCGTCTCTTGATGAGCTGCACCTTTTGAAAAAAATTGGTTTCTAGCCAAAATGGAAATTCAAGGGCAGAATTTTTCAGGGTAGACATCCTTTCACTGCTATTCCTGTTGAAACAAAAAGAAAAATGCCCTTGAAAATCCCAACTGCTGGCTTCAGTAAAAATATATAATTTCACCACTGACCTGCCAGGGATGGTTAATTTAGTTTAATTTATGCATAGAAGAAAATCCCTTGCTAGTGCTATGAGGTGGAGAGGCTATCAGCCAGGTTGTGATCACAGTTTTGTGGAAAAAGACACCTTTAACCTGCATAGCTGGAGTCATCTCCTTGAACTTTAGCAACCACTGTTCATATTACCTTCGGAAAAAGTACTAAGGACATGTAGTTTCTTAATTCCCATACAAGCTGTCCCCAGTCTGCCCTTTATCATTCCTTAAACTCTGTGATGATTGGGGAATCCATGTAAATAAAAAAAATGCATCCTAGTTGATGCTTTGAGGTTGTTTTTCTGAAAATGATGGCAACTGTGGAACCTGTCTGTGTCTACCTTACTGATAAAGCTGCTACTGTGGTATGAGAGAAGAGACTATTTGATCCCTGTGACTGAACCCTGAATAAACAATTTATACATTCAGAAAGTTGATGGCTGCTGGAATATGATTCATCAATCTTCTCTGCAGGTGCCTTCCAGTATAACAATTGTTGAACTTGGAAAGGAAGAAAAGTAAAAGATGGGCTTAAAATTATTCAGATGGATGCAATTAAGGAACAGAAGTTGATTCTCTGAGTGGAGAGAGGAAAACCTGTGCAATATTTTGCCACTGGAGAATTGGGTTTGTTCATTGTTAAAGGAAGCAAGCTAACCTGAAAATAATAATTTGAAAAATAAAATTTGGTCTACAGTAGAAGGATCCTGAGTTAGGTCAAATAATTCTCCAGACTGGTGTTGAAAGTCATGTAGGAGAATACTTTATTCCTCTGCCTTGGGATACATAGAATATTCTTAAAGCTTAGGCAAGGTCTGCAGATACATTCACTGCATTTGAATATCTAAATTGTATATTAAAGGCCATGTATGTACTGGAGCTCTTGAGTACCAAGAAAACTGGTGTTTGCTGCTGAGGACTTCACTGGACTGCAGAATTTCAGCTGAAAACTGAGTCCAGTGATATGCTAGCATTTTTCTGTTTGAACACTAATCCTAAAAGGATAATTTCCCAAATTTTGGTCAAATTTAGGCCACTAAGAGAAAGCACTGAATTTTTCTTCAGCAAAAAATTTGTGTTCATGAAAAAAATTGCTGGTATCAGCACAGTTGTACAGGCATGTACTGGGTGCTCATTTTCTTTGAGAGATTCCTAGGAACTGGCACTTCCTGTGCTCTTCTAGAAGGCATCCAAATGGCTGCTGAGAAGGGTCCAAGTCACAAGCAAGGAAAATCTCCAAGGCAGTGTCTATGCACATACTTGCATTATGACCATGGCGAGCCTCAACATAATATTTAGTGTCTGCTCAATAGCACTTAGAGTGGTGAGTTCTGAGTAACTTTAGGAATCAGAGCCATGCGTTTTCTGAAGAAATATAGATTGCTAAAAGATATCTTGTTAGATTTCAGGATGAGCTAAATCTCTGTGATGATACAGTCTGATTTTCTTTATTACTGGTGCCACAGAATTTTGTTGGAGTGCCTGCAATAAGTGTAGCTGCGTCTGATTGACCTAGCTAAAGAATATGAAGAGAAATTGGGGCAGATACTTTGTTATTTTCTCCCTTCATAGAGTTCAAAAATAGGTTTTGCAAAAAAGCAATTGTGCCCTCTTCAATTATTGAGACTGCTGCAGTCAAGCCTTTTAATGAACAAATTTTGTAGAATTTAGGGTCTCTGAAGTACAAAGCCACAACAGAGTGTGGCTCTTAATGTGCCATATGAGCATTATGTTGCTGGCTTTCTCTGTCAAAGCTGGCATGTATCAGAATGCAATAAAAGAAAAACTATTTCATTCAAAATTAAATGGCCACATCCAATTAAAGAAAAGACTGAGGTCTGAAACCGTAAAATCCATTGAAGTTCCTTTCTGTTTTAGAGGAAATGTACCAATTGCTAATGGAAGTGTTACTCTAAACGACTGGCTACTAGTTAACTATTATGTGTTCTAGGATTTGTGGTTGCATTTTTTTGTCATTCCTACTCCTCAGAAGGTTTGGGGGAAAAGAACAGAAAACTATTGAAAAGATTTCCTTAGTCTTTTATCTTTTGAATCAGTGTCATACTAACAAAAAGATGTTTTGAAGTCTTTAACCATTAATTGACTAACTGGTTTTCTTTAGCCATAAAACTTGTCAGGACCTTGATTGTTTTGAATCCATGGTGATAGATTCTGGCTGACTGCCTAAGTACAAGGTCTCTGAACACTAGGATAACACTTTCTGAAACACTTGGGCCTTATCTCCCATAATGCCATTTAAACAAACTTAATTGACTAAAACTTTCACTTTTGTGCATTCTGTATGAGGTACTATTTGTAAGAAGAGGCCTTTTAGGAACAGACCCTAAGTGACAAAATCTGACCTCTACCTGGCCTTAAGATTTCTCAATTCTTGTTTATTTACACAAAATAAGCCAATATGAATTGCCTTTAAAATTCACTACAAGCAGAAAGTCTCTTACATACCATAATTTTTCTCTAATGAATAACGTGCAACCTGGAATAGAGTGGAAGAGCCATTTTTTTCTCTTGAACTCATAGAGGTACTGCAAACCCAAGTCAAGCAGACACTATACAATCAATGTGCCAGTTGTTCCTTGTAAGAGAATGCAACTATTATTAGAGTTTAGAGTTTGTATATACATCTTTCTGATTTAAAGGATTTTAAATATATTTATTTATTAACTGACCTTGGTTTTGTTAACCAAAACAAAAAAATCCCACCCATCCTCAAGTTTCAATTTTATTTAAAGGCAATTTTTAATGGAAAAATGTTGTTTTTAATTAATGGAACAAGTGTTCCTAAATAAATTTTATCTTTATAAGTTTTGTGTATATTTATATTGATATATAAAATCACATTTTTGCCGTGCAGAATTTGATTTTCTTGACTTCTGCATTTAACTAAGGGCTTTGCTGTTAGAAGGCAGACATTGGTGATGTGGCAGTGGTTTGTGAAGCAGCTATAAATGTGATATATCCACAGAGAATGCTTTTAAGATATCTGAAATAATAACTCTGAGACTGTGCCAGCTTTGTTAAGTCCATTATCTCAATCAATAGCACTTGTATATGTGATATCTAAAAGGTATTATTTAATTATTATGCAGGTCTTATTTGACTGCAAAGGCACTGAGAACCTTTCAACATGAAGGTGCAGTGTCCTTAGGCCAACTCTTTAATTTATCAGGACAAGATGAGACTCTCTGAATAACAGTGTGTCTTATCACTGTTTTACAGAATCAAGTCTACTGAGAGCATGCAGCACAAAGCTTAACAACACAGATGCAGAACAGTAAAAGAAAATGTTTTGAATGAAAAGTCCTGCTGCCAGTAATGCTAGGATGCTGAAATGTACAGTGATTTGTATTTTGATATGCTGTATCCGTACAGCTGAAAATCTGATGCAGAGTCAAAACTACTACTAAGAAAATGTTCAGTACTGGCAAGAAGAAAGTATCTGCCCCCACTGAAAAGAGGACGTGTAATCCTTGTAGGACTGTGTAGGACTGTCTCCACAATGAGTGGGAACCTGTATGAAGGAATAAAAAGGGACTGTACTGTGCTCTTGTAGTGTACTGTTTATTTACTGGGGTGTTTTTCCTAACGTTATAAAATAGTTTGGACATTATGTAAGTTTTCTGGTATGACTTCATGACCCTTCCTTTTTCCCTATGAACTTAGAACATTTTAGAAATAAAACAATTTATTAATAATAAAAACATGTTGAAATAGTGAGATGCAGGAATAGCTGTTTGCTGCGTAAGTTCATGGATTTGTTCCTCATCTGTCAGTCACTGCATGGCTGTGAGGGTGAAGCACTACTCAAGGTACCCAGAGATGTTAGAGCAGGGTTCAGGCACCTGAGTTAGCGGGGCACTGAGGTAATCCTCCTGCTGCCATCAGCTCTGCTCAGTCATCTCTGGCTCAGCATCAGAGAACAAAAGGGCTGCAATTTCATCCCTGTTTCCTCACTCCTCTCTTTTACAGTTCTCAGTTTTTCACTGAACGAGAAGTGCTGGTTCAATCTGCATTACAAGTCTTTAGGTATTTCTTGCCATAAGTCACCCAAGAAAAATGTCCCTCTTGTTTCCCCATCTGCTGTGATCTGGGTGTTTGTCTTAGACCTACCTAAGGTACAAAGCCTTAACAAAGCAAGGAAAGAACAAGGGAGTTTTTATCCTTGGAAAAACAGAAAAAGTCCTTCTACTACTAAGCAGATCGCAAGGCCAGAAGTGGAAAATTGTACATAATTAATATTTCTTTACTTCATCTCTGATCATTCACTTATCCAAAAGCTGTTTCAGAGCAGTTTACTCATGGACAGACTACTAATTATTGTAGATTTAAGACACCTAAACCCAAAATACTGTCAGATGTGACTATTGCACAAGAGGATCAGACTAAAAGCCTGACATATTACTACTCTTTCAGATTAGCAAAGCCTAGGATGCAGGCTTCCCTCCATCATTCCTAAAATAATGCTAATCCCTATACCTAAGGTTTTGCAATTTTGTAGCTGGACAGCAACTATACTAAAAGGATTTTCCATTGCTGCTGTCTTCTTAGCAGATTAGTTATAGGAGGGGACTCCACAGAACAAGCCATGCTTGACCTGCACAGAATCTTCAGATATCTTGACTTTTTTCCTCTTTAAAAAAAATCTCAAGCATTAGCAATTAGTAGTGGAGAAATATTAAAACAGTATTTATATTTTACGAATTACATTATTTCCATTTTTCCCTTGTGAAAGAGGAAAGACCAGTGGTACAAGACACTAAGTAACTTCTTTATTTAGGATTTAATTTAACCTACTTTGACACAGCATAGATTATGCCATAAAGATACCACTACTGAAAGATGCCACTATATTTTGCAGTGCAGCGGTAAGACAGAGTTTTGAAGTATATACACATTTGTGCTATATTTCCAGCCTTGATTAGAAAAAAACAATTAAAATTTTAAAGTAATCAATTAAAGTATAGCTAACAATAATAATCTGATTTTAAAAACACTGATTCTCAGCCATTTGGACCCACTTTAACTTGGTGGCCTAGTGGTTATGATATGAGAAGTGTGGTGCCCAGGAAGTAGAATTCTTCCCTCATGAAGTTAAGGTATTTCATATTGTGACACACCATAAAAAATTATTCTTTGAGTCACACTCCAGAAAATCCCTCTAATGTATAGATCAATTGGTCTAGATTCCCTAGTTCTGCCTTGGACCATTCCTTTTATGTCCTAAAATTCACAGTGCTGTTAAAGAATTTTCACTGCAACTTTCATGCTTATTCAGAGGTGAGGAAGAGCAAGGTTGGATATTCACAGTCCTTTCAACAGAGATAGGAAATGGATACATTTTTGAACTGCTTTGGTCTCTTTATTATGCAGGATTCAATACTGATTTTTTTTTTCTTTTGAGCTAAAGACTGGTAATTTATTTTGTCACATCTTTTGCAGACCTCAGTTGTGGATGTCCCTGTTGAAATGGAACTTTCTGCTCTACTCACACCAGAAGGCAATAGGAACTCATGTGTGATTCTCCATCCTCCCAGCACTTCACAGAGACATCTGACCAGAGACTGCTGGTGCACAGGCAGCTGGAATATGTGCTGTCTTATACAGAGAAGGAGTGTGGGAATAAGTAAACAGAAAGGCCAGAAATCCTCACTCTAGGGAACTGTGGAAATTATACTGGAAGGCTGTCAAGTCACAATATCCCTAGAATGATAGCACATGAGTTCAAGCCACACATAAATCCAGATTTCAGAGGCTTGAGCTCAGGTAAAACTCTGGATTACATGAAATTTGTAAGAAAAGTACAGGAAATCTACAGTGATTTAATGAATTTAAAACATTTTCTCAATCAAACTAAGACAAATTAGTTTCAATAGGGAAAAAAAAGGGATTCCTGGAATTTTGAATGAAGATATTTTCAAAAATTCAAATTTAAGATATTACTTTATTTGAAAACTTTCAGGCTGAGGCAGGATCTGAATCTAATTGCCACAGCCCTACAGAACTATTCTACATATAGAAGCTTATCGCATACGTAATTACCTTATTCTAGTTTGTATTCTAGAACAAGCATGTCTGCACGAGACTGTTATTCAGTAAGGATGCTGCATTTATTCTTGAATAATTCCATGTGCAGTCAAGCTCTCAGTCAAATCATCACAACTCTGTATGCATATGAATTTGTCAGTCTCTCTCTGCTTGCATTTACAGGAAATCTGTATCTCGGTTACTAAATGCAGCTGACAGAGCTGAAAACATCGCATTTGTTTGCAGAGTAGGCAGAGATCTTACAAGCTCTCACCCCTATTAGCCTACTATTTCTGTGTCTTTTGCAGGTATTATGAACTGCATATCCTTCATATTTTGTGTGAAATGCCATTAGCAAACCAATAAATGCTACAGAGAGAAGGAAAAGTCTTTTATTCCCTTGTTTGCCAAAAAGCGAGAGGGTTATTTTGCCAAAAGGAAGAGTTTTTGAGTGTGACATCAACTTCATATAAAAGTCCAGGAGAAGAAAACCAAGTTGCTTTTCTTTGGGAAGGGGGAGGTAAAAAACCCCTACACATTAGACCTTTTAACCATAAAGACTTTATTTTCTTCATGCTATTTGTGTTTGTCACCTGTGTTTGCCTAATTCTGTCACGAGTACTGTCTCAAAGCCTTAATAAAACATTAATGTCCAAGCCCCAGAACTTCCAACTGTTACATTTCTGTCGTTTATCTCTGTTACTGATTTTAGCTCTGGTTGCTTTTTAGAAAAGTAAAACAGCAAGCTATACATTTCAAGGAAGGGACAAGATTAATGAATGCATACAACTGGGACCTGCTGCTCGTGATATAAAATACTAGTTGGAACGCTTCATATGTAACTTAAATAGTTCATTTTCTACTTTGTGTAGTTCTTGTAGCTCCACTTTAATATTCTTCTCTAATGCAGGTGTCAACAATTCAAGTATAGACTGAATGGCCTTATTAGTATCTTTTTAATGAGTGACTGTAGCTTTTAATTCAATTGCATCTAAAAGTTGTCACTACATGGCTACTTTCTAGCCCATAAGAAATGACTGGCTGTTGGCTGTTGAGGCACCTTTAATGTGAGCTCATCCCAGCTGTATTCTCAGCAGAGTGCAGTTCCTGAACAGCCCATGAAGATGGATTGGCTCTGTTTTCCCCCCGGTATTTCCCCCAGCAAGCTGGAAGGAAGAGATCAGTTCTGTTGTCACTTGTACAGTTTTTGTGTGCTGTGGACAGGAGTCTGCATCCTTGTTTAATGTCTCAGCCGACTATAGATATCAGGCACTACACAAACATTCAGTGATAGCATTTTGCAGAATCACTAGCCCAAGACCAGTTGGTTTTCTTGCTGGGGAAGTCATTCTAGATTTCCAAAATAGGACCAGTGAACGGAGTTCCTTATTTTTCAGATATGGCTTTGTTCTTTAAATAAGTGTCACGAGCCCTGAGTCCCTGTCACCCAGGGGGTTCTGGAAGGTTCCCTCATGCCTCCCCTCAGCAGTGAGGCCCAAGGCACCGATGATCCTTAGGCGGAGTTTCTGGAGAAGGGGAGGATGTGCAGGATGTGCATTTCCCACTCCCGGCGCACTGGTGGGAGGAAGGCCAGCCTGAGGCGTACAGCCCCTGGGTGCAGCCCCTGCAGGCATGTCCCACAACGTACAGCCAGGAATTCACCCCATCCCAGAGCGGACCGCCGGGGAACACTAACTGGGCAAATTGAGGGAACCTGAGCGCTTTGAGCTGCTCACCTGGGGATGATCAACGCTGGTCACAGGGGCAGGAATGGCTGCCGGGTGCTCGAGGCCGGCTCGGGCAGATGTGAGCAGAGCTGCGGTGTCTCTGGTGGAAGAGGGGCCATGAGGGGCGGGTGCGGCCCGGGGCCCGCCCTGGCACCTGCGGGAGCCGCAGCAGCAGCGCCGGGCTGCCAGCAGGTCAGTGCCTCTGCGAGACTGCCTTGTTCCTTTTCTCTCTCAGCAAGCAATACCAAAATCCTCTTTGCTTCAAATGTTACCTTTTCTATTGAAAGCCAACTATTTCTCATAAAGATCTGAACGAAGGATTTGAATTTTTATATCGGAGTAGCTTTTAGGTTGTTTGTTATTTGTGCTTCTTGCAGTATGGTATTTCATTGTTAAGGAAGAATTCTTTTGCGAGGTTTATTTTCTTTGAAAATTTAAGAGTTGATGCGTTTGACTTAAAATTCTATGGGGTTTGTTGATAACTTGTTTTCCACAGGGAGAAGTAAGTTTTGTCATAATGTCTTTCCCTTCAGAAGAGAGTTCTGTAACTTTTATGTGTGATGTGGTTGTCTATACATTGTTGTTTTGCAACTTTCTTTTGTTGTTAAATAACAAGCTGTGGCTTCTTAAGTGTGAGAATGGAAAATAGCCTTTATATTTCTTCGTGTCATAAAAATGTTATTTAATCATGGTAGATTTAATCCTCCCTACCAACTCCTCCACTGTGCAAGACTTTGGAGCAGGACAGCACTGGCTGGGTTACTGAGTCCTCCCCTCCCCACTGCAGCCGTCACATTGGATAATTTGTTTTTGAAGTGTGTTGTACTCTATCCTAACAACCCTTGTGTGGTTTATTCCCACTATTCCCAGAGGATGGCTGTTACAGAATGTGATTGCTTTACAACATTGCTGGTGAGCCATTTGCCATTGGAACTGACTTGGGATAAAGTCAAAAACAATGAGCTACCACCATACACTTAAAAAAAAATTCATGGCTAGCTAAAGTCCATTTGGGCTCATGCCAAAATCCTCTTTTAATTTTTTTCTCTCGGCTTTTTAACTAGAAGTTAGATAGCAATCCTGTGCTCTCTCAGCTTTTGTTATAGTAGACTAAATAAATCAATCTTGTTTAATCACATTTTATAAAATAAGCTTTCCATTGTCCTTATCTACCTAGCAGTCCTCCTCTACCTGCTCTAAGTCTGGTTAATCTCTCAAATGCAGGTGACTAGATTGAATGCAATATTTCAGGTGAGCTCTTCCCAGACCTTTACATAACACTATTGCTTTTCCTTGCCTCTGTTGAAAGTTGCACCAGCTGCCATACAGTGATGAAACACAATCATTGTATTTTAGCAGTCATCCTCTTAATATTGAGAAATTATACCATTTATGCTTTTTTAGCACATAATAGATTTGCGGTTTGTTTTTAAACCAGAGGAAATTTAATGTGTTGTCATCTACTTTCAATAATCCTAGGCTATATCTCTTAAATATTTTTATTTAATATTTTTATTTTTTAGTTATTCTTATCTGTGCATTGTTGCTTTCAACTTGCTACTGTAAAGTGTTGGCTATTACTTGAAGCACAATGAAAGAATACCAATGTCAGTCATCATATTTCAATTCTTAGATTAGCCTGTATTTGGCTTGGATCAGTTTTGCTTTGTGTAAGTTTAGTAGGGATTCCTTGTTGCTGTTGTCGTCTCAAATTCTAGAGTTCTGAGTTAGACTCCTATAGTCTGAGTCCACACCAGATTTGATTTCTTTTTCACTTCATCTGATTTTTATTCTTTAGAGGTCATTCCTATCAGTTTTTCCCTTCACCCATGCTCAGTATTGCCCTTCTCATTTAAATGAATACAGCATATCAGTTCAAGGAACTTGCCTGTATTATCCTTAATCTTTACTGCATTCATTTCTTTCTTTCATTTATGTAACTAAAAAAATCTTAATCTATTTTAATATCCTTTGCAAAGCCTAGGAGAGCTCTACTCTTGCAGTTCTCACTTCACCCAATGCTTCTCAGTTAAGGACCAATGAGCACACGCAAGTCACAAGTGCTTTTCCCCATGTGCTCTGTTTCTCTTTTCACATCTAACACTTCTCAGGGCAGTAGTGCATCCAGTTAGGCCTAGGATACCTTCTTCTGGGTTTCTTTTTTCTTCTTACTGTGTTTGGAATGTAGATTCTTGACTATTTAAACATTCTTTATGTGAAGTAGTAAGACTTTGCTCCCTCCCTATTCAACCTATTAACTCCATAGTCCAGCTGATGTAACTACACCAGAGTTCATCTTTCTGGACTTTAAAGGTTTAAAGATCCACTTACTTAGTTTAATTTCCTGTTTAGCTTACACTAGTTTTGTCTGACTTGGTCCAGAGCTGATTTCTACAATTAGCTACCTTCTAATATTCTCACTACTTATCAGTAATATAGATATAATACAACCTGTCACCTCTTATTGTACTGATGAGGGTTTGATTAAGTGTATTGTACATTGCATCCAAAAATGACTGAATGTTACTACTGTGGATAACATTTACAGTCCATTTGGTCCCTAATTTGGTGGTTATAAGCAAAAGCCCTTAGCCACCAGGAAAAGAGCAACTTTGTCATGCTGCACACAATGGACCCAGACTTAGGGAATACCAGGCTCCAAGGTAATATTTCCCATGCTTTCCTCTACTGCAGTGAACCCTGCTAACAGTACCACCAGAGTTAGGCTGGGGATTTTTCTGATTTTTTTTTTTTTTTTAACAGACTTCAGCACCTGTAGTTCAGCTTCTCTGAAAATCAATTTCTGAGCCTATAAAATGGATTAGTCTCTAGCCAATCTTTAACCTGCTTTTGAGTAGGTATGCATATGTAACCCACTGTTCACTGCTATGCATCCCTCTCTGTGGCTGCATCTGGCCAACAGCGGATATGAGAATGCTACAGCTGCTTGCTAGGATATTTAACTCGAGGTGTAAAGGTTTGTGAGTCAGCCCTGGAGGTTCCAGGTAATGAGCAAGATGGTGATTATTACACTTCCAGGACTGTATGTACTTGCATTCCTAAGGACAGCTTGTGATGTGGGTGTGGAGAGGGTAGTTTAATTCTGGGGGAAAAAAACGTTTGTGAGCTTTAGAACAGATAAAAGAAAACTATTACAAAATACATCAAAAGAGTCTTCACAGAAATATGCCTGTCCTCATTTTAATGTCTGCAATTCAAAAAAAAAAAAAAAAAAAAAGGGAAAATATTGCACAAATGAGTTTACCATTTAATAGCCAATGAAATGACACTGTTATGCAATAGTTGTTTTCAAGATGGGGATGCACAACTCAATACAACTCAGGTTAACATGTAAGCTAGTTTGTGTATCTATGCATACAAAAGCTGAACTAAATTATTTATGCAATTATTAATTTGTATTGGTTTGCTTCATCCAAGATTGTAAGCTATCAGAACAATTGTAGATATTTTCAAAGCTGCTCAGCATAAACAACCAAACAAACTTCTAGAATCTTTAGCAGTCCTCTATTTTCTTACTAATTCACAGGAATTTGAAAGGGCTGTTTTGTTTTTTTTTTAAACTTAAGTTAAAAGTATTGCTCTGTTATTCTCTTGGGGAAAGAACTGGACAAGACATTTTTTGTGTAATTAACATACGAGAAATAAAAATGCACACATCTCACCCACCACTGAAATGAAACAATTTCTTAAGTTAAAACATTAGAGATGACTGGTCAGACAGATGTGCTGATTAAACTCCCCATGCTCTTATTATCTTAACAGGCATCAGTTCCAAGTTGACTGAATCTGTGATGTAGTGGCTAAAACCAGCTCTTCTCTGTATATGTGTTCAATGTTTTCTTTCTTACCTATTTACTTGGATGTGCTTTGCATGACCTCTTCAGATTTTGTCCTCTAAAACTTCTCATCAGAGAGAAAACCAACATTCCCATAGTTTGCTCCAAAGTGTTCCCAAGCCCTTTCCCAAATTGTCATGAATTGTATGACTGTGATACATATTCTCATGTTCGAACTTAGAACTTTTAAGCTTTAGAGCTTCTTCTTTTATCCCAGGAGAAATTCTGCTTTTCTCTGAATTGCTAGAAAACTTCTGCTGATTTCAGGCTGACTAGAATTTCACATTACAATGTGGACTTAGAGTGTGTGCAAGTTTTAATAGCTTAAATGTATAAATGTAAATTGACACAATCCCATTATCCAGCAAACACAATTAACCATGTGGAACACTGTTTATACAAGTTTAAGTGTTTTAGTTAGAATAAATATTTTCTCCTTTACAGAGTTAGCTTTTTTCATAACCTGTGACCTGGTTTATACACAGCTATGATGATTCACAAGTGCCTTCTCTAATAGGGATTAAACTATACTGGTATAACTATCAGTAGGGGTAGGGTTAAGCAGTATTTTTGCTGACTTTAATAGTATCTACATGTAGGAAACAGTACCATTTTAATCAGTTTCTTAAGAAATAGGCACATTAAAACAGTACTAAATGCGTTAACTGTTCATTGAGGAGGAAAGACCTGCTGTAATGTTTTCCCAGTTTGTTTAACTCTAGAACAAGATTGAGATACTACAAGTAGCTAGTTTTCTCAGAGACTTTGTCAGTACCTGTTTTGTAGATACATCTAGAAAAATTAGTTGCTGCATCTGGTCTAAATTCCTTTCTCAATCTTTTTTATAAACCTATTGATGTGTGTAGGATATCTGCTTCTGATCAAGCATAACATTTTGCCCTAACTCCATAAAGTCAGCCTGAAGACCGTAATTATAAATGTGATCATCTCCCTCTTCATAAAATATTTGACACCTCTACTGAAATGTATTTAGCAGCTGATATTTCTTAAATGAGTAAATAAAACCAAAACAGAAAAATCCCTACACTTATTTCTACTCATCTGTTTTATCTGGAACACATTCCTTGGGCCTGCTGGGGCAATATATATTTAAGGAAATTGTAATCTTACAAAAGAAGGGGGATTGGAAGGGGAAGTAGAAAAAAAAATCTTATGAATGTTTTCAGACTCATGAGCTCAAGTATTTCATGATGGAAGCTGGCTATAAGGCAATTATTTTTCTCTTTAGAAGTTAACAAAATTAACTTGATCTTGTTGTAAAACTAGATAGGGACAAGTAAGATTTTTTGACTAGGTTTTGTTTTGGTCTCCATCAGTGAATTTCTGTCGTAGCCTGATCTAGGCAGTGGTGAGCAGGTCGGTGGGGATAGTCTTCAGTGGCCACATATGGGGTGGGACAAAGTAATAAAAATGGAGGCCAAGGAGGAGAAATATTTTTACTTGCGCAGCTGGCAACTCTATTACAAAAACCAATTTTTCTTTGCTCTATAATCAGTGCATGCAGTGGGAAGCTGTACATTTTACTAAAGCCTTGTCAGGCAAAGGTTACTGCCACCTAACATGCCCTGGTAGTTTCTACTTTCTTTGAAAAAATGGTGACTCAAATGGTGATTCTGTTTCCTATTTATCTAATAACTTGGTGGCTACAGATTTGGATTTTTTCCTATTCCCCCTGAGTAGAGTAGGAGACTCATCTCTTCTAATTACCATCCAGGGTGAAAAGGGCATGTTGCCTCTTCTGTACGGAAGGTTTAAAGCTTTTTCTTGGGCAAAGAGAGTGGGTAGGAACTTTGTTAGATCTGAGCACTGACGAGCTCTGGGCTTTGGTAAGCACCTGAACCATAGCCTTGTGAATGCCTTCTCTTTCCCTCTGGCTCAGTGTACTTTTATGCAAAGTGAAATACCTTCAAAGGAGCAAATGGAGATTTTTTTCCCACATTAGAATATCCAGATGACTGAGGAACCCTAATAAGAAGTGAGGATTGTGGGTTTGAAATCTTTCAGATCGGGGAATTGATGCATATTCCTCTGCCTCAAGACATGGAGAAAGAATGCAGCAGATGATAGTGGTAGTTGATCTTTCCTGGTAGGAAAAAATACATCTCCAAAAAGAGAAGATTAAGGGCTGTGAATTGTACAAGAGGAGAGATATTTCCCTGCAACTCTAAGATAGATTGGTGTGCTTGAGAATCTGAGCTGATGCTTACTAACTTCAGAGAAACTAAACCATTACATTGCAGCTGCGCTTTTAGATCTTGTGATGGCTGAAAGGGTGCTAGTGGTGGGATCGCTTCCCTTGTACAGAGTGTGAGTCCTCACACCCGAGCTGTCTGTCCCAGTCCCAGCTGAACCGATCCCTCTAGAGTTGTGGCCGTGGATGAAGTGCAGAGGCGGCCTTTTCCAAAGAGGACGTTTTGCTGCGAAAAAGCCGAATGGCTTCTCCCGGTGGTGCGGGCGGTGTGCCGAGAGGACTGCTGCTGGGGCAGGGCTGAGCTGCAGCGCTGCTCCACCGCGTCCCAAGCAGAAGGAAGGCAGGGAGACACTCCGGCCTCTCCCTCGTAGCTCGTCTGGAACGGGGGGACTCCGCGGAGGCTCCGCAGCAGGTCCTGCGAGTCAGGCAGGGGCAGCTCCCTGCCTTGCTTTGCCTGTCTTTGCCCTCCTCCTCCCGGTGTAAGTGATGACCGCATCACTGACAACTGATGCGTTCACCTTGGCAAAACGTCTTCGTGGGTAGCAGTTTATGTGACTAAAAAGGCTGAGGAGCCACGGGTAGGGTACAAACGCTGTAATACGAAGGCTACGTTCATGATAACCGCATTATGCTGTCCTGCCTAAACCAGGCAGTTCCACACGTGTTCTGTGATCTGTGGTAGTTATCTGCGTTTTACGAGACTCCTGCATCACTGATGTACACCGAGGTGCCTCCGTGGCAGCCGGCGATGGCAGGGCCGTCTCCTGGCTGGGCGCGATGGGAGCGGGCGGCAGTGGCTGTGCAAGGCGACAGGAGGGGGCTCGCTGCCCGGGGTGCCCGGAGAAACCGCGCTCGGAGCACCAGCGTTGGCTTTTAACGCTTCTAAATAATGATCACGGGGCTAGCGGGACAATTGAAGGAACTGGAAATCAGTTTACATTAAGTGAGAAATCATTTATCAGTTTAAGGCTGGTTGGGGCCAGCTTTCTTGAGGTGATTGAGGAAAAGGGGAGAAGAGTTTGAGAAACCTGGAGCCTTTGTACTCATTTCTAAATTGCATTGGACTTCTAGTTACACATCGAAAATCCTTTTCTCAAAAGAACTGCTGTGCACCCATAACGTAAAGGACTCGCAGAGCGTTTCTTAGTGGGTTAGATCTCCATCGCCTCGTAGCGCTCCATGCCTCCCCCCGTTTAAAAATAACGGGGAAAGGTGGTGTTTGGATTTAGACTAATTTTTCAACAGCGATAAAGGGGCTGTTTTCTGTAACAGCCTAGATTATTAGAAACTTGTAATTTGCAGTTGGCATTCGCCATCAAGATCACAGCAGGGGTGTTAAATAGGGACTGGATCCTATAGTAGCCTCAGTAATTCCCGTTCGCGGGTTTAGTATGTCGATGGAAAAACCCAACGCTTTCAGAGAGAAGTTGCTTGAGTTTAATAAACAGTGACTTCAGAAAGTGCAATAAAATCAATTAATGTTGCAAAAGCATTGGCCAAAAACAAAGTGGCGAAAGGATTTATGGAAATGTAATGGATTTACAAGCATTTATCCTGCGACTTGATAAACAGCAATGGGAAGGCGAGATGGTGAAAATAATTAGTCCCGCAGCCCCAGTGAATATGGACAATTTATTATTATAATTTTATCCTTTCAGTGGTTATTCAAATTTATTTTTTAATTTTGTGAGCTGAAGCGCGGGGGGATTAATCTAAAGTTTGTTTCCCCCTTCCTCGGGGGCTCGGTTTCTTCTCGCATTTTCTCTCTTCACAAAGCAAAGCGTGATCTGTCATTTGCCAGGGCTTCCTCACACAGGGAGCTCGTTCTTAGGTTTTCTGCATTAAGGACTATTATCGTTGGCCTTAGTAAATAATGTTACCCAGCGGGGGAAGGATCAGCTGTTTGTCTCCCTATACGCTAGGGTTTTCTCTCCCCTTTGATTTTCAGATGCGTTTTCACGCATGTGAAAGAGCCGCAGTTGGGGGGAGGCTGCAGGAGCATGCCCTGGCTCTTGAGCAACGCCAGCAGCGAAAACTTTTCTGCTTGCTCTCAAGAGTTCGTAGCTCTGTTATTACAGTAGAAAAGAGACATCCAGCATGGAGTAGAAATTACAATTTCCAGAAGTCAGAATTTATTACGGTTAAACTGTGATAAGATCCCATCTGTTATGAACACATGTAGCACCAATTGTTTTTCATACAACTGCAATCTATTTACCCTTCAGAGCGAAGGAGATTACAAGCGCGATTATAAAAACAAAAAAAACCAACAAAAAAAAAACCAAACACCACCAAAAAATCCAAACCATCACGGGAGATGGGGGGATGGGTTTGGGGGGGTTCTTTTGCTTTATTTTGTTGTTTGGTTTTTTTTTTCAAGTCCGGCCTATCTGTTTTTCTCTGGGCAAGCCATTTGTGCCGCCGGAGCCGCGGGGCGATTGGCGGTGCCCGAACCCGCGGGGTCCCGGCCGGGCCCGGGCCGCTGCCCTGCGCTCCGCCCGCAGCGCCGCCTGGCGGCCGGGAGCGGCGCGGCCCGCGCAGACAAAGGGGAGCCGCTCCTCGCTCTTCCTCTTCCGAGCAGCCCCTGTTCCGCCGGGCAGCCGCGCCTAGCGTGCCCGCTCCGGCCTGCGCCCCGGGAGAGCAGTAACGTTTGTTATTAAGTGGAACGTGAACCTGAAACGATGGAGGGGGAGGGGAGATATTTTTGTGCTTCCATTGGTCGTGGTAGTTTGGGAACGAGGAATGTGTCTGCTCGTCTTCTTGTCCCATCCCACAGAAGTGGTTTGGATCGAGTAGCACGCGCTTCACAAAATAAGGCAGGAAAGATGAAACACTCACACACACAGACGCAAAATCCCACACGTTTTTACCGCGATAGCCTAAGAGCGGTAATCTAATTTTGTTCTCTTTCAAACTGTTTCAAGGCATATATGTGTGTGTGTATGTATGTGTATATATCTCCTCCAGGTTTCAGTGGGCGTCCTTCTGCTGCTCTGTTATCATTATTTCTTGCCTTGATGTGACGTTGAAGACAGATGACAGCATTGTCAGGTTGTCTTTAATTCATTTGAAGATAAAAAAAAAATACACACACAAGGCTTCTTACACAATATTCAAAGCCTGAACGGATTCACTTTTTTTTTTTTTTCCACGTAGGGGACGTGGGGCTGGGAACGGGGGTGGGTAGTTGATGAATTTCAGACACGAAGAGAGAACAAAGTCTGTGCATCGCTCTGCGTGCACACACTCACAGAGCGAGCAGCCGGAGGTGGGATTTTTGCAACAGCAGCACCTGGTTGGTGTTGATGGAGAAATATCCAGCATTAGGACCGTCTTTTCGCATTTATGCACAAGCTCAAATGTATAATCTGCTCAAATTTCAACCACGTCTCTGCTGCCAAAGCATTCCACCTCCGAAGAGGTGAGAGCATACAGACTCAGGGTCCGTCTTTTTTCTTCTGACACCTCTGTGCTTCATCGCAGCAAAATTTTACCTTAAAAAAAGAAAAGGTAGTCTGCCCCGAATTTTCCAGGAGTGAGCTGAGAAAGAAATTTAGCAGGGATTAGACACCTCTGATCAGAACCGGTTGCTTGCCTGCCTCAGGTCTGCTCATGAAGCAGCACGGGCTGTGCTTCATGGTGCAAAAAGAATCAGGGGTAGTGGGGTGTCCCAACATGGCGTTAGAAATGTCCGAAATTATACCCAAAAATCTGTATGAAAAGGAAATTTGGTGCTGGTAGATCCAGCGATTTTCCTCTAAAAATTAGTTCCTTAAAAAAAAAAAAAAGGGGAAAAAAAAAAAGAAACCCTCGAAAACAACAAAAACACACAAAATTTTAAAAACAAAAAAAATCAAAACAAAACACAACGACCACAGAAAACCTCCTGAATTGTGGTCTACTGGAAGCCTGTAATGAGAGCCAACAGTATTAAAGCAAGGCAGCATTGCTCTCCATCTTTTCTAAGTGTGAAAGAATGAAGTTTGATCAACGTTTTTACAGAATAGGAACGCACATTTACTTTTGTTTCGGAAAGTTTGAGTCCTTCAGGATTCCCCTTGACTGATTGATTTCGACTGTGGGTGTGGGCAGATGATTACAAACCTCGGGTTAGAGAGAGGAGGGCCAGCCCCAGCGCTGCGTGTGCCTTGCTGGCTGCGCTGAGGGTGGCTCCAAAGGTGGCGAATGGGCAGTGGGCGACTTTCTGCTCTGAGCAAATGGAATCTCTTATCACTGAGGAAAATCTTCCCGTAATGAAGGCATCGTTGTATTTTAGTTCTAGCATACATTTTGCATTCTAAAAACAGGCAAGCAAATGTATATGCGTGTGTTTGGTGTGGGCTTGTCCACATAAGCCAAGATACGTATGCCCATCTAGGCTCAGATATATTACAGAGACTCCTTTGCTGTCTGTGGAGTCTGGTGTTTTATTGTTTCATAAAACTACCTTAATTACATTTCCCCATAGATAAGATAAACAGGACCCTTCTTTTCTAACCGTTGCTTATCAGAAGCGTTTTGTCGAAGTGGCGTCCAGACTAAGCTTTTGAGAGTGGATGGAAACACATTAATTTTTATTTTGGTTCTTCCGTTGCATTTAGCATCTGACAAGAGTTGATTTAAATATTACATGATTCTATCTTTAATGTTCAAAAAAGATTTGCGAGAAAGACAAAACTGTTTAATTTAAACTAATGTATGCCTGACTCTGGTCAAATTGATCACAGTTTCGGGTTTTGATGGGTTTTGCCCTTCTGTTGCTTGTCCTCTCAAGCTGGTTTTTCACTGTGAAATTATTTTAGTTCGGTGGCATGGACCAGCGGCTGCTGTCAAATCCACAACCCATCCAGTTAGTAAGAATGGGAGGCGGGGTGGTGAGGAATAACAAATGTAGTCCTTTTACCTAAAAACATTAATGTCCACAAGTCAATCTCTATTAGAAAAAAAAAAAAAAAAGGGCAAATTTCATAGATTAATATCAAAATCCTAGGTGGCACTTGCCAGGTCATATACTTAACAAGGCTGGAAGAGAGACCTACTTATCACCACTCTACATATAAAATAAGGTGTTCTAATTTTTCTTTAACCTTGGGGACAGTATCTGAGCAAAACAGTAATAACAGCATTAAGTGTTCATTTCACCACTTGCATCAGCAATCTTTGTGTGTAACTTTTCAGAGCTGAAATCCCCAAAACTGCAATTGGGGTTCCATCACACAAATGCCTCCCTCGCTCTTTTTAAATTGCCCCTGTAACACCTGATGGGCGATGGAATTTGGCTAGCGAAGTCTGAGCTGCAGCTGTTAAAGATCCATAATTGTAAAACACTCGAAAAGGAGAGAAACGTGGTGTGTTTTAATCGCGGCAAAACTGTAATTGTTACTTGCGCACCCAGATGGAGCCTGAAATGTAATTTTCCCCAAATTAAGAGTAGTTAAAATAGTGAAGCGGGAAAGGCAGTATGGCCGGGCTGCAGGAGAAGGCGGGGGGCGTGCGGCATAGAGAGAGGACTGCGAGCTTGTTCTGCCTTTCTCGGGCTCGCTGGATGAATCCTCCGCCACCATCACCCCCGACCCGAGAAGCCGTTCTTTCGATTACTTTCTGTGTTTGTATCCGCTTCTTATTTTATAGCTAAAGTTTACTTGGTGCAGTTAACAGCACTGCCCTCTCCTCCCTTTCTCTAACTCATCGGTTCATAACGAGAGCTCGTTTTACATTTCCTAAAGCAGAGATACGCGAAGGTCCCTTTCCCATTTAAGGCGGGTGCGGGGGGAACACATTTGGTTAAAGCGCGGAGCGTTTCCCGTGCCGCTTTCGGACAGCGGCCCAGCCCCGGCCTCCCCGCGTGTGTCCCGGCCGCAGCCAGCCAGCCAGCCGTGCCGGGACGGCCGGGCGGCCGCTGCAGCTTCACTAGCTTGCTGCTTTTCTCGCCTTTGCATATTAACGCTAACTTCCACTAATTATCTGGCGTAAATGTAATAGATTAATTAGCATCTGGGCACCGCGGGAAACTCTGAACAGTAATTATATTGTGGGGGGATCCAGAACGAGGGAGAACACGCAGTGATTTGTTAAGCCAAGTCGCCGCTTGCAGCTTTGCCCCCCGCCAGTGCGTGGCGGCGGGCGGAGCGGGGCCGAGCGCGGGCAGCAGGTACCGGGCACCGAGCTCCGCCCGATCGCTGCCTGCGAGCGCCCGCCAGGGCGCGGGGCAAAGCCCCAAAGCCCCTCGCTAGCAGCGCTTTTGCGGACTTGGGGAGCGCTTTTCCGACTATCGGCCGTTTGTTCCGCAGTTTCGGTAGCTGCTCTGGCTTCTCCGTCGCAGCCCCCGCTCCTACCTGAACGCAGGACGACGAGCCGGAGCTGGGCGGTGGCCCTTGGGCGATAGGAAACCCGGGCTGGGGAGGCAGAGACGCGGCGCAGACAGGGGCAGCCCCTCTCGGTATCACGTCAAGTTTGGCACTGCACTTCAGCAAAGAGCAAACTCGGCACAAATAACCGATGGCTTCCTTTTTTTTTTTTTTTCCCCGTCCCTTCCTTTTTAAAGGAAAATGAGTTTTCAGAGCTGTCCGATTTTTTTTTTTTTTTACGTGACGATCTTTTATGCTGCGGTGCGAACTGAAGAGAGAAATTGAAAATAACTGGATGAGCTCAAACAGCGCTTCCTTAATTACTTCTGAACTTCTCATTTAGAAAGAGATTAATAGTTATGCATTACATTGTTAAAAAAAAGCTTTCGGATAATCATTTAAGCTTTAACAAAACATTCTTGCCTTCCCCGTTTCTTTCTAAAGAAGCAAGTCTTCTAGTTGAAAACTAGTTTAAAAACAGATATTTCACAGTAAAAACATTTTAGAAATAATTTTACCTTTTTAAAGAAAGAGAGATTTAAGTGATTCTCAGTTTTCCTATTTTGTGCCAACAAATTCTACTGATAAGGAAAAAAAAAACCAACTGTGTCTGATTATTTTTTAAGAGAGCCTTGGGGTTACAATAAAAAAAAAACTTTTTTTTTTTTTTTTTAATTTTTAATTAAAATTGAATAAACGCTTAAGGAGAAATTAGCAGTCACCTCCATCCAAGACCTACTCGGGTTTTATAACAGAATCAAAGCGTATTTAAAAAAAAAAAAAGTAAAACCTTTTAATACATCAAATATACGGAATTTTAATCTTTAAAGCGATACATTGTCTATTTTAGTACATGACGTAAACCTTACTTAACCCTTTTTACAGGGTGGACTTAAAAATTAAAAATAGTTAAGTGTTCCTTTTAAAGAACAAAATAAGGCAAATGAGGTTTTTGGAATAGAATTGTTTTTGTTTTTTCTTCCAGAATACATACAAAAAAATACCAATTCTCTTTCAAGGGTATACACCTTAAAAATAATTGCAATTTGAAATTATAACTGACAAATTGCGAGTTGTTTTTTAGTAACAAACATGCATGTAAATTTTGTTTCAATGAGACATTAAATAAGAACGTACAATACAATCATAGCAATTTTAAAGTAACATTAAAGAGAAGACCTCTATCTTTTTATTTATATTCTACAATGGGTGTTCCACTTTTACCTATTGAGCTCAGTTTAGTAATGCACTTTATGATTCGTTGTCCCGCTTGAAGCTAACATAAATAAATACAGTGCTCATGGATCCAGTCCTCAAATGAACACTATTTTATAAAAAGTCAGATTTTTTTTTCTTTCCAACTTTTATAAAGTTTTGCAGGGCTTCCTTCCCTTACCGCTAGACTTTGTGTTGTGTGTCAAAGCCCCGCTGCCTGCACTCACTGGTAGCCCAGGGCCGAGGCTGTGGTGAGTCTCTGCCCATAGAGTGCGTAAGGGGAGTAGTAGGGTCCGGTGGCAGCGGGCACGGGCACGGGGGCCCCGGGGGTGGGCAGGGGGCTCTTGGAGTAGGGGTGGTAGCGGCTGCCGAGTCCCAGCGCGTGGTGCGGGCTGCGCAATGCCAGCGTGCCCGGGCTGCCCGGGGCGCCCGTCGTGGGGATGTGCATGTGGCACGCCATGGCCGCAGCCGCTGCGCTGGCCAGCGACGAGGAGCTGGGGTAGCTGGAGAGGAGTTTATCGGTGCCCGGGAAGGCAGTATGGGTCCGCAAGTGGCTAAGCAGCTCCTCCGAGGTGGCAAAGCGCTTGTCGCAGGGTCCGTTGGCCGACACCCAGTTGCAGATGTGTGGCTGGGGGTCATTGGGGAGCATGAAGCCGTAGGGGTACAAAGGGTGGCCGGCTAGCGAAGGCGGCGTGGCGCCGGTCAGCGAGGAGTGGACACTGTGCAAAGGGTGGGTGGGGTAGACGAGGGGGTATCCAGACTTGAGGGCTTGGTCGTGGGCGCAGGAGGCTCCGGCGGCGCCTGCCAGGTGGCTGGCGCAGTGGTAGCTCAGGCAGTAGGGGTCTCGGCACAGGCTCGCCGTCATCACCGACGGCGGCGACGCGCCCGCCAGCGGGCTCGACCCCGCCGGCTTGCTGCAGCCCAGGCTGCTGGCAGCGGCCAGCTGGGCCCCCACCAGGCTGGAGGATTTGGTGGGGTCCAGAGCCACTCCGTGCGGCAGGAACTGCGGCGGGTAGCCGGCGTAGGCTCCAGCCAGCGTCCCCGGGTAGCTCATGCCCGCCGGGGGCAGGGGGAAAACGGTCTGGCCCGGCTTGTAAGGGGAGACGGGGGCCACGAGGCCGGAGCCCAGAACGGAGGTGGAGGAGGTGGCGGTGGTGCTGCTGCAGGAGGAGGCGGAGTCCGATGCGATGGGCTTGGAGCCCGGCGTGCTCTCCTGATGCTGGTTGACCTCCACGTTAATCCCGGCACAGCTCACGCTAATCCGGCTGTGGCTGATGCTGGTGGTGCCCGGGCCTCCCTCCGAGCCGGAGCTGCCGCTCTTTCCGCAGCCCTCCGAGTCCTTCTTGTCCTCCCCGCCTTTTCCCTCGGCCGGCAGCAGCCCGGGCGAGCAGGCGGAGGCGCTGGAGTTGGGGCTGCCTGTCCTTGGGGTGAACGGCTGGCAGGTGGCGCTCGGCACCCGGAATCCCGACTTCTCCCCGGCCGCGACACCCGCGGCGGGGGCGCCCGCGCAGCCCGCAGCCCCCGGCTCCTTCTTCTCCGCGCCCGGCTTGGAGTACGGCTTGAAGCTCGATTTGTCCTCCACGCCGATGTCGCTGAGCTTCAAGGGGCCCGACTTGGAGTCCTTGTCGCCTCCGGAGCCATTGGAGGTGACCGAGGAGAGTTTGGAGGAAGGGGACGGGTCCGGCTTCCCTATCTGCGAGCAAGTTTGTGCCAAAAGGGCCAGGGGACTCTTCTTTGCATCCAGCTGCGGAAATCAGAAGGACACACAAAGACAGAGATTTAGTCGGGGTCTGAGAAAAACCCCCATTGCATACATAGGATTCTTGTCCCGTAGGTTTCTGCAGAGTACAGCCTGGAAGTAAGGAACAGTTTGTGCGCATTCATCAACTTGACAGCCCCCTCCCCTGAATGCACCATTTTCCATAAAGCCTTTTAAAAGGGCTGGGGATTTTCGTATCCCTGCGAGCCCGACGCGGCCGCCTTCAACGCCCCCAGCCCCGCCGGCCGCGGCCGGGCAGCGCGGAGCTCGGCGCCTCTCGGGCTGCGCTGGCCCGCAAACCTGCCCGGGAACTATAGCGACTGCAGCATTTCTGCACCCTGACTGCTGGCACTATTTATAAACGGAGCCCGAGTTAGCCGGCGAGCAGGGCTCCCCGGGAGAAGGGTGTCCTCGCTCCGCAGAGACCTTAATGAAATCATTCATTGCCACGGACACACCCTTCCCACCACCAGCTCCGTTTCCAGTTTCGGTCCCGCAAACAGCGAGCTACGCAGAGTGGGACCAGTAACCTCGGCTGAGCAGAAAGGGGACCAACAGGCCCCCCGAAGTACAGATCCGTGTCGGTACTTGAAAGGAATTTCGGTCAGCCGAAATAGTTATCCTGCCGCACCCACGTATGAGCGTGTTGCTCTCCGCGTCGTGTCGTCCTGTCCCGTGTGTGTCCGTCCCCCCCCCACCCCAAAACAGTCCTTGCAAAAGCAAGGTTGTTTGGGCTCGGAGCGCTGCTTATTTGTGTGGCCGGATCGTGACCCCGGCGGGGATCGGCTCCTTTCACTCACCCCTCCTCTCAAAAAAAAAAAAAAAGCTCAAAAAAGAAAATATTATTTTACACAGGAACTATAAAGTATCCCAGTAACACGGAAACAATACCCAGGAGCGGTTCCTCGCACTAAGTCGAGATCAAAAAAGCCCCTGTCCCAGTATAAATGCATTTCAAAGCGCAGGAAAGTGCCGAGGGCGGCTGGCGGAGCCGCCATGCACAGCCAGCGCCCGGGCAGGGACGAGAGAAAGCGACGGGGGCCGGGTCCTTACCTCGATGGGGCTGACGGGCGTGGAGGGTAAAGGCTGCAGGTATTCAGGGTGTAAAATGTGTCCAGTCCGCGCCGTGAGCATTTTCAAGACTTTGATGGGAAGGCGGTTGGCTTGGCGTAGCGGGTCCGAGGGGGGGACGGCGTGGAAGCAGGGCTTGGCGGCGGCGCTGCTGCCGTTATTCCCAGCGTGCCCGTTCGGCCCGGCGAGGTCGGCGGCGCTGCGGCTGCGGCGGGGGCTGCCTCCGGGCTCGCTGAGGCTGCTGCTGCGCTTACTACTTCTTATAGCAGAAAGCGAGGGCGATGTGATCATGACCCAAAACCTCGCATGAAAACTGGGGCAAGTGGCGCCGCTCGCACTCGGAAACGCTCGCTCGCTTTCTGCGGGCGAGAAAGGAAAAAAGCCACACGCCCCCCGAGCAGAAAAACAAACATACAATGTCCCGTGGCTCTCTCTGGCGGGGAGGGCGTGGGTGGGGAGGGGGAGGGAAAGGGGGAGCCGGCCGGAGAGAAAGAGGAGGAAAAAAAAAGCCGAGTAATCCTTGGGCTGTGCTGGGGGCGGGGGTGGGGGCTGCGAGCGTGTGCCGCGGTCCCCCTCGGCCGCTCTCAGCTCCCCCGGCTGGCGCGGCGCGGAGCGCTCGCCTCCGCCGCTCAGCTGTGATGCGAGCCGCTGCCCATCCAGCCCGGGATCTGGCAAAGAAACTCACTTCAAAAGCAGCTGAATTAGTCTGAGATTAAAGCCTTTGCCGCCTTCCAATCAAATGGGACCCCGAGGTGATTGGAGGGTCAAGGGGATGTGACGTTCCCTTTTCTGGGCTTTTTTTTCCCTCCGTTTTTAATGGTCTCTCGCTCTTTTTTTTTTTTTTTTTTTCCCTTCCCTTTCTCGTCGGCCTTCCCTCTCCCCTCCCCTCCTTCCTTGTTTTCGCTCCTAGGATGGGATGGGCGTTAATTCTGTGTTTCACATCACGCGCTGCGAGCGTTTTTCTTCCTCCGCAGCCAGCGCGGATGGCGCGGCAGCGGCGGGGCGGCCGCGGGGCTGGGGGCTCCGCGCCTGCCGGGGGGCGGCCGCGGGCTCCGCCGCGCTCCCCCCGCCCGTCCCCGCCGCTCGCACGGCGCCCCGAGCTCGGCCTGCCGCCCGCCACGCACGGCGCTACCGGCCCGGCCCGCGCCCCCCCTCCCGGGGCCAGCCCGCCGGCACCGCTCCGGGGCCGCCGCCGCGCCGTGTGCCCCCCGGGACCCGCGGAAGGGCGCGAGGCGCTTTTCCCGCCCCTCCCGCCTGACGGCGCGGGGGAGGCCCGGCCGAGAACCTGCAGAGCGCCGGCCTGCACGTCGCCGGCGGCAGCGGGCGGGAGCCGGGGCGCTGCGGCGCGGCTTGCGGCGGCGCGGGGAGCGCGGCGGGATTGGGGGAGGTCGTCACACGCGGGGCTGTCACGCACAGCCCGCCGCCGCCTTTCGGGACTCTCCGCCCCGCCGTCAATTGTCAGTGCTCCCCAACCGCAATCAATCAGTTATTTGTCAGCCCCTGTCAATCCGCCCTTGATTTATGTCAGCTTTTGTTGCTGATTACAAGCCTGGTGTGACTTGAAGGGGGAAGGAGAGAGGGAGAGGGAGGAAGGAAAACAGAGGCAAAGACCGGCTCCTCGGGAGAAAAAGCCTTTTAATTTACGGAATAAATCCTTGGAGTAAACTGGATTTGTTTGCCAGCAGCCGGTAGCACTCCCCAGCCCCTCACCGCCCTGTCGAGGAGGGCTTCTGGACTCCTCTTCCCCTTCCCTCTGGGTCTTCTTCGAAAGTGCCCTTCGTCCCTACAGCCGCCGGGCTGAACCGGCCGCCGGCAGCGGGGGCCTGGGCAGGCGGTCCCTCGCTTTAACGCCATTTATGTGTTTGATTTTCAGCTAGGCTGTGCTGAGAGCCTTCTGTGTACGCACACGGTGTCCACCCGGGCGCTACATACGTCCTGCTTTGTGTCTGCGCGCTCCCGAAGGGTACCGAGTCCACTGCCCTCAGCCCCGTCTTTATCGGTGCTGGCGGATGCCCCGAGCGAAATCCGCAGCCCTGCAAGTCACTGGGTTGCCTTTTTCTTTTCTCTTTGTACTTTGCTTCCCACTATCCCCCCCACCTCCTCATCCCATAACATTTTTTCACAGGCAAAATGTGTTAATCAATCTTTTACTTTTGTTTCCGGATCTGACATGGTGGCCCACACAATCTACAACATTAACAAAAAGGTCACTTAGAGATAAAACACGTTTGACAAGTGAAGAACAAGGCAAGTGCTTTAGGGGTCGCGTCCAATTCCTGACCTGGACTCCAACCAGAACAGGCGCTGATCCTGGAAGGGCTGGACGAGAGGAAGGACTTTCACTTTCTCACGTTTAGATCTGCTGAACCAAATCCTTTTTCTTCCCTTGAAACACCGTTCTGCTCCAGTCCCTAAACAGATGTGTCAGATAGTCTTTAATGACCTACTCTTCTTACGATGTATATGTAAGGCAGGTTTTCCTCGGTATCCCCCCCTTCCCCCGCCCCCGCCAAGCGGTACCCTTTAAATCTTGCAGCGCAGTAAGTGTATCTGCTCTATTTTATTTAAAACCCTTTACTCTTTTAGTATAGTGTATGGAGTAGGATAAATACGCGGAACTCCTCTAGATTTAATAAAGATGCGATTAATTTTAACAAACTTTTTAATTTCTATATTTTCTCTGAAAGATAAGGTTTATTGGCACAACTTCTCAGTGGAGAGTCGTAAACGTACTTTCATTTTGCAATCACCGCGGTCATCTTGCAAGACCATCAGAATTAAAAGGCAGGAGAGAGGAGGTAGAGAAAGAAATCTTGCATAAAACCCACGATATTGCAATAGGACTGACAAGACCCACAACTTGCCCTCGAGGAACTCCCCCCCTTTCCTTTATCTAGAGTGGAAGTGACTTGAATCTGCCCCAGGTTTTCCCCGAGTTCTTTCTTTTGTTGTCAAGTCCAATTGATAAATGGAGTGCAGTAAAACTCTGGAAGAAAAAAAAAAAAAAAGCTGAAACCTTCATTTGTGTTCATTTGCATTAAAGTGCTTGGAACAGCTGTTTTCCTTACAGGACCGGGGAGACTCCTATCTGTTTTCTCGTTGTATTTATCCTGCCTCCCAGGGTGAAAGACTAAAGATTAATTGTCTTAAGGTAGAGTCAGCTGTGGGAAGGCTCTCCCTCCCCATTTTTCCTTCTCTCTCTCTTTTCTTGTGGAGGTGAGGGTGATTTCGGGAAAGGGTTGTTTTACTTGTAAGCCAAGGAAGCAAAGGCGATAGCCGGTACATGTATAAAACAGGCAGCGCACCGACGGGAAAAGCGGGGGACGGAGCGGGGGGAAGAGCACGAACCCCGATCTTTCTGGCTGAAGTAGAAGCATCAGAGGGTAATTTAATTAGCAGCTTCAGAGGACAGCTTTTTCAGTCGCTTTTCTTTTTCTTTTTTTTTTTTTCCTCCTCTCCACTCAGCCTTTGAAATGAGATTTAAATCGCACTCAGTACTGTAAACTTTTTTATGTAGAACCTTGTAAAAAAATCAGCCCCAAGACATCTCCTCCCCTTTGCGCCCTCCAAAGCATTTTTGAGCTATGAGAGCTTATTCACTGCGCTTAACACACGCAGAAAACGATTCCCAGCGAGGGGCTCGGAGTTAGGATGCACACGCGTAGGATCGGGCGGGCGGCGGGGCTGCAGCTTGAAAGCGGTGCGGAGTTTGTGATTTGCCTGCTGCGGGCTCTTTTCCTCTCTTGAGCCGAAGAAGAGGGATTCTGTCCTGCTCGTCACCTTCGCGAGGGATTCTTGTTTAATGAGTCCGTGCAGACGGTTTGCTGTTTGGCATTTACTTGTGTAGTCTTGTTGAAGTTTTGGTGGCTGTTGCTTTTATTCCTTTGAAAAAAAATTCCAAGGGTTGGAACCCGTCTTCCTCCTTTTACAGAGGAAAATTGTAACTTAAAAAAAAAAGAGAGAGCAAAGGAGGAATTAATTAACAAGTGCCAGTCCACACTTTCCTTTACCTACCAGCTATTGGCAAGCATGTCAAGTCGATTTTATTTGCACACAATGGAAATGATTTATTTTCTCTTAAAAAGGAGTGGGCTGGCAGATATTTGAGGAGGAGAGGAGAGCGAGAGCGAGAGAGGAAAAAAAGTTTGAAAATGCCTTGAACTATTCACTGTCGAGATGGCTAATCAGTATTGAGGCTCGAGGGCACTCGGGCAGCTTTTCAATGCGGTTTTCCTTTCATCTCAAGCTGGATGGAGGCGCTCAATTAAAAGCCTATCAGTTTGTAAGTAAATCAACGCCTATCAAAGTTGTCACATCAAACAAAACGATTATTATTGCAGCCCGCCTCCCCTATTAATCTCCCTCTAAAATAATCCGCTTGACAGGTCAGGCTGGCGAGCTGCAAACCCTGGTCAGGATCACCCAAAAAACCCGGACTGACTATTTTTCCCTCGGGAGAGGGAACTGCAGAAACCTCGACACCAGCGTGCCTGCTCTGCGAGCTTGCTCTCTTGCCATTTAAGTGTCAGCTTCTGTAGATCATGTTGGAAAAGGGCGTTTAGTCTTTTAAAAGGAGCAGCAACCACCCTACAGGCCCTTTAGTTCAGCTTTTTTGTTTGTTTGTTTTTTCTTTCTCCCCCCTTTCTTCTCTATCGTTTCGAACAAGATTAAGATTTTAATTAGCAGAAGCAGAGTTGCCGAGTTGTGTCTGGGTTGTGTTTTATGCGTAACAAAATTCAGTTACATGTCTGTCCATCCAGTGCGTCAAATTTATTTCCTTTGATAGTACTTATATTTCACTCTCTACTCCAAGGTTTTTATTAAGATATACATTGCATTACATTTTTGTAGATGTGAATCTTCTTCTCCCCGCCCCCGCCCCAAGAATGATAGTACTTCGTATGAGAAGATAAGAAATGTGATGAGTTCTCACAAATATACCACCACGATTTCGTACGTTTGGAGAGGCTGTCCCCCGCCCCCCCCCCCCTTTCTTTTTTCCCCTTTTATTTTTTAAATTGTTTGGGGTTTGTATTTTTTTTTTTTTATGCGGGACTGTATGTGCTCAGCTAATAACTGATGCATCTGCCCAGGTATTCAGCAGAGGTGTGGGGTATTTCTTCCAGAATTAAAGCAAATAGTTGGAAAGCTTGCCAACATAAAGTAAGATTTCCAAAACCCTCCCCTGTTCACATAGTATATGAAAATATTTACCCCATGATTGTAATTACTTTCCTAACACACAGAAGCAATATATACTTTACTCTGCATGAGATGTAGGTAATCGTTTTATAAGCGGTGATAATTTCCGAGCCATCTTCAAAATAATAGTCACGTTTAAGCGAACGTGAATTTTAGTACTCGGTGGCATTTTTACTAAACGAGCAGAAAATCACTTTTGTTTGCTTGTTTAGCTGGTTGCTTACTGCTTTCGGAAACATACCTTCACCTAGAATGTTTTCAAATGCGTTTGTCTAATTTTGTTCCTTTTGTTACACCGAGATAAGGAAGAGATTAATGCACCTAATAATAATAATAATAATAAAAAAACCACCCCAACCTTTCTCTCTTTATCCCTTTGACAGATTTCCCTCTTGACATTGTTTCATGTGTGAGTGTGAAAATTTTTACTCCGGTGTTGAAACCCGTTTGCCAACAGCTATTTTCCAAATCTACCCTCTTTTATGTTTAAGGTGTTTCTTATGCAAACAGCTGTTATTTAAAATATGCCTTAAGGTAACTTTCTAGAGGGAGAGGGAGAGAGCAAGTCAAATAATTGCATTGACACGAGCAAGGCTGGGTATGTTTCCTGTTAAGTGCATGGAGATTTTTATTGTCATTTCATGTTTTTAAATGTACTACGATTAAAATGATGGAGCCCAATGCGAACGAACACGTTTCCTAATTCGTACATAAGTAACTCGAATTGGTATTTGGCGTCTGGATTGTAAGAGTGGAAAAAAAAAAAAAAAAGTCTTGTAGCTTTTGTAACACCTTGGTCTGATCACTCCATCTCAGCAATCATAAAGGCATCTTTGTGTTTATCTTCTGCAAAAGCCTGGAGGCTACGGGAGAGAATTGTACCAACTAAGCACATATTTGGTTACAGTAATCCCTCAGAAATTAACCATGGCACACAATGGAGGCGATCTCCAGCTTCGTCACGTCACTCGGATCCCAAATGTGGAGAGTGTTTATTGACAACTTTGTTATGGAAACTGTGCAGATCAACCAGATGCGTCTTCACCAGGGAGGTACAGTGTAGGAACAGCGTCCTTTGAGATATGAGGAAGAGTTTTGAGGATGTGGCTGGAAAAGGCACTGGAACCCAAATAATTAACCTTATCTAAACACCCTAATGACAAATGGACAATGATCCTCGACTCAGTTACAAGACGGCTATGTTTGGCAGGGGCAGGAAGAAGCATGCAATATATCTTAGCTATTTTCTTGAAACTGTCTAGGTCCACGATCCCAAAAGGTTAAAATAATCTTAATTTTTAATAACTATTAGCTTGTTTTCAGTTATCCCAAATGATGCATTTAGGTCTCCTCTAATCCCCACTGCTTTCATTTTTAGCTTTTTACACCCTAAAATTAATTCCACCTAAAGTACATTTTTCATTTTGTACTGTACTAGCGACGTGCAAATAATTTACATCAGCGTTCATCAGGACTGTCCTGAAGTGATGGATCATTTTGTTGAGTTGCAGTAAAAGTGCAGAATGATCTATAATGATGTAATATATACATTAAAAGGGTGTCTGGATGATCAGAGTTTTGCTAAAAATGTAAAAGGGCTTTTTGATTGATAACAGGGTTGCTGTTTTTCTGCAAAGGCTGTCACAGGCTGACACAATGCTTGAGTTATTAGGGCAGAGAAGGGCAACCATAAATTTCCAACGTCAGGCAAAAACTCTCTTTATTGTCTATATGATGGATGGGCCTCCGTACTAGACACCAAATACTTCGTATCACCCTTAAATGGGAACACATTTTTCGTGGCCATAATTCATGTTTTTTAAATAGAAAGTTTGAAATGCCTGCCTATATTTCACAATCCTGACATATTTATGAATCACTCCCTGCATGCAAATATAATTATTTAAAGCACTGAGGTGACATATGGGTTAGAAATGTACCAAATGCTGTTAGCGGAGTGATTTTTTTTAATTCCCTAAATTGAACACCATAGAAAACTCTGCCTGTCTGTTCAGATCAATAAAGTCGAAGGTGAAGTTTTACTGATTTTGTCAGTGCCACATACAGATATTCGGTTTTGATTAGGTGAAGCTGACAAAAAGGGAGTCTTTTTGCAATTACCATTAGGTTAATGAAAGAAACACTCATCTTTCTCTTGGCACCCCCACGCAGGCATACGCGTTTTCCCCCCTTTCTTTTCGGGCGATGAACTAGCCGGAGGTAGATTTGACAGGCTTTTTTTTTTTTTTTTTTTCCCTCCCCTGAATTTATTTTCCATCCAGCTGCGCTCGTCTCGGAGGGAGTGCCGGTGTGCCGGCGGGAGAGGGGGCTGATGAGAGCGGGCCGGGCAGGGCAGGGCGCTGCCGGCTCTCGGCGGAGCTGCCCGGCCGGGCCCGCGGGGGCACCTGCCCGCTCCGGCGGCGGGCTCGGGGCGAGCACAGGCAGCGCACGGCAGGCGCCCGCTCCGCTGCTGCTTTGCTTCAGCGCCTTACGGGAAAGTCATTCCACCCCTCGGCGGGAGGGCACGGCGGGGCCGCGGCCGCCGCCCAGAGCCCCGGGGCAGCCCCGAGGCCGCCGCCGCTTCCGCCGGGGCGGGCGGGGCCGCCCGTGTCCGCTCCGCCCGCCGGCTGCGCCCGCCCCGCCGCGGGCAGAGCGGACCGGGGCCGGCGGGACGGAGCCGAGCGGGGCGGGGGCACGCTGCTGCCTTTGGCCGGGCTCCTCCTTTCTCGGGCGGCTGGGCTCGCGGACAGGGAGCTGCTTACTCAGCCCGAGGGTCTGACCCGTAAGGTTCACCTTTGTATTTAATTAATTGAAAGTCGCGTTAGTTTCAGTAGAGCTCGAGGGATGTGAGAATCAAAACCACAGAGTACCTTGAACATTTTTTCCTGCGTACTTGTGTGTAAATGTGTAAAATATTTGCACTAGTCCAAACTTACTATAGCGGACTGACTCTTTGCCCATAAAATGTTAAATCAACCATGACCAGACTCATTTTCCCATGTCAGCCAAGAGGACTCTGTAAATCAACACATTAGGGCTTCGCTGGGTTGGAGCTGCGTGTGCTTCATGCAAAGTGGCCCTGACAGTCGCTCTCTTGGTGCTGTGGCTGTCAGCCTGTGGCTGACTGCAGCATTGTCAGGTGGCAGGAGGAAACCTTGCAGGTTGAGTGCAAAATCACCGGTGACGCAACATGCGAGAGGCTGACAACTGGCACAACAGAAGGAAATTACTATATGGGTTGCTTTACCTTTTGATGTGATTGTGCTTTTAAGACTCATAGATGTTTTGCAAAGCCTGTTGCACCAGCCTGGACTGCTGAGAAGGACGTGTGTCCCCTGAAGGCCTGCTTGGTTATACGTGAGTAGAGATGTTCTGCAGGCATTTCCTACCATCCCAAGATGGAACCCTTAGCCATTAAGTAAAGCTCATCTCGGCGTTAGGAAGGAGTATGTGATAGCTATACCTGGAAGCAAATGAACACAGTGGATAAATACGGCTAAAAAAATGTAGCACTGGCCATATGTAGCTGTGCCTAAAAAACCAAGACAAACTCCATTCTTTGTTCAAGAAAAATAATTAATCCCCTCAACTCTAAACAATATGTGTTCTGTAAAAAGCCTCAGCCAGCCAGTCCTTATCTAAACCACTATCTCTGGGTAAGGGCTCAGATACCGGAAAGCTTATTTCTGGGTGCTAGTAGGTTGAAAGGAACAGGAGACATAATACAGCATATAACAAAATAATATCACTTCTTACTACCACACAACAAATATCAGTAATTACACACATTGAATCAGATTAGATTCAGATACCAAGGTAAAGCTTTGTGCTATATTTCTTGAAAGGGGCCTCAGCTTAGAGAAATCATTATCCAGTGCTCCTTGCTGGATTGCCTCCCACTCAGAGGAGTGACCCAGCTATGACCCAGACTCGGAACACTTGTGTGTAAATTTAATTTTCAGCATTACATCATTTCAACCGGACTCTTACCTCTTTGCTCATTGTTGTGCTATGTGGCTTACCTGGAGGTAAAGAAAGAAAAGATAGTAAGAAAATGTGCCAAATGTTAGAAAATGTGAGTTCATCTTAAAAGTGTGCACACAGCTACTTCTATCCTGTGGTCAAGTGAGATGAAATGATTGAGCCAGTAAGGTGGGAAGGAAAAAAATTACATGATTAGTTTAAAATCTTACAAGATGTCAAAAGGAACATTTGAAGGTTACTTAGGAAGGGATAATACAAATTCTGCTTGCAAAATTTCCCATGTTTAAAAGAAAAGGCATTAGCCAAACGTGCGCCTGTAGCAACATTTCTTGACCACTACTCTCAACACCTGAACAATGAAAACTCTTCTTCTAAATTCAATGTACTTTCTAAGGGGAGTTTTGCATGTTTGCTGAGAACAATTAAGCACACATGCTATTTCATCTCATTGTAATTTTTTATTTTTCATTAACTGAGCAGAGTATTCCACTTTATATAATTTCTTTCCCATAAAAAACCTCCACCCCAAACATTTCTTTCTTCTTTTTCTTCATCATTCACAGAAAGTTTGTATCCTCAATGGAAGACAACGTAGCATGAGAGTGCGAAGAGATTTTTTCTCCGACCAGTTTCATTCAGGTACTCCCAGCTCTGATAAATGTACTACATTTAGTGTTATGAGTAGAGATTAAAGACACAAGTCCTTACAGTAAATTCAATTCAAGTAAAATTCTGAAATTGTGGCCATTGAAGAACAGAGACTAGATGGAGTTAGTGACACTTAAGTTTCATTTCCAAGTCTACCATTAACAGTGTTCAACTACATTTTGCTGCTCTGTATCTGTGAAACAGAGTCCTGGCATTTAGTTTTCCATTACAAAGAGTTGTAATCAGGATAAGACAGTAAATGCTTTAGTGCATTACCATGGCAGAAAAATACAAGAACATAATCTCACACTGCCTGTAGAAAAGCTCCGACATTATGCGGTGTGACTTGCTCTATAATAGCGTAGTCAAATCAAGAGGATCATCTCATTCCTGTTTGAATGCCATGATTTCTTGTCAGAATTAAATATGCTGGTACTGCTGCAAGTTCTGCATTTTGCATTACTCGGTCATTGGAAACAAACATACATGATCAAGGTTTCTTATTCCTCCACTAATTTTCAAATTAATGAAATGATGTAATACAACTCATGCGTGCAATGATGAAGTTTGATTCTTGAATTAGTAGTTGCCACGTATTTCTATAATACCTGAAGTTAGTGTACTTATTGTTTACTTTATGTTTATACAATATGATGTTTTTTTTACCTGTGACCTTAGAATCATGAGTAATTACTCTAGTAGGACAGAAGTACAAATGCTATTATTATATTGCACTGGTAGTCTTGTTTGAATGTCATTAATATACAAGGAGAAAATCAATTTCCAAAACACCATTTTTGAAATTTAATGTATTAACTCTTTGTAAGAGTATCCTTTGGTTGCATAGCTCTTAGACAGAGATAATATATTGGCATTGTGGCTACTTCAGTTAGGGCTTGCACCTTCTCTCTGTGGACTGAAAGATAAGATTCTGTCATTTACTTATATATGAAAACAATTGCACAGTAGTAATCAGCTGTTTTGGTTCAGTAATCACCCACTGTCTCATTCCCACATTCCCGCATGATCTAAATGGGAACCTCCCAAATTTATTATGGATACTTTATATCAAAGTATTTTAATGAGAAAGAAGAATGATTGAACTGAAATGATAATATTTAAGAAAAACAGTCGACATTACAACCCATTTGAAAAAGGTGCTTCACTTTCTCTGGACTGTTGGTATTCATTTTATCTGTTGTTAATAACAAGTAATATTCATAAACCAGAGGAGAAAAAAATAAGAACCTGGATGCCATTTTTTATTACTCATACATGAGTCTATGTAAAGTAGACAGGGTTTTTTGAAAGGGTATATTTCTAGTTACAGCACTCATATAAACACTATGGAACTGTAATGGGCTGTTTATCATGAAGGTGAAAGCTGTTCTGGGCCAGAACTGTCTCCTTCTTTCAATATAGCTCTTAAAATCATTTGTGCAATAAAGAAAACTAGACCTAAGTTGTAGATATGGAGATAAGTTGATTTTTTTGGCCAGCATTTGGAATTTCTGTGCCTAGGATGGCATGAAAATCTCTGTTATGTGCAGTAGCACAGGACAAGATTAGTTCAGCTGAGTTCTGGGTGAGCAACCCAGTGTAACAGAGAGAAAAGTTGGAAGGAAATACGGTTCTTTCCTGTGGCAGTCTGTAGTTCTATTTATATATTTATTATGGAGTAATGAAAGCAGTAACATTTTTACAGTGAACAGTAAATAATCATGGGATGCCAAAATACCCAATCCAGAGTAGGGTATATTTATGTTTGTAGTATATACACACACAAAAAAAGTGCTACCTCTTGGAGGAGTGTTGGGCTAAAGATGATTTGGTATTTTTTACACAATCTTGGCTTCATGTCTCTAGACAGATCAAATGTTTATCAGTAGTGCCCTTATATCTTCCCAGAAGGCCTGTGTGTGCTTGCTTGTGGAATATTATGAAGTACTCCAGAAATTAAAAAAAAAATAAATCTTTAGGAGCTACAGATTTCTCCAGTTACCTGCCCTCAGTGTGGGCAGTAGAATTTCAAAAGATCTGTTGCACTGGGGACTTCCTAAGACTTTGAAAGGCAGGGTGAATTTCATCCTTAGAAGATTAAGAACTGAAACAGACTCCTGAAGTACAGAAAAAATAATTTAGCAGTTATAAAGACATCAAATTGATGACACCAGAGAATGAAGTGCAGAATGTCCTCCCCTGCCTTGCCAGAATAATTAGGGAACAGTTCATTCATATCCTCTCTGGTGTTTCTGCAAAAATATCAGTCGTGTGACGAGACTTCGGTGACGGAGATGCCTATGAATTTAGCTCACAGATTATTTAACAGCTGGAGAGTGGCAACATCTTCGATACAGACTTTTACACAGTAGCCAGTGGTTAGTGGCCCCATGTTTTAGCTTCCAAAAAGTTATTTGAATTTTTCACCTCTGCTCATATACTATGGATGACTTTGATTCTTTGCCCTTTTCCTGCTAAGGATTTTTTCCTTCACCTTTAAGTAACAAGTTCAGATATGAAATTCTTGATTTTTGTCAGTTTAGGTCATTTGTAAGCACAGTTTTTGGATTAAAAATGCTTAGTCTTCCACTTTTCTATTCTATATAAAATAAAATTGCCTGAAGATATCCACTATGATCTAATCTATGATATTCTGATAGTTATACTATCAACTTCAACATTTTTAAGTCTTAAGTGAATATATGATATCACTGTTTAATACAAATAGATCTGAATTATCATAAATATATTTAATGCATAATGCATGTCACTCAGGTATTATTGTCAGTAATGGATGAGGAACGACATTAGGATAATTTATAAAAGTAGAGAAAATAATTTTTCAGTAGTTAGTGTTTTTCAGGGGGTTGGTTTCTAATAACAGCATTTTGGTCATAATACATTTCTAGCATAACTTAAATGACTTGTGCAAATTACTGAACTAACCTGAGTGCCAAAACACTGAAGTGTCTTGCGTTATAAAAATGTGTCTAAAACCAGTTCAGTTTATTTGTTTGCTTCAAGTCAAACAGTAAAACAAGTTTTGCTTGCTTACAAACGGAAAAAGCCCTCCCTTCACCCCGTGTGTGACTTGTGAGATGCATGAGAACTCTGTTTTCTCTAATAGTGGGGAATCCTTAAATGGTAGAGATTTATGGAGAGAACAAGTATCTCAAGTGAAGGAGGGAACATAGCTCAAGCACACTGTGGGCTGCAGAGGTGCTGAACCCAGCGTGACTGCTCCAGGGGTGGGTGAACTGTCTTTGCTGGGCTGGTAAAAAGCTTTTCTTCAGCTTTCCCATGATTTTGAGGTGTGCCAAGTCTATCAGAGGCTGTACCTACCCTGTCAGTTTAAGATGTTCTCAGGCTTTGCGGGTGTACACTGTTCACTTTTAGGGTCCCCCCGGAAGAAATAATTTCCTTCCTGCTAACATAAAGTTTGAGGCTGGTTTAGTAGGCAGTTCACTTCATTGGGTATTGCACTGGGATCACACAGGCTCATGCTGGGCTTCATTTTCGCTATTCATGTGAGGTACACCAATATTCGGAAGACCTTGGATATTCATGTGCCCCTTTAGTGCCATCAGACATGTGCCACACGTTTTCTGTCTCATACAAAATTGGAGAAATCTGTCTGAAAGTAATGTGACCTTTAATTTTTTTAGCCTTCTGACTTTTAATCGATGACTAAACAGAACTATGATGTTGTAGGGACACACAGGTATGAAACGAGACCTGAGAAGATCTGGCTTGCTGGAAGTAGCCCAGGCTAGTGCTGAGGAAAAGCTTCTTAGTAGCACACAAGAAGAGGTGAGTTGGTGGCACCTTGGCATGGCTGCTTCTGACTGTGGAGATGAGTATCTTGAAGGAAAAGCCCTGAAAGCTACCTACTGAAAAGATAAGGATGTCAGTAGTGTCCTTATATCTTCCCAGAAGGCCTATGTATGTTTGCTTGTGGAATATTACGAAGTACTCCAGGAGAAAAAAAAAAAGACCTTTAACAGCTACAGATTTCTCCAGTTATCTGTCCTCAGTGAGGGCAGTAGAATATCAAAAGATCTGTTGCACTGGGGTGGATGAGAGGCTGCATGGCCTCAGGAACCTCTGGCTGAGAGAGACTGAAGGTGTAGAAAACTGGTGCTCCAGACTTTCCTTTATGCCAGGCTGATTTTCCTTCTTGAACAAGCTAGGTCTGCCAGACACCAGAGCACTATGGCTGTCCTCTAGGTGTCCTCTAACAGATTTTTGGCACTCTGGGAGCTGTCACTAACTGATACATTGGGTCAGATGGCTTTTACAGAGCACACCTGGGAGGTCGTGTTAGACATGAAGCATTGATTAAGTGATTACAAGATATGCACAGTACTAGAATGCCCCATGGCTGGAGGTGGTAAGGAACAGTTGTGGGGCCAGTTTGGAAATCAGCCCATTCCACATAAACAAGGCTTGGAGCTGAGGCTTTCTTCTCTTGCAAGGAAGAAATACAAAGGCCTTATAGACATACTCTTCAGTGTCTGGCTCTGAATGTCAATGACAATCTTAGTGACTCTCAAAAGAACATGAAGCATGCAAGGCTGGGCATAGAAAAAAATGAAGTGCCAGAAAAGAGGTTTCCTCTACACTCTTGGTTCTGTTGTTTAGTTCATGGACATGATGACAGGCTTAAGGATACAACATGAGGATTAAATGTTATTACCCCTGTATCATCCTTGCCTCATTTGGTGCAAAATCTGCAAGACAGAATGCTGAAAGATCATGATTTGTTACTGACCCCTTTGAGAGGTATGGTAGCAGCACAATATAGCAAAGCAGCTTATTTTTTTTTCATCCACACAGAACATACAGAAGTCTGATAAAAAATGAGAAACCTGTAGCTGTTTCCATACCAAGTTAGAGGACTAAAAGCAAGAAAGGATTATAAATGAAGGTATTAATAAGAAAGCAGTTTTAAACCAGTAAATTATGAGTACTAGATATTACTACTAAAAGCATACAGAAAAGTTATGCTGTTATGCTTTCTGAATAAGGGTTACATTTAAGATGTGCTCCTGCAAACCCACTGGTTTGCCATTGTGTAATCAGTGATAATTATTGTACCTCAGCAACAGGGCAAACAGGAGGACCTTTATTTTGCACATAAAATTGAAATAAAATAATTTTCTGGTGGCATTAGATTGGCAAATTTGATAGAATTATTATGATCTGAAACTATATGGTTATATTAATTAGATATATTGATTTTTGTTGTTAAAACAAGCATAAAGTAACCTGGACTTACTTTAAGGGAGTCAGCTGAAAAAAACCTCTCCAAATGGTACAAAGTGGAAGTTCTGCTCAGTATGAGATGCTTAGTCTTGGGGACTGGTGAGAGTTTAGTACGGGCTCTACTTCTGGGCCAGTTTTTACTTTGATCTACGAACCCCATCTTGTGGAACTTCTTGTAGAAATCTCTTGATCATACATATTCACCTCTCTCCAAGAATTTGTAAAGTAATAGTTTATTTCACAAGAGGAGATTGAAGTCCTGTTAGAGCCCAAACTATTGTCCATTGATTTTGGCTTTTGTTTTTATACTTTCCACTCTACAAGAGGGAAAATACTTCTCATTTTTAATTACACATAGAGAAGTGATTATCATTCGTGGGTTTTATCCCCACTCCTGAGTGGTATTAGCAAGACAGCCAACCTTTCAAGCTATCCTCAGTGTAACTAACTGTAAAATTGGGATATTAATGCTTAATTGAGATGGGTATAGTAGGGCTTAATTGATTAATATATGTAAAATGTCATGAAATTTGCAGGTGAATAATATTTTAGAAGTGTAAGGTAGGACTTTCTTCATATTTTAATATAACCAGTATGAATAGCAGCAAGAACTGATCATTATGAACAATTTTTACAAACACATTTACTCATCTTTCCACTAAAAGACAAATTAATATACTGTACAGTGAATACAATTTGAAGTGGTAAATGAAGAAGAGAATTAACATGCATTTCCATTCACTAGAAGGAGAAGATGAATGCTAATAAATTTCCTTGTAGATAACAATTTGAAAATATTATTTTCAATATGTCAGTTTATGGGCCAGTATGATGAAATATATATATTCATTATATATAAGTGGTCATTAAGCTTAAAATAGAGTCTCTAAAATCAGTAGACTTGTCAAGTCTTCTTTTTTGCTCACTTACCTCTTTAGCTGATGAAGGCTACCAAGGTACTGAATCTTCCACACACAAGCCAATACAATGGTCTAACTCACACAGAATCTTGTGAACAAATCTATAACTACGATTCACCAATATAATCATGACTAGAAATAAATCTCAATCCATTACCCTGTGGTGTTTTTTGGTTATGGCAAGTTAATGGTATTAAAATGTGTTGCACTGTGCATCTTACTCCATCATGGTGTAACTCATGCTATCTCCATATTTATCCAGAGACAAACCCTGGGAGACTTTGAAGTGATTTTTTTTTAATGTCCATTCAATCATTGCCTTCTTCTGCAAATATGTCCACTGGTATCTGTTTCTGTTTTGATTTTGTAATGTGGAGATTTCTCTGCACAAAATAGGTTGTTCCTAATCAGGCATATATGTTTTCCAACACATCAGCTGACAGTAGCTTTACTCATCTGAGTGGGATTTCAGCAAGAAACATAAGCATGGAGAGCTTTATATTATATTGTTAAGAGTCTTCTACTGTATTGTTATCAGTCCACTTTCATCTTTACTTGAGAAGAACATTTAGTAATCTGAAGTTCTGAACCATTCTTTTGTGGTTGTGCAAAAAGTCCTCAGCATGATGGCCAAATATCAGCGTGTTTTTGGATACTTTTACATGTATGGAGTCAAAGTTGGATTCCAAAATCAAGAGAAGAATTTCGTTAAATGTAGCAATGGTCTGTCTCTAATAATCTTTGCAGTATAAACAGGAAATCTCTTTGGTTTTAGTCTGCTATTTCTTTTGTATTTCTCACTGAATGACAGCTTATAAAAAGATTTTTTTTTTTTTTTGTTATTTGTACGGATGGTATGGAGACTGAAACATAACATACAACTTAGGGAGGACCCCTCTGTTCACAATGAATGATGCATTACTTTGGCTCAGCTACTTTCTTGTTACTTTCCCACTTGGATAGTGAGAAGGGTCTAGAAACAGGTTTTTGTAAAGATGAAGTGGAAGACAATTGGCAAAGTTGTAATGAATCTAATCCCAATATCACAGGGCTGCTTGACTCACAAGTTGACATTTTTTCCCTGCATTTCCTGTTCACAGTAATGCCATTTTCTTGTTAAAGATCTGTTTCTGCGTTACCCTGCACTTTGTCCCTTTGTTCTTGCACTTGCTTACTCATGATTTTTTAGTTTTTGAAGAACTGAAAATTGTGTGACTGAATTGTGATAGATGCAGGAGAACCTGGAGAACCTAGGACAAAAATATATTGTAGGACCAGCAGGTACTGTAGAATCTACAATTATTCACTCTTTCTGCTTCATCTTACCTAGGAAAGGTGATTATGCATGTTATTGAATTTGAAAGATTTCTCAGTTAGTGTATTTTTTTGTGCAAGGAGAGTAGAAGAAAGGAATAGGAAGAGTGAAAATGAACTAAACCACCATGCTTTGCCATGCACTCTCACATTTTCAAGAAGTGTATAGCCTGTTTCTTGTAGTTTTCATGTTTATGTATATCTTTCTATTTTAATAGACAATATATTTCTTGTGGAGACCTCTGGAACTTTCAGCTTTCAGCTCCTCCCTCTTGCATCATGTGTGTGCATGTTCATTTGCTAGTGATGTCTCCAGATGCAGAATTAATGCTGGCTGTGCTATTTTTATCCCTCCTCACCCAGAAGGATGGGTGGATGAAAGTAATGAGTGAGTAATGGGAAAAGTTGCTGTTAACAATCTGCAGAGGATGGTGGCTTTTGTTTGGGTTGTGTTCTTTCCTAACCATCCAAATTATTAGCAACTTCCATAAATTTCTGTGGGATTCTTTGGTACTTAAAAGGTGTCACAAAAAATGGCAGCTGCTTTGGAACAATAGGGATCTAAAACATTTGCCACTTAAAATACAGAAGTTATTCCATATTCAAGTGTAGGAGGTTGACTACTAATTGGACTCTATTCCTGCTTACTACTCTTCTCAGCAGAGTATCATGTGTCTGTTATCTCTGTGGAAGGCTGTGGTTCTCCCCTTTGCTGGTATAACCTGCTCGAAGATGTAAGATGAAAGAACGAGGCTGTGAGAAACAGAGAAGGAATCTGTTTGTTAATGTCAGGTGTTCCCACACCTTGGCTTGAGCTTCCTGATCATACAATTTTCTGTTGGGGTAAAGACACATCTTCAGGGGCAGAGGTTCTTAGGGGAACAGGACCCTGTGGAATGTGTATTTCCAATAGTATATGCCTATTTACAGGTAGGTCTCTCTTATTATGCAGTGCTGTTTGCAAAACAAGATGCAGAATGTATCTTCTTGGATTAATCACGTGAATATAGTTCTTTCTGGGAAAATCAAATCGAAACTAAACAAAACCCCAACAAAACAAGCAAAAATCTCCCCCGCCTCCCCCTAAAAAAAGGCCCTATAAATCCCTCTCAAAACCCCAAAAAACCTCTGGCTAGTGTGGTAATTTAGGTCTACAGTGAGCTGCCAAGACAGCTGGAACAAGAGAGAGCGGCTCAACGAAAGCTGCTCTGGCCTCTGCACCCACTTCCTTTGTTTCTGACCTTTGTATTCAAGCACTTCCTGCAATAAGTTTTGGCTTTGAAACCAGCACAGTGTGACAGACAGTTGCTGCCCCAGACATTGTGACAGAGATCTGTAACAAGAAAATACCTCAGTCAGCCTCAAATCTGTTATTTAGAATAGAACTGCGATGTTGTATGGTCTCAAACTAGACTTTATCCTAGCTTTAGTACCCTTTTTCCCCTGAGTTCTGATTGTTGAATTCTTATGAGCAAGCATCAATGCCCAGAGATGTGCAGTTGCTTCAGTATTGCAATTTACTTTCCCATGATTGTGCAGCCAGCCAACCTGAAATTCACCTATACATAATGGATTGTAGGGAAGTATAGCACTTCAAATCTGTTGTGAGTCAGTCGTCTTAGGCTTAGCAAAAAATAATCTCTGTGTATTTGTGCAACATATAATTATAGGAGAAGAGGTAGCAAAAGCTTCCATACCAAGCTTACTGAATTCTTTCAAATAAAAAAGAAATCTTATGATCTTACTATTAAGTGTTCTATGCCTCCATGATTAGCAACAGGACTTTGAAACTTGGCAGAAGGAGAAGCCTGGCATCCTTTTGATGGCTTTATGAAAAAAAAAATTAAAAATTAGACTGCATAAATCACAAGGCACTGAAAAATACAATTTCTCATCTTTGGTTTGTGCTATACATTTATTTTTGACAACATGTCCAAATCTTGCAATAATCTACAAAGCTTAAGGATATACCATGTCAGCATCTTTCTTCTGTGTTCTGTACTTTAGATGGGACAAACACGGAATCATAATCACCCTTTAACTTGGAATAATTCTTTTACTGCAAGTATTGTCTAGTTGGAGTAGGGAATTTATGTTTCTTGCCCATCTTTTTATGGGAAATAATAATTTTTGTAATATCTACACCAAACAAGACAAAACAAGAGAGAGTACTGTGTACAGTTAGGGTGTCAGACCTAGGTCTTGGAAGGTGCAGCTTCAGTTCCCCAGATGACTACAGATAATCAAATGTTATTTTTTATACAAATGAAGTATCCATTCTATGCCCCAGTTCCTTTTTTTTTTTTTTTTTTTTGGTAGGATAATAAGAAGAGAATTTTTCTATTTTCCTGACATAGCGTGTGAATAAGTGCATTAAAAATGCTAGAGTTCTGGTAACACAGTGCATTGAGGAACTTAGTGATATTTTACCTGATTGAGGAAATTTACTTATCTCTGCCCAATCTATAGTCTGAAGCAAACAGAATTCTGTATATTATAAAACCCAACCAACCAAACACCAAAATCCACCGAAACAAAACTCTGTGCCACAACATATCTTATGAGAAGGCAGACATAAATGGCACAATTAATTGTTGCTATGTGTTAGTTGTTGAGCATGTAACTTATTAAACATCACTCTAGCCTAATAGCTATACTGTGCTATATAGTGTAACATTAGGGATTTTTAATTGTATTTGGGTTATACCATGGTCAACAAAACTGTCATTACTGGCAGCGAGATGAGATTACTGAGCACAAATTTTATGAAAGAGTTTTTTTTCTCCTGTCATCAAAGCTTTTATGTTGTTCTGTTTTTTGAAAACTCAGCTTATAGAATAATGCGTTTTGAAGTATGTACATAAACTTGCCTTAAAAGAATGCTAACAACGTTACAAAATGAAGCTTTTCAAAGACATCAGAAGATGCTGAACTTCAGGGTGCCTTTCAATAAAACAGTGAGTGAGCTTATGGGCTGCATTAATTCACAATGACCATGTAGCCTCACTGTGCTCATACCACACTTCTGCCATATAATAGGAAAATAATAACCAAATATATCCCAGAGATGTTTTCAGACATAATTCGGTTGGGGGTACTGGAGGAATGAAAGAGCCAAAATGCAAGAAGTAGGAAATAGATTGGACACTCTGCTTTTGTGTTGTGGGAAAGGGTAAAACTCAGAAACTCTAGATGAATATAGGAATATTAATCCCCCTATCTTTCTCATATGAGTCTCCACAAGAATGGAAAAATGTAAATCAAGGCCAAGTAGGAGAGCAAACCCAGAGTTGTTACATGAGCCATGAGTAGTACGAGATAAGCAATTTTCATTGACTGCTTTTCTGGACAAATTTATCCTGCAGAGTTTCAAACACTCCAGCATGGGCATACTTCTGGGAAAAAACCCAACACTTTACTGTCACTCAGATGTTCTTATCTTTAAGTTTTATAGCACAATGTCACACTGTCATACTAATGCTTTTCAAGAAAAAGGTGTACCAGTGTTTTGAATACATATGCGTAACTTTTGCCTTTCAGATCCCTTTAACCTGTTTATCATTGGCTGTTAAATATCCTTGTTAAGTGGCAGTATGAGAAATAGTTTGGAGTAGGAAAGAAGAAACCTAATTTGCAGCAGGTCAGTGTAGGAATGGCAAATGACATCATCATTATTGTATTTCTTTCTGTAGGACTAAAGTACACTTTATTGTACTTTATCTTCTTTCTATCAGGGTTTTTTCCTGCATGTTCCACAGCAGGGAGTGCTAGTGATGCTGTTTCCTGGGAGACATCTGAAGTTATTAGTTTGGACATTAAACAGCCCATTTAACTGTTTGTGATTAAAAACAGGTGTAAAAGAAGCTACATATTAATAAAATGTTCCTCTGGCAATACAGAGAAAAATGTCTGTACTACAGTCAGTCTCATTCAGCTAAAGCAGTTCAGTTTGTATTCACTTCATATTGCTGTGGATAATTATTAGCAAATATTTTGAGACAATATTTTCATTGTTAGCATCAAGAAAATGAGTTTTATGGGTAAACTGTGAGCCAAATTTTCTGAAGGTCAGGTTGGAAAAATTCTGTTTTTGTCTGAAATAATTTTCTTCAGAAAATTCTGTTCAAACACCCTATTTTGTCAGGAGAAATATACATGTGAGACTTTTTTAAAAAAGCAGACTAGTTTATTTGACTTACTCTGAAATATAGGATAATTGTATTTGTGTACATGGAGACATACATACATAGTGTGCTGCAAGCTGGGAAACAGACCACTTTGATTAACTCAAATATTTTTATAACTTTCAGTTAATGAAAGAGTCAGAATTGCTATTATTTCCTCTAATGAATGTTCAGTGTTCATTCAAGATGGGAGAAATGCTTGTGTACAAAGGCTTTACATGAAATGACATAATTAATTTGGTGATTGGTGCTATGCCATATTTACTGGTTTGTATTAGCTAATTATTTAATCAGTTAGTCAATGAGATTTCCTAGTTGTAACTGAGCACACATTTTAAGCAACTGACTCCTAAAGTGATACAAAGTTCTGTTGTTATTATATGAAGAATTTATTTATAAGTGGCAGATCTGATGGGTACCTACCATGGTTCCAACACATTGCTTCCCAGTTGTTTGGAGCTGGATTCTAGGTATTATCTTGAAAATATAATGCTTTTTATTCAAAGAACAGACCAGCATATGTGTGTGTAGAAAAGATATACCGAGCATGTTAGCATAACTCAAAAACCCCATTTTTTTTAAGTCCGTGTTGGTTTTGTCTGTATTTAACTCACATATCAAGCAGTTTTGGCAATACCCTGTTAAAAATCTTAGGAAATCTTATTGAATGGCACATATGAGAGTGCCACCTTCTGCATCTAACTGCAGTGAAACTGATTATTTAAATAAACAAGTGATTTTTATATTTTTTCCATATAAATACATTGTAAAAAAGACATTTCAAAGGTTGGCTATGGCCAACTGTCACGTAAATTATTTTAACCTCTGCAAAGAATCCTTACAAAACTTTCAGCTTCTGAGGAACCAATGTAAAATATATTCTGTAAGAACCAACGTCCTTTGAAGCTTTACTCATATAGGCAGCTCTATCAAAGCTAAATAAAACCTGCAGATGATGCGGGCTGCATGGGGCCAGGACTCAAGAAGGCAATATTTTGAGATGCTCAGAAGTACGACTACATATGGTAAGGTGAAAAACAGCCTAAACCCAGAAGCTGCCTCACATTCACCTAGAATCTGTACTATAAAGTGTCACTGATGATCAGCTGGCTCAAAAGCTGGAGAAGCCCTCGGATTTTCATGGCACTGTGATGGATTTTGGCTTCCAACAACATGGGGCACAAACTAATGAGCACACTGACACAAAAGCCTGAAATCTGAGACTATGTTACTAACTTTGTTACAATTGCAGATCAGATGTTACAAAATAGTCCTTGGGTGGCAGACAGCTTGGAGTTTTCATTGCCTTTGAAAATTATGTGCAAGTGACAGGTACTTACAAAATTAGGGAATAAAGCGGGCTCTAAAAATACAAAGTTTGAGAAGTTCACCAATCATCCTGTAGGAAACTGGCAGCAGAATTAGGATTTTTGAGATGTAAGTTTTCAAATTCTAGGGAAGCACCACAGTCAGACAGTCACCTCTCTTCTCCTTTCCTCTATTCCAGGGAGTTTTGTTTTTCCCTTCTTGTACAGTATAATAGTCCCATTTTGTCACTGCAGTCGGTAGCACTCCCTTTTTGTTACCCACCACGGGACTTGGATCTATTATTTATCCATGGCAGATAACAATCTAGGCCATGTCTGTAAAAGAAATGTTGAACTGGTTTCAAAGGAACAACTATAAGCCTGATGCACTTAAAACAGTTTGCCACCTCTTTAAGTTGTTTTTGTAATTTAGAAAATTCAGCTCGACTGATTGAAGAGATGATAAAGTCAATTTAAGTCACCCAGTTTAGGGAGCTGCACCTGCAACTTTTCCCTCTAGACAAGGTCTTGCCTAGTAAGTAGGAGGATCAATGGCAGGTTAATGCAACAAGCAATGTAAGAAGCTGGAAAAAAAACCCAAACTTGCTATTATTTGTGTGGGCTATTTTGTAAACTATTTAGGCAGGGATTTTTTTTTCTTTGTAGATATCTCTAAAGTGACAGCTAACACTCTACTAAAACTAATCCTAATAATGTAGATAATGATTGTTTTCAATATAGTTATTCCAGTTTTACGTGCGTGTAGTATTGAACTGAATTTACTCCATTAAGAGAAATACAGCTAACTAGCAGTGGGCCACTTGAGCCTTGAGCTGTATGTGTTCATTCTGGTGAGAACCACATGCTTGGGGCTAAAAGACAGATAAAAAGAAGTAGATACAGAAGGAGGAGAATGTATTGCTTTGTTTAAATTTACAGTTCACATAGTACTTGTTTTTCTTGGCATATGTTATTTACTATACAATCTAATAGATAAATAAACGCTCTGATGGTTTGAAGAAAAGGTGGGGGCAGCTTAGAGGAGGGCTTGGAAAGGTGGAGGTCAGTCTCTTAGGTAGCTGGTGACAGGATGTACCTCAAGCTGGGCCAGGGGAGATTTAGGTTGGACATGAGGAAGAATTTCTTTGTAGAAAGTGATTCACCCTAAGAATAGGATGCCCAGGGAGGTGGTGGAGTCACTGTCCCGACAGGTGTTAAGGAAACACTGAACGTGGCACTTCATGCCATGGTCTAGTTGGCGTGGTGGTGTCGTGTCCTAGGTTGGGCTGGGTGGTCAGAGAGGTCTTTTCCAAGCGAGCTGTTTGTGTGAAGCGCGGCAATCGCCGCGTGCCGCTTTGGACTCGCGTTCAGGGTAGGATGTGGCAGCGGGGCCTGGGGTGGCCGCCGGACAAGGATGACCATACCCTGCACTCGCAGAGCCCGGGGCTCTCCAGGCTCTCGCTGTCACCGCGCGGGCCGTGTCTGCGCGCTCGGCCCGACTGCAGGAGGCGGCGGGAGCTCCGCGCTGCCGCCGCCCCCGGCCCGGCCGCGCTTCCGCCCGCGTCAGCTGACTCTGCCCGGCAGCGGCCCGGCCCGCGGAGCCTCGGCGCGCCCAGCCCGCACCATGGCAGGGGTCGTGGTGAGCGGAGCACAGGTAAGTGTCCGCCGAGGCCGGCCGGCCGCGGCCCCACCTGCTGCAGGCAGCGCGTCCCCGCCCCCGGCACTGGGAGCGGCTGCCCCAGCCCGGCGCCGGCTCTCGCCGCTCCGCCGGTGCCGCTCCCGCTCGGGGCCGGCTTTAGTTTCCAGCCGCACCGGGCTCCGGGACGCCGCCCAGGTGTCGCCTCCGTCCCCGCCGCGCTGTCCCGAGGCCGCCGAAGGGAAAGGGCGGAGGAGCCGTCCCCGCAGCGCCGGGCGGCCCCGGGGGTGCGCTCCCAGCGCCGGGCCGCGGCAGGACGCGCTGCCCGTGCCGCTGCCGTGTGCCGCTCACGTGCGGCGGGCGCGCTCCCGCGCAGCGCGCTCCCTGCGGGATGTGCTCCGCTCGGACGGCGCCTGCTCGCTCAGGCTGCGGGAGGCCGCGGGAATGAGCTGGAGGAGAAGAAGCGAAAGCTGCTGAGTGTTGTTCCTCCTGAAACTGCCTGTGTATGTTTCGGTTTGGTTAAAGACAAGTCAGGAAATATAACACATCCTGCTGACTTTTACCCAGCGCCTTGTATGGCTACTGGAAAAAGTTCTGGCTAAAAGCTGATGACACTAGTGATGAACCTGTGGTTAAAATTCTCCCCCCTTAGGAGAAGGAAGCTTTGTTATTTTTGAAAGTGGTTTACCATTGAACCAGGGTGCTGCCCATCTATTTGGCTCTTTAATCTGGTCACTATTCCTGTGTGGAATTCATGTAAATATGTGTGTGATAGGAAGGTAATTGGCTAATTGCGCGGCGGCTGCAGGAAACAGTTCCTGTGGTCTCTGTGGTGCACTCTGACACTTAGGGACGCGCTGCCTTCTTCCCCTGAGCATGCCTTGAGCCCCTTAATTTGGCTATGTGCCCACCACACAGTCTTCTAACAGCACATAGTAAAATGTAGTGCTCAGCTGACTGGAAATATTCTCCAGATATAATTCCCTTCAATGGGAGAGAATATGCAGCATTGAGAGTTCATATATGAGCTTTTTGCTGACATTCCTTAATAAAGGGGTTACCCTATGGGTTATTAAGATTACAGTATCATTGTAGAATGATCACTGAGACTAAATGGCAATATCCTCTGAAACTAAAGCAGAAGAGAGGTTTAACTGCTATTGATGGTTAACTTATGTTTAAATTTTGTAACAACATATCTTTTTTGTGAATTGCATACAGTGTGTGGAAGAGTATCTGATGCTGGCCTCTGTGGGAAACTGTGAACATTTTGGTGGAGTATTGAATAGGGCTCATAATGACTGACTGTGACCAAACTGTACTATATCTGAGTTGGAGAATCAGGCCATGGAAACATCTACCTGCAGTTTTTAATCCTATGTGATGGTCTGTGACTAGTATAAAAAATTCTAAGAAATCTGTTGTTACTGATGTGCCTTGCAGCCAAAGAGCTGGAGTCTTGGGAAAAGTATACTTGTTCTCATCTCGGTGTGGTGATGTCTCTGGATATGTACTTGGAAGCTCATAGTAATTTTGAGGGTATTTGAAATGGAAGCAAAAGGAAGAATACTGAATTATGTACATTTTATTGTTTTCTGAATAAATGATTTTGAACTGAAACAATGAAAGTGAAGAAATAGTCTTCTTTCTTCTGTCTAATGACATCTTGTTTTATATTAGCATTGCACTACGAGTGTGTTGATGTGGACTCTGTAGAAGTAAAATGCCTTTACCAGGCCTCAGCACTGAAAGGTCATGCTAACAATATGCCATCTGCAAATATGCCTGTGAATAATCTTTTTGTACCAGTTGTGTAAAAGTATTTGCATATTATAACAGTTCAAAGGCTGAAGCTTTGCTGCATTTTATATGTTTTGTCTTCTGTGTGCTCTAAACCTTGTTTGTAGGAATCTTTTTCTTCAACTTCTATTCTCGTAGATAGGGCTTTTATGGCCAGGTAAGTTTCTGAAGCAGTGTGTAGCAGGCCAGGATCCTCTGCTGCTTCTCAGCTCCTCGCTGGGTGAAAGGCAAAGTGAGGGTCTGTGCTTTTGCTGTGTTTATATCTCCTCAAGGCAGCCTTGTCCTCCCAGTGTTAATAGGCATCATGTTTTAGTTGTTTCTGTTTCAGTACGTTATATTGAACCAAATACTTAATCCAAAGTGTTATTAAGCTGTTAATGCGATATCTTTCAGAGGGTTTGCAAGCATTAATTTAAAGAAATCTACCCTTCAGTGAAGAATGACACAGTTATGCATGCCTTTGTGTATGTTGTAAAAGGCATTTGTGATTGTCTTAGACAAAAACTGGAGGAAAATCCTGACATATTTAATTAAATAAATTCTGCAAAATATTTTCTGTTATATCCAAACCGTTAGGATGCCAACTGCCCAAACCAGTTCCTTTCCTTTTTGCTCTTATATCTGCTCAAGTTGTGTGGACGTCTGGTAGCAGAATATATTGCAAGAGCAGGTCTGATTTATCAAGGGGAAGAAGTTGTTAAACTGAGCTTCAAGCTACCTGTTTTCTGCTCATAAAAATTATTTCACTGTTGTCAGCTTTATCTGTAGAAGTTATTGAACAAAATGAATTAAATGGAATGCCATATAGTATTATCAGATGCAATCATTTTTAGGAGATCAGGTTGACTTGCAGTAGTACGTACTGTCAGTTAGCTCTGCAAAGTCTTTGCTTCAACAGAAGGTGAAATACTATCAAAACAAAGTTTGATGGATTATTTTGGCATATTTTTAATCCAGCATATTTTTGACTAGTGGAATATGGTGTTGAAATTGACTTTATAATTAAACGTGGATAGTAACAGTTTTGTACAGGTAGTGGTCTAATATGGTGCTTAATTTGCTAGTTGGCCATTAAGGGAAATTAAGATTTCTGCAGCACAAAATCTGAAATGTCAGTATTTTGAACACTGAAAGAATGAGCCAATATAGATGTATAAAATTCTTGACAATAGTTTTGAAAAGCTTTGTGGAGTTTCTTTGAAGAAATCAAACCAATGATTTCTAAAACAGTACAGCACAAGTAGCAGAACAAGTTTAGCTGCTTTACTTTTTGTGTTCTACTGGAAATATTATCACTCACTTCATCCTGACTAAAACCAGACAAAAAAAACCAGAATCTGAGTTTTTGAGACTGGTTTTTTGTGCTACCACTAATTCTTCCTGCGTTTGCTAAAGATGAGCTAGATGGGATGGTATGAAAAAGGGGGCATTTACACATATGTGAGGGATAATGAGCAGTGTGATCTGCTCGTAGGGGAAGTAGCCAGAAACCTTTGACTTGTCTGTCTGAAAAGAACCTGCATGCTTCGTTTTTCAGGTCAGGGGCAGCCCTCTAGCTCTGTCCCTAGTGTGTTACTGGGAGTAATAATCCTCTCAAGGAATGGTTAGGAGAATGGGTTGACTGTACACTGCTTAGGTATTTCTGCAGCAAATTTTAGAAAACAACCTTTGTTTGTCATATATGAAGGGCCAATCTGGAAGATCTTTTGGATGGCTTCTGATCCTTCAAACAAATTTCTTCTACAGCATGTCAGAATGGTAATGTGAAGTAACATTAAATCGAAGTATTAACAGTGAAATAGAAGAAATGGAGTATATTTATTCAAAGTATTTTTACCTGGAAGGAGACAAAATGTACATAAAGACTATAGATGTAATAAATACTAAGTTGATGGCATCAGTATGAAAATGACTTTGTGTGATAGATTTTATATCTGTAGAACTTATATAGCTTAAAGCTGTAATGCCAATTCACTGTATTGCACATTATCATTTTATCAATGAGAGAGAATCTGGACAAGGAACTAAATCTACTCATGAAATGTATCCTTGTTGCTTCTGTTTCTCAGGTATCCTACATTAGTCAGGACTGTGAAGAAATTCCAGAATTCCTGGGAAGAAAATATGGACATATGGCAAAAAGGCTAGATCTTAGTTTCAACTTGTTAAGGTATGTGGTCGTATACAGATTTTTCAAGGGCAGTGTAGAATTTCAACTCCTAAAATACACTGTTTTTTGTCAAAGTAGAAGGATGTATGTTGGGTACATTTAATTGTTATCAAGTGTACAGCACTGTTTTATAGGTAATGTTTGTCTTCTTTTCTCCCACACTTGGAGCATGAATAGCCAGGTGAGTCTGGAAAATTATTATATGTTAACAAAATGATACCCATTGAGAGGCTTATGCCTTGTTCTCTACTTAAATTAAAATAAGCGTTGTTACCTGAAGCAGTGAAGAATGGGATCAAAAGTGAATTTTCCTTAACCAAAACACAAGTAAGTGTGTGCTTCTCTCCCTTTAAAAATATATTTATGGATTTCTGGTTATTACTATAAATGTTTTATAATGCTCTTTTCCCAGGTGATGTGTTTTGCTCTATGATTTTATTTTTGTGCATCTGTGTAGTTAAGTGTTAAAGCTAAGCACAGTTAGAATTTGGTTTAGGATTCTGTAGTATTCCTGTTAGCGTCCCATTTCACTTAATCCTTATAAGAGCCTGCTGAGGTTCAGCAGAGTGTATTTCAGGTTGAAAAATGTGGGTAAGTATACAGAGAAAGAATTTGAGTGCAATTGTCTGTTTAATAAGAAAATAGGTTTGTGGAGGTAGGGTTGGACTCAACTAATTTTCCTTTTATTTTATTGGAGGTAAGCTCACAGTCTGCTTGTGAAGAGTAATACAAAAAGTAGTGTGCTGGTGCCTTGTTTTCCTAGAAGAAACAACCATTGGTTTTAATTTACTTAACACTCATAAATGTTCTTCTGAGCCTCTGTCAACCTGGAAAGACTGAATCCTGCATGTAAGAGGTGCAGAGCAAAGGAGACACTAAATCTGTGGATTGTTGTTTTCTTATACTATGACTCTGTGCTGTTGGATATTGTAATCAGAAAAGAGAATTTTGCTGGAGGAGGGGATCAAATGATATATATTTTTTTATTTTGTCATGAAAATAATTGAAGGTCTGTATGTGTATTTAGATTTAACATGTTGTTGTCAAGACTGCTCCTTCTTTGCATTTCTGGGGAAAAAAAAAGTCTGTCTCAGTTAATGCATGATTTGAAGAACAGTTCTCTGAATTTGTTTCATAAAGTAAAGTAATAACATTAAATTTGGATGTAAAGTACCTCATTAAAACTCTGATCATATTTTCATGAAGCGCAAAATTGGTGGTGCATTTCTGAAATCTGTGTTTTATTTCCTTCTTTTCTTCTCTACCCAAAACACTTAGCCTGTTTTTTCAGAAGGGATATAATTTGGTTTTATTGAGGTTTGGAGAAGAACAATCAGCTTGTGATGTAGGAGAAGTTGTAGTTGTAAATCTGTAAAAGTATTTTAAGACCAGAAATCAGATTTGAGAAAGGGGAGAAGTGGATTTTTAAATTTTTTTATTTTTTCTTCCTTTGGGAAGTCAGTACTAAATTGGATGAGAGCTGTAAGGGTTTCTCATTTGAATAGTGCTTAGATTTACTAAGCGTATAGAAACTAAGAGTGAAGTATTTATGATACAGTAGCTGTTTACACTGGTCTGCATTCGTATATAAACCCTGTGCCTGCATATTATTGAGAAAGTCAGATAAGATACAGAATAAATGTCATAACCTTAAATAACTGTGAATATATAAGAATGTCTTGGGCAGCTGTTGATGGAAGTGTAAGCAGTGTCAGCTTCTTTAAACAGATATTATTGCTTAAAAATCTAACAATGTTGTAGTATAGCAATGTGTTTCATGATTTTTATTAGTAAATGCTTAATTTGAAAAGTTTAGTATGTTGTTTTCAGTGGGGAAACAATGTGTACAACTAATGTTGATTTAGAAAGGAGTTTGATTTTTTAGTTTCACTTGCTATCTTTTGGTAAAGGTGTGAATTGAATGAAGAAGACCAAGGGTGATCAAAATATAGGAAAAGATAAAGAGAATACTGTGTTTTGCTAGCACAGTAGTTATTTGCAGTAAAGATGTTAGCCTTCATTATAATTTGATTTATTATTGGATGAGAATTTGTGCATTTTTGAAAGGAAAAAGGAAAACCAAATGTTCTTACATATGGTGGTTTTGTTACTCAGATTTCCCTGGTGTTTTTTTTTTGGTTGTGATGTGTCCATATAGCAGAGAAGGGGGGGGTTGTCATTATTTCTTTTGAACTGGCAGTTTAATAAAGAGAAAAGTCTACATTTTTCACCATTTTTTTTTCTGACTTCAGAATTCTTCCCAGGCTAGAGCCCCTTCCTCTTTCTTAAAACAACTTTAGGGGCTGTGCAGATGCTTAATAATCTTTGCATCAGATGTGGTGTATCTAATATAAACACTTGATACATAATCACAATACATGAGTTGCTTTTGTGTCTTTCTTGTTTGCCTGTTTCCAAGAGCTAGTGTCTCCCCTTGGTTGCCCTGAGCAGTACATGGATCCAGCTCTCTGGCATTCAAAGTGACTGTCACCAGTCACAGTGGTTACACATATCCCCTTTTCCCTGTGAGAGAAAGGAAAGGAAAGAAAGAGGTGAAAGGTACAAGGGAACTTATATGGGAATTTTGGGAAAGAGGAGGAGTAACAGCAATTTGTTGTGTGTGAGGCAAAGGGGAAAATGTGTGTCCTTAAAAGATGCTGGCTGTAATCAGCAGGATGTGGAGCCACTGGATTGCCTCCTGCTTATGTCTCTGGCTGATGGAAACCCTTCAATCCTAGACAGCTGTAGTCCATTTGTGCTGTTTTCATTACATTGATTTTTTTTCCCAATACTTTCTAATATCTTTTGTTTTCTTTTGAGACCAAGGTGGGGGTTGTGAAGAGGATGGAGCCAAACTCTTGTCAGATGCACAGTAAAAGAACAAGAGGCAGTTGTCACAGCTGCAGCAAGGGAATTTCCTGCCACTTCAGGGAAGGTTGAGTGGTTAGAGATGCCTAGAGAAGCTGTGGAATCTCCATCCTGGGTGATATTTAAAATGCAACTGGACAGCAAGCCCCAAGCAACCTGATCTAACTTTTGAAATCCCCATTTTCTGAGCAGGGAATTGGACTATATAATCTCTAGATGGTCCTTCCAACCTAAACTATGCTGTGATTCTGCAGCTTTATTGGTGTGATGTGGCCTGACTTGTAGCAGCTCTTCTGATTTCATAGTGATTTTCAGCTGTTTTAGAAATGAACTATTTACTCTGTGTATTTTCAATAAGGCATGTTTCAGGAGCAGAGATGTTTTGCTTTGGAAGTCTGCTCCTGAGCCTCTTATAGCAGCCGTGTTTGATAGCCTTCGCTAGTAACAGAGTCCTTCCATAATTTCCATGGAAAACATTCCCAAGTTCTCATTTTGCAAAGGCATAGAGTATGGAAAGAAGAAACACTGATGTGTCAGTGTCACCTGAAGACTTTGTGAAGGATTTCAAGGTGGAATGAAAAGTGGTTGTTGATCATGGAAAGTTAAAGTTTTCACTAAAAAAAGAACAAGGTAAGTAGTAATCACTGGTGAAGTAAAGAAAGCAGTAAGTGAGTAGGAAAGATATAAAACAGGTTGGGAGTAGAGATTCGGATTAAATATAGTGATTTTAGTTTAGATGCATCTTGCTATCTTGTGGGAAGAAAAAAACCCCAAACAACCCACAACTTGTTCAAAGCTTTTTTTTTTACTAGATGTCTTTTTGTCCTAGATGACTTTGTTCAGAATTTTTCCTTTCACATTAAAGGCTAAATGCACTCTAGTGCCTGAATAACAGATGTCAGTGGTTTTGTACAAACAGGTGCTGTGTTTTTGTAAAGAATTTCTGCAGTTCAAATCACTGAGAAGTCCATCTTGTAACTTTGTCCTCAGTACTTTTAAGCATATGAGTTGTTTTCCTTTTTCTTACAGAGATACCTTCTCAGTCTAAGCTATGAGGTGAAAGGGAGAGTGATTCTTTAATCTTGGCCAATGAGGAAGGATTAATCCAATAATTGTGCTCGTGGAGATACAAATATCTCTTCCCTCTCTCTAGGGTGCAGATTATTTCTGCTAGGAGCCTGAATAATTTGCACAGTATGTGCTTGTGCATAATTTCCACTGTCTGATGAAGAAGGTGTGTGTATGAAAACATCCCCTTGAACTTCAATCCTAGTCTGGAAGGTTCCTCCATGACTTTTGTGAGACTGAGGCTTTGTAATATCTTCTCTGTGGACAAGGTATTGTTCTTTCTCTCTTCTGCCTCCTGCTTTTTTGCCTGGGGGAATATGCAAGTGGCAGCCTGAAAATGGGCTTCAGTTTTTTACAAGGTATGTTCCTCTTTGTAAGTTGAGTATGTGAAAGAAAGGCTTTTTTTTTTTTTTTTCCTAACCACCTTCCTGGTCTGTGCAGCAATAAGACATGCAGAACAGGAAGATGAACAACAAAAGAGAGATGGAAATAAAAGCCAGAATTCAAAACAAAGCATGACATATTTTTAAAGCCTTTAGACTCATCTTTATAGCACTTTAAAATGTTGAAGGAAATGCACTATTGTTAAAACTTCTTGATGGTTTTATTTATAAAGTAGAAAAATATTTTCATCGTAATTGGGTAACTCTTAATCGTAGCAATTGCATATTTATCAGTATGAGGGGCTGTTATTAATGTAGCTGTCATGCACAAACACATTTCTGCATTAAATCCATTTAGTATGTGCATTATTCGGTCTAGAATGTCACCAGGACATCAAAGCCCCCTTAGGCATAAGAGCACAGTGCCCTGCTGTGGCTGCAGAAAGGGCTTGATCAATAAATGTAACATGTTAATGCAGAGCAAATAGAATAAAAGATTTCTTTGACAAGACATGAAAAATCACCTTGTGGCAGCTGGCATGGTGATGCCATTTCAGCGGAGACACTAGCAAAGTTGATCTGACAAGTAAAGAGGAGAGATGATGGTTATAAGGTGCTTTTGTTTCAAACTTCTTTCTTGACCTGTCAGGTTTTGAAGGAGCCTGAATGGCCCTTTTTTGTCATGTGAAAATTGTAGTCTTAGGCAGTTATGAAGCAGTTATCTCTTCTCAAATTGTGAATGCTGCTGTTTAATTGATTCACTTAGCATTTGAAACTGTCACGCATTAATAATTGCTAAATCCTGTAGATACTGCTCCAGTGTGTCATGCTTAAATGTGTAGTTATCAGAAAATTAATATCCTTAATGAACTGATGCTTTCAAACTACCATTGCATGAAATCTCTTTTGCCCTTTCATTTGCTGAAGGTATATCAGCCAGTTTTCAGAGAAACCCCTCCCGACAGTTGTGTGGTTTTATTTATTTATTTTTTTGATGCCCAACAAATGCCAGCTTTGCTTTGGGTACATAGTGTGCTCAATGACAATAAATATAGTAATTATGCTGGAGTTGGTAATTAACATAATTATAGTCAATTACGACAAATACAGTGCAGAACTAAATGAATGAGGGTGAGAAATTAGCAAGCTAATTGATTTACCTTACGTGCTGCTTTTTCCTGCAACTACCAGTTGCAGATTTTCTGCAGGAAAGAGTGTTTACAAATAGCTGATTGTGTTTTGAAATGATTCTGTCTTAACTCCTGTTTCCCTTACACTGAGGTGAAGAGGATTGAAATGTGGGGTGGTGGTTAAAGGAGAAAGGAGCTGCTCTGTCCTCACTGAATGCTTTGAAGGAAGATGTATGGACTTACTTTAATTTTAGATGCTTCTTCCAGTATTGAAGGGAAAGAAACCTATGTGATCCTTTACAAAGGACATTGCTTGAGAAATTTTGGACATATATTTTAATCCCCTTAGATGTGGCCTGAATTATCTAAGAAACATTTATCTATCTGTCTGTTGACATCAGAGGTCTGCAGAGCACTGTGTAGCTGAAGGAAGAATTAGAATTGTTCAAGGAATCTAAGTGTGTTGAAACAATATGCCCTTGTTCAACCATCAGTTTCAATAATTTAAACCACTGGACCAGTAGGGATGCATAATATCATAACATTTGTGCACATTATAATTGCCTGTTTTGTTTCAAGATGATTTATGGTATCTTGTCTGAAATAAGTGAATTGGAGCTATGCAGTTAATCTGTTTCACTCTCCTTGTTTTTTATTTTCTTTCAAGCATGACGACAGTTTACTATGTGAAAGAAGGATGTATATGTTTAAGTATTGAAGATTTTGTTTTTCTTTTAAGAAAAACATTGAGTAGTATTTGAGATTTCTTTTTTAAAGAAAGCAATAATTTACAAATATTTGTAAATTTTACACTGGATATTGTTTACTATTTGAAGGTAAGTGGAATTTCAGAGAGACTTCAGCAGAGATAATATTTTCCATAGCTAAACAATCTGAAATTTAAAAGTTCTTGGTTATTTTTCTTCTACTATTGCAGTAAATGTATAAATATAATACAAGCTCAAATGAGTAGGTGTTTAGTTTGAGGTGAGTACTCAAAGTTTACCCTTAAAGGGATGTGCTACAATAAGTACAAGATGCTGTTTCTTAATGTTGAAATGTTATGGATGTCTGAAAATACTTGTACAGTAACAATGCCAAGAGTGGTCAGTCTTTAGAAGGAATTCAACTTCTAGAATAATTTTTCTGAATTAAATATTTATACATGAGGAATCATTTAAATGATTTACAGATGTAATAGTCTTTTGTTGAAGTCTTACGTGTTTATGTGGACTACTGTGTGTAATTATCTTTCTGCTGAGAGAACTTCTTGTTGCACTAGATGGCCTGAAGACAAGTATGTTGATTGGTTCTTCCAACATGGGTAATACCTAGGGAGTTGTATAAGATAAAGTTTTATAGATGTATAACTATTGGAAAACCAGAAGGAGAGTATTACCAGTAACAAAACAATTACAAACTGCAGATATTAACTCTGTTTTTGGTAGCTGATAGACATAAAATCTAAATCTACTCCTTGCTCTCTTCCCTTCCTTTTCCCTCCTACCATGCCACCCCTTTGAGAAGTGGCATTTCAGCAGGAACTAGGTGTGATCTGGCTAATGTATTAAGAAAGCATTTTCTCCACACCTTAACATTTTGGAAATAATAAAAACATTAAGGTACACCTTGTCTCACACACAGTAGCCATGCCTGTGTTCTGTTGTTTTGTCAGCTTTAAATGTGATTATAGAATATTTGCCACTACAAAGTATTATCTGTGTTTTTGTGACTTGTGTATTTTTCTGCTGTCTTAATTGATGTCATTGGTTTGTTGTTGATGTGAAGGGACCCAGTCAATGACTATAGTGTGCACTTAAATGTCTTGCTTCTTTCAGCATACTATGCCATGGATGTAAACTGTACTTTTTAATGGAAAAGTTATTTTTCCAAATTCCGTAATATGTAAGTAATGGGTAATGTAAATTGTTGCATTTCCATATGGGTGACTGTTATCTTCTTTAGTTCCAGCAGCCTCTCTTTTTGTCCACTGATCCTTGCTTGACTTTTTACGGCCACGCAGGCACTAGCAGACGGTGAAAACACTGTAGTATATATACCTCTGACCCCCGTGCTGGCCATTATCCATTGATTTACAGTACCCGACAGATCCGAACACAGAATTGTTTTCTGCGCTGCTTTCCTCAGGAAGGCTTAACATTGTGGAAGGAGTTGTCTTGAGGGTGAATCATGTGGTAGAATTGAGCAAAAACTTTTTACCTGAACCTTTGGCTTAGGGGACAGTGTAGGCTCATATTGTGAGTGGAGAATTCCTGTGAGGATTGCTAGAGCTTGAAATCTGGTAAAAATATGAAACAAACAGCACAATTTGATATTAAGCTAAAATAAGGTTGTGAGCTTTGGTTGTTACATCCTTGATTATAGCTGGTGAATATTGCTGTGCTGGTTGATGAAAGCTGTTTTTTTGGGGCCATCCATGTCTAAGGATCTGTTGCAATTATGAGTAAAGATGAAATCTGTACTTCTGAATAAAGATGAGTGACAAACTGGGACTTGAATGGACATAGGATTCCATGTTAAACATCCATTGACTCATTGGTAAAATCTTCTGACTGAGGCAGAGCATTTCCCAGTGAACTGTTTTTTGCATCACATAATTTCCTTTGTTTTCTTAGTGTTTGAATGTGTAGGGAGTGAACTGTTTTTTCTTGATCTGATTTTTGTATGAGATTGACTTTGGATTTTGAAGTGATGTTGGAGGCTAAATCTACACAATCTGCAGTTGTTCTTTGTGCCAGTGAATTAAGTGCTCTGCATGCACAGTCAATCCAACTCCTCTTGTGAAACCTGTAACCAGTCTTAAACTAAAATGAGTTTTTGTGTTGAATTCTGTTCTGAACAATCAAAATCTATGTTAGATTGAGAGAATATCAGTTAATAAATGGAAGACTATCACAATCTATGAAAAGTATTGGCATTTGGAAGAGAAATAGCTTGATTTTGTGGTTTTAGTTGTCAAAGAATGTCAGTAGATTGAAAATAAGATGTTGGTGACTGCTCCTGAATAGTCCATGATTATCTGGATTTTAAGACTGAGAAGTACTTTTTTCCCAAGAGCATGGGGGGTTAAAAAAAAGGACATCATAAAGATCTTGTGTTAAGCACAGGAATCAGATGGATCATTATTCCTTTCTGACTTCCTTAATCTCTCTCGCTCTAAAACAGTATTTCCTCTTCATTGATGTTGTGAAACAAGAGTGAAGGACTGCAGAAATAACCATTGTCTGAGGACCAGGAGCTTGGCTGAAGGGAAGAACCTGCACTAACCGTGGAATTATTGTCTCTGTCTTTTCCTCTCTGTTTTGTTGAAAGGTATCTTCTTCTCATCTTAATGCAATGTAAAAGGTTCTCAGCATTTAGTTTCAGATGTAAAGAACTTGACTAGCTTTGCTGATTCCAATCATTGAGGAGAGCCTCGGTCCTCCAGTGTTCAACAAACCTGCTGGTGGTCATGGTACAAAAAGCTACTTGGCATTTGGCAGGAATATCCTTGTGGAGCTTCTGTTTATGCATCACTTGTTTGTTTTGTGTGGACTTGCATGGTTTGTGCCATTTTTGAGATCTTGCATTTTACATAACTCATCTTTACATAAATTATCCTGGAGATGATTTTTCAGGTTAAAAGGACCGTCCCCAAACCCTTAGCTCGTGCAAGCGTGAAGAGTATGGAGCATAGAAGTGCAAAAGGGCTATGTATTTTTCTCAGGCTCTGGATTCAGCATGTCAAACCAGACATTGTATACAATAATTATACTGTCTTTAGGGTCATGGTTAATGCAGTGTTATAGCTCAGTTGCAGGCTTTACCCATGAACTGATGCTTACAATTATGTGACATTTTATACTTTTTATTTATATTTTTGTTTTGTTTCTCCTGGCTTTTCCTTTTGATGATGCTTGCCTGAGTGAGTTGCTCACTGGTAGGGCTGGAAGATTATTTCCTTTCTTAATACTTTGTTTTGCCTTTTTAATTTAATTTGCTTGCTGAGTCTATAAATGGAAGTGGTGAATGATCTTTGTATAATACAGCCATTCTCATTGCTCATGTTTGTAGGAAACCTTGCCATGGTGAGAGACTACAGTGGTAGAAGTAAGTTTTAAAAGAACACAAGTAAGAGATGCAGAATATCTAATGTTAGGGGGTAGTTTAATCGGTCAAAAAGTCAGGAAGGTTGATAGTCTCTTGAAGATTGGGCCAATTCTTCTCTTCAGGTGCTTAAGTGTCTGCTGTTTTTCCTGTGCAGTTGGTATATGAGCTGTATTGACAGATAGTAATACTTGGATGTATGCACAAAGCCAGCTCATGTTTTGCACAGAAAGTGTACTGTGTGTTGGCTGCTGCTGCCAGCTTACTGGCATTTAATGCACACACAAAATAGTGTCTTATAAAGAAAGACCTTTAGGATGTGTGCATATTTCCTTTATATATATAAGTATGGTATATCAATTATATTTTTAACCTATATAACCTTGAGGGTGATGCTCAAGTATTTTTCCACTTTGATTCAGCACTTTTGGTAGGACTTTGTCAATGATACCCTTTTCACTTATAACCTTGAAGGAAGGAACGTATTACTTAGAGGTCGCTTGCAAAAAAAATTCAGTCTCTTGAGCATAAAATTTCTTATAGTGCAAGGAAATACAGCAGAAGTGTCCTTGAACCGTTTGAGATGTGTAAGGTCCTAGATTTGCTGATGTGCCATGACTCTTCAAGGCCATGTGTCTACAAAAGTACTGTATGAGGATTTTCAAGACATTTTAGTTGAAGAGATAGGAAAGACTTATCATACTTGACTTAGTTACTTAACTGATGAAGTGTAGTGATTATTCTAAAGCACTTAAAGGCTGAAGGAAAAATGTTCTAGACAGGCCAAGGATTAACAGTATATTGAATATCCACAAAAATCTGCTTCCAACATAGTTATGTTAAGATAATTTGACCAGTGTGTGAATGTTCAAATCACAGCTGCTCAAGGATCTGAGCACTTTCTACCTATTATCTTGCATTTAATAAGCTCTATCTTGGACAATGAAGTACTTTGGAATAGCACAGTAACATGTGAAGGTGACTGTACTGGAATTGCTGTGGGAAAAATTGTCAAGTACTATGTTTTCTAGGGATGAAAACTAAGCCAGCTAAGCTTACACAACTGAGAGGCTGTGTATATGTTCAATTTACTTTCTTCCTTCACTCTATGCTGCCTTTTCTCCACACTGCCTTCAGCTGAAGGTGCTGCTAAGAGATTTGGGTGCACGTGCAACATGAGATTCCTGCTTTCTTGCCAGTGGTCTTTCTTTTGTTCCCTGTGTTACTTGTAAAGGGAGCCAGCTGTTAGCTGGTTGTGTGCAGTATTGGTTCTAGTTCTGCCAGGTGCACAACTAGAAAATTGCCTGCCAGTCTAAGTGGGTAATGTCAGAGGACAGCTCAGTTCCTTTCACTGTCAATTCTTGGCTTCCTTTAAATAAGTCATATAAAATAGTCTTTTGCAACCATTAATAAAAGGGCTTTTGAAATTTGGATGTACCTCTAATGAGAATCCATCTCAACCCATTTCAAGTGGGCCGCTACTTTGCGACTGAATTATAGACTGCAACCAGAGGTGGTTTGAAACGAGGTTCACCTGCATTTAAATGATTAAGTAGAAGAAGTTTCTAAAATTAAGAAGACTAATATATTACTGTACATTTGTCTTGCTTCTTAGTAATTGGTCAAAGGAGGAAGAGAGAACAAATGTCTGCATTGAGCTAAAAGTGAATGGGCAAGTGTTTCTTTGTGTGTATTAGTATAGCATATGAAAGTCCTGGTTGCTGTAGTCCTAGTATTTTAAAACCTAGTGAAATGGTGAAGTCACCTTTAAGGTAATCTTGCACCTTTTGTTCCCTATTTTCTTTCTGTGTGGGAACATAAGTGTACTGGAAGCATTTAAGACTAGTGCGGGTAGAAAAAGTAGCACGAGAAACCCACCAAGACAGGTATTAGCTGTAAAGTTGGTATTTGTATTTACAGCATAGCCTGTTACTATCCAATAACATGGAATGAATAAATAATTCCTATGTTGTAGCAGATGTACCTTAGCAGGCAGAATAGCATCAGAAATGGTCAGCAAGCTTAATTCTATACACAGAAGCATCGAATGTTTCAGGTGCTCTACCTTATATTCAATGCACTGTGATGTCATAATATAAATCAGATTTTCTGAATGATTCCCTGACTGTGTATTTCCATAAATTCTCATTCTTGGGGGAAAAAACAAAACTAGGGGAGAAAGACTTCTGCACCCAAGTGAGTGGAGTGAAACCTCATTCACACCTCTCTTTTCCCTAGTAAAAAAAACCATAAGAAAGTCTGCAAAAAAGATACGTCTGCAAAAATAGATACGTCTTCAAAAAAGATACTTAGGATAAAGGTTTCTCTGTAAGTTCCTAAAATCAAATACCTGAACTTAACCTCTGTGTCAATTAAATGATATACTTCCACTTTTCAAATAACTTGCAGGAAATAATGCATATTTATTTTCACTAGATTTTGTATGCTGAGCACAAATTAGATTTTTATATTCAAATCTATCTCATTGACTAGAAATAACCTTTTTCATATTATAGAGTGTATTCACATCTATGCATGCTATGTAGAAAGCTAACTTACTTATGCCCATCCTGTGCAGGTCCCTTTCTCTGCAAAAATTTAAAATCTCTCCTCATCTTTTTCTACAGAGCTCTTTGTGTGTATGTATGTATTTATTTAACTAATTATTTATGTTAAGGCCCTCATCTCTCTTAGTGAGTGTTGGAATAGAAAGCAAATTGCTGTTGAAATTCCCTTTCTGGTGATTTCAGCTAATTCCACCACAATTAGTGTATTAAAAAGAGAAAACAAATCTCCCCCTCTTTTCCTCCTTGCTGTCTATGTAGTAGAGAGCTTTGACCCATGTAAAGCTTTACATGATAGACTCTTCAGATTCTTGCTTGAATCATGCTAAGGCTCAGTGTGCTTGACATTGTAACTTTAAGATGTTGTTACTTAAATGCACCAAAATGTACCCTGCATCAAACTGCAGGTGCTGCTACACTTCTATTACAGCACGGTAACACTTGCCTCGTAAAAACTCTGAGGCTTGTGAAAGAGTTAAGCAAAGCAGCCAGAAACGGTTTTCAGCTTTTACTTTTCAGATACAACCTTTTAAGCATACCTACATTTACCTGCAATGGCAATCGTTTTGCATTTTAATGACAAATCAAGTATGCTAACTTGCATTTGAAACGAAAGTGCCTTAAATGTCTCTGGCTGTCAGAATGAGATGTTAGGAGCTTGATGAAAAGAGAACAAAGAAGACAAAGTATGAAGCCTAGATACAGAGCAAAATGAAATAAAACCTTGTATGGCCTGTCAGGGGTGTCAGTTGATATTCCTATCTAAAGCACATTATAGTATTACTTTGCAGCTCATAGCTTACTCATCTGTCTTTTTTAATTCATCACATTCTAGCCCACATCTTTTAAGTCCCATGTGTCAACAATGGAAGAAATCTGTTAATTGACAAATGAGTGTCACAAATGTGAATTGGTGCCTTTACATCAGAGGCAGGTAGTCTCTGTTGTTTTTTGTCGGCTCTATTATTGGCATAAGCCAGTGTAAGACATCTGTCTTTGCCAGAATGAGAGATGACAGCCAGAGAAGGGCTGTCATTGTTTTAGTGCATGTTCATTCTGCTGAGATACTGTATAAAGATAAAATGTCAGTTAAAAGAATATGAAAAACTATCGGGAGGAAGTCCTTAAATTACTTGGGAAGGGGATCTGGGAATTGGTGCCAGAATTGAAATCCGAACGTTCCAGTTTGCATCTATCACATCAATTTAAAAATAATACTTTCTGAGTAACTGGGTCAGTTTATAAGGCATTTAGGAAAATGTTATGTTGTGTTGGCATAATTAGCTCATAAGATGGAAAGAAAAACATATCTTCACAGGATATGAGTTTATTACAAGTTCATTTTTCAAACATATATAGGATTGTCTCAAAGTATGCTGTGTAGCATCTCTAGTGTTGATTTGCATCTGTTTTGAAATATTGAAATTGCTCCATTCCAATTTCTTTTTCTGTTATGGTTCTATTTTAGATTGATGAATAACATAATAAAATAAAAAGCATAGCCAGCTGTGAGTTGATGAGACAATTAATAGGAAGAAAATTATTAACATAGTTTCAGGATGTCTAGAGGGTGTACAGTATATAAAAGTTACTCCCAAATCACTAAATCCCTTTATTGCAATAAATGACTTTTTAATCTTGGATGGCACAAAAGACAGGAGGAAAATGTTTTAATGGAGGTGGTAGAAAGTGGGAATAGAATTAAAATGTCATAAAAGGCTGCAGTTTTACTTTTTACTTTATATCAAAAGTCATAAGAAAGGCAGATTGGCACTTTTATCTTCAGCAGCTCTTACAATCAACCCTGTGCTGTACAGGACACTCACTGTGTAACCCCCTCCTTCCCAAATGACCTGTCACTTGGGTTCTAAATGACCTTGTCTGAACTTCAGGCCCTTTGAGGGCTGTGTTGATACAATTTGGTGAAGGACTAACTCTAGATTTGTGGGTTGGCTGAGTTGAAGTTTTAAGATAGATGTCTCTGAACAATGATTTATTAAAAGACTTAATTTTAAAGTTACAGTAGTTTCACAATTATAAGCTGCACTTGATTATAAGCCACACATCCGGGTAGCCAGGTAGACCATGGGATTTGTCCATAGATAAGCCGCACCTGAATACAAGCTGCATTTTTTAAAATTTTTTTATTTAAAGCAAGGATCCATGTGTGACAAAGTAACGAGTTAGTAACAGAGTCACGCCAGCGCGAGGTTTGGTGTCAGGTGCTCAAGTTGCAACAGTTTTCATAGACCAGCGAAGCCTTTAAAGGCAGCCCCAGGTGCCCTCCCCAGCCGGCTCTCACTTCCGGGTTGGCATTTCACTGGGATTTGTCCATAGATAAGCCGCACCTGAATATAAGCCGCACTACTGGGGTAGGCTGGATTCTTCAATGAAAAAGGTGCGGCTTATAATCGTGAAGTTACTGTACTTGAGTTTTGCATTTGAAATAGAGCTGTTAATGTGGTAAATCTGCGACGTTCTGAATTGTGATGCTACTTAATATAGGCAGAATTGTTATTCATAACTTTTTAGGATTTGTGGGGATTTTTTGTTTATTTTTTCTTCATTTTTTTAAAAAAACTTGTTTCTAGCAACTAATTGAGTAGCAGAAAACATATCAAACTGATATTTTTTTCCCCCTTCCCATCATCTAATGTGGGGCTCTTAAATTTTTTTGCATTTGACTACTCTGTTTATCTCCAAATATCTCCTGGCTCTTTCACTTCAGTCCATGGTTAATATTGATTGTAAATTTAGTTTTAATTATTGAGACCACTAACAGAGTTGAATACTTCTAATAGGTGCTAGTAATTTTTTGAGTCTTTTGTGTCTTAGGGTGTAAAAAGCTAAGAATAAGTACCATGCAGATTCCTTTGGTTTTAAGTATTTGGATAGAAACATTACTGCTCTGTAAATAGATTTCCTATAAAAAGAATACTAAGAGAGGTGGTTTTTCTCTTGAAGGCCTACCTTTTTTTTAATGAAAAAAGCTATTTTTTTCAAATGTCCTGGGAATTAATTTTGCTAGACAATATTTTAAAATATTATAATCTATGAAAACTAAGAGGTGTTTGCTGCTTTTATACAAAGGTTTATGAGGCTGGGATACCTGTAAGTTTTTTAGTGAAAGCTTTGTTCTTTTGTTTCCAGCCTTCATTGGTTCTAAGTAGATGTTTAAATTTCCAGTCAAAAGCCATGCTGTTGGTATCTAAATTGCCAGGCATGTCTTCTCAGGCAGGTTTTCATCATGTGCTTTGAAGTTCAGTGTCCTTTGAGAAGTGGAAAGGCAGCACTGCCTCCATCTTACAGATGGCAGACCTGAATTGTGAGGAGGCCTTGTTGATTAACTATACATGCCAAATATTATTATCAGCTCTTCATACCAATTTCAAAAACCACTTCTGCATGGGAGGACAAGTGATGGCTGACACCTGTCCCCTTAACAAATGTGAAGTGATCCTAGAGATGGTTTATTCTCATGTGTTACTTGGCTGCACTTTTTATTATCTGATAGTGGATGTATGGCAAGGTGGTGATATAGCCGAGACTAAAAAGAAAGATGCATTATAGACTTAGAAGACATTTTTGTTTTCTTTTGATTAAATGGTATATAATTATAGGTATAACAAAGGTAACAGCAAAAAAGATGTGAACTAAGACTGTATCTTCTATTGTTGGACTTTCTTCCTTCCCCAACTAAAAATTAAGAAATGATCAGAAGGATAAGTAGGAACACCAGACCTGGTCTCTCTAACAGAACTGAAAATTCATATGCAGGACATACAATTGGAGTTAGGTTGCTGTGCTGTTTCACACCGAGAGCTTACAGAAAATGTCATGAAGAGGCTAGAGAAAACATTTAGCTTGTGGAATTCTGCTTTGGGAGCATGTGTTTATATGAAAGTATTGTCACTGTTAAATTAGCTCTAGAAAGGGTCAGGAATTTGACTACAGAAACGTTGTATGTGTGTGTGTTCATACCCTCTGGGTGATTCCCCTCCTGACTGCCAGCTGTCATACAGAATCTGAAACAGACAAAAATTTATTGGGTAGTATTTAGAAACATGTCAGTGGTAATGACTGGATCTCTGATTTCAATTATCACCTACTAAATTTAAGCTAATGTAGTGCATTTGTAGACCTGTTGAATGCACTTGACATCACGTTTAAAATATTTGAAACTGCACTGGTTTTTAATATCATATGTTGGCCACTTTCTTTTTCCTACTCACATCTGGTGCATGGCAGCAGGCATCCCATGTGACCTATAAAAACTTCACTTGTGCTAGTTTGAATTTCTTTTTCTGCTTCAGACTATATTTCAGCAGAGAAGAAGACAGTGGTCTGAGACTGCACTTACTTTAAACGAAGCACTGTTCTGAGATATGTAATTCACCCTTTTTCCCCCCCTTCTGTACAATCAGTGTGTAAACAGCATTTTAAGCTTTATTCCTACTGTTTGGCTTTAATTTTTCTTTGAAAATCCTTGGTCACTTGGGTGCTCTTAAAGCTATTTTAATAACAAATTACCACTCATCACTATTTTTGTGTTTCTGGGTGAGATTCCAGGTGGAATCTGATTATATACCGTTTCTTTTGTTATATTAGCAGAGATTAATGTTTCAATCCAAAATACTGAGTTCTGCTTTGCTTACTTAGCAAACATTTTATGTGCTATTATTTCATAACTATTGGGGAGGATTATTTAAAAACAAAAGTTTATTTTCCAAGTACTGCAATACTTCATTGAAGTGCTGCAAAACAGTTTTCTGTCTTCTGATCTTGTACTCTTCCCATATCCATCTTCCTCATACATATTTATTAAATGTATATGCTGATGTTTGCAACTCTGAACTTGCCTTCTAACTATTGAAATAGTAACTGTTGAAGTAATTTGTTTGATAGTGCTCAAGAGTACTAATCATCATGGATTTTAGTTTGTGTCTCCCATATTTTGTGAAGATATTACAAGCTTTTAAAGTTATATCCACATCTGCATGCCACTAATATAAAAAATAAAACAGTGTCCAAATTTGCATAGGCTGCTTTGAGTAAGTTCATTGTCCACATCTTAATAGCTGCATAAAGAAACCTGGGCCATTTTGTTAAGAATAAATCTTTAAAGCAAGATCCCCCCTGTTCCTATTAATTTTGCTTTGCTGTGATTTCTTATTTCTGGGAGCATATTTTTCAGTAGTGTTCTCAGTGGTGGTTAGCAGATTCTTTTCTTGCCTAATGCTTCCAGACATCCTTTAGATGACTTCTTGTTAAAAATCTCAAAGTTGTTTTAAACTGAAATTATTATTAAAAAGCCCTGAGCATGTTATCTCTGAAATACAACATGCAATAGCAGAAGCTTTCAAACTGAGTTTTGGAAACATTCCTATTGGGTGAGGAAACATTCCTACTGAGAGATCTTGAAGATGGAATTTCAGTGAAGTTGAGTGTAGGCGTTCTGGTGAAATGTGTAAGGATGTACAGCCTTACTGCTGATTTGTCGCTTGCAGAATTTCTAGAAGTGTCTTGGATGGTAAGTTTTGGGTATAGTTTCATCTTATGCTTGTTTTCAGTGGATTTTGTTTTGGTTTTGGTGTGGCAATTGTCTATGATTCCTTAGAAATTCTGAGTCAAGCATGGATGTATTCAGTAATTGTAAGGGATCTACCTAGTGGCTTCATGGTGTTATCAAAGTTACCATTTAAAAGGAGTAATGTTTACTATTCTCATTTAAGCTTGTCTAGTTTAAGCCTAAAACTCATAACAAATCACAAGTCACAAGAAGTGCCTATATAACTATTACATCCAGCCTATATGTAATGTATGTTTGTCTTCCTTTCATAGAGATGTTTTTCTTAGTGGAGGATCCATTTAATGTGAGCCTAATGTTGAAACCTAAGGCTGGAGAAATTTCAACATATAAATTTCAATTGTAAACCAACAACAGCCTTAAGTTTTGAATAGCAGAACTGGTTTTGCTCTGTTATATATTTCTTTAGTTGTTTGAGATCTCCTGATGCATAGGTTCTGTCCTGTGCCATCATTTCTAACACTTTGTTGCTCCTACTGGAATGCTGGGATACTGGAAGTGTGCAGGGTGGGTATTTCACTTGTTTGGTTTGATATGTTTTTCAAGATAGTATATTGGCTTGCAAGTAGAGGGAACTTCTGGGCTGCTCTACTTTGCTAACCTTTCTGATTGCTCTGTACTCAGTTCTTCTCAAATCACTCCTGTGCTGCCTGACTGCTACCTTGGATGACCCAGTGATGGACAGTTATGTTGACTTCCACTTTATTTCCACAAATTCTTCTGTTCTGTGTGACTGCAGAAATGTTTCCTCTACTTCCAGGTATCTTATCTAACACAATAATGTAGTGCCTACCAGCCGTATGTTTCTACAGCACATAACTGTACTTCTGCCTGTTCTTTAATTCAATGGGACAGTTATTGCTTGCAGTGCATCAGGGTGGAACTTCTTCACCAATACATGTTATTCTTTATCATGTGTCTGTTGTAGATGGTGCATCTGCTGTCTGCTTGCTGTGTCAGAAGACTCATGCTTGGAAACGAGAGGGAAAATTAACATGTTGCTATTCTGTCCTTGTTAAAGCTGATAGGTCTAATATAATAAAAGTGCATGTTATAGTCATGAACTTTAAACTAGGAGGTTCAGGAAATTTATTGCATAAGCACACAAATGAAGTATGTTTTATATATCTGTAGAGGAGGAAAGTAAATACCATGGTATTTACTATAATTTATAAGCCCCATCAGAAATAAGTCTTAAAGTTTATTAAACTTAGTCCTTATGTTAAGGGTTTTTGTTATGTTCTCATTGCTCATGAATCCTTCATCAACCACCGTAGTCCTATAAAGCAATTTCTGTGTAATAATCTGAGATTGTTGTGGAGAATTGTAATCAGAATAAAACCAAATTTTTATTTAGTGGACAAATAATAATTAGTTGACTAAGAAGAAGCAAAAAGCAGTACACAATCTCGTAAAAGCCAAAAAGAAGGGACAAAAGTAAAGGAGGTTGAATTATTGTCTTTTTTCTTAACATGCAACTTACTTTCAGTTCATGATTTCCATCACACAGTGCTGTCCTTCTGTTGAATGGTCTCAGTGTCCTGCCATAGATGACATTAATTCTTCTTTTAAATGTGAACAAGTATTAATTTAGTTCACTGAAGAGGAAATAAGATTACAACAAAGGAAGTTCATGTTTGGAAAGAGTAGAAAGTTGATATTGATACTGGCTTTGCCTTTTGATAACTCTTTGTGATGCTTTCTCATTGCATGACTCCTACAGGAGGGTGATGGTGGCTTACCTGAAGATAAACGTCTTAGGAACAAAAAGACCTTTTTCTATCAAAGCTGGAAGATGGCTTTGGCTCTTCTGTTTTCTTTAATAATTAGTATTTAATTTTTTTTTCTTTCTGTCCTCCTTCAGAAAAGTCCAAGAAAACTGCTAGTACTGGCAGAAGATGAAAATATGATTTATGCTGATATCATGTATAATCCAAGCAAATCTGTTTTGTGAAAGATGTTTTTTATGGTGTTGAAATAAAGAATCAGTGAATTGTTCTTGAAGGAATATTGGTTCAGACTTTTCTTGCCTCTATCACCACTGCCCCACCTCTGCTTTTCCTTTTCTGCTTTGTTTGTCTTTGGGGGTCTTAATATTGATGCTAGCTACAAATGGTTGTTAAACAAATGTTTGTCAGTCCTTAAGCATAGCTGCTTTATGTGGGATGATGTAATGCAAGAATAATCTCTGCTGTGAGGCTAGGGGCCACACCCAGCTATAGCAGTGTTGATAGTAATTTTCTGGCTCCCACAACATTTCATTGCAAATTCTGTTAGTGGAAGTAAGTTTTCTTTGCTGAGAAATTGTAGCAGCAACATCTACTGCGTTGGGTTAGGTCTACTTAAAAGTTGGGTTGTTTTCAAACAGTATTGCATTTGTGGATATCTGACTTAGTTAAACTGAACTTTAATAAAACACTGTGGCTATGACCAGTCACAGTATTTGTCTAGATGATGTTATCTGCAGCAGCAGAGAAGAAAGCAGATGAATAAAATACAAACAATATTCCAAAATTGAATTGGTTAAAAAGAAACCTAACTGGATCAGTTAGGTATGTTGCACTAGTTTTACAGATAATTCTGGGCAGTAAGGCTGAAAAGGAGTGAGATTAGTTATGTGAGTGGCTGGAAAGATGTGATGACTTAGTGTAAGTCTTGGACTGTCACTTCAGCAAAACTCTCAGTCCAAAATCCATTATCTTGGCTGAGACGGGAGGAGCTGGGACACTGAGACTGTTGGCTGCTGGGGATAGAAATTATTCCAAAGAGAGGGATATAAACCTTGTAAAATCTTTTCCTTTGAAGTTAGGTAAAATATGGTCTTTTTCGACTGTTTAATTAAGTTCTTTCAATTTGTTTTAATTCTTAACTCCAAGGAAATACAAAATACACAGAACCAATTGTGGTGATGTCTAAATTGGCAATTAATAAATGCTGCTTGGTCCTTTCATAGTGGATAATAGTTAGCCAACTGTGCTCTGCCTAGTGTCTGAGGACCCAGTGCATCCTTTTTTACTCAAGGAAAAGTAGCATAAAATAGCTGTTTATATAGCACATCTGTGCTAAAAAACTCCCAAACCAATGGTACAGCCATTGTGCCAATGTGCAAAGATGACTGATGACTTCCAAATGACCAATCCTTTGTTTTTTTGAATTTTTATTTCGCTGTTGTGTAGATTGGATCTTTTATATAAAGTAAGTATTTAAACATTTTTTTTCTCTGATATACCCTTCTGAAAATACCATATGTGTGTTTTCCTTTCCAGCTAATGCTCTTGTGTGGAGGAGGGGCAAGGTTTGCAGTGGCACACAGCCTTTTCAGAAAATGTTTTGAAACTTGGGAATTCTGTCAAGTGTTTCCCATGAGTTTGTATGAAATGTTTTGCCACTGCAAAAACGTAAGAAGGAAGGCGCAGCTGTCCCCACAAAAGCAAAATCTGGTGCCGCACTGGTATATGTATGTGTTGCCCCTGAGCAATGCAAGGGCTTCTGGCTCATGGTGAATTCTTGTTCAGTGCAGTGCATCGAATCTCTTGCCCTACTTTTGCCATGAGTCAGTGCTTTGCAGGGAGTTCAGAGTTCATGTATCTTATTTCTGTGCAAATCAAGTGCTGCCATGTGATTTGGAGTCCCATCCCTCATTTCCCCTCACTTTGAGCAGTGGTATGCTGCATCTTACTTCGTAATTCTTGAAACGTTGTTGTGATCGATTTTTATTTAATATGTGTTGGGCCTCAACCTTTCCCCAATTTCCTTTTAACCTTGTCAGATTTCTCTCTGGTATTCCTCCTTCTTCTATTTTGAAACCATTTAACTCTTGTAATGTAAATTGATTTACACCTTAGCTTTGGTAAGTATTTTTGAGAAGCATGGAGAAACGGATGCATGCAGAAAATGTTGGACTTTTGGGGATGGGGAGGGAGACCCTGAATGTTCTGGGCAGAGCTTTGAAGATTGCAAACTTTCAGTCATCTTGTAAGTTATTCAACATAACTACAGTGAAGTTGGTATGGGTTCTTTCATTATTTATAGAAAGCATATACTGGCATAGCAGTACTAATTATCTATATAGTATGTATCTATGTACGCTATGATGTAGACTGTCATTTCCCCTGAAAAGATGGCTGTTTTTTTCTCCAGTTAAGTGAAGTCATATAATATGCACTTAACCATGTTCTTAATTGTTTTGTAATACAGGAATGGAATTATGGTCCTCATGTACTTTGCTGAGTCAAGATCTTGGTGGATTCCTGTACTCATGTTGCATGCAGTTAACTCTCTACCAATGTTCTTTCTGTTAATAGTGATCAAGTCACAAAGCAATTATACTCTCACAAGCTGTCCTTTAATAACCTCTGTCATTTGTCAAAGTGCATTAGGGCCTTGCATATTTTTACAGAGAAGCTACTGGTCTTCATGAAGTAATAGTGTGTTCTGATGTGCCAGCTCATCTTCCTTGCCAAATTGCTGTTGGTTCAGAGGGGAACTTACTTCAGTTTTATGAAATATCTTCTACCTGTTTCTCTTAGACCAAAAGATTTTCAAGCAGAGTAAAATCTTAGCAGCAGGTCAGCAAACAATGCTCATTTGAAGCTACTCAGCCTTACAGTCTGGCAAAGCTTAGATTTTTAAGCTTTTCAATTATCTTTGGATATGAATGTAGCTTTTTTTAAATTAGAAAAGGTATAATGATCTTTATATGCTAAACTGTGTCAGTCTTTTCATATGAGCATGTATTTATGATCCTACACCTGTGTGAGTATTTTGGGAGATAGGATACTGCTGTTTATACTACAAAAGTGCAACTCAGTGTGATCTTGTCTTCTCCACTTATTTTGTTTCTTAAGTAAGTGCTATAACTGCAAGCAATCAAGGTATTTCTCCTTGTAATTTGCCCGCACGAGGTAGATATTTGGGGTTGGCATGTTCCTGAGTTGCCTGCTGTAGGGGAAACTATATGAGAGGAAAAGAGAGCAACTCCCTGAGAAATGATTTGATATTTTGTGAACAGTGTAGTGTTAAGGATTAAAAGATATGATAATTCTATTGCAGTCAGGTAATTTAAGCATATAAATTTCCCTTCAGTCCTGACAACCTCTTCATCAGGTAGAGAGCTCTGGTGCTTAGAGTACATATTGCATCTCTACTGCAGGGATTGCTTTCTCCTAGGCAAAAAATCTTGAAGCCTGGTGGATCACTGTTTCTTTGTAGATGTGCATGCACTCCAGTAGTCAGCTCTTGGGTAGACATGGAGACAGATAATATATGTAGAAACCAGTCAAATATGCTTTGCTGTCCTCTGATTGGAGCTGGGATTTATCATTATGTGCAGTTTATAGTAAAAGTAGGCTGTGACCTTTTGAAATATGCAAACATATTTTATCATTGTTACTATTTAGAAAGTAAAGCTTTAGCTCTGTATTCCACATTTCTAGCTGTTCTGACAGAGTTAAACTACAGACTCTATCTTCATAATGAACAATATAATTTTCAAGAAAAGCATTTAAATTAGTATGTAAGCAACCATTACAAAAAGTTAACTTTGACGAAAACCATTTTCATTGTAGTCTCTGATGCCTTCTTTGAAGCAAACATTATTTCTTTTAAAAAATATTTTATAAAATTATTTTTAATTGCTTGTCCCACCTGTGCTACTTTATTGTTGTAACATGCTGGGTAAACTCTCCATTGGAGAGGTTTCATTGTAACACTGATGCAGTTTCTGTTAATGTGTTCTCTGTTGCTTTATGAATATGCACATGCAGGTATATGCACATAGATTATTCTGATTCATTTAGGTATTCTGATGGATTTTTGTCTCATTATTGAGCTGTTAGTCTTGCTCCTGTGTGTGGCTTTTATTTTTATTTTACAAATACCCATCTGGCCACTGAAAACAAGTATTTGTTGATGGATTAGAAAGGTTCAAGGTTCTTGAAGTTTGCACGTCCTGTGAAAAAGACAGGTCAATTTTTTCTCTCTGGGCATCTGTCTCTCATAAGCTCATAAATTGTTCTTGAGGCTAGATAGAAAAAATACTGAAGGCAACATCATATTTAAGAGTTTAAATGTGCTGATTGGAGTGTCTCAGAGTCTAACCTCAGGCAAAAGGTCTCGTGTTCAGTCTTTTTGACTGATGTGGAGTGGTCCACTGTTAATAATTTAGTGTTGAGACCCACTAAATGAAAAATAGGAGACTCATAGCATCAGTATCACTGTTGATTTTTCGTAGAAAATATGAAATAGTTGCATTTTGATGTATGTTTCCATTCTTTACACACTTAACTGTTCTCTAATGTAGCCACTGCATCTGATTTTTTTCTTAATGAGCAATGTCTTTATATCTACAGAGCACAGTTTGCCCTGCAGGACCTTATGTTCATTTTCAGTTTGCTCTATTTGTGTAGTAAATAAAAAATGAGTAGCATTGCCATTAGCCATTTTATATGCATTACTCCTGACCATACTTGTGAGTAATCTGCTAAAGAATGTGCATGTTCTCAGTTTGTAGCAAAATGGGGCCTGTAATAATTTAATTTTTAAAATTTACCTAAAATGCATGCCAACAGAAGGAACCTTTGTTTAAGCAAGGCTTTTGATGGCTGTGTAAATCAACATGCTGTAGGTTTAGGTCCAATCTTTGTCAGAAGTGAGCATGTTGTACTTCACTCTCCCATTTTAGTAGGCATAAGAGGCAAAATGCAGGATAGATCATCTAGATTGTCTCCTGGAGTTCTGAAACTTATTTGCTTTAATAAAGGATCATTATTTTGCATTTTAGAACTTCAGAGTTCAATTTTGGCAAAGATGTATGAGGTAAACATTTCTTGTGTAACTTGAAGGATTGTTCAGTGAGGAGAATTGGTTTCTTAGCAAAATGTGACATCAAATGTGCACACAAAAAAGTTTTGAAAACTTATTTTTATTCTTTGGAAATAAGTGTATTTTCTGAAATGGTGTATAGTTCTTATAGATTTTACAGATAAACACATTCTTGTGAGGGTAAATAATTATGTATGTAGTCAGTAGTTGGCTGAAGATTTTGTCTTTTTTTTCAGAGAATGTGAATATCAGAGTGTTGAACAGCTGCTCTAGGATATGTAGCTCATTCAAAGTTCTAAGAGCTCAGAAGCAGCAGCGAGGAAACAACCTTTTATTGAGTGTTATGGTACTTTTTAAAACTTGTCTGGCTTGACTTTCTGTATTGTTTTTCTTCATTATGTTTTCCAGTGAGTACAGATACTTGATGGAACCATGATATTTCATAAACTATTTAAGTAAGAGAGACTGTAGAAACTAAAATAATTATTCAACTGTACAACTTACTATCCAGGCTATATATAGAATTTATAATTAGAATAACACTGAAGGTCAGATTTTAAGTGCTTGTGTTCTAGATCCATGAAAAAAAAATATAAAAATGATAGTTTGGATCAAAACAGGTATTAAACTCTTAAGCATTTACTGTGTCTTTGGAAATAGAATGAACTTTGGTAACAGCTGTTGTCTTGCTTACATTTCATGTTCACTAAAATAAAAATTTATAAAAGTGAGCATTTTAAACTCTTCTTAAGCTTCCTCAGATTGTGTTAACCTAGTTTTCCTGTATTAGTCTGAAATTGATGCTCAAACAGAGACGGGAGGGATAATTGGGCAATCACTGTGGCTTTGGAAAACACTGGTTTTGTCCCTGTTGAAGGGGTGATGTTTCCATTCTAATTGCCTCAGAAATGCTACCGTGTGTCCCTGTTTTAGTCTGATAATCTGAGCGCTAGTCAGTTTTTTGTTGCTGTCCACTCCTGTTTTTTTTTTTTCCCAACTGCAGTTCATATACTTTCTTCCTCTTATTAAAATATACTAAAAATATATTCTAAATGAGATACCTGTGAATCCGTAAACACCATTTTCCACATGTCAGTGTACCAGCTTTTCTCTTTAAACAGAAAGGCTGTGTTTGTGGTTTGGTAGAGGTAATAGAGGAGAAGGGGATTATGTTTCCTTACAACTGAAGATAATTAGGTTGTTTTAGTTAGGTTATCACATTAGCTATTAAAAAACGCATCAGTAAAGTGCACGTTGCACTTTCCCTGTCTCTTAATTTCCTTGGGTGATAACAGGGAAAAAATGTGTGGAACAGGACTCTCATTTTATTTTGAACTTAATACTCTGAAATTCAGCATGGTTACCAGGAGTTCCAATATGGGAGGTAAGGAAGTAATGAGACTAATTTCTTGTCTGAATTTGGAGATTGTTTTTTGTATGCATAAATGTGAATCTCCTTAAGATATGCAAGAATGTTCCATCTTTGCTTTTGTGGTATATCAAGCATACTGTAAAATTGCAAAAATTGGCCCTATTTGTTTGCAAACTGAGATGTCTCAGGCACGTTTGTGCTGCTTGCATGTCATGTGACGAAGTCTGAGGTAGCTTCTTTAACATCATCTAGGCTGAAGAGGGAAAAGAGGACACCAGGTTCCAGTCTTGGCTTCCTATGGAGTCTTCTGGGAGAAGTGTTCACAATGTCTGCATAAGGAACCCATCATAAGCAACTTGAATATTTCCTATTGATTAAAGTAACTGGTGTCACAAATGTGTTGGAACAAAGAAGTCAAATGCCTAGGAAATCACGGAGTATCAAGATACTGATTTTTATTCCAGTGATGGTTTCTGACTGTTACTTCCATGTTGCTCTTTGTATTATGCTTATAGATTGAAAAGCGAAAACTTCACAATGTACAAAAATTTGTAATGTAGGTAGGACTTAGAAGTCCCATTCTGTCAAACTGAAGCATAGAAGTTAATTCTTGTTCAAGGATACAACAAACTCTGCATCCCTGTTCCCATTTTTAACTTTTTTTTTCATTCCAGTCAGTGAAGAGAAAAGAATTTTGGTTGCTGGAAAAGGTTTTATCTGCCTATACTTTAAAGATAGATCCTAAAATCCCTTATAATTCCAGCTGTTTCTTTTATTTTTCTTTTCCTCTTCTGTCTCACTCTTTCCCCAAAGGATTGGCTCAACATTTCTAAATGTTAGGGGAGTTGGTTGTCCCTTTTTTTAAAGCAAGGCACTTGGAAAAGCAGGGTTATAACTATTACTTGACTTTGATGCTGAGCATGTACCTCCTTGCTTTCATGGAAGTGCTTTTTTTCATGGAGCCTAAAAGGAACTTGGTGAAGGCTAATTGTACTTCATTGATAGACCCCTTACTTTGCTACCAACTCTCATTACTTCCTTTTTATTTTATTATTTTTTTTATGGTTTGAATCTCAAAACAAAACAAAAAAATCTGATGGTTGAGTGAGCACAGCCAAACTGGCAGAACCTTCTTACACCCACCCCTAGTAGCCATAAGGTTTATTAGCCAAAGTGATGAATAAGAAAATGTGGATGTTGAGTGCATTACTTACCCCCTCTTTGCCCTGTACTTACATCTGTAAAGTAGAGGCTGAAATACTAAACCACACCAAATGCTGAACCTTAATGTATGTTGGTAAATCACTTACTATTGCCAAATACACTACAGAAATGCCTTGTTAATGTTACCTAAATTATGTCACTGGTCAAAAAATAAAATAAAATATGTATTGTGCTGCAGAATTTATGGTTCAGCATATTGATTTCCAGCTTGATGATCTTACAACATGCTAAAGTTGGTAGGGATCTGTGATAGCATTGATGTGTATAATTATAAATCAAAGACAAAAACGTTTCTGGCTCACGAATTCCAAAGCATGTTATTTGCTATATAGAGTTAAATTTCTCTTCCCATGCCCCAAGTAAATTGCAAATTAACGCTAATAAATCACATTGCAGCAGTTGGTAAGAAGTGAAAGTATATTAATAATTAAATAGTTCTTTTCCGCCACCCCTCCCCCTTCCTTTTTTATGTGGTGATTTTGTAGACTCAAAATCAGCATGTCTCATGCAGGCTATCTATAATATATAGTTGTTTCAAATCAGCTTTACTTACTGAGCTTTTTCTAGTAATGGAGCTCTGTCAGCAAAAAGCATATGCACCAACAAATGATGAACAATGGACTTGTGTCAAATGGAAGCTTGAAAGGTGCTTCTGTAGTTAAATGGATTAGTCTGCACCAGAAGTTCAAAACTCCTCAAGTGTAATTGTTTCTGAGAAAAGGTATCCCTGGATTGATAGGGGAGGCTAAGCAATGAGAGCTGGAGGAAGAACTACTTTATCAGAAGTGAGGGTTTACTAATCTACAAGAAGTAGACTTTCCTGTTACAAGATTGCTGGCTTGATGCTTCTGCAAGTTTTCTTCTTTTTTATCATGTGAAAGTTGCAAAGATTTAAATTTATGTCAGTGAAAGACACAGATATTTGGGGATTTTTTTCATACAAATTTAGCAAGCTTAATTCCATTTATGTGGCCATGTGCACCAGTAATTTGAAAATAATCTGTAGTATTTTTCATGCACTTTTAAAAAATGTTACTTCTTGTTTCAGTAGGAGTGTTAGCTATGAAACCAACTTAGTCTGCTATAGTTATTTTGCAATTTCACATTGAATAAGGTAGAGATTGCTATATAAAAGTAAAAAACCCTGCATGTAAATTGTAACTTCAGATAAATAGTGTTCTATTAGTGCTACTGATTAAATATTTCATGATTTATGTTGTCAATGTGTAAACCTCATGCAGAAGAAAATATTTACAGGGAAAGAAATGTACATTAGGAATTAAACTTTTGCAATATTTTTCCTTTTTTTGTTTGTATATCATTTTGGCTGTACTTAAAATGGGTGTGCCACAAGAGTGTTCAACAAAAGAATAGCTATAAGCAGGCAGGCTTTCACTGCTCCTCAGTCTTTCCATTGTGCCAGTTTTTCCTTCTCTTCTGCTTCTTTGCAATTGTTAGCCTTCATGTGAACTGAAAGGTACTTCAAAACGCTGGAAGAAAATAGTCTGAAAGCTTCATGTGCGTTTGCTTCATAGTAAAGAGAAGTGAAGAAGTTGAAGACTTTTTCCACTGACAGGTGTTTGTGTGTCAGAGCAATGAATGCTTTTGATGGCAAACCCACTTGCTTTTCTTCATTGTACTCTTCTTTCTAAATATTAAAAAAAAAGACAAATTCTGACAACAAAAATTCTCCAAACTGTATAATAGAAAGCTTGCTTTATTTATTTATATTTTATAAAAGGAGATATTTAAATTATTTCAATGGCTATTTACTTTCTTTTTGTGTGGGTGAAAAAAAACAGCACTTCAGCAGTGCCTGGAATGGTGAAGGCACTTTTTATTTGTATCCTCATTATGATACAAAAATATTGTAATCTGATGATTAGTTGGTACCAAATTTCATTGTTTTACAGAGTGCACACCGTCCTTTAAAATAATATGAAAGAGTTCCATCTTACAGAGCCTAAAACTATTCTAAATAACCACTTCTTTTTAAAGATTGTTTTCACATTTTTCAGTCCTTTGCTGCTAGTTGATTAGCATGGCGCATGGCTGTCATTAACTTAGTTTATTATCTGGCAAAAGACAGTAATTGAAGATTGTTTTGCAGGTGCTAAGTGTTCTGATCTTTGGTTGTTTTCATATGTTAAGCTGTGCAATGCAGTTGTATCATATGGAATTGCATATGCATCAACGGCACAGTCAAATCGACCATTTGGAAGAGATTAAAAACAAGAGTTGAAAAAATATGACTAAGTAAGCCTGTTCTGTCAAACATGAGAAAAACTCTTGCTGTTTAATATGAAAAAAGAGTTAACTAAATAAATTAATAACTCATTTGATTGAAACTAAGTTCATGTTTTCCTTCCATTAATGGTGGAAGTAATTTGAATGATGGCTAAAAATGGAATGAAAGTGAAGTCTGAACACACATAATGTGGGACTATTCATCCTTGAAGGAAATAGAAATAAATGCTATGTAAATTCTGCTACAGACCGAAACTGACCCAGTAGCAGTAAGAAGCCTTTTTGAGAGATATTTTTGATCAAACCACAATGGGCAGAAAAAACAAGTGTATAACTATAGAAAATTGGGTTACTTTGAGTGGGAAGTGAGCAGAAAGCATGTTTAATTTGAACTAGTTGTTCTCTTTTACCTCAAAGCAATCTCAATATGTATGGTCCAGTTTTCACTATCTAGCTTTTGTGGATAACTGTGAAAAATAGTTTTGCATTATCTTTATGGGTAAAAGAAGTATTATATCAGAATTTTTGGAACTCTTCACTTTTCTGTACAATATATCTAGAGGGCTGTTTTACAATATGCTTCCTTCCAAGCCTGATAAAAGTTTTTTGAAGGTCAGGATTTTGTTACTTGCACTTAATGCAAAAGAATTCACTAATAGGACATTTAAAATGGATTACCAAGTAACGTGTCTGCCTTATTACCACTGACTCCTGAAATAACAAGACTTCAGAAAGTCTCAACACAAAATATTGCACCCATTATGTCCTGCAGGAGCAGGGGAGTAAGGAGTTTGCTGCTGGGCTCTTTGAGTCACGCACTGGGGAAGGGAGCAGACATTTCCCAGCACAGTCCTGAGGACAGAGTTGCAGCAGCGGGCACATCCCTTCTGTGCTGGGCTCAGCCAGCCTGCTGCTTGTCACAGGGGCTCTGGAACAGCTTAGAGGCCAAGGTGTGAGCTCAAACTCCGGGTGTGGGTTGCAGCTGGGGAGTATTAGGGAAAGGTCAGATTCATTTGACTCCAGAGAATGCTCAATCCCCAAGAGTTTTGAAGAAGAGCCTGCGAAGACAAGTTAGGTGACGGGGCACCTGGACAGTGGATGCAGTGGCTGGTGAGAAGGAGCAGACTGGTTCCACAGAAACTCTTCTCATAACAAAGGTGAGTCTTGCATCGTGACTGTAGCTGCTGTATTGGTGCTAGCCTTTGTACTTTTCCTTTTTATTCACCCCAAAATCTTGAATGATATCTCTTGTAGAAATGACACAACCACAGGAAGGTGCAAACAGTGTTGTCCTGTGCTATTGCATAATAGAAGTATAAATTTAAAAAAGAAAGTAGATATTGAGGTGATGTGTATATGTAAATTTTGGCCTGGCTTCAGCATTGGCACAGTTGCTGTATATTTTTAACTACCACCTATACTGCAGTGATATGTGTGTGACCAGGAGTGCTGCTTGGAGGCTGAGGTAGCCCAGCAAATGGAGTTGAAAATAGGAAGATCTGAGTGGCCAAAGTGCTACATAAGTGCTAAGAGATGATGAGAGCCCTTGCATGCTCTGTCCTCCTTCAAAAAAAACCAAGGTAAAATGGTGGGACCTGGAGTCATGAAGTCACTTTGCACCATTTCCAATGTTTTCAGAAGTGGACTCTTTTCTGCCCGCCCCCATAGCTTCCTCTGGATGCTAAAGCTATAAACCAGGGATATGCCTGAGTAGAGCCAGTCACAGATGCTCTGCCAGCATGTGACTGGTGTGCTTGAGCTTTATCATTCCTGCTAACTGACCCTTTCACTAAAAGTTTAATAGGGGATAAATTCACATGTGAATTCATAATCCCCTCAGTTGTGCCAGAAGGATTCCTTAACAAGCAGGCAACAAAGAGAATCTTATACAGCTAGATATTTTTATTCCTCCTCCTCTTCTTTCTCTTTCCAAATTTATTGGGTAGACTACTTCAAGGATGTGTCTTTAACTGTCATCCCAATATTTATTTGTGCATAACCTAAACAAACAAAAGCAATATATTCAATGTGGCTTTCAGAGCAGTTCTATGCATGGAATTGAAAACATTTTTGAGCTTTTAAGTGCAATAGGTGGAAATACTATATTCTTCCAAATATTTATTATTTAGTATTTATCCTTACTCACTGTAATGTAAAAATAGTGCTTTCCTGGCAGGTATCTCTTGGAACTTAAATGAAATGTTTATTGTGCCACATTAGTTCGTGGGGCTCTTTTGTTATTTCAGAATTCTGGATATTGTTTGCTACTCTTACCTAAAGAAGCCTGTAAATGCAGATATTGTGAATTTTTTTAGTATGAGCCACTTTTAATCAGTTTAGTTACTGTTATTTTGATTTTGAGAAAATAAATTGTTTCTCCTAATGTTCTGTTAAAGTGCCTTTAAAATGATGATATCATCACTACTACATTTAAAAGCTTTGGGTTTGTAACATTTATTGAGCAGTGCTCATGGAAAGAATATAAAGGATGTCTACTTTTATAAAAGGACTCTGCTTTTTGCGGCCTGTGTGAAATAATGTTTAATTTTTAAAATTTGATATTATATTTCTGACATAGAAAACAAGGAAATATGCATCACCACTTTACAGCACTTGGTTTTTTGAACCAAAACCTACTGGTGTGTGCTAGTTTGAATAAAATGTCTTTCTAAGCTCTTATTCCAGAGCCCTAGCTTTTCATAATTTCATTGTGTATGCAACCAAGGTTGCACAGAGACGTTTCTTCTGGTTAAACTGTTCCTCCCCTATCAGTAGGCAACTATTAGGGAATACTTTTTTGCTGTGAGACCTGACACATTCTAGAGGTCTCTGTAACTTTAGAACTTGGCATTTCCTCAGTGGAACCAGTAAAAGGTGGCTTTGTTTTGTTAAACTTTAACAGAAGAAGGATGCAGATGTCTTTGGCAGGAAGAAATCCAGTGTGAGTATACAATCCTAGGGAAGGGGGGAATCTGTATGTGGGGTGTGTGTGTGAGTGTGATACAGGAAAGTCAGCTGCATGGAATCGCAGAAGTTAATAGTGAGGTGTTGCTCACAGCATCTGCTTCTGAGTAGTTGCAGGTTTTCTTTTTTGTTTTATTTTTTTCTTTAATATGAAAAATTGTGCACTGAAATATTTTAGCTTCTGAAATACAATGGATGTGTTATCTCTCAAAAATTCAGCAATGAATTTCTCTTCCCATTACTCTCTGCTTGTTCTTCTCCACCCACCTCAAGTAAAATTGTTTTGAGGACTGAGGATAAAATAGTTTCCCCTTAGAAATTTGCAGTTGCAACATCCTTAATTTGGAAGGAACTTTTTTAGTGAGGATTTTTCTGAGGTCTGAAAACAAATTCATCAGATTTGGGCAGCTGATAATGGAATGTTTTGGCACCTGCCATTAATGTCTTTGAACACCTATATGGTTACAGAGTATGTTTTCCAGCCTCAGAAAGCTTTAGATTCAGACAGGTCATAGTAGCATTCAGATACTGGTTGAAGATAGTAAAAAGAAGACAGAGCTGACAACATATAGTTTTATTTTTATTTTAAAAATTTATTTATTTTTTTAATTCTTAAATTTAGGTATTTATTCATTAATTATTTTAATTTTCTATTTAGCTCTATGACTAAGGGTTCATAATCATTCAGTATTTGTGACCAAGTACAGGGTTCCTCCCAGTGAAGCTTTAGAAAATGGAGTCCTAGGATACTTTCAACTTCAGTCCCAAACTGCTCCTTTCTCTTTATTGTTTAGGAAAAATTAACACCAGGTAAGAGAGCTGCATGTCCTAAAGTACTGCATTTTAGTTGATTGAAGAACACTTGCTTCAGAAAAGCAGCTTTGGCAAGCTTGGAGTGTAGATCTCCTTGCAGATCAGAATTAGGCAGCAGAATTAGGCACCTGCAGTGTCCTGGCAGTCACTGAAAAAATGCCTGAGGGCTTCATTGCTGTAACTTAGTTTTGATCCTATGCACTCATTGATTTCAAAATGCTTTCATAATTTCATGGTTGGTATAGAGGTACTAAATGTTGCTGTTTTGGTAGTGTTTTTTCTAGTACAGTAAATAGGAAGACATGTAGGTATACCTTTTTGTAAAGGTATGATTTTCATTCTGAGATTTTTAAATTATATATGAGCTTTCAGTATAAAGTTATAACAGCAGTTTGGGTGATCATTTTTATGAAAGTGATTGCTACAATAGTAGTTTATATAGTTTTCTTAAATGATAAGAATTTCCAATTCTGGGCGCAGCCTCGGTGCAAACTGTAGAGCAGTATCTTAAACTGCTTGGAGGAGATGATTAAAATCTTCCTCCAGAAATTAATACCACTGGATTTTTTACAGCACCTCTGAAATTCCCAGTGGTTTGCATTGATGAGTAGAAGAATTATCAGTCCTATTGCTATTGTCAATTTACAAGAAATTTAATAATTAATTCTTATTTCCTAAGTTAAGGATGAATATTTTTCCAAGAATAGATGGGAAAAAATCATCTTTCTTTTCGCACTCTGGAGTAGGATGTGATTACTAGTTTTTAGCCCTCCTCCTTTAACTCCTGGTTAAAGGACACAACCCAGTATCTTGTTGCTTCCCAGAAACTCTGTACCCTGTAGGCTGGGTGCTGTAATTGCACAGCAATGAACAGTTGGATGAGAATAATGGGGTATGTGAGAGGGTAACCCCTGGAAGGGAAGGCTTGGGATTCTTCAGGACTAGGAGCTGTGGGATGTGGTTTGACTTGGTACACACTGCTTGTAGGGTGTAGTGGTAAACTTTCACCGTGTGTTATTTCAGCAGGATATCTGATGCCTTCCTGTGTTCTGCTGGACTGCTGTTGTTTATTTTCCCTTGGGTAGATCGGACGTAACTGAGACTGCGTCTCTGTTAGTGGTTTTATTTGACAGCAATGAAATTTGAAAGCAAATCCCCCAGAAGTCCCTGCTTGCTGATCACTGATTTGTTCCACAAACTGGGTTTAAACTCTTTTTGGAGAAAACTAGACTAAACTGAAAGCTGGAGTCTAGGTTTGCACAAGGCAAGCGTTAACCTCCAGTGAAGTCATCATGATTGAGACCTTTGAATATCTTCAAACTGTGTGGGTAATGGCCCTGATGCTCTTACCTTGTTTTTTGGGGAGAGGATTTTGCAGGAGATGAATAAAGGAGTACAGTAGTTTCACGAATATAAGCCGCACCTTTTTCATTGAAGAATCCAGCCTACCCCAGTGGTGCGGCTTATATTCAGGTGCGGCTTATCTATGGACAAATCCCAGTGAAACGCCAACCCGGAAGTGAGAGCTGGCCAAACAGAGTGGCAAGTGGGCGCCCCGCCACCTCTGCCGCGCGGAGTTTTAAAAAAAAAAAAAAAAGGCGCGGCTTATATTCGGGTGCGGCTTATATATGGACAAATCCCGTGGTCTTCCCAGCTACCCAGAAGTGCGGCTTATATTCAGGTGCGGCTTATAATCGTGAAATTACTGTAAGTATCTTGACAGATTATTGGAATTGTAAAGACAATGTCAGCTTTCTGTTTCTGACACCTAAGATGTATTTAGGCCAGAATTGCTTTGTTGCTGTGTTAGGCAGCACGTTGCAGCTTGTTTTTCAATAACTGCTACAAGTATACATATGTAAATATATGTATTCTCAGTCCTGGTGAGGCACATCTGGAGTTCTATGTCCACTTCTGGGCTCCTTGGTACCAAAAATATAAGGAGCTTCTGGAGAGGGTCTCGTGGGGGCCATAAAGGTGAGACTGGAGGGACTGGAGCATCTGTTGGATGAGGAGAGACTGTGGGAGCTGCACCTGTTTAGTCTGAAAAGAGAAGGCTGAGAGGGAATCTCATCAATCTCATCAATCCATACAAACATATCGAAGGTGGGTGTCAGGGGGATGCTGCCAGACCCTTTTCAGTGGTGCCCAGAATCAGGACAAGGAGCAGTGGCTGTAAACTGAAACACAAGAAGCTCCACCTCCACAGCAGGAAGAACTTCTTTCCATTGAGGGTGGCAGAGCAGTGGAACAGGCTGCCCAGGGAGGCAGTAGTGCCAGCTGTGCCACAAAATCGTGAGACATTTTTTAGCTAGCAGTCACTTCATCTGTACTCAATTCATGCACCTCTGAAAAGCAACACACAAATTAAAAATTCTAGACCAACTGGAAAAGAAACCAAATTAATTTAAGTTCATCTTCTCAGGCTTTCTCCTTCAGTGATGAAATTGATTGCAGTTTTTACAAAACTACAGGAGCATTCTTTCAAAATGTAAATATCTTTGTCATTGCCATCTGTGGGTTTTAGGGTGTGTTAAAACTCTTCTTTTGCACCATGTCACAGGCTTTTTGTAGGGCCTGTGTTTCTTTGGGTGGATGGCACATTGCCAAAGGCTAACTATATTGCTAGTAAAATAGTGCTTTACAGAACTTCTGTGGAAATCACACTTCCACTCTTTTATTCCAACTAGAGTTTCTTTTTTGGCCTCTTTTTTTAATGCTTTTAGTGGATGTGCTTCCTACAATCTATCTAACAAAACAATAAAAATACAATCTAATTCTGATAAATGGGCAATAGCACTCATGGTATACTTTTCATTTATCAAGACACAAAGCTTTCTGAAAAATTCTGTTTCATATTATTAATACTAAATTTAATTTGCTATATAATTAATTTTAACATTAATTAAGTAACTAATATATTAATTCTTCCCCTTTTTTCATTCTGTACACACATTATGCAATAGCAGTATATTAGAGGTAGCTTTGTAATTTAAAGGATTTTCTTTGCCATCTTGTCAACACTGGTCATTGCCCAAACCATGCTACAGTATTCTTCAGTAATATAATTTGTTTTGATATTTAAACTAATATTATAAATTTTTAAACTCTCCTGGTCCTAAATCTGTAAATTAATTTGCAAGGGGCATGAAGGGACAACTAAGTGATTGTGTTACATTTTTTAACCATGCAAAGTTTGATGTATATTTTATGACATAGCTACTGGTGCACTAGTCTTCAGGAAAAATGTAAGCAAATGGAAGTTATAAAGGGAGTTTTATTGGCTGAGCTGCATAGAAACAGAGTAAAAGTCTTCTTGCAACTCTCAGAGATGCTGCTTGGCTTTTTTGACTGTTAATAATACCACCAGCTATTTCTCTGAATTTCTATTATTTATTGAATTTTTCTGTGTCTGTGATGGTAAAGCAACTAGGAAGGGATTATGCTGAGAAGACACATTCAGTGTGCTGTGGCAAATGTTTAACTTGTTTTGTTCAGTGTTATATTGCAACTTTTCTAATACCATTGTGGTCATCTGTAATTGTTTGGGTATCTGGTGTGCATTATTTCGAGCCATTTTAATGAAATATTACAGTTATTAACTATGGCTACTGGTTTATAGTGGCTGTAATCCTTGAATGTTGTCTGTTATTGTAGTTTAGGACCACTTTGTTCGAGCATTAGCCACCTTCTGGTTTGCATCAAGGTGGCTGTCTAATGGATCATTAACTGCTAGTGAGCCCGGGTCCTTGGGGACTTGCTGGGTACAGCACTTGTGGTATGAGAAGTAAAGCTTATAGAGAAGAAATCTGAATTAATGCACCCTGATGCAGTGTGAAATGAAATTACTCTGTCCTCATAATATCCTGAGGTTTGCTATAACACTTTGTGGCTACGGGTGCAGTGTGTTTTACATGCTGGCAGTGGGCAGGTGTTGATGAAGTGGACACTCCTGAGGCAAACACCACTGTTCCCTCCTCTGTTCAACATGCTGATCTCAGGGCTGCTTTCTTGGTAGGTATTTATTGCCTCCTGGAGAAAAGTGTTTTTATTCTCCTCACTAACATTGAAGACAACACAGTAACAGTTATAGGTGGGTTATGTTTTTCTCCCCCACATTTTTCTCCTGTGGATGCTTCCCCCTCCAACTCTCCTTCAAAGAAATGTGGAGTGCTAGCAATGTCTGAAGAGCACCAGATGAAAGGGGAGTTCATATCTGTGTGTGTTTTTTGGTAATCTGCACTTTTCTGAGGCCTCCTTCTTCTATTCCTGGCCTTCCAATAGTACATTTAGCATCTGAAATTCCCTTTGTTGGAGATGGTTCCATGGTTAGATCAGTCCCAAGCCTTGCTTCTTAGCCTCAGTGTGATAGTTGGAGGCGACAAAGGGATTCCTCTCAAGGTTTCTAATTAAGAATATCTTCTTGGTGGATTAGGATTTCCACTGAGCTGTTCAGAGGTTGGTAAGAGGTGATGCCAGACTCCTGAGAAGTGTTCAGGTATTAGGAGAGGGCTAAATATTTGGTCTTCTTCCTCTTTAGTCCTGTTTATGGAATTGTGTGTGTTTTGTACGTTTCTACCAGATAATAATTCTAGATGTATTTACCTGTATTTTAAAATTCAGCTCAGAGAGACTTCTACTGTGGCTCTGACCTTACTGAAATTCTTGTGTGAGCCAATACATAGTAAATGTCACAGTTAAGGATAAGAGAGATTTTTACTACAAATTGCTGCCATGGTTTATCAAGTATGAAGTCAGCACTTTTTCTTAACTTAGAATTTCATTTAGCTGTCTTAATTAAGGAAGAGCAGCATGTACTGAAAAAGACTGCTTCAGTCCCTCAAAGTATGAGTGTGGACTGTAAATACTAATTACAGAGTTGAATCTTACTTGCAAGGGGATCTAAATATTAAACTTCAGTGCTCAAGCAAAAAAGATTTATCAGTATTTGGCAAAAAGTAAATGTCCCAACACCTTTCTCAGAGGCAGAAGTACTCCTTTAAGCAATCTGTGTGATGAGATAAATCAGTACAGAAGGCTGGAGTTGCTATTGGATTAATCTGTTTAAAATTGAGATGGCTATGTGCCTGTTGGTTTTGACTGACATAAGAAAGTTATTTTCAGGATATTTTCAGCAAATACTGTGACCCAATTATTTGACTGGTTCTTTTGGTTGGACATGCCATTAGCATATTGGTAAATTTAAAACTGACATATTTATTCTAAATTAAATAGGAGGACAATGCAAATGCCAATACATTTTGAGGGAAAATGAAGACAAAATGGTGGAAACAGGAAGTAGAATAATCCTTAGAAATGTCGGATTTTTTTTTTTTTTTTGTTGTTGTTGTTTTTTTTTTTGCAGTGGGGGATTGGAGAAAAGGGGAGTTGCATTTCATTATCTGTAACTGCCTGCTTGCATGTTCCCGAGCACATGGAGGTATGGGTTGGAACAAACGACACAGTTCTCAATTGTACCCTGTTGATACACAATTTTAATTGCCAGGATTTAGTTAGCAGACTAACACACAGAGCTATGCTTTAAAAGCTCAGGATTTGTATCTCTTTAGTTACCTATTACGACTGAATTCTGAATATATTTTGTCACTGTTAGATTTTCCTAATCTGTAAAATTACTTTTCTGTAAAAATGTTGTTTTTAATGTTTGATAATTGCAAAATTGATATAAAACCACATTGCTCCTTGACTTCAAAGAGTTCATTTGACCCTTTTGACTCAAGCCCTTGGCTCTAAGATGCGTCAAATTAAGCTGTTGTTGTTTTGCTCCCCCCTCCCTCCATTAGCAATCATTCTGTTGTACACAGTACGTGATAAATCAATGGCAGGAGCTTTAGAGTTGCCATAACATGACATTACCTATCAGCTCGTCAAGTCTGTGTTGACTCTGCGCCTTTTAGGCTGTATATTTCTTCAAAGTCTAGTGCCAGTTACTTAGTCAGCTCTAACTAATTTCAGAGTGGAAGGGAAACTTTACTGGAGTGCTGTTTGGGATCTGCTTTTTAATCCTGGTCTGTTTAATGTTTGCCTCCTGACATTCTAGGCCAGACATCATTTTAATGGTATGTGTGGTGATAAAGCCAATAAACTGTCAAGATGATTGATAATCTAAGCATTATAGCAATATGACTTTCCTGTTCTCCTCTGTGCTTTAGATGATGGTTTCCAAATTGAATTCTTACAGTGTGCTGTATGCTTGTTGGAGAGTCTCTGAACAAACAGTTGGAAGGAGCAAGCACTCACTAATGCAGGCTTTTAGATTTAAATTTCTGTTATTATTGGAAGGACTTTTAATTTGGGAAATGTTAAGTGGGAATTCTAACATTTTAGTAGGCTTGGTCTCTAAATTTTTGAAATTCTGTTATTTTAATGGCCACCTGGGATGAGTCTTAAAATTTCATGTGGCAGATTTCTTTATCTGTACTGTCTTTCAACTAGAGATAACAAAGAGCAGTGCAGTGTGTGCAGGGCTTCTGTGTTCCCTTAAGCAAATTCAGCAGCCGTTTTTCATCATCTTAATGGAAAGTCATTGATCAGACTTGCTCACTTTTTATTTTGGGGAGCTTGGAGGCAATTGATTTGGATTATTTTTGCATGATGCCTAAAATTAATGGTTTTCATCTTGTACTTTTGTGCTGGCCCCTGGACAGTGACAGGACCAGGACAAAAGAATGATAGATATTTATGTTTTGGAGCTGCTCTGCTCCTTTTTTCTTTTTTTTTTTTTTTTTTTTTTTTTTTTTTTTTTTTTTTTTTTTTTTTTTTTTTGTTCAAGTTTGCCAGCACATCAGTTTCCCGTTTGTATCCATTTATTTTTCTTTAAGCAGAAGTTAGCACTCCTGCACTGGCTGAAGAAATTTTGCACAGGTAATCCTCATTAACATGCATCAGTTGATAAATTTTGCATACTTTTGTGATCCCTTCTGGAATGAGGTCAAAGCTAATTGATATTTTTACTTAAGCCATGTATGTTTTCTTTTGACCAAAAATGCCATTGCAGCCATACCCCATATTCTGGTGATTTCATTGCAAATATTTCTTGAGTGATATTTAAGCTTTGGGCAGTAAGTGCTGTTTTCTGCCCAGTTTTGCTATAAACATTTCCCCATTGAAATTAATTGTATTATATAGATGAATGTAACGTGGTGCTGTATTAGTGAAACAAACCTTTATTCAGTAGACTTTTCACTGCATAGTCAGCATGAATGATTTGGGCTTTGGATTAAGCTGTTTTTGTTGGGACCAATCAAACTGAAAAGTCACGTGTGGATTGATGTGCCCGCAGCAGTGGTGCCCTCACTGCTCCCTGCATGTGCTGGAAGATGTCTCCTTCAGCTCTTGGTGCTGGGGATAGAGTCCTGTGACACTGCCATTCCTATGGAACTGCTGCTTTGAGCACTGAGCATCTGGAAAGGCACATGGAGATCCCTGCAAAGGCTGTTGACCCATGTGGAAAGTCTGTGGGTTAACCAGACTGGTGAAAGGCGTTTTGTGTCAATAGGAGCTAGATTAGAGATGGTAGCTTGAGAACTTTGTTAATTCTACATTTGATGCATATTTTTAGTGCAGTCAGCTCTGTGAGAAGAATCTGTCCCTGTTTATACCTCTAGGGTGGCTCTCCAAAAGGAGTCTTTTGCTTTCAGCTTTGTCTTTGTTCTTTCACCTCCTTTCCTCTTCCTACAGTCATCCCATCTTTTATCCACTGACACTTTGCCCGTTTAAGTTGTGCTTCTTTTATGTTGCCAGGATGATCTAGTGTGTTGCTGTGTTCACAAAATTGCACAAAAGCACTCTGTTGAACAACGGGGATAGACCAGGAATGATTTTGAGAGATATTCCAGAGAATGGATTGGTAAGGAACTTGGGGGTTTATTGCATCCTCTAACAGCAAGGAAACTTCCGGATTTAATCCAAACCAGGAAACAGACCTGACGTATGGTGAATCTTTTAGGTAGGCTTTGCCCAATCTTCAGGAGAAATTTGTCTGTGTTTCAGGGATCTTTCTAAGGTGTCTTGTTTTGCCTCTCTACTTTTTGTAGAGCTTGCTTTTTATTCCAGGAAGGACTGGAATAAAGTAGTGTTTGCTGATACTGAAGCCCTCAATTTTTGGGGGAACAGCTGGGCTTAAGCCAGAATAAATAGAAGGTTCTATTAAGATTCAGGCAGGTGGAGAATGGGTGTTGACAGCTATGATGGCCGGATTAAATCGATTGTGTACTCCTTGGAATAACATTTCTTAGAATTTTTGAGTCCAATTCTAGTTGTGTCACTCTCCTGAAAAAAATGAAGCTAAACTGGCCATATTTTCTTTGCAATCCAAAGACTTCCCAATGCAACATTGAACTTGTTCTCATCCACAGGCATAAAAGGCTGAAGCCTAATTTATTCCTGAAAAATTAGAGCTTGTGTTTTGCAAAAACAACTGGGGAACAGTGAACTAAGTATAAACACACTACTGCAGTGTGCTATTACAATTTTATTTCATCAGGTTTTAAAAGACTTTTATAGTCATTTTAATCAGTACTTGCTTAAAACAAGAAAAAGATTCCCCAGTAAATTTCTTTACTCTTATTTGCATGATTTCTATGGTGTTTTTTTCTTCTTTTATTTTTTCTTTTTAATTTCTTTTTGTAACAGTGATTATTAAAAACCCAGAAGTTTAATAATGGCTTGTCTACTGAAGCAAGTGAAAACTGTTCCAGAATATATTTGGTTATGTTTGAACAGATTTCTTGTCTCCCTAGATGTTCCTGGATTGACCTTTTATTTTTTTCATTTTATTTCCTCCCAAGGGAAGACTGGTGGAGGCCAACTGTACAGTGGAGTGATAGAAGCAAACCATGAATTTATAATGTGAGCAAAGAATCTTAGACATGCAGGGAAATGATGCATCTATTTAATTGGTTCTCCCCACCTTCCCTGTCCAGCTGCATCTAAGATGGTGTACACAGCTTCATGGTGTCAATAAAAATTTTGTCTTCTTTTAAAACTGACTTTTAACTTTGCTGGCATGTGATATGTTGATAAGAAGGAAAAAAAAAAGTCTATGGTAACATTGTTTGCTATTGTTCACCTGTTGTTTCTGTCATGTATGTTATAGTGATTGAGAGGCATTACCTTTTTCTTATTTAATGGCTTTAAAATCTGTAGTTCTATGGCATGTGGTTCTTATATGTCTGCTATAACCAAATTAGTAGATTCACTTAAAAAGATGCGTTTGTACTGTACCTGATTTTGTTGTCTAATTTGAAAAAAGCAAGGTACCTTGAGATCTTCAGCTGCAGTTTTTGTGTAACTGGACATTATTTTATGTGAAAGGGAAAAAAATGCAACATTTTTCTTTCTTCCTAGCCATACATCATATTCTTACTTTTCTTGACTATCTCTAAAACAATGTAGGCAGCCACTTTGTAACTGTTCTAGAAGTTGCGCATTAAGCGTTCAGCTGTGTAGGTAATGATGATTGTGCAGAATTGAGCACTGCTTGTGTATTCACTGCTAATAGCTCCCCATCGTTGGGTCGATTTGTACTGGGTTTTTTTTTCCCTTCGGATGAAAGATGGTTTTGTGTAGATATTATTTCATCCATTTCGCCCCAGGAAAGACATTAGTAATTTATAAATAAAATACATATAAAAACAGGAGAAATCAAGTGGTAGAATTTTTACATCAAAGGTGCTACTAATTTCAGTATTGTGAAGTGAAGTTGAAATAGTTTTTCTTACTGACTTCTCAGCTGTTGAATTTTAGGACTTAGGAAAGTTTATTAATTCATGTAACTTGTGTAGAGGAGAAGTCCTGGTTGGGTCTCTGATCTGTTAGAAAAGAGAGCAATAAACATCTTGGTTTTTGAGCTTTGGATTGTGTACTCAGCCAGCATATTTAGGCTGTGCTTTATGTGATGGGGAGCTCAACTGTGGCTCCATATAGCTGCACGGAAGTGAGAGCTTGAAAATAATGGGTTGTGATCTTCTTAAAATTTATTTTATTTCTTTATTAACAAGTGGGGTTTGGTAAGAATTTTCTTTTTTTTTCTTCCCCTTCTTTGGAGTGGCGATGAAGCTGGGTGAAGCTCTTGAAGGTCCTACTGTCTGTCCCAAATAGTGGATATGAAAATTAGAATTTTTTACAAGACCTTTCTAATTCTGTATCTGATTGTCCATTAGATTTCAATGCTGTAATTTAGTCTGGTATCTTCTGATTGTTTAAAGTTATAGATCCCTACTTAAATGTAGGCATTTTTTTCTTAGATTATTTCCCCCCTACCCAATCCTTTAGGTATTGTTTTATTGTTAGGCATTCTCCTACTTTCCTTAGGATTTATTTGCTTGATTTGTGGACTCTCTGTTGCCTGAAGTTTAGAGAAGCTGACTACATTCTGTTTCTGCAATATTTTTTGAAAAGTTACTTGTTTTCATAGTGTTTTCATATTTGAATGATGAAGGATCTGCTGATAAACTAACAAATAGGGGCAGATTGAAAATCTTGAATCATATTCCCAGCTGAAAGTCACCCTAGGGATTAGTTGAGCAAAATCTCTAGGAGAGTTGTTTTTTTTTTGTTTGTTTTTTTTTTAAGAGGAGAAAGATGTTTAGTTTGTGTTATCTTTTAAAATAAAACTTACAAGCTAATGACTATTGATCAGAATAGTTTTCTCCAAGTAGTTGTAGAAAGAGTACATAAAGTGTGGTATGTCCTTGATCAGATCTGTTCAGTGAGAAGGCAATATTGTGCAGTAGTTGTTTGAAGGGGTGCAGTTGTGTGTTCAGGGGGGACCCAGGTCCTGCTCTGTGCCCCACAGTGCTGTTCTGGAGCCCAGTGGTGTTGGGGTTTGTGTGATCTGTCCATGGTAGCTCTGCTGTACGTTGTCCGTCTCGTTTCCTCCAGGCCCAAAGACATGGCTTGGTTTCACAGTGGGGTGTACAGTTTCCTCTGAGAGAGTGATAAAGCAAAAGAACATTTTTATTCTAGATAAAACCCTGAAGGAAAGAACTTGGAAAGATCTCTACATGCTGCTTTTCAAGTCAAGTAGTTAATTTCTGGCTGTGGCCAGTAATAGGGCTCTGAGCTTGGTACTTGGAAAATGAATGACTGCTTTGTGGCTGTATATTTCTGCTGCAATTTTTCTCTATGCTCTTTAACAACAACTATTTGAGTATTGATCTGCTAGTGCCTAATAGCTTAGAAACACTGTGAATGTGATATGAGGATTAGAAAACTATGCCCCTAAACCCAAAAGCATTGAATACATATATATTCTTCTCCTTGTGATTTAGTTCTGATTGAAATTTATGGTACTGGTCATATGAGTAAAATTATAGGATGGTGACTCTGAGTGCTTTTTATATGTCTAGAAAAGCATGTGGGATACAAGAATGTGATTAAGTGAACTATAATAAATTGCTTACTTTGCAAAATTGGTCACCAATTATTAAGTAGGACTATTTAGACTGTTTAAACATAGAAGGAAAACTGGATAGGGTTCAAAGTACACAAAAATGCTTTGTTTTGCTTAGCTGATCAATAGAAGAGAACAACTCTGTGTGGTTTTGCTTTACATTAAAAAAAAAATCAACCCTTACCATAAATTGTTAGGCATGGGGATTTTTTTTGTGTCAGTCAAAATAATTTTTCAACAGAGCATGAAAATGGAAGACTGAGAATCTGAATGGTTCTGCTTTAGAATCACACTGAAAGTTTTTTATTTTATGTAAATAGAGATTGATGGAACATTTTACACAGAGTGCAGGTTTTTGACAAAAAGTATTGATGGTTGCTTTCAGTAAGTGTTACTGGAGATGACAGAACATTGCATTTTAAGATGAATTACAGTAGAAACTCCCTCTTTGGGAATGTCATACATTTTATTTCATCTGTTGTTTTGAGAAAGAATGACTAAAGTCATAAATACCACAGACTGATCTCTCTTCCCTTAACATCTTATAGATCTTGCATTAGTTTGCAGTGCTTAGTAGAAGTATATTAAAATAATTAGAAAGCTGCATTGTGTTTGCTAAGATCTACTTACTCTGGGTTTTTAAGTGTCAACTTGTTTTGATGCTAATCCTAAAGGAATGGCCCTTTGATTTTTATATTTGCTGATATTTAAACCTTCAGAAAAAAAAAATGCTTTGTCTGATGCATTTGGAGGCAAATTAAATTCAGAGGTCTGGTTTGAGTGATATGAGACTTCTTTCTTCAAAAGCAAGTTGATCAACTTTACAGCACCCAATGCTAAATTTTCAATTAACACTTCCAAAAGCATTGCGATGTCTGTAAACAGAGGAGACGTTTTCAAAATGTTTTGTCCTGCAACAGTGCATGGTTTTGCTGAAATCTCTCTTGAAGAGATAACAGAAAACCAGACACCTGGGATGGCTGAATTCCTAGAACTGAAAATGCAAGTGGGATTTGGATAGCGAAGTGAGATGATTTAGGCAAATGGGAATTGTAAGCAGCTTGCTGGAAGATCAATTATGTCATAAATGTACATTTGCATTTTGTATTGTAAATGTTTTAAAATATTCTTATTGTTAAATTAGTTTTAGCCCAAACAAGAGGTATTTTCTCTGCATTGTTTGAGATTGCTGCTTTCAAATCCTGTGGAATTCACCATCCCACCCCACTGCAATTCCTTAAAAAGACAGAAGGGAGGTTTGAGAAAACATTGTGCAGTTGTGAGTGCCAGTATTAAGGAAATTTCAAGAGAGAACACAATGTGAACTTGGACTCCTCTGTGGGTTTCATAGCTGATAATGACAGCTTGAAGAGAAAGACTAGATGTCTTCCTGGAAGAGTGATAGGTTTAGCATAGATCAGCTTCTGGGTGTATTTTTCAAACCTTTTAAAGAATGTTCTCTTTTCTGAATAATGAAAGAGCGATAGTGACATTTTAATGATGAATTTATGTGTAAAAGGGAATATAGCCAAAAGGGTATTGTCACCCTAAAGAAAAAAAAACAACAAACTTGTGTAAAGGAGGCTCATGCTTTAGAAAGGATCATGGAGAAAGTGACAAATCAAGTATCAACAGTAAAACTGAACTTCTCAGAGATGCTACATTTCTATGTTACCATTCCAATACCACTTCTCACTGCTTACTGAAAATCAGCTGTTTCTTGCCTGCAACTTGATTATTTGGTTATCTCGGTTATCTTCTGGATTTTTCTTTATTTACTTCTATGCTGCTGAAAATGATTCCTTGGAAAAGAAAGTTATTTTGGATTATCATTCTTCCCACAATGCGTATTTCTTATTGCTGCTTTGATGGAAAAACATTACTTTTGTTTTTTTTTTTCTTTAAATGTAATAATTTTCCCTGTTCTTACAATATAAAATTGCCCCAAATTATTTTGAAACCTAGATAGATATGGATCTATTTCATATATTGATTCTTTTCTTTCACCACTTAATGGCTTCTTTTAACAATATTATGGTCTCCTGGCTTGGATCCATGCTCTAAGCTGAACTGAGGAACATGCCATTGAACCGTGGCTATTCAGTTGTTTAACAGACTAAGCCCATCCCTTTTCCCAAATCCCCTGTGGCCTTCCATATTTGAATAGTGAGCACCAGTCAGGTAATTATTAGATAACAAGGCATAGGCATCTTTTTAACTATTGAGGAACTGGTTAAATATGCATAAGGTTTATTGGTATTTATAGGAATTTGTCTTTTACAATGGACTGAAGCTTGTCACTCAGTGTCTTGCAGTATTCAATAGGTTATCCTCTTGTTTAGTTTATAGATCCTCAATTGACTTGATGGCCTCATTTTCCTTGCATGTTGCTGACCTGAGATAGAACATATGGAAACTTCTCCCTGACTACTCTGCTCAAGGACTGTCATTGTTTCTGCTGCATCAGTGTCCAGCAGCTAGGCCTGAAACAACCCTTTTCCCCAGGTAGAGCACTGGTTTCCCAGCTCCTCCAATGAATTTTTTCCTTTCTCCATAAGAAAACAACCTGGCAAATTGTAGCAAGCTGTTGTTTTATAGCAGGCAATGTCGTGAAATGAATCATGCCTTTTAAAAAAATGTCAATTTATTAATGTCTGGATAATCAAACTTAGTTGGAGAAAAGAAATTAATAATCAGCTGCTAAGAATGGTCCTCTACTGTTGCCAGGCTTGAGGAAAATGTAAAACTTTGTGGAAGAAAAAGGCATTTCCCTATTCTGTAAATGTCCTAAAAATTCCAAATGTATTAGAGTCAACTCCAGGACAAGATTTAAACAGACATTTCAAGGGGACCTTAACCCATGAAATCATCCTATCCTGCAGCCAAAACTCCACCTTCTAACTCCTGAATAAATAGAATCTCATGACAGAATAATTCATCTCCAGTCATGAAAGCATCAGCTTTAAACGACAGCTTGTAGAGACCCTGTGCTTGTTAGGGCCAGATCAGCAGCCCAGATGCCTTGAATGTAAACTCATGAAGGGAAGATTAATTTATCTGTCATCCTATGCTTTGACAGTTGTTGTAAATCTGATTTAGCTCTGAGCAGAAATAGGGGGACCTTTGAATTTATAAGGGTGATACTAAGAAAACCTAACCTAGGCTCTGTGAGCCTTGAAGAAACAACATGTACAGTAATTTCACAACTATAAGCTGCACCTGATTATAAGCTGCACATCCGGGCAGCCAGGTAGACCACGGGATTTGTCCATAGATAAGTTGCAC
>VRYO01001366.1:12933492-13005507 GCA_009812075.1 Sialia sialis
GACTCAATGAGATCCTGAGTAATCTTTAGGCATAAAAAACAAACAAAAAAAAGTGGGCAAGGCTCACTTTCTACTGGCAGTGTGTGTGCACTAGTGTGGTAGTCCACTGGAACTCTGTGTGGTGAACAGAAGCAGAAGCAAGACTGTGTTTATTGATCAGGGATAGCAGACAGCTCCATAAACCAAATATGTGTACTCTTATTGAAAATATGTAGACACTGTTTTTAGAACAGAAGATATTTTTTACCTTTTTAGAAATTTATAAAGCTGTCAGACTGATTTATTATGAAATGATGCTGTGGGCAGGTTTTATACATCTATGACAGTATATTTGCAAAATCTGAATGAAATTTTTGATAGTCATGGGTTGGAGGTGGGCTGTTGTCTTACAGTAGGAGCATTTGTCTGAGGAATCAGAACTGGTCATTAAAGCCAGGAAAAGTTTTTCTGATTAGTGCTGCTCTGCTACTATTTTGTGCACTGTGGAAACTGAGCAATAGAGTGTCTTCTTCCTTATTCCACATGCTCCAAATTAAACATAGTACAATACTGTGGAAATTTGATTCTCACTTTCATATCAAAAAAATTGAAAATAAATATGTAGCACCTCAAAAACCTGAGCTGCCTAGGGTAGAATGGTGCTGTTTTGGGGGATTGTTTAAGGGCATCTGCAATTCTGTGCTATCTGCTGTGACTGTTCAGTGAGAAGAAGGCTTTAATCTTTATGGAAGTGATTTAGAGTTGATTTATAGCTGAATTCAGACTATACAAAACTTATGAAAACCTGCTTGTAGCATACTACTTCACAGACAGCTGAGGTCTCTAAATGTGTATCATTACTCTGCAGAGCTAGATTGCAGTGAAATACATGATTTCTGTCCACCAGGAGGATGGCAACTCTGCCTTTTCTTGGCGATGAGGAGGTGACCTAGGTGTGAACTGCTTCTCTGTTGGGCTAGAAGTGAGCCATGGTGTGAAAAATAACTTTCCTCCTCAACAGGATAGAATACTGAGCTCCTTTCCCACTTCTTTACTTCCTACTGCATCACCTGCTAATTTGGGATCTCACATCTGGTTTTGTCAAGCTGGTAGCGAGTCAGAGACATCACCTTGTTGCAAGCTTTCAGCAAAAGTTGGTCTGTTTTACTCTCTGCATATTGCAGGGCTGTTAGCTCAGTCTGGAGCTACCATAAGGAAGCTGATTGCCTGGGTCAGTGCGGTCTTTGCCTTCTGATTCTTTGCAGAATCCACTTCAGTGGAGGGTCAACCAACCTGCTGCTGCTTGCTTTGCAAATAGTTCAAGAGGGATCTTCTCTGACTTTTAATGAAATAAAAAGGTGTGTATCCCTTTTGATTCAGTTGTTGAATGAATTATTTAGCACCAAAAAAGTATAAAAATTATTTATGTCCCTGTGTTTTAAAACTTCTAAAAAAAAAGTGAGGTAGAATTCTCCTGCTGTCTTCTCTAGTAGTGGAAAATACTATTAAGGTGGAAATGATTTAAAAACCCAAACCCTCAGTTTTTCAGGTGTGAATGTTAGAGTAGTTGTAGAACTATTAAAGTTTAGGTACGTTTATGACAAGTTAGTTGCTTGCACTCTATGGATTCTGAACGGCTTAGCATTACACCAAAGTTGGTTTTTAGGATTTCTTTTTATGAAGTTTTGATGTTTTTTTTTTCCCTCCAATGATAATGAGGTAGAGTAGCTTAATTAGAGTTCTGTAACTGAGGTTTGTTCTAGAGTGCAAGCATGAGATTTTTATGGGTTTACTATAACTACAGATGTAAAGACGAAGACACGTGAAGATGGCATTATGTAACTGAAGTTAGAGTCCGACATCAAATCTGAGGTAATTTATTCTTTTGAATACTTCAGTTTGATTCACAACAGATCTGATTTTAATTTCAGGTGTAGCCTGAGTTAGATTTGTAGAAATAAAAATGGCAGCATTTCAAAGTACCCTGAAATAATGTCTGCACTTTCTCTGAGAGTGTATAAAATTGTCACTGTTGCAGCAGGACGTTGTTTTGACAGTGCTTTGTACAACTCAGAACAAAAAAAGATCTTTGCCACAAAGATTTTACAATCTAAGCAATAATGCTGTAAATGCTTGCCAGTTTCCTAATCACATGAAGATTTAAAATCCTTCATTGATACTATGTCATGGTCACAGATGTTCATAGTAACATAGAAAAATAGCAGTCTGTTCATACCTGTAACTCTGAAATCTTTTTTGTCTCTTGAGTAGAAGCAGAAAACTATATTGTGTTTAATTGTCATAGTGACTCGTCATAAAAATAATAAAGACAGCTGTCCTAAGATGAATCCTCTTATTTACTACTATTTTTTTCTCACTTTATATTTGATGTTAATCTTGATACAGAAATATATGAGTGTTAGTATTAGAATCAGTTGTGCCAACTGCTATCCAAGTATATGGTTTATTTAGAAATGTAGTAGTAGTGAACTGCCTGGCCTGTAGTAAGTAACAGACTTGTTCTTTGTGCACTCATCTTGTCTGAACATTCTCCAGGGATCAGTAGTGGTGCAAGCAATGAAATTTGCTGAATTTTGAATAACTAGCTCATGAAATGTCTAAGATGAAGGTTTATTATTTGTACACGTGCAGTAATCACACAAAGGAAAGATTAGTATTAGAAAACTTGCCCCAGAATGTTCCTATTGCTTAAAGTAGGAGGCTAGGTTTTGTGCCTTTGCTCAGGCAGGGCACAGCATGGGATTGTGGTGTAGAGAGATCCAAGTATTTGAGGAAAGAGCACTGGTTGTGGGGTGATCATGAATACTGGTAGTGTTTTCTGGTCAGCAAAAATGAGGTATTTTTGTATTTTATGTTCTCCTCTTGTTGTAACACCAACTGTATGTCTTGGTGTGACATCAGCTGTCCAGCTGAGATGGAGAGGCTGAGCGGGGTGTGCATGCAGGCTTTAGTTCTGGACACGGTGTGACAGTGCAGTGAACATATCTTTGACGTTACCCTCATTTTTACTGGTAAAGTGAACAAATTTCTGTGGCATATTGAGATCTCATTAAATTCTTCCAGTTCTAATGTTTAAAGAACCTAAGTTATCTATAGGCAATCCACTGGCTTCTCTCTTGTGGAATACTTTTTTTGCCTGTAAAGCAGTGTCTGAAGTGTATCTCAGATATCTTATTTTAATGGCAATGAACAGAGCAAAGGTGTTTAGTAAATAGCTGAGGTGGATGGTCTGGGGACACAGAGCAAATCAGTAGCAGGTGTTAGAACTGTTGAGTGCTGCTACAGAAACCTGTTACTTTTCTGAAACTGAAGGCATTGCATTAATTGACCAGATGAAGGAAGGAACTGCTCTAAGAATTGAGTCCTGGAAAATATTTTGCTTTAGTTTTTGTAACACTAGAGCAGTCCTTTTTACTGTACAAACTGGCTGCACCTTAAATATTTTTCTGATTTTTGTGAAATTTCACACTTCAGAGTTTTTTTTCACATCCTTTGGGCAAAGCAGTCCTTTGTTTTGTGATGCTACAGGCAAACATTATTTCAATGAAATATGCTTTCGAAACTATAATAGGATGGGAGTTTTTCCAAAGTAAATGAATTTTTCTAGAAATCAATATAAACTAGACATCCCTCTAGGGCAAATATTTTTGTATAAAAGAATTTTTCCTACCTGTAATTTAAGTTATTTACATCAGGAGAAAATTTAACGAAACAAAACCAAAATTCAACTTTACAAGATATTTCTAAACCTGTCTTGCCTCCCACCCCCATTCACTTTTAAAGGCACAGTAGGGAGCCATGGGAAATGTATTTTCATCTAGGGTTGTAGGAGGAATACATATTGTTTCTTTAAGGCATCAGGTATTGAGAAATGGCAGGGTGAAAAGTTTGACCTGAACTGCCAGATCTGATCTGCAAGGGGGTAATTGAGTTGCCATGTTTTTTTTCTCCTTAGTTTAAATCAAGTTTTGCTATAGCCCATTTAAGTGTCAGACTGGTAGCAAAACTTGACAACTTCAGGGTGCAAGCTTGCTTTTGATCGGGATTTATATGCAAATCATTTTTGCCTTCAACTGTCAACTCTGTCTTGACACTCTGAGGGGAGATGCCCACATTTCTTGGAGGTTTTGCTTCTCAAGCCATGGGTATGTTGATCGATGCTGTTAGTTGGTGTGTGGAAGAAAATTATTCTGGTAGTATGGTGGTGCAACTTTTTATATCTATCTATGTATTTTTTTTCTATTCCCTTTCCTGTCAGTCATCTGTTGCAGCTGGGCTTCTAATCTCCTTTTTGCCTAGAAGAAAATCTAACAATAATCCTGAGTTTGATGTCAGAGACAAACTAGAGAACTGGGGTAGAGGGTCACCAGTGTACTGGGGAATGGGTTTAAGCTGCAAAACAACACAAAGGATGCTGACAGTCCACATTTTCCTGGGCTTTAAACAAAGTCTTTGGTAAGTTTAAAGAATCTTCTCCCTGCATGACTAAACCTATTGATGGTTTAGAGAAAAAGCTGCCTTAGAGGGCTTAAGACTGAACCTTCTTTCCAATTCTACTGAAAACCTTAAGATGTTAAATTTTTTTTACATTGTATAATTGGAGAAAAATTGCAGAGGGGCCCTTGAACTATGAATAAACTGTGTGAATGAACGGTATGTCTTCTTTTTGTGGCCATATCTAGTAAAACTCATGTGCATTATACCTTTTAGATGAATTTAATATCCATTTGCACTTTACATCTGAAGCGAATCTTTTTACAAAATCCTACACAGAAAACGAATGAAAAAACCCTATAATTTAATACTTAAGGTTTTCTAAAAATAAAATCAACATCAGAAATAGACTGGTGAGAATTTCTAAAAATCAATCAAACAAAAAAAAAAACTAGCAAACAGAACATTGCTATTATACTAAATTAAACAAATGATGCAAGATGTAACATCTTGCAAGTGTTACTGCTGTTCGGTTCTCTAGTTAAACAATTTTTTCTTTGTACTATTAGCAGAGTAGGGACATCAAACACTGTTTCACTGAGGTGGCAGGCAGTGTCATGTTTGATAATCTACATATGAAAGCATAACTTTTAAAGTCAAGATTTTGAGACAGAATCTGCTTTATCTGTCTTGGACCTTATTTTAGCAGACAAAAACCTGAATCTGCTGACATGTGCTGTGAAATTTTAATTGAATTGTTAATGACACTTTGGAGTGACACAACATGTGAGAAACTTCCAAGAACCGATCATGGGAAGCCCTTTTTCTTACTGTTACAAAACAGAAGACACTGGGAACTTGACAAGTCCAAGTGTCTGAGGCCAGGGGAATAATTGATAGCAGGCTGCCTGTATCCAAGGTCCTTTAGCAGTAATTGCAAGCAGGATCTGACTCTCTGATCTCACCAGTGGTATTCACCATGCCAAAACGACCAGGCTTTGACAGATTGCTTTCCTACAGTAATAACTTAGGCATGTTCCCTTTCTCACATGAGGCTACACATCCCTCCTACTGGAGAAAATGAGTTGAAAATGAGTTGCTTCTTTTTTTAACAAGGCACTGTTAAAATAACTCTCTTCTATTATATAAGCCCAGTAGTGCCAGGGGACTGAATTTATATGGTTATAAACAAGAGCTATTACTTTAGAATACCACAATGTAATGTTTCACAATTTCTATAGGATTTCAAATATTTCGAAAATAATATATGTGTATGGGGGGATGGGAAGAGGAGACTCCTTCTTGTTCTTAATAGAGACCCAAAATGCCACGTTTTATGTTTAATTGCTTTCATCTCTCCATGATTTTTATAAAGTGAGTGCTAACTTGTATTCAGATTTATATCTTGGATGAATCCAAGTCCCCAAAGGGGAACTGAAAACTATTATTTATTCTGCATAGGTTGAAATGAGACCTATTTTATTTGAATTTTTTAAACCTCCCCATGTTTGGTCCCTGTTGGATTTTGATACTTTCATGTGTTATGTTTGTTCCTCCCACTGCCTTTTTCAACTTTTTAATTTTTTTTTTTCTTTTTTTTTTTTTTTTCTTCTGGAATGTAACTTTTTTTCTGGGAACTGTGATTTGGAGCTCTAATGTCCTGCATGAGATATATCAGTCCTGGATTTACACTCCTTTCAGTGACAGGATTTTACTAATTCTGATATAAGGACTCCTGTGTGCTACTCTGTGGTGGTCTCTGTTCTCTGGCACAGTTAAAAGCCTGGCAGCTCCACCCTATAGCTGTCTAAACAAGGTTTCTCACCAGGCACTAACTTCAAAAGAACTACAGTAAGCTAAGACTATGGGAAACTGTAACCACAATATTAAGTTTATAAAAACTGAACTTCTACAATGACTGCCACTTTCACTAATGTGCGCTAGTATTTAAGAAAGCTAAGGCATGTTTCTGAAAAAAGGCTAATGGTTTTACAACCCTGGACTGCAAATAAAAAGTGGTAAGAATGCAAGGTTCTTAGCTGTGAAAATAGATGGTGTGCACGTGGTAGAATGCTTATGGTGACTGTATGGCATCTGGTTAGTTACTCGGTGGTACTTTGGAATAAAGAACTCTAAGGATAGGCTCAGACTCTTTAGCAAAGGTGAGAAGACTGGAAGGTGAAGTCATGTGGTTATTGCTCATTAACCCCCAAATCTGAGAGATTGCCAAAAAATTCAAGTGATGTACCCATAAATGCCATTGGTACCAGTGAAGACCATTGCTCAGTCATCATGAGTGGTCTTGGCATAGCCTGGCAAGACCTACAATTTTTTTTTACCTAGGAAAGATTGGGCCATTTAACTGTTCTGCTTTTGTTGTTTTTTTTTTATTTTTTATTCCTTTTCCTCCTTTGAGTTGAGTTAACCTCACTTTTTTTTTTGAAACTCTTAAGAGCAGCTTGAAAATGATGAACGGAAAACTTCAATCTGTGAACGTACTGCTGTAGTTCTCAAGAAATAAGTTCAAGTATGTCGCTTTAAAATGAGATGAATCATTCACCGTATACCTGATGGGTCATATAGCTTACTCATAAGCTTCCATAAACTTTAGGGATCATGTGAACACTTTTAGAGGATATTGCTACAGCTTTTACTTGCTTTGGTTGTTGCAAATAAATCTTTATTTTTAATAAGATGAAAAAATATGGGACAAAAATTAAGCTAGGGTATTTAAAGTAACTGAGTTTTGGGGTCAAGCCCAATTTATTAAAATGAAAGAAGCAGAAGAGAGACTGAAGCTTGGCACTGGTTTTGCAATAATGATTTATCTGCACCTTGAGCCCATCCTTTGGACAGACCTTTGTTTGAACTGCAGCTGGCTTGGTTTATGTATGACCTGCTGGGAACTGAGGTTGTGATGAAAAACAGTTATTCTTTCAAATTACTCACAAGAAGTGGTGCCTATTTTATCAAGTGCTCTTCTTAATTTGGCACATGGTAAGACTTTTAATATTTATTTTTTCTTCATTAATCACACTGTATCTCATAAGAAGTCTAAACACTATGATGAAGTACTGTATGCTTTCCTTAAAGCATTCTGATGACAAATTCTTCTCTAGAGAACAGCTGTCGTGAGTGCTTAGCTTTAATTAATGAAATTATTTGTTGAGGTTTTGTGCGTATGTGTTGCTATATTATGAACTTCCAGAATTCTTCTCTGATCAGGACTGAGTTTCACAATTTTGCAGACTAGCTAGTGATTACAGGTTTATAGGACAATAAAGAATGAGGACAGAGTAACTGTTTTAACAAAAGTAGAAATGCAAAAATTATAGCCATATAGGTTGATTAAAGTAAATTTAAGGTGACAATTCACTTATGAAACTGAGATTGATTCGGAGTTTTCCTTTTTAAAATCTTTTATTTTGTTTTGGATGCAACTAATTTAGATGTAAATTGTGTGTTCTGAACTGGGCAAAATAAACATAGCTCTCCTGTTAATCTGAACATCTAAAGGTTAAATAGTAGTAGTTTGGAGAAAACCTGAAGATAGTGATGACTTACAGTGTCTGTGTGTCTGTTACCAAATAACAGAGCTCAAATGCTCAAGGAAAATGGGAGTGCTAAATTAAGTGCTAAATTCATTATATACATTTTAAAAAAAAATTGTTAGTTCTGTGGGGGCAAAGTAGTTGTTTTACATATAGACACTTTCAGAGACCAGAATGAGATATTTACCTAGAAGACAAAAAAAATGGATATATAATAAGTAATTCTGCCTCCTACTGTTATTAAAGGTGCTGACAGTACTCTCTTTCCACACTTTTTCTAGTATTTTTGTTCTCATACAAATGCAGCACCAGTCTATTTGCTAAATTGTTATGCATCTTCAGTTATTGCTTTAATCTACAATTAAATAGCCTGTTTATAATAACCTCTTGCCACAAAGGCAAGAAATTGTATCTGCTGCTGAAGAAGACATTAGACTAAGAGATATTATTGTTCCCTTTAGTTTTATGTGAGCTGGAGAGTTTGGGTAAGTAGGATATGATGCTGAAATAGTATTTTTTTTACATGTTGGCTCTTAGAATTTGGCACTAATTCTCAGTATTTGTACTCCCCTCAGTGGTGCACACAGAACATCACTGTCTTTAATATGGGCCACTTTATTGGGAGATCAGAATATTGATCAGATTTTTCCATATATTGATATGACAATCAATAAATTTTTAGTGAGAACACTAGTAACATTAGTTGCCTTGTGTGGAATTATTTGTTTCCCTTAATGTTTTTGAACAGTGTTGACTCTAACTTGCTGGTTATAAGTATAGTTAGCAGTTTCCTGTCTCTTGTATTAGGGAAACTTGTGCAATTTTTGGCATAAATAATCTTTCCATTTCATTCTTATCCAATGTCCATCACACAGCAAGTAATAAGAATTGAATGCCAAGAGCAAAATCTGGGGTTCCTAGGACTCCTTGTCTCCTGAATCATGGGTGTTCTGTAACTAGGAACTGGGCCCACAGCTAATTCATCTTACACTGTGTTTCAGTGTCAAGTCACTTAGAAAAATTAGCAATGAGCTCTGAAGACCTGGTCAGTTCCATTGTTTCAGTCGAATTTTCTTGGTTTAATGGTTTCCCATTGCAAGAATTCTGTATTTGGACTCCTTACAACATCTTTTGTCTCCTAGAAGTGCTGAGAAGATGGAAGTATTTGCTTAAAGAATAAACAGTTGGATTTAATACAAAGGTAGGTTTTGTGTGTGTTGTTTTTTTTTTTTTTTTTAAATTTTTATCTTTTCCTTCTGAGAAGTGAAAGCAGAGCAGTATATTCTTTCAGTCAGGCACAAAGTGACTGTTATAGTATATTTTGCATTAATTCATGGAGGGACACTTCCCTAAATCACTTTCTGTCTCTTGTGGAAGTCTTTGATCCCAGTGACAGTTTGACTGCATTAGTGAGAGTGTATTGGTTAATCCTTTGCTTAACTTGTTCTTTTTGGCACAGCCAGGGGCCTTTCCGAAGATAATCTGTCAGCATAGGCTAAATCCTAATCAAACAGGGCAAAAGAGGAGCTGGGAGATGTATTGTAGGCTGAGGAAGTCTTTTTGGGTCTATTTTTTTGAATATGGTACTTTCTTGTGTACTCTGAAAATGTAAGTTTTTATATAAACTTTACCTAGTCATGAGGGCTTGCATTCTCTTTGAACACATTGGTTAAAGAGTGCATTTGAGAGGCTATAAAATGCAGCACATCTGATTTGCTATCAGCAGCTGGTTATGATAAGTGTCTGGATCTGTTCAATCCCCTTAGTTATTTAGTACTGAACAATACATCTGAATTTCTTGTTTTGCAAGGTAAAGAACTGATGAAGACAATTCTTTCTCATGGAAAAATGTGGTATTTGAAAAACCTGGCTACATGTGGATGGTTAAGATTCTAAGCCAAAACCCTTATTTTTCACTGGGCAAGTGAATGAAAAAGGAAACTACCATCCAAATTGGGAGAGTTCTAGGTTGCTTTTAACCTGACTAACGAATTACCACTGATAATGCCTACATGAGACATAAAAGTTACAATCAGTATCCTAGCATAAAATCAACTGGTGTACATTGATCTACTTGTGCAAAATAAATTGGAATTACAAAAGATCAGGAGAGGTCTTTTCTTTCTCCAAAATAAAATATATCTTGATATTATTCATTATTAGTAGAGGTAATGTCAAAGCTGTTCTTTCAGAATTGAAGTGTTTCAGTTTCTTTGCAGAATGGTGCTTAAAAAGTGCTTATTAATGTACAAGTGAAGGGAAACCCGAGATACATTTTTTCCCTTGTCAGTTCAGCAATCAACTGTAATAAGAGCTGATGTAAAATTTTCATACACTTTAAGGCATTCTTTAATGTCTTTATGCTACTTGAAACACTTTCCATTTTCATTTCACTTAACAGGCATATTGGGATATTCTTTATGCAGATAAAACAAGCTTAAATAAAGTTTTTAAAAATGCCTGCAAGTAAATTGCTTGTATGTTCTTTTTACTCTACTTTTTCCTTCCCTTACACTTAACACGATTAAGCTGAATGTTATAATATAGTTCATGCTAAATGGTTCTATGATTCATATCAACCTTATTACTGTCAGCTCAGCCAAAACAATTTCACTTTCACTTGTGCCACTCAACTATGTAGTGGTATTATGGCAAACATGGGATGTCTGGAGCGAGATGTAGCTATGTCTTATCTTTCTCAAGAACATTTTTCCCCCTTTTCCCCATAGCCTGTTTTTCACTTGGTTTTTCATTTAGGTTTGCTGGAAGCCTTAGGACTGTGACAAAATATTCCATTGATATTCAATAGAAAAAGCGTGTAAGGTTGCACGTTATTTAGTCCTAAATAATGGACTAAGAAATTTTGGTAGACAAAAACACACCCAAACCCCCCAGTCTTGCTATGTGCTTTGCTTTTTGATGTATAAACAGATTATACCAATTGTCTAGTTGAAATTGTCTAAACTAACAGGGAGGGAAAACTGATGAAAGTAATCTCTGTCTGAGATTGTGATACTGGAGGGCTTTGATGATTAAAGGGCAGGTGGCATTTTGTGATCCACAGAGGATTTGTTTCTGCCTCTGCTGCCATATTCTTTGTATGCTGATCTGGTTGGGAATAAGCTGTGAAGGTACTTACAAGCTATTTAGGATACCCATGTTCCTGAGAGCCTTTCCCATGAATCCTATCATAGAAAAGGCTTTACAAGGGTATTGATATTTTCTTCAGCTGGCTTCAGAAGCTATAGCATGAATGGCACCTGAATCTGCATCATCTCCATAGACAATGTCTCACACCTCTATTAGAGCTGGGGTCATTTCTTGGCTCCTAGGGTGGCAGTTTTAAAGGATGTTGATCTCTCAAACATAGAACTGTCTTTCTGTAGTGTCTATTGCGTAGTGAGAGGAAAAAATTCAGATCATAGGAGTGGAATTATGTGGGCAGAAGACACAGATGAATTTTTGTTAATATGTTGGACATAGCTGCTAAAGCCATGCTTGAATCTCAACCAGCTGGGAAATTGGATACCTCACCTTCTCTGGTTCAAACCCCCTCTCAAGTCTGTCTGTTTTATGGCTTTTTGTTGCTAGGTATTTATCTGAAGAGTAGAATGTGGTATTTGGACTGATCTATTTTTTGAATCTTTCATCTGGGCTGCTTTTATGCCTCCTTTATCCCAAATTATTTTCCTTGTATAGAGAGCAAATTTCAATCTCAGACCATTGACTTTTCTCTTTTAAGACTTACAGAGGCTGGATAGGGTGGTTCTATTTGAATAGTTTAGTGGATTTAAAAGAATATTTTTTTACAGTTCTAGTGAAAAGCTGTTACTGGGTGGACAAAGAAGGGCATATTTTGAGTTTTCTATTCTAATTGTAAACGTGGTGTACTGATAGAAGCCTGATCTATTAAAATGATGTTACATACCTAAATTTTAGGCTGTTTTTGAAAACTCTGGTATATAAGTATTCCTAGTAAGAGAGTGATGTGTTTGACAGGTTGTTTTTCTACCCTTTGGCATGCTATCTTGATTCTTACTCCCACTTGTCTGCGTTTTTTTATTTTCATTGCCTTTTTTTCTTGTTGCTATTTACTGTTTATCTTTGTTTATCTTCCTTTTCATTAATTAGAAATACTAGCCTCATTAATATGAATTTTATTTATCAACCCACTCCTAAGGTTTGATAAATCATTAGATTTTTTTAAAATACACCAATGTGAGAGAAGTTTTGAATGATCATGGATATCTGTCTCTGAAATTTCTGTCAGCATATAATGAGGAAAGTATTTTTTGGGATACACAAACTCTTGAGGTAGGTTCACAATATGTATTGTCGAATAAATTATGCCTCCTGTGTGAAGTAGTAGGAATAAATATGCACTCTCCCGTTAGAGCAGTGAGTGGCAGTTTTCTGCCTGGGCATAGGAATCCTCTTGGGATTTTTCATATGGTGGCAATTATTTCCCTGGCTGCGTTAGCATGACTGTAAAGTAAACCAAGTAATAAATTAGGAAGGTGGAGTAGAAGACGTAGAGCCTTAGCCTGTTTTGAACTATGCTATCATAGTGATGCCATAGGGGAAAGTAAATAATTGTTTCTATGGCGTGGTGCTAGTCACTGTAGTGCATTGTGACACTTTGCTTAGCTGCTATCCTTGCAGGTAGAAGAATAAACATGTTGGGGGAGTGCGAGGCAGGATCCTGATTGACTGCAGCAGCAGGCGATTAATGGGAACAACGCTCTGACAGGAACTGCTGACAAGGCGATAATGAGATTAGCACCTTCTGATTCTTTTATTAACAAGTAGCCAAAGAATCATTTGGGCATGTCAGTAGATAATGATGGAAATTAAGGGACACTCTGGAACCTTTGGGTAGCAGATCATACACCTAGTGCTCTGAAGGGTAACTTGCAGAATAACTGAATCATCTCCGGTTGCAAATGTAGTCACTGAATATGATGGTATTAGTTACATATAAAAAGAGTGCATGTATTACTGCATTTCTTTATGTGTGTTAGTTGTTCAGGCATGTTGCAATGCAACAATTTGTTTTATACATGGAGTACTTTGGAAAAGTATGGTCACCAGTAGTTGTACTGTGTGAAAAATGTCTTTTTTTTTCATGGAGCTTTCATGGAGTTATGGCAGATGACTTGAAGGTACTGTTTGTCAGTTAACATTTTTCCTTATTGTGATTCTCGTCTTCGTGTTCATATGTAAAAACAATGGCTTTTGGGGTAATGACTGGAAGGAGGCATTTGAGAGTTACAGAGAGGAGGGAATAAGAAAAATGGAGAAAGTTATAGATAATTTCAATATGTGAATACTTGAGAGGACTAGAGAATGACAAGAAGTACAAGACTGTAAGAGTAAGCAGATGTGAAAGAGAATGAACACAAACATATTGAAGATTTTTTTTTGAGTCTGGGAGGTAGTGCATTGGTTTCTGGGAAAAACCCATATTTACACCTGTAAAAGGAAATGAGTCCTTAGGTTTAATTGTGGTGGAGGAGCGTGAGAAAAAAGACCTAAGGAAAAAGGCCTAAGGAAAGTTAAAATTTAAAAATAAGAAAGGAAAAGAATAAAAATGAACATCATGAGTTAGGCTGCTTGTAGAAGATGGTTTGGCATTTTTCTTATTTTGCTCTTCTTGCAGATGATATCATTGTGTAGAAGTTTAATTTTCTTGCTGGGTGGGAGAAGGAAATTAATTGATATTTTCAAATATTAATAGCTAAAAAGATATTTTATGAATGCATTTAATTGACGGTTTCATCAACATTAATTCCACTTGACATGGAAATCTGATAAGAGTGTTGCCATGATTTTGCATTTGACCAAGTTAAAACAGCTGAATATTTATCATCCTACTCTAAGTTGGCTTGGAGGCTCTTTCCTAGGGGCTTACATTAGTGTAATTGCTCAGGTTGTGCAAATGTGAAAGGAAGCACAGGTGTGCAGATTGGCTTGATTTAACCCTCTTTTAGATCAAATTATTTGAAGATATAACCGATAGGAATGCTGACTTTTTATGTCTAATTACAGTCAGGATGACTGTTCTCTGCATTAAACAATTCATTAGTGTTTAGGTTCAGGTCACCTAAGTACTCTTGAAAAAGCTACTCAAACTTCTGTGGAATCAAAGGAGGTTTTGGAAGCTTGGAACTTCCCACCCTGAGGATATCCTAAGTACTCCACGTGTTGGATCCCAGAACTTGGCTGCCATCACTTTTTTCTTTTTTGAAGACATCATGGGCTTTAATTGTGTTCATATGCTTGTTAAAGATCAGCGATACATGCCACTGTCATTCTCTTCAAATTCTCTTTTGTGTGTGGCTTTGAGAGTCTCAGTACTCTCCTCCAACTTAAAATAGTCTTGAAATCTCCATTATTTGGATGTTCTGTTTTCTTGAGCAGCTGATAGCTCAGTGTTAGAAGGAAATCAGCAGTGCCAACACAGCAGAGAGAAGGCTGTCTACTTACCTTTATATTAATATATCTCTAATCATTAAGAAAATGGAAAGAAGAAAAAAGGGAGCAATTCTGAAGTCAAGAATAATGGCTTGCTTTACAGCAGTGTTTTCTTGACATGGCAGAGCTTGCTCATTTGTGTCTCAGACTTTCCTGTTATTCAACCAAGTAAAAGGGTTGTCAATCTGTTTTAAGCGAAGAAAATTGAACTGGGTTTTTCAGGAGTATTGGTCGGCTTAGTTATGCCAAGCTGTTTCTTTGGATGGTAATAATAGATTTGTGCTTCAGCAGTATCTCTGACACAGTTGACTAGTTTTTAAGTTTACTTTTTTTTCCCTCCTTCTCTGAAAAGCAAGTTGCCACCTGTACCTGGAATGAAAAGATGCGATCCAGTTGTTCCTTTTAAAAAATGTTTTTTAAAGAGAAGGTATCTGATTTGGTTTAGTTGAATTATATTTCACTCCTGTCTGTCTTTGCTAATTTCTCTCTTAGAGGCACATTACAGTAGTTTGGAATATTTTATCAGTAACCATATATTAACAGGGAAAAAAACGATAAACCTGAGGCTCTGGTTCTCAAAATTCCTTTTTAGTTCACTTATTTTTTTAAGCAGTTTTTACAAACCAAATGTTAATGCATATACTTGATTGCTAACCACCTCTGGGCATCAAACCTGTTTTTTCTTGAGTGCAATAAGTGATTATCCAACTCATGCTGCTCAGAAAAAGAGGTTTTGTTTTAATAAGCAGTTTGCAGTTTGGCACACAATGCTGAGGAAAGCAACATTATCTCCAGCAGTAAACTCTGCAGTCATTGCAAAGCTTGACAAGAAAATGATTGAGTCTGTTTGTTATACCTTTGTGGTGCTGCCACTGCTGCTGATGGAAATGTTGCTGTTTATTCAGCAATGCAATAACACTTTCTGTAATTTATGGATGCACATTCCCCAGATTACTAAAGGTAATATTGTTGACTAAAGGAAAGTATACGAATGGATAGTTTCGGTTGTTCCTGTCCTTATAAAAGTGATTGACTGTTCACTTTGCACCGGGAAGAATTTGCACAGGCTCTTTCCCTCTTAACAATTACAGATTTCCGTTCCACTGACAGTTACAAATAACACAGAGGGTTCTAAGTGGCAAAAATGTACTGACTTCCACAGGTTCAAGGAACAGAATCCTAGAAATTCTAGAACCTGCCCCTCACAGGTGGTATGCTATTTTGCAGTAATTTTCCTTTTGTTACAAGACCTGTCCCTATATGCAAGAAAGTTAAGATAACACCTTTGCTGTGTTTCTGCACATAGGAAGGATTGAGAAGTTGAGGACAGTGTGTGTATATCTGCCTCTCTTCTCCTCTCTACCCCAATATATTTTTTGAGAACTAATATTTATTTACTTGAGGGCCCTATCGTGGTTGTTAAGCAAGGCTTGTATATGCTGTGGTCTTGGCATAGGAAAATAATAAATCTATGTGGTAGAAGTTATGGTTACCAAATCCAGGGAAGAGGCAACTCCAGCAAGGCTAAAATTTAAGCCTTTGCTCTTCCAGCATAAGAAATTTGCTTTCTGTCTTTAACAGACAAGTTCTTTGTTTTCTCTGTCAGTGCTGGCTCTGGTGTTGGTGAAGTGCTTCAGCTGCTTTAGAGCTCCTCTTCGAGGGCTTGTAATTTTACGAGAATTTTTATCTAAACTCGCTTATTACTTGTATTATGTCACATTTAACTATAGAGGTGATGTTGATCTATGTTTGGAAATGTTAGGACTAAAGGAAGATTTGATTAAACAGATTTGAAAAAATGTTCCCAAGACTGAAAAAGGAGAATGTGCATCCTTTGTATCCCAGCCAAGGCGGTTGAACCAGAATAGTCATTCACTGCTTATAACATCTAGTTAACTGTTGGTTATCTTCAGGCCTTTTTCTCAAGGATGATGGTAATGGTGACTACAAGTGCTATGAAAATATTTGGCTTTTCCTCCTTCATATGGCTAGGTATTTTCATGAGCCAGTGAAATTAGTCTTGAGAAATCTGCTCTATCCCAGAAGTATTTTACTTTGGATGAGGTTTTCAAGAAGCAATGTGGTTAACCTTTGTCAGCTGTTTGATGGTACTTGTTTTGAAGATACCATGATCTCTGATAATTCTATTTTATGTTGGTGTAGGTTTCTATTCCTCAATGGAAAGTCCCAAGCAGTCTGCTTAAACTTTCTTTCCTGCAATTTTGCACTGTCAAGGCAGTCTACAAAAACAAGAGTTGCAACTTCACTGGAAACAACAGTGAAGCTAGGTTGTTAGTTTTCTTGAAAAGCTGCCTGTTATGAATAAAACCATGACTATTATTTTGTAATTCAAACACTTTCTAAGTGCTAGAAACTGCTCACACATCCTGTGTACTTTTTTTACTGTAAAATAATATTTGCTTTCCTTTTTTCCCCTCTTCTTACTCTTAAGGAAATATAAGGCAGCCCTTAAATGTCCACATGAATTGTAAGAGACTGTAGGGCTGTGCTGCTGTTTCTTTTTTTTTTGTTGTTGTTAGAACATTTTGCATAAGAATATTCCTAGTTTCTGCACTAAATCATCACAGAAAATGAGGGACTTGTCAGCCAAGCTTGAACACAGAAGAACTCAAATTTCCAGTGTCTTAGGTAATGTATCTAATGTAGAGAGACCACTATAGCTAAAAATGTGAAATAGCACTCAACTATTAGCACTCAACCAGTGCTATTATTTGCACTGGTCATCAGCTTGCTACATGTGCAAAGTGACTTGGACAGTTAATTTTTCCAGTAATAACTGAGTTAAAAGGAAATAAAGCCATTTCTTTCAAGTCTCATTGGCCGAATTATAGCTTATACAAATTATGCATGTATTATTAATTGCTCAACAGCTTAGTAGAAAACTCTTACTTTTGAAGCTTTATAAACTATCATTGCAAGCCACTTTTATTTTTGATTAAAATACACAAATAACTTTTTCTGTCCCTAATCATGCATAGTTTAGTGAACATTTTTTCCAGTCCTAAAGATGACTAATTTGATACCTCCTACGGCATGTCCTGATGTACTTACAAAGTGATCTTGGGGGGAGTTCCCAGAATGATTTAATATTGCATAATTTTAAACATCATATCACTTTCATCATCTTTGCAGAGTCTTCTTGCCAGCTTCAAAAATCTTTAGGTATAAACTCCTTTCAGAAAGATCTTTTTGAAATTACTGTGTTCCCTTTAGATCCCTTTGTAAGGGTTAGCATTAAGTGCTGTGCTTTTCACTTGCATAATGCTGCTTATGGAAACACTGAACACTTAGCTAATGTCTGTGTGGATTTCCTCTAGAGCTGGACAGCAAAATGTAGCTTGAAAAGCCTTGCTGGTTTCTAAAATTGCAATTTTGCTTTTTTAACAACTCAGCGAGGGGAAAAAAAAATAAACAAAGCAACCTCCCAACGTAAAACAAAAAAAACTCTTGAACTTCTATCAGCAAGAGTGGCATTGACTAACAGCTCCAATGTAATGGATGCATAACAGCATTGCAATCTGGGATATTGTTTAAATACCGTAAAAAGCCTTGTTCATTTACTCTGTCTGAGCACTGTAGAGAAAAATGGTGTGGTAATCCTGCCATAGCAGGTGGTACTACTTTCATATCAGTATAAAATGAAATTCTGTGGATGGCTTTTTTTTTCTTATTCACTCTTTTTAATCTTTAAATAAGACGATTGGTAGCCTGTTGGCAAGAAAATGGGCCCTGAATTTTTATTCAAAGTTATACAAGGATGATAGTTGGAATTTTTGGCAGGAGGCAAGCCATTGCTTTTCAGAAAATGCTGTCAGGGGAAGCTTTTTCTGAGTTACCTGCTGGGTCCAAGCTCTTTTATGTTGTTGTTGTGACAGGTAGATTTATAAGGCTTGAAATTTGTACAAATCAGTTGTCATTCAGTGCAAGCTGTCAATGTGTCAAGCTGTCATGCCTGCTGTGAGGGGATGCCTGAGGGGGTGTACAAGGGGGCAACCATGGAGAAAGGAAATGAGTTCAAACAGACCTGAAATGGAGCTCACTTCTTTGGGTTTTCTGCCCCTGTAGAGCTGGCATTGATTTTTCTTGATGTTGAGCAACAGCAAACCTTAAATGACATGTTGTTAGCAATCTAAAGTTGCTGTTTATTGTCTTTTAAATGGCAGCAAATCATGCAGAAGAGAATATAGTGTGCGTTTCTGAGTTGTGCATGTTTAGCAGCATCCTGTTCGTGTCACTTTCCTGGCCTGGCTGGTTTCAGCTGGGAGAACTGCTGCTGCTGAACTGATGAACATAGATTTATGGAGAGTTTTGTGGACATGATCAGAAAAGAAGTGTTGCAGTCTTCTTTTTAAGGACTGAAGATTGTTAGTGACCATGAAGTTTAAATGGGAGAATATCAGAGGTGTCTATGTGGTAGAAATGGACATCTGATGTACTGGCATTTATTAGAAGATACAGTATTTTAGGTTGGTTTATTGATCATGTTCTCTGGTCCTTGGATTCAGTAAGAGGACACTTCATAGGCAACATCAGTTGCTGAACTAGAGCCACCCTACCCCACCATGTGACTGCTGAGCAGTGCTAATTTGATCGTATTTTCACCTTCCAGGCACTTCTTGAGTAAACCAGAATAAAACCTGAGCTTCATCATATCTGTGCAGCTCCTTCATCTGAAGTGTTTACATTTGATGAAGACTGCACTTGTGCTTTGACTGCAAGCTATGATGGTGAAGTCTTACATAGCACAGCTCATGTCACTTTATTCTTCAGGGTGGCATTATCAGTACATGTTAACTCTATCCTGGTAAATATCATTAAGAGCTGCATCTCTTGAATGATGGAGCATTTCCTGTGTGTGACCTGGCTCCACTCCAAACTTTGTGTTCTCTCCACATCTGGACAGGCTGTATTTGCTTTAATTAGTCATAAGATTTTTGGCCCATTCAGTTGCTTCTTCATCCATCAAGCAGTACTGGGAGGGAGAAAAAATACTGGCTAGGGATGAAAACTGGGAAGGTGACATTTGAGCAACAGTCAGCGTCTAGAGGTAAAAAAATTAATCAAAGATTTCCATATAGCCGTTACCAGCTGGCATTCATGGCCTCTGAGCCGTTGAGCTAAAAAGTCTACAGAGAGGCACATGGCGCAGCTGAGTTTGTCTTGTAAAAGCGCAGCTGTCCAAAACATGACAGCTACAGCATTAGCAGGGCCATTAAGAGGTGTAGAACATTTCCAGGGAAATGATTTGAAAAATGACAATGCTGGCTCCTGTGTGATATTAATTATACCCTGTGCTCATGGCAAATAAGCTAGAATAGTTGGCAAGAAAGACAAAATGAGGTGTCTTGTTTCTGATAGTAATTTTGATCAGTCATAGTACATACTGGTATAGCTTTTTAAAGAAACAATAGCACTAATGGACAAGCAACATTTCTAGATGAGTTCTTTTTGAATACCTCAGAATAAAAAGGTAAAGCTGCAGCCTGTAGGAAAAGGTGATGCATGAACCCTGAAAGCTGAAACAATGACAACACTCTTAACATCTAAGTTCTGGACCATATGTCAGAGAATACTTCCTGCACAGCTCCTGAAAGGCTTCTAAAGAACAGCAGAAGGCCCATAGTGTGAAACAGTCACATACAAACCCAGGAAAATTTGGCACTGCATGAATCAAATGTCTTGAGTTGTTCTATAGTGAAGAATGAAAGACATTCTGATAGCATGTGAATAGTGTTGAAATAAGACAAAAAACTACATTGTGTGAATATAGACAGAACCAGGTATAAGCTAGATGTTATTTTAATGGTCCTCTAGGAAGCAATGTTAGATTTCTTCCTGATGAAATGTATTTATATACATATGCTGCCCATGTATTCATGAATGCAAAACTTAGGCAGCACATGTTTATGCTAATTAGTAGGGTCTTTGAAATACTCATGATTATTTTCAGTATTTAGTGTTTTGCATCCTAATTCCTTTGAAGGTATGCATGTTTCTTGTAAAAGAAGAATTACAGACATAACTGCTTTGATTTCGCCTGTAAATAATTTTCAAGGTTTCGCTTTTGTGTTGGTAATGCTCTGTCTGCTGAGGTCTGCTCTTGCTAGTAGGCTCACACAGATGTTTAAACATGATGCCAGCTCCTTGACCATCGAACAGCTGATGAGGTTGTGTGTTTCCCATAGCATCCATTCTACCCCCTTTCCTGGAAAAGTATGCTGTTAGAGGGGACCGTACCTGCTTAGAAGGACCAAAGCACCATGGTCTGAAGTGCACACAGGCTGCATTGGTCTTGCTCCTCTTCTTTTTGCTTTCTTGCAAAACTATTGGTGCTGTGGCATGATAAGTCATTGAGGGGAACACTCTAATTGGAAAACTATCGTGTTTTCATCTTTATTTCTTGGTTTTTTTGGTTTTCTGCTGGATCACTTTTCCTAAACAATTTAGCATGCCATTGACTAAACAGAAACTTTAAAAAGTAAGCATTTCTGTAACTAGCTACATAAAACTTGGTGTTTTGCTTGGATGCACAGGGGACAGCCAACTTTTCCTTGTCTGCATGTTGCTATAAGGTCGTTTTTTGACTTTGTGCTTGAAGTAGTGAATGCTGTCTGTTGTTGATTCCAAGGACTGATGAACCCAATGTAACCATGGTCCTCTCTTAATATGAAATGCAGTATTCAGCTTGGCTATTCAGCTTTGACTGATGAAAGAGCTGAGTTGCTTGGATTTGCCAGCTCTACTATGGACCTGATTTGATAGGGGGGAAAAAGACCCCTCATATCTTTACATTGCTGCATTTACAGTGGGAAACCTATTGGTGTTATGTAGGCTTGAAAGGGGGAGAGAGCTGGCTGAGAAGTATCTATTCTAATTGGTCTTTAATGCTTTCAGACTTTTTTTTAACTGATAATGCTGAGTTTGAATTCTAACTCTATACTAGGGATTAGAATAGAACATTTCTGGGAAACAGTTCACTGTGCTGTCACATTGCACTTTTTCCTCTTCTGAGACTCACTGCTGCCAGTCAACATGCAAAGTTTAGGTGGTCCACAGGTCTGATCCTGTTAAATTAATCCCATAAAGAGGTTCATAATAAATTACAGTTTGCAAATAGCCTGTCATAAAAAAAACCAAGCGAAAACACAAGTGTAATGATGATAAACTAAGCGTAGTTGGTGATTCTAAATACTTTGTGTTGCAAGAGATTTCCCTCTGTGTAGCAAATTCTATTGAATAATGTTGAATTTATGTAAATACATAGTGCCTTTCTCCCCCGAGATAATGGAACTTTAAAACTTTAGAATTGCAGCAGGGCAGGGCTTTAACACCCTGGGGAGACAGAGACCCAGGATCGTTCCTGAATTCGTTTTTTTCTATGCCTATACATGAAAAGAACTCCAATTTGCTGGCTTGCCCCAGGAAAACTATTCAATAGGCTTTTCTCTAACACTGGTGAGCAGAGCTTTTTTTCTTGGTCTGTGGATCAAATACATCACACTGCTCCCTGCACTGATCCTGTAGTTAAATTACCCTATATAAACAAGTCTTTGTTATTCCTGCCTGTGAAAAATGTTGTGTTCTTTTGGTAAAGAAGAAAATAGACCTGGAAATAGAAGGTCACAAGCAGGTCAAAGTGTTTAGCTGAAAGGCTGGCAGAGTTTCAAGCAGTGAAGTTTTGAGATCTAAGATTGAGATTTAGTTGAGATGGAAGTTAAATTTTGTTGTTTCTGTTTTTTTTTTTTTTAAGTGTCTGGTCACAAGATTAAGGGGGGAAATCTACTAAGGTCAATGTAGACTATTTGAAGAGATATTTAAATGTTTTGACTCTGCTATCTTGTTAATCCTTTACTAAGTGTGTTGAACGTGAGAAATAATACGTACTGTTAAACCACCAAGTGCAGAGAAAATGTCTTAAAATTACAGTGTATAGGAAATTAGAGTCTACTTGCTATTTTCTTTTTCCAGAGCTGAGGCAGTCTGTTTTTCTTTTACCTTGTTTACCTTGAAAACATGCTTTAATGCCTGTGGTGTTTCTGTTAACCTCCTTGAACTCTTGTGATTTCATTCATGTGATTTGTTATTGAATGACCTTTCCAGGATTTTACAAAACACGACCTTTTCTTGTCAAACATTCAAAGGTTTGTAAAGAAAGGCTGTCACAGGGACAATACTTGTTTTGCTAATTATAACAAATGTTTCCAAACATCCTTGAAAACGTAGATTCATATTTCTGCAGCCATTGATAGCTCTTTGTTAAAGTTCTTTTAAAAGTATTTTTTGAGTAAACCACTAGTGTAGAGTGTTTTAAGAATAAACGGTAATGAAGTATTACATGTCTCAATGGGCTTTAATTAAAAACTTGTCAAATGGGAGTAAATACAATGAAGATACTACTACAATTGTAAATCCTTACAGCTTGTCATACTTTCAGAAATTTTATAATTCTGGCTAGGGCATTCTGAATCAGACTTCATACAGAGGGTTGTTTTTTTCCCCAGTGCTGTTTAATTAGGGTGAGAAAAAATCTTCTCTTTTTAAAAGAGAAATTAAGTTGCATAAGAGGAACTCCTAAAGTTGCACTTACTTCCATTGTGAGTGCAACTAGAAGAAAAGTAGTTGAGTATACAAATTGCTTTATAACACATGCAAGAAATCTGTATTAATACAGAACTATGCAATACTAATGGATGCAATACAAAATGTGTTCTTAAAATAAAAGCACTGATTCTCCATTTCTATTAAAATAAAGGAAATGGGTAGACATGAGGTGACTTTGAAAATACTATAAAAAAGAAATGCAAATATTTTGCTTTCAGAAGTTTACTTTGGAGTTTCTGGGGGGTTTTATGATTGTTGACTTTTTCAAAATTATTTTTATTTTTGCTAGCACGTCTTTGGTCAAATATAACTCCACTAACGTATTGACCTGATATCAGAGCTTCTTAACCAATCAGTATCCAAAAAGAAGGCTTTAATAAATTTAACAAGACTGCAATACCAGGTGGAGCACCTGAAAGGGAAAAAAATTAAGTAGAATATTTTTGCAAAATTTTCACCCTTTTACAAAAATATGGATTAATTTGTATTTCTGTATATATGTGCAGCACTTTGTTTTAACACTGAGGAGAGTCATTGTAGGTGATAGCTGTTGATATCTCTTTTGAGGTTGTCTGGTAATTCAGAGTCTAATTTTGTCTTTTCTTAGAACTCAACTAGAGGTAGCATAGAAGCCGCTCCTTTTCTATGAAAATGTTGGCTTTTCTCTTTCCAGCTCTTCCATCTTTCCCTTGCTGAGGAATTGCTTTGATTTTTTTTCTTCCCTGTTGACATTAGGCACAGTATTGCTCTGAATTGCCAGTTTACAAAGTGAGGTGTGGTGTCAATGACATGTAATTAAGTCTGTTGTATAGTCCTGACATTTACTGCTTATGTTATGCTGGCTAGTTTGGTTTGTGAAGAGCAGGAAATGGTCAGCAAATAATGAAGCAAACAGGAAAACTGAAACATAAAGAGCCCTCATGGAGGAGCTTAAGAATTGCTAACTTCTCTTCAGCAGAGAGATGTGGTAACACGTGCATCTCTACACTTCAGTTTTATTGAAACTGCCATAAATTAGTGTCTCTGTTGGCATATGACCTCTGTCCTCCCAGTCCAAGATAATTCCCATCTAAGCTGAGGCAGAGGTAACCAAAGGCAATGCTTATGTTTGCATGAAGTCAGACAATTAGTTAGCAAATACATTCAAGGAAAATTGGGAATTCCATGTTTAACAAGATTTATCTATTCATGTGTTTTCTGATGCCTGGGATTCAGAATCTGTTTTAAATCTATATAATTTCCAATCAGGTCTTAATTTTTAATTCTATGGTCTTAATTTAAAACATAAAAATTTCAAGAATATCTGATACATGAACAAGTTCTTTGTGTGAAGAAGTTAACTCTCACTTGTTATTTATTCTAGCCCATGAAACTGTGATTAATCTTCTGAAATACTATCGTGCTGCAGCCTCCACCCCAGCAGTTGCACTTCTCAGCTTGTTGCCCTTAAAGGGCTACACTTCAGGTTTTAGAGACTTTGTTAAACCCAGCTTCTGCTTCCCTTAAGTGGATGCTAGACAATGTTTTTGTGTGTTCTGATGCAGCACAATGTGGTATTTAGTTTACCTCATTTGAGGGAAGAAGACTTTTTGTGTCTTGGCTGTCTACATACTGATTTATCTGCCTGTGTTTTTCCTGGCTCCTGTTTAAGGCGCCCTATCCAAAACAGACCTGTGGCTCTTTTGCCTTGCACTCTTAATTTTCCAGAAATAGAGCTCTTTCCAGTGGAGAACAGCAGCTCTGTGCTCTCGTCCAGTGATGCATCCATGGAAGCTCAGAGAAGATATGTTTTTTGTCGTGTATAGGGCAAAAAATCTTGTGAGGATCACAGCCAGCTGTGCAGTGGAGGGAAAGGAGCTGTGTTCCCCTTCCTTTTGCTCCTGCCTGCCTGGCAGTGTGGTCAGTGGCTGTGCTGTGCACAAGGCTCTCTCTGAGCCCCCCTGGCTGCAGGCCCTGGATGAGGAATGGCAGTGGTGGTGAAAGCTGCCATAGCTTTTGAGATTGAGTATGGCCAACCTTTGTTCTGGCTAGCTGCCTTTTCCTTTTGTAATTGAAATTCTGTTAGACTTAGAAGGGAATTGATAATGACAAAAGCAACTATATTTTAGTTCCTACAGTTCATTATATTTTAGCCTGTATAACATCCAAGGGCTTAGTCTGCTACAGAACCAACACCATCTGGAAAATATATTTACTGGACAGCCCTCTGTTTATTCAAAGGCTTAAAATCAAAGGAAAGTCTCCATCAAATAATTATCTTCTGTTTGTTTCTATGCTTTCTTTGACCATTTAGTATAAATAGATATTGAGAAAAATTCAGGCTAGTACTACTCATAAAATTCTAGAAGTATTTAAATTTATATTTTCAAAAGTGTTTCCAACTTCTTTTTGAAGTCTTTAGAAGGCTTGGGATAGAAGTACTTTTTCACTCTTTTTACAAGACTGTTCTTCAGAGTCAGGCAACTTGTTGTAAAAAACAGAAGAAATATTGAAAATGAGAGAAGTTAATCATTCTGTACAGTATATACCTCTTAATACTTATCCACTACAGTCTTTGATCTTTCATAAATCAGCAACGGATGTGTGAACAATGTTGTCCAATAGATTATTTCAAACAGGTGAAGGTGTTTATGATGGGTAGTTAGATTTCAACTATATTGCATTGTAGCTTATTACAAAATAGTGTGCCACTGTGTGTGCCATAGAATTTAATAACAAGTTTATGTAATCAAAATTTATGCAATTAAAATTTGCATAAGCATAAAGAATTGCTAAATGCGTTTTTAGTGTGAGTGGCTGCTAATTTAAATGTGACTGTAAGATAGCTTGAATACAGTGCTATAATAACTGGTTTGATTTATGTAAGGTCTAAGGGCAGGTGTTTGTATGAGAAATGTATTTGGATCTACATTTGTTCATTTCAGAATCGAAATATGAAGTGCCATGAAATTAAATGGCTAATGGTTAAAAGAGTGACAAAGTATCAAGAAAACATGAACTGTCAAAAGCTCAAAATTTAAATGAAGATAGTCTCTTACTATTTTGTTTTCCCATCTTCCAAATTCCTTTTTGTTGTATTCCTTGTTTTAAATCATGCAATAAGAACCACATGCTAGTTATGATAGCAGTTACTTCTGTCTAATAGAAATTAGTTTGTCCAATCCATCCCATGACATCTCTGCTTTAAAATCTTGATACTGCTGTGTGGTTCCTGCTATGTGCTTTGGGCAGAGCCAAAATCATAGTCTTTGTGGAGACGGTGTAGACTTTTTTCCATGGCTGTTTATTTTTGGGTATATATGTAATCATGTATGTTATGGTAAGCTGAGAATGAAGGTTAGAAAGAGTGTTGCATGCTTTAGGTAAATATAAACAGTTAGGAAAAGTGTATTTTGTATTTATAGTTCAGCTGTGGGGAAACAACCACTGAATGAAAAATGTGAAGAACTTTGTGCACTTACTGGCTAATGGATGTCAGGCAGTGTGGTGATTTGCCTGCTTTATGGTTATTGAAAAATAATATACAGTGATTATGTAGATTTGACACCCAAACAGTCTATGGGGAATAAGCATAAATGTATGTGGGGGGAGAAAGCTATAATTCAGTTTCAGCATAATTCTGATTCAAAAGTGGAGCTGAAGCAAGATGTACTCTAACAGTGAAGGGACCACTTGCAGCCTTGGCACTGTGCTCTCTCCCACCTGGCTTTACAGAACGGGCTCATAGGACTTACAGCATCCATGATGGGTTATTCAGCTGTTCCCGTGAGCTTAGTTGCTCTAAAAATGTGTGTGCTGGAATTTTAAGGAAGAAGAAATTTAATCAGCAGCTAAAGTGCAGGCACTTCAATGGGTAGCATCAATTTCCAGGAGACTCTCCCCCTTCCACCATTTACTACAGGTGCTGTGAAGAAATAGAGATGGACTTAGTGATGGGGTGGTATTGAGGAATTTCTGCCTAGGTTTGGACTCCTTTCTGGTGTATAAACACTGTAAAAATACAGTTCTTCCATCTGAAGAGGGTTCAGTGTAGACGCAGGATTTTTCACCCTTTACTATAAAACTCCAGTTCTCCTGGAGATCATTACAGTGCAGCTCATTGTGGAGTTTAGTTTTGGAGGGGAGCAAAGAGCAAACTGTGACGTCTTTTTAAAAAAAGAAGACAAAACATTTTCTGCATGGACAGTTGCAGCTGACAGTTATTATCCTGGCACCAATTTACATCTAATAGTCTGGCATACATTTTCTCTCTTAATACTTTCAGGAAAAATCTAGAATTTTAGCAGAGGGCGGCCAAATAATAATGTCTGTTGGCTAAAAAAGTTGGAGTCTGTTTCTTACTCTATAAAACTGACTTATGAAAAGGCTATGACAGGAAGTTATTTCATTCACAGAGAAATCTGCTCCCTAGGTCAGTGTGTGTGACTGGGGGAGCTGTGTGCTGGGTGGGATAAAGGACAGGGTCATTTAGGGAAGTGCCCTGAGGAGGAAGTCATGTGGAGACCCCTGTTAGGCTCTTTCAGGTGGGCAGCATATGGGTGAAGGTGACTGGTGGGTTTATTGAGGATGAAAGTCCTTGAATTCAAGAGCTGGGCAGTGGCCATAAAGGACATGCTGGTCTTCACTCTGAGCCTTCAGAACTTTACACTGGTGTATATTTACCAGCATTTTTCTGCTAATCAGAACAGTGGAGCTGAACCCTATTTTGGGAAGGGGGGAAATAGAGTAGAGCCTGTGACAGACTATGTAGGATAGATTATTTTAATATTGAGATTTTTAAGGCCCATTTTTCTTTATTCCCTCCCCTACTAAAAAGGTTGGCTAAAGTACTTTTTCTTTTCATAACAGTCTTCTGTGGTGGAGAAGTGAGAGAAGAACAAAAATGCCCAATCTGCAGTAAGCTGTTTTATTTTATGGTTTCCATCAAGGATTTCAGAATGCAGAGTTTGGCTGCTGCTCAGGTGTTAAATTGAGAAAAAAAAAATGCAGTAATTTGGGCATTCTTACCTTAAGAAATTTTTCAATAGCAAGAAAGAAGGTGCTTGCTAATTCAGAAAATGTTGCTTACTAATTAGTCTGTCATTTTGGATGTTTGGCACATTGGTCATGACAAAGTACCCTGTCACTTTGGAGTCAGGCTTTGTGAAAGAGCCTGACCCAGCCTGGAGTGGCTCTCTCTTCAGCACTGGAGTGGCTCTTTCCTTGGCCCTTGCACCATGGCATTCACTTACTTACATGGAAAGCCTTATTTGAACAACTCTGGGCAAAGGTTAAAAACCCATGAAGAAAAGCCAGTCTTTTAACTGCTCAGCTCCTTAACCACCTTGTGCTCCATGCCCCCAAGGACTCCAATATTGTGTTTGCAGTTGGACATCTGCCAAGAACTCTTCGTCGACACCACAGGTTTATAGTTATAATAAAAAGGACATGTGTGTACCAATAACGTGTTATGTGTCTGAGTTAAAGGTGGATGTTGAGGGCAGGATTTTCAGTAGTTTGCTCTCTGGAAGCTACCAGTGAAGTATCTAGGTGAATATAAGGCTTTTTCAAGCATGCAGTTGACCTTTTAAAAGAGTGGAGGTCTTGCTTCAGACTTACACGGTTGCTGGAGTTATGTAATAATGGAATAGAAATTAATTGAATTGCTAATATATGCTTTTGCATAGCTTTAGGAAAAAAATCCCACAGGACACAGTGTCTGAAGCCAAAACCTCACTATGTGTGTTCATGCTAATCTTGATATTCATACCAAATGATGCACAAGTTGGTTTCCTGGTTGGTTTTTTAAAAGGGGGAAGATGGGACCTATATGTGTGAGGAGAGACACGAGCAGTCTTGTCAGTCCAGATTAGTTCTGAGTTCTTGATATTTTTCCTAGAGGATGAATAACAACGATTTAATTTTGCCCTTGTGGTTATAAGTGTGGTTACAGTTATCTTCTGCAGTTTTAAATTTTTGTTTGGGTGTCTTAAGTGACTTGGATTGTGGGCATGAGGCAAGTAACAGTCAATGTGTGAGATAGAAAAGGAAATGCAATATGTTCTTATAAACCAAAGCCTCAGAAAAAAAAGAAAAACAGATACACAAAATAAATTTCAAGAGTTATGGGTTTTGAGTTAAAGCCAAAGTGTTAGTTTATTAATTTTTCTGAAATCTTTGGTGGAACAGTAAACACTGCTTTTTACCTCAATAAGCTGCCGTTTTTTCTGCTTCCTTTTTTCCAAGATTACCCAAAGTGATTTTGAGGATTCACTCCTATATAGCTAAAGCTTTTACTGCTGAAACGATTATTCTTATTTTTGAAAAATTATTATTCTTATTTTTGATAGGGTGTTTTTTAAAACAATTGTTTTGTTTGTTTGTTGTTTGTTTTTTTTGTTTAGAATATAGACAATTGACATGGCGTAATGGTTTGTGGATATGCAAGTTGTCACCAATTTTTTTTTTTAAGCTTTTAAACATAAGACCATTTTCTACGTTACAAAAAATAGTCATTAAATGGAAACTGTTTATTTGGCTACAAGCCCTGAGTGTGCAGGAGACATGTTAGTAAGTCACTGACATATGGATGTGATCGCTGTTTCTTTGACCAGATTTGGTTTCTGCAGAGTGCGTGAGAAGGGAAGATAAATTTTGCCCTAGTAATACTGTAGTGACTCATAAATAAATGGTTACCCTTTGGTGCTTACAGTTTTCATTAAAGCGGCCTGAGCTTTGTTATTGACACCATAGGTTGCCTATTCAGGGAAATGCAGTAAAATTTATCAGTGTGCTTTCTACACCTAATAAATCATCCAAACAGGGAACCATATGGCAGATAAGACCTTGAAAATGTGGCTTCAGCATGTGAAGAGTCAAGTTGCTGAAATCTTGAATGATTACAGCTCGTGCATTTTCCCCTGGAATATCTTATAGTTATTTTACATGCCATTTTCTTGTTCATCCTATTGCCTTTTTGTCTCTCTCTCTCTTCCCCCTCTTCTTTTTCAGCAGTACTGTGATTTCAGAAAAAAGTCGAAAGCAGATAAGACATTTTTATAATGCCTTGCTGGTAGGAGGAAGAGGGGCAGGGAGGAGCAGAGACTGATGGGAAAGGATGATATATGTGGCGGCTGTGTCCCAACTCTCCTCTAGCCCATTGTCATTAATCATGGCTATTAGTTTTTTCAGAGCTGCCTTGTCTGCACAGTGCCTCAGAAAAGCCATTGTTTTTTCATACCACAGTCCAGGGAAAGCAGCGGGGGGTGTGTGGGGGTATGGATGGGACCTTCTATAGCACTGCTCTCTCCTGTCTGCCTGAATAATTTTTTTCCCCTCCTTCTTGCCTTTTTTTTCTCTTTTTTTAAATTTTTTTTTTTTTTTCCTTTTCCTGCCCTTTTCTTGAAGGGGCCAAAACCAAACTCAGTTGGCTGTTTGTACCTATGTGTAGGCACTTATCTGGTGACATAAACATAGGTCAGACAATTGTAATACATATTCACTGACTAGTAGCTTTGGTATGCACTCTGCCATCCTAAGGTGATTTTTTTGAAGAAAGAGAAAGACTTGTACTTGGACACGAATCAAAGGGCATTGGCAAGATCTGAAGACCTATCTATGATACATTTTAAAAGAAGCATTTTAAAATCTCAGCGTTCTTTTGCCCTCAATTAAAAAGACAATTTTTGTCTAAAGTTGGTATGGTTCTGCAGCTGCTGTGTCCTTGAGTGCTTCTGGTGTAGACAGAAATGGAAATCTTCCTTTAAAAGTGCCCTTCTAATAAAAACAAAAGCAAGTGGAGGAAAATACTCCAAACTTTCATGGTGGCAGAAAGATTAAAATGCAGTCAATCAAGCATCTGTCTAGAGTCTGCTTTCAAAACATTATAATGGAGTTTGTTGTTCTAAAAACCTTCACAAATATGTATTGTGTAAAATGTATAAACAGCATGACTGATAATAGCATTTATACTTTCACAGATTGGCAACCAAGCAGTAAGGATTTGTATTTTGAAAACTCAGGCATTTTATTGTAATGGCAAAAGAAAACTTGCAAAGGTACAAATTTTTGTTACACCTTATTACAGAGAAAGATAGCATATTGGAAAGTTGTTAAATTTTGGCATTTAGAACATTTACAATATGGACAAAGGTGCATGATGTAATTACACTTCTGCTGATTAAAAGGAACAAAATATTAAAGCAAGTGGTCTTCCTGTTTACAGTTTCTACTCTAATAAAGGAGTAATGACTTGTAAGTTATAGATTTCACAAACAGTGGCTGGAGAGAAAGGTACTAATTCTTTAAAATATTCAGTATTATAAATATACATCTCTTTGAATCAAATGGCATGTTGATCCTTTTGATTATAAAAGTCTGAGTGCTTTGATATCTCTGGAATTAAGATACATCTTCAGGAAATCGATAAGAAAAAAACTGAGCTTTTTTTTCCCTATTGCTGTTTTAGAGAGCTTTAGTGTCTGAAACTTTAAACCAAGCACTTCAAACCTGCAGGTGAAGATGAAGCTCCTGCCACAGGATGGCAAGAAATCCATTATTGCAATCATAAGACATCTCTGATGCGGGCAACTGTGCTTCTGATAGACCTGCTCTTTAGCAAACTGGGCCACAGTTGTTTGTGAAACTTCTGCTAATACATAAGTGGTCTGATTTCTCTTTCCCCTCCCCCCTCCTATTTTGCTAATATCGCTGTGGTAATGTATTTCTACAGGAAGCCCAAATAACTTAGTTTTCTCAATCTGCATGTGAATACAGAAAGGGAAGTTGGGATCTTGAGCAGCTTTTGATGTAGTTTGAGCCTTGTAAAGCTGTTAATATTGTACACTAGGAATATAGTCTCTAGAGAGATTGGTTTTAAAACGTGGTTTCTGTGGTTGCTTAGTTATGCTAACATGGGATGATAAAAATTCCTCCTCGGGAAAAAACCCAAGTTTTTCCACTACACTTTAAGAAATCCTGTCATGGTTGGACTGGTGACTACCAAGTCCTTGAATTAATAAGAAATTTTTGTAAATGATTTTACTAGAGAAATGAGAAGATTGACTATTTTACTTTAGTCGTTATTAGTGGACATTTTGCTGAGTTAAACTTTCTACTGAAAGTATTGGGCTATGAGTTGGATCACTTTGTGTGCCTTAACTGGAGTCAAAAAATGGCCATGCGAAGTCATGTTAGATGTGCTCTGATATCTGTTCTATTTTCTGTGTTTTGCTTTATTTTTATTTGTCTAGTAAATAAATGCATGTTTTGGTTGAGACTGTAGTCAGTATCAATATGAGATTTTGAGAAAAGCTTTGAAATGCTACACTTAGTACTAAGGTGCATGTGTCAGCAGTTTACATCCCTGAAAGAGGATTTGGTGACTGAGGTGACCTGATGGATCAAAATTTGCACTTTTGACTTAAGAGTTTGTGTTTCCTTCTTGCAAATGTGGTGTAGAATGAGCAGGCTGTTTAAACTTTGCAGTATGCTGAGTATTTTTCCTCAGTTCTGTATGAGTGATTTCCTCTCAGTTTTGTTGCATGCTCAACTGTTCTAACTTGTCAAGATGAGACTTCAGTTTTTCCTGTAGGTGACGTGGAATGAAAATTGTTATAATATTCCTGGGAAAACCTTTACTTGCAGGCTTCCAAAACACAAATCCACTGACTGTATTGCATGCATCTACAGTATAAATTGCTATATCCCCTGTATTGCATAATGTTTGCCCACAAACTTTGTTCTTGAACTCTGTGATGAACTTTTAAATCTTCATCTCCATTTTGTTCTATTACTCTTTCTCTCCAAGCCTGGCTTATGTTTTCCCTCTTTTTTTTTCCTTCCTGTTGTCTTCTCCAGACTCTTTTCTCTACTTTTCCATATCATAAGGAGATTACTCCAGACACAACGGTATGTACTTTATGCTCTTAGTCTTTCCTGGAGTTAATCTTCTCGTTTTCAACTTCAGGAAGGAAAAATCCCTGGAACATGACTATTACCAGATTTACTTCTGTCCTTGTGATCAGTGAACATCTGTCATCTGGCACGAAAGATAGGTTCTTTTAAATTCCCGGGCTGGTTTATCAGGGATTTTTAGAGAGAAAACTGTGTTTATATGTCCTTAATTCCTTATTTTGATGTTGGCTCTCCACCCTCTTGACACCTGGGCACAGGTATGCTGTATGGTATGTTGAACAGGTGTGCTCAGGAAGAACAATTAAAATATATTTTGGATTATCTGAAATATCAATAAAGATGGGTGTGGGAAAAAGAACCAAGTATTTTTTTCTCTTTAGAGACAAATTATTTTATCTCTGTGTGATGAAAGAAGTGTATTGCATGGCAGTGCAAGATACAGTAATCAAAATAATGTGAAAAAAAGAGCTGAATCTGTAATTTGTTTTAATGCATTTGCTTTAATATATCACCTATTTAATTACATTGTAATCACAAAGTAAGGAAGTATGCTCTGTGAGTAGCAGTGACAGTGATTTTTGTTTAGTACTTTGAAAAAAACCCAGAAAAACTCAAGCAAACATCCACCTTGCTTTTGGATTATCATTTCAGAAATCATTAGTGATGAACACTGAAATAATTAATACTACTACTACTACTAAATAAATAAATAAATAATAAAGCCTAAGAAGGATTTTCCTTGGCATACCTGGGAAACTGAAAACAGCATAAATAAAAATGTTATTCTGTGATATGTATACACAGCATTGTGTGTGCAGCCTTTTATGCAATTTTTATTTTCTGCAAAGTCATATGTTTTTAGCTGTGATTGTGGCCTGTGCCAAATGGTTCACCTTGTCTTGTGTAATGAGTATAAACAACTGGTCACTGCACTGACCAATGAAACTAATAAAGATGTATGGCACTGTGCTTGCTTAGGGAGTCACATACACAGTCTTAAACTAAATGTGACATTTATACCAAAGTAACATGGTTCCAAACTCTCACTCTTTCCTTACAAATTCTGAAGAAGAACAAACTATTTGACTGATGGTTTGCTAAATTTAATATGCTTAGCAAGTGAAATTATTGCCTACTCTAATGCTGTGTAATTATTAAGATACACTGCTTTTAAAAATACCAAGTGAATAATATTGATTTAGTGAACTGCTATTTAGAAAAATGCCAGCAAAGGAGGAATATTTTATTTTAGCTGCCTTAGAGCTGTAATGGGTCTGTACTGAGATATGCATGTGGAAATAAATTATGCACAAGGTAAACTATTTTGTTATACAGTACCCATAATATTAATTAAGCTGTAATTTTACCAACAAAGCTTTAATTTAACAAATAAACAGGAATCATCTGTACTGTTCTTTGAAATATACAACTTTGGGGCTGTAATAAAACATTTCGGAGCACCTGCAATTAATTTTAAAGGAAGTAGTGGGACTAGCAACTTTAAAGGGTAATTGTAATTTATAATTTATTTATTTGACTTATACTGGATATAATTACAGTTATAATGCATTATTATTTTCATTCAAATGTTAGATCTATCTAGTTTACATTTAAAGTGGGCCGATCGGAGTAATAATAGCATATATATTTTCTACTCTTCACAACAACATGCAAAGTAATAGATACAGATGGATCATTGTCATCCAGAGCAGTTCCAAAGACACTTTAGCTTACATTAAAATAGATGTGTATATTTTCTCTTGATCAAGACATTTATGCTATGTTCAGAAGTTCTGTGAATGCCACATCTTCACAGTAAATCTCCTAAAGTATTGGTATGACTGGGTGGTATTGGAATTGGAATATCATGTCTGACGATTTTGCTGGAAATGCTAAAAGTGGCTGATTCTGGCTGTCCTGTTTGCCTTTTCTTTAAAAGAAAATTTTCAAGACCATTACACTTTTCAAATTCTATTTATGTATTTTATTTGTATTTCTGTGTGGAGAAAGAGAACTGAGAGAAATACTGGCGCAGAAAAAGGGAAGCAATTATATGGGCCTGTTTTGTTTGTGGCTAAGAGAATGCTGAAGTGGCAGATTTGCAAATTTGTAAGCGAGGAAAGCTTAGTGTTCATCTTTATCAGCCAAAGTGGTTTCTTGTTAGCTGAGCAGCAAACTAGAAAGCGACCGATTTTGACAACATAATTTACATCTTTGTATAAAACTATTGCTGGCAGCCGAACTAATTTGTGCTGGATTAGGTTGTTTGTCTCTGCTGCTGACTAACCATGCAATCTATCAGGGACCGTTTTCAAATATCACTTTTCAACTGTGCCCTTGAGAGGAGGAATTGATCGGGAATATACAGAGTAAAATTACTCCAATAACTTTATAGAAAAAACAATTACTGAATCATACAGATGTGAATAATTCTGAAGAGCTGAAATAAATGTAATGAATTTAGCTCTGTGCCTATCTTAAACATAGACATGCCCGATGTATTAACATAAACCAGTCTTTTGTTTGTTATTCTCCTGTTACTTTGAACACTAAGGAAGGTTTGTGGTGCACGTGTGGACACTGAACTACACCAGCCTCCTGAAATACCGTCTGAGTTGTGTTAGTGAGATGATCTTTTCTTTCAACCACACTTGGCAGTTCCTTCCCACAGAACTCACAGGAACGTTCTCTGTTGTGTAAGTGCTTTGCCAACTTTTCCAGCAGAATCGTTAGTCTGAGTTTGATGGCATATAATGAAAAGAAGTGCCACCAACACAAATCCATGCATAATTTATCATGAATTCTACATACAAACATATCTTCAATTTTAAAACGGGAAAAAACAATATGTTTTTTTTTTTTTAATAATATGAACATGGCAGTGTTCTCCTCCTCTCCTCTAAGATTATGGGTAATAGGACAATGTAAGGGAGGTAAACCTGGTTTTGCAGCTGATAACCAATCCTTAGTTGTTTATAAGATGCTCTAGATTAGCTAGCAAACAAAAAACCATTAAGCACCTATTATTTTAAAGCAGTGGGTACATTTTTCATCACATTTCTCTGATGAATTTTCACTTGTGCATCCTGCTGGAGGTAATTAATTGCTTTCAGTTCAGAGGAGTAATAATGCAATAAATTATGCTGGTATTTCTTGTCAGGGAAGAATCATATTGCTGCTTCCTTACTAAAGCAGGACTAATAATGTAGCTGAAGCCACAGACTCAGAAAGTACCTATACCATTAAAATTTATGTAAGGAATCAGAAGACTAACTACTCCCTAGAATTGCATTAAAAATCTGATTCTTCTGTGTAAAAGTGGCCTCTTGTGATGACAGTGCAAGAAATGGAAGACTGATGCTGTGTCTTCATATATATTCCTTTTTTTTTTTTTTTTTTTTTTGACCTTGGGCTTGTTACTTAACCTGCCTATGCTTCAGTTCCCTAGCTATGAAACAAGGATGATGGTACTGTCATTCACATTGACCTTGAGGCTTTACTAAATTAACATTAAAGTTGCTTGATAGTGTAAGGAGCAGGAATGCAGGTCAATTTATTATTTCATGGTTACTGACGAGTACATCTGCTGACATTATTTCTTTGGTTTGCAGTACTCCAAAGAGAATTATTTTAGGTAACATTGTCCTATCAAAACAGTTACTTATAATGAAACATAAGTTAAATAATACTGTTGTTTTGAGTTATGTTTTAGTTGAGAAAGAAGGGAGAAATGTGTTAATGCCTAGGGAAAGGATGTTCCAGGTGATAGCTGGTATGCGGACTGACCAATGCTTAGTGCTAATAATACCCTGTTATCATTGAAGTACCTTTTAGCCAGTGGTTTCCAGGTTGGCATCTCAGTGGCCAGGTAATATGTAGCATTGAATGATGTTACAGCATCTCTCTGGTGTCCAGCCTCTCCAGAAAGCAGTGTGGACATCACAGATGATCGTGCTTGGAGATAATTCCCATTCTGAAGTTGCAAACAACTCTAAGGTTGGTAAGCTAAGCAGTCACAAGAAATATTAAACTTGCTTCTCTGTAAGTGTAACCTATAGTAATTAAAAAACCACAACACCCCAACCTTTTCAATACTTATTGGAAATCTTCCATATGATTTAACCAAAACTGTCATGCTGACTTTGCAGCCACTGTTGCAAACACATATAAGGGTAAATAAGTGTTCACTCTCACTCAAAGAACAGTGTAAATAATAAAAAGATTGCATTACTGCATGCATCTCTACCATGGAGACTGTGTGATGGACATATCACCCAAGTGACTGTAACATGGGCATGCATGCCCTGCCATCCTTCCTGTTCCGTAGATGCAGGAGAAAGATCAAAAGGGGACATGTACTACCAGTCAATTCACAGGTATTTGTTAACAGCATATAAAAAGTTACCCTTTTGTCAGAATCTGGAATGGAGTTTAATGTAGTAGGCACAGTGAAGCAGAAAACTTTTATTTCTCCTTTCACACTTCACCTTTCTACTTTCCTTCATCTAACCTTTCTCTTCCATTCCCACTCCCTGGGTTCTTATTGAAGTCACCCTGATTCCCACCTCCATGTCAGCTTAGTTTCTATTGCCTCCTGGCTTTCTCTTTGTTGGATTACAGAGAAATAATTTCTTGGCTTCTTTTTTTGATTAATCCTGTTCTCATTACTGGTTCCTTACTCAAGCTTTCTGAAAGGTCACTGCTTTGTCTGAACAGGGGAAGCAGAATTTTGTCATTAGGGAAGAATGAGCTTGGCAAGTTAATTGTGAATGTTCTTCAGGTTTCAAGAGAGTATGGATGAGTCTTCATTGATTTCTTCTAAAGTCTTTGATTTGATGAGACTTTAACAAGGATAGGAAGCATGCTAAGCAATTGATATTTAGTGAAGTTTTAGAAAAAACCCATAAATACTGAAGAAATTCAATGTCTCTATTTAAAATTACTTGGACAAATTTTAGGAGTTCAAAAATAATGCCTTAAATGCTGACAGTTTTACTGACTGGTGGATGACCTCTCTTTCTGAGACGTCCTTTCAGGCATTCTGCTCTCTGTTTAACAGACTCATCATCACAGCGTATGGTAGTTGGGAGTTGGAATATTTTAAAGTGTATTGATCCAGTTTTAGATTATAAAACAAAATTGGATACTTTTCTATGTCATCCTAAGTAGATTGCAAGTATCAATTTTTAAACTGGAAGACACAATATGGGTGAAAACGTACAAGCAAGTTATTGCCATGTTTGGCCTCAGCTGCACCAGTACTTCACTGTCAGCCAAAGTGTACTTGATTTGTTCCAGTTTGGGGCCTTTTATTTGCCAAGAATTTCAGATAAGCTGAATTATTATTCCAAGAATGGTTGTCTTATAATGAAACCTGAATGATAGGAAGAGATCTGGCATTTCATTATGTCTTTTGACCTAAGCTGGGTTTCAGCTTGACCTTCTGATCTACGGAAGCTTTTGTACTAAAACTCTTTCACTTGTCTTGAATCTACTGCTATGTGCAGAAGTGAGAGCTGGTTGAATGGGATGCTTAGGAGTTGAACAGCACAGCTCTGAGGTCCTTTGAGGTTTTTTGTTTGCCTTTCTTTTTTGGATTTGGTTTATATGGTGTTTTTGTGGTTTGGATTTTTTTTTGTTTTTTTCCCGGTTTGGTTTTTGTTTGTTTTGTTTTTGTTTTCTGGGTGGGGGCAGGGGTATGAAAAGAGTGGGACAATATTAATAATTCTCCCCAAACCTGTAGTGTTTCTTTCTACATGTGATTGCTGCACTATGTGTTTTTTCAATGCAAAAATTAAATTCCTGTTTTTTCCACCAAGTTTTGCCTACTGGTTTTAGCAATGGGAACTTGCAAGATTGAAGCCTTCAGAACTAAAAATGTAAGTTTTCATCTTGTGTGGAGAATACAACATTCCCTATGCCAGTATTCTTTGAGAAAGAAGTCTTGAATTAAGTGAGCCCAGTGAAAAACATTTCCGCCTTTTTCTGCCGTGAAGGTGGGAGAAGAAAATAATTGCAGTGAGATTCTTACAGTAGGTGTTGGCAATCTACTGTTTTCCTTCACTCTATGTCTTTTGGACTGTTACAGGAAATGAGTGTTTCACTATTAAATGAATCACAGAGTTTTGGGGAAGATATTCCCCATACTTGCCAACATTTTTTCCCTCTAGGCTGGAGCAGCACAACTTTACTCTTACTGCAGACCAGACTTCACCTTCTTTGTGTTTAGAAATTCTCTCCCCCCCTGCCCTTTTTCATCCTTATCTTTGGCCCCCTAGCAATGGTTGCAGTTCAGAGCTCTTCTGCTTTTCCAGATCTCCCTACCCCAGCTACTGAAAAAAGGTCTTTTAGATCTTTGGGTCTCAACCTGACGGTATAGTGTCTAGCATCAGCCTTTCTGGTGACAAACTGTTCCCTCCTCTTGAGCTGCTACTGGCACTAGACAGCTGAGGGCAATAAAATATTTGTCACAGAAGTGCTATCACCTGACTGTCTCTGTTTTAGGATTGATGCCATTTTTAAATGTAGGCAAGACTGCTCAGCTGTTCCAGTTCTTTGTATGGTGCAAAGCTTTCCCCTTTTAATAATTTTTTAATTTTGAGATAATAATAACTATACTTTCAGAGTGGTGACAGGTGTGAATTTTGAAAAAGTTGTTTGTTCCCATTCCCTAGCAGAGATAAAGCCAGCAAATATCCCCAGCTTTTCTCAGGGCTTTTGCAGGTGTAGGAGTGCTTTTAGGAATGCCTGGTTAAGGTCTCATGGAAACCAAATAATTTTGAAAACGCAGATAATCAGCAGGTAAAATACTCCAGTTACATTATATGAAAAATGGCAGTTGCTTAGAGTGCTTTGTGTGCTCAAAGGAGCTCTGCTAGATTGTTTCCTCTTTCTCCTGTCTGTAGATCACCCTTCCACCTGATCACGGTGATCAGACAGTCTGGTGTTTGATGGACTTCTCCTGATTCAGTATTGTTGAACAAAATAGAAAAAAAGGTTGGTGAGCAGTTATTTAGGCTTGTGAGTGCTCTGCAGACTTGCACTTTGGATATTTAATGCCTAAAGTATATGTTTTGAGACAGGCTGCAAAAAGTGATTCATCACAGCATGCCATATTCTGTTTTTGCAGCACAGACAGTGCAAAAAAAGAGAAGTTCTTTTCCAATTAGATTTGAAAGTTAGTCATCTGGCCAACTACAAAATTCTCTTATATATCGGCCAGAGTCGACTCCTCTGTGAAGAGTGTTAACTCACCTGTCTTCACTTCAGAGGTCTAAATTTTCTTCTGGCTACTAGCAAGGCTTCTTGGTAATAATAAAACAAGTCAGGAAAGATTGTAGAGATGAGACTTCAGTTTTAGCCTTATCTTTGACAGAATGTCTGCCCTCACTTTATTGATTGATGCCAGACAATTTAACAAACCTACTATTTTCACTTACGTACCTATTGAGTTAGTTCATGTAGTGATAGGAATCTTGCAAGTTAGGTTTTTCTAATAATTTTCATAGAATTTTAACTTTTTGCCTGTATATATTGCTTTTTCATTAGATTGTTTTGAGCGATTAGATCTGAGTTACCTTACTCTGTAAATAGTTGGTTACCTTTCTGATCCAGCCTCTTAGCACCCTAAGAATGTTACTTCATCCTCTAAGTCCTACTTTGACAGAATGGGCAAAAGATCCTTTTTGCCCAGCTAATAAATCTGTTCTGTGACTGCTTGTTTTAAGATTTAGGCTGAGCTTTGTCCCTGAAGTATGGAGTGTAGTGAATGGAGAAATCTTCCTGCACTGCCAAAGCTTTCATTTTGTGCCCATGATAAATTTAGACGCTGCTGTAAGTAAGAAGTCTGTCACTTCCCCTCCTGCAGTCACAGAAAGTTCCATATTAAGCTTCAAGCTCAATGAAGTGTTGTGTAAAGCAGGCGGGGGTGCAGGCTCAACATCTGTGGGAATAATCTAGGTAAACATCCCTTAATTTTGGAAAACATGGTCGTTTGATGGCTATTCACAATGGCTAGGCAAAACCCACTTTTTGTTGGTGTCTTCTGCAGTGCAGACTGCATACAAGTGGTGAGATCCCAAGCTGCTGGGAGCCTGTGAAGTCTGGATGAAGAGGAGGACAGCCCTTCGCACTGGCAGAACAGCACACACAAAGCTCCCATGCGTAATGCACCAGTCCAAAGATCAAAGATGCACGACATCAAAAGACTCCTGGGTCTTTGTCCTTTTTTTCTTTATCAGCCACCTTTGGTTGGCCTCTTGATGAGGGCTTCTCAGAGATGTTCTGTTTGCGTGGTGCTGGAGAGGTGGCCTCGAACCTGCTCTTAAGTGGCCGGTGTGGTTAGCCAAGGGCCAGCTGTTGCCAGCCAGATCAGCCTCAACTCTGACCTCACTGGAGGCTCTTTAATCTGTCAGGCTGTCATCTCCAATGGCATCAGCCAGGAGCCCTTTGCCAGGCTGCTGATTCTCTCCTAGCAACTGCATCAAATTCTATTCTGCCAAAGAAGGTTCTTTAATGATGTTGTTTATGCAGACAAATAGTTAAAAATTCACATCTAAAAGATTAAATATTGTAATCGCGTAATTAGAAAAAATGTTACATGATTTAACATAGCATTTTTCTATTTATGTAAGTGACAACTAATGGTTTCTTTTTTCTCCTAGCTTTAGGAAAGATTCTTCAACTTTGTAATTTTAAAACATTTTCTCCTACACATGTCATTGTTCTTTTTAATAGGATCTGCCAGAACAACTCTGAGCAAAAGCTCTGCATTTTCACATTATTATCTCATTGTCTATCCCTAGTGTTATAGCCTTACTGTGACTTCCTAACTAATCAGCTATTTCAACTTTCATTCCATAAGCTTTATGTCTGAGTGTAATTAAATGAGCATTAAGTCCTTTTTTTACTAGCAAAGCCTGAAAGTTCTGATATTACAGTAATAAGTGTGAAGTGAATTTTGAATGGCATTTATATCCTTTCATGGGCTCTAAATGTTTGATTTGCATAACTAGTTAAAATGATATCAGAGCAGCATATTGATTTAATTCCATCTCAGAAAACTGTTAATTAATAATGATAATAAATGTGTCAGTCCTTTATTATCTGCTTTGAATTGGTGATGATGTCTATATTAATACTACTTCAGTAATAGACCTCTGCTGGCTATTGTTGGCAAAGCTTTGACGGCTTGAATAACTAGCAATCAGAATTTATAAAATTTATTGCAGATCAGTTTTTAAAAAAATTGTCATTTTATCACGTGTGATTTTATTAACACCTACTACTTAACATTTTTTAAAAATAAATCACTAAGAAGAGAAACTGGCAGGGCTTTTGAACAAAGATGAGGTTTGAATTTCTTAATTTTTTTTGTCCTTGCAAGGTAGAGTGTAAAGAGTGAACACACTCCCTTCACGTAAAGAAGATAATGGAAAGAACTTTGAACATTTCAGGCTCCTTAACGCTTTCACAGCAATATCTTTAAAAAAATCCCTGCATGTGCCCCTGCATATACTAGGCATATTGTGTGGAAAACAGATACTTGGTCAGTAAAGGTTTTCTTTTTAGTGCTGTTGTTTTATGTTCTTAATAATTTTGCGATATGTGTTACTTCTTTCAGAATGAAATTAGACTGTCACCTACTCATCTTTTTGCTATCACTGTCTAGTGTCAAAACAGAACTAGTTTAAGATTTCACTTTCCTTTTTCCCTTTTGGACACTGGAAAAAGAGTGCTTAGTCTGGATTTTGGTTCCTTTTTCAACAGGAACATTAACTATCCTCATATTCAGCACCACACTACCTTACGAAACTGCATTACAAGTGTCTAGAAAGCACTCAGCTTTTGTCAGCAGACAGTGTTCTGTACATTCCCTTTTAGTTGCAGAAATATTTAGGAAACTGTCTTTGGAGGCACTGGATTTAGTTTGCTTGGACCCTTAAAGTAGATCTTGCATAAATTTTTATTTTTTTAAGTATCTTCTTTCTTAATGTTGTTCACTTTTGCTGCAGCTGTATACTTTGGCTGTTGACTCTTTATATATGTGGTGTTTGTGCTAAAAATTAGAGCAGCAATTCAGCTGCTGATAAAACTTAATGTTAGCAGTATCCAATTGAAGACTTGCCTGCCAATTTAATGCTCTGATGGCAATTTTAATAAAAAAATTAAATTCTTAAGTATCTGAAATGTTGGTTTTCTTACAATCCCTTGGAACAATTAGGCCTTTAAAATTAATGACCTTTTCCTGTAGAGAAATACTGCTGATTTATATGAGTAGCTCTAAGAACAGAAAAGAAGGGAGTGACAGCATACAAAGTATTGCATGGACAGCAGTGAACTTGTGTGCTCTGATCTGAACAAACACCATATAAAAATGGCTCCACAGCACCAAACCTGAGCTTAAAAATTCTATTAGGAGGGCGTTAAAAATCCAGTAAAGAGAAACAAACCTGAATTTTACAAGTAACATCAGATTTCTGAGGACTTCTCTTTGCACAGCTGTGGTGATAACTGTGACAAGAAAACATTTATTTTTTCTTACATTGTTAGTTTATCATTACCAAAAAATCCATAGAAACAAAGGATTTTTTTTTTGTTTTGTTTTGGTTTTTTTTGGTAATGTTAAATTTTCAATTTTAACCCAGTGAAACTCTTTGTGCTTCTGGGAAAACGCAACTGGAAGTGCATTGCTTTCTGATAATTCTTGTGTGCCAATTGAGCTACATTTAGCAAAGTTTTGATCTGATTTTACACAGCAGTAGAATATGGCTGTAGTTCACATTAGTGTTATGATCTTTAACCAGCACTGTGGTGCATGATGATGATGACTCAAATGAAAATATTGGCTCTTTCTTTAAAAGCACAATTTGAATGGTGAGCATTCTGAGTACCTACCAATAAGGGCATGTTTCAGAAAAGATCCACCAGACTCCTACACGGTTTCAAACATTGAGAACCACATTTATCCCCATGCCTGTGTGGACAGATAGAGAGTTCATCTTGCTTGGATGCTGTGTTCTCCCTCCTGAGAAGGTCAGGTCTGTTCTTTGGAGCTCCAGGAGGGCAATATTGTGTGTCCAACTTTGTCAGACTGTGGTCACTCACCCCCAACACACTGAGTCAAAGCTTCTCACTCCCCAAACAATGGGAATTTGGTCCACTTCCACTGAGGGCTTTGGCCACCTGGTTTGCATGGACTTGGTAATTTTATTTTATTTCCTCTTCTGAGAGCCTTCTTCAAAAGTTTGTTAGCCTTTGAAGCTGGGAGAGAGAGAGTGTTGGAGTCTAAGAATAGAGGCAAAATGTTGTATTATGTTTCCTTTGTCAGTGGGTTGCTCTTTTATGTATTTTCTGAAGTTCCTGACAAGATGATGCATGTTGAGATGAATAGCCATCAGTTACGTTTAAAAATGTCTTTTTTCTTTCTGTAGTGATTTTCTAAATGACTATGATCTTAAGCTATAATTGGGTATCCATGTAAAAATTCTAACTAGTTTTTCAGAATTCGTCTTTGCTATTTTTTTTAAGCACAAACCATTCGAGCAGCCTCTTAAGACACAGACTTTACTGGTCCTTGAAACTTCATAAAGGGAATAGAGGGGGGCTAACTATCCTTGCTGGAGTTTATCCAGAACTTTGGAGTTAAAATCCTTCCTGGTGGTTTGTTTCGGTTTGGTCTTGGTTTTGTTTGGTTTTGTTTCAGGTTTCCTTTGTTTTGTTTTTTCAATGGCAGTATTACACTTTTTGTAGATACAAGCATCAAAAATCTCGATTTATTGAATTATGTTTGGGGTTTTTTTGTTTGTGCTTGTTTTCCCCTGCACTAAATTAAATGACTCCACTCTCACAATGTTGGCTGGGGAGGCATAGGAAGGTAATGGTGGTAAACTACTTCAACTTGCACTTTAAAAAAAGAGAAAAGCTGCATAAAAAACATTTGCCCCACATCCCTCTGCCCCATGTCCCCATTCTACCCCCAAGTTGTCTTCTGTGTTCCCCCACAATTTTATCTGAACAGTAAAATCTATTTATGGTTTTCTCCACTGGTATAAATCAGATGTAGGTGACAATATATCCAAATAACCTCTTTGCATGGTTTTTGTTAATAATTATGTGCTGCTAATAATTAACAGGTGTGTGAAAAAATGAATTAGTAATGAGGAGAGAGTTTCTAAGCCGTCTGTTATCATCCCTTGACAAATGCAAGCAAGGGCATAAGCTGAATACAAAGGCCCTTGATTATAGTTTAATGGTATTTGATAAGTTAACCCCTTTTGTCACATAGTGATGCTGAGCTTTTATTATGGGAATTTGCTGTCTTACAGTGGCAACACTAAACCTAGCCTTTTTAACAACAGAGTAGTTAATGAAAATTCCAGAGCATCTAGGACTTAAAATTTGGATCTATAAACTGTCCATATACCCTGAATTGCAGTCCTTCAGACAAGGAACACTTTCAACCATCTGCAAGAGAGACCATTGTGTCAGGGAAGCACAAGGTTTCACTAATGACAATTTTATTCTCTTAACGTGAAAAATATGCCTAATGGTTTTCATGAAAGAAAGTGAGGTTTTGATTCTGGTGTGGCCTCCTAAAATTCTTATTTTCAATAGCTGAGGTCCTGGTTTAACTGTATCCTTCTAACCAGTTGCTGTTTGTGGATAAAGGTAATAGACAATGATTTAAAATTTGTCTCTAAAAAGAAAAAAGGCTGTTTGTTTTTGCCAAGATAATTTTGTCAGACCTTTACCTAAAATTTTGTCAGACCTTCACCTAAAAAGAGATCTGGATCTGCAAAGCAGGATGGCTGTGGGCATTTCTATTTAGTATTTGAAATGTGTTTACTTTTGTGTTGAAAGACAATCAAAAAAAGCTACTGCCTTGTTGCTGTCATTCCTATATTGTCATCTTTGCCAATAATAGATATCTATTACTGCCAATGTTTTACATTGGGGATGTGATTTGTTAAGAGAGGAAGAAAAACTTTGAGGGTTTGGGACGTGCATATGTAGAGACAGCTTGAGTCTGGCAAAACTTAATTTGCTACTGTTGGTTTTGATACATGGCTTTAGGAGAGACCAGCCAGTTTTCTATGCAGTAGCTTTGTGTTGAGTCAATAGTATCTTTCAGGAAGACTGTGGGGAAAAAAGATCTTGTATTACTAAATTGTTCAGAAGAAAATGCTGTTGAAAACTCTTAAATGTTGATTAATTTTTTGATGTTTCATTGACAGATTTTCCTGCTTCCTTCATAAACTCTAGCAGAAGGTCTCCTGTGATTTGAAAGATAGACAGTGTTTTCGGGTCAGTGCTCATTCATGGCATGGCAGTCAATGGAATATTATTATTTTATTCTAAATTATTCTAGAGATAATCAGGTACTGCAGGATGTTAGACAAGGTCAGCATAGTAGCTGAAACCAGTGACTGCAGTACTGGAATGAAGGAGCTGATACTTCTGCATGAACTCTTGTGAACCTTGGGGAGCCTTGCAGCTAATAAAGTTCACTGGTTTAGCCCTGACCCATCCTTAAATATAGTCTTGGGAATCTTTTTGTAACATAGAAATCGTGTTCCTCAATATATCATATTAGCATTCCGCTTTTTTTTAATAGATAACTTTTTGGAAAAGTAAGTTAAATACTCTGAGATTTGCAAGCATTTCTCCTTTGTTATTTGAAAGTAGGATCTCAGTCCTGCAATTTGGTGCTCCTACATCCCTGTTAGTTAATAGAAGGGAATTCCCAGCTGCTTAGTTTGAAACTCGTGCATGTTTGTCATCTTTGTGGCTTTTTTGGAGTTCTGTTTTCAGTGATCCTTTTGGGGAAGTGGAATTAGCCTAACTCATTTGCCTTCCAGAAGTGAGAGACATAACATTGCCTAAGACTGCACGTGGCACTGTTGGCAATAGATACTTGCTCTTTATCTCATTGGAGGGAGCACACCTGATGTCCAGCTGCTACTCTGACCTTGGGGAGAGCCTGCAGGCCCACCCTGCCCCTTGGGGGGGTTCTGTCAGGCTCCACAGTAGCTTACTGCATAGACCCTCCCCTGAGGTTTTTTTGTATCTGTCAACAAGTTGGTTTGGTTTGGTTGCAGCCAGGTGACCCTTCTGGTTAGCAGGTCTATGAGGGGGTCGTATTTTATAATTTTGAGATAGAGAAGCTAGTTGAGGAAGTGTGTGCTGCTAATCAGTTTGGGTGATTGAATACTCTCTGAGAAATCCCTGGATTGGTAATGAGCCCAATCTGCTCAAAACTACGCGAGATCAGTATCAAAGCAAATGCTTGCAGTTTGTTTGCTGTGTTTGTGTAATATACACGGTGAATGACTGGTCTTCAGCCTTTTATTGCCACTGCTTTTGCACAGTGAGCTAAAATATCCATCTTTTTATCTTCCAATTCTTCATTTCCTTCTTTTATAAGCGACTTCCCGAAGGGGAGCCTTGCATTTTTTAACTAGTGTTCAGTGGCTGGTGCGTCAGCTCAGCTGTGCAACATGCCAGCACTAACTGCTCCTAAATAACATCTATTTGCATAGCGCATTGAGAGCTGTGAACTCTCCTCTCATTAAATGTGTGAGAACTCTCGCTCAACTAGTTTTAGAAACACTCAAAATTGAGCTGCACTCCTGTGGGGTTTTTCTACTGAGAGTCCTTCCAGTGCATTATAGCACTGTGCCACTTTGTGGGGTGACGCTGCAACGGAGGAATGGAATAACATAGAGGGATCGTGTGCCTTGGCTTCCCATGTAGACTCTTTCCAATGCTGTTCCCCTTTTTCTGCCCTCTTACACATTTCTACATGTGGGAACTTAATGTTTTTGGTAATATTTCAACAATAGTCTTTTAATGGTGGAATGAGGAGGAAATGAATAATCTATTGAAAACACCCCATTGCCAAATTCAGCACTCTTGAACTTCAGTTGTGCAGTTCTTTGTGTGAAATTATGTAGTGATGTCCAGCAATATTTTATTACAAGTTATGTTTTGTAATACTTGAGCAATATATAACTGTGATCAATGTTGTGACCTCAGGGAAATTGCTTATATAATTACAGAAAGTTTACAGTAGTAAGACAAGGAATGGGGGAAAATATATCACTGTAAAATATAAATATGTTTAAATTACATTTAGGATTTGGAATAGTTCCTTGCTTGTGTTTTACAGAGTAATCTGTGATTTAAATCAGGTTTAGTTGTGGGGTTTTTTTTCTAAATTGGGTATTATAAATCAAGAGTAGTTGCTGCATATAGCACACAAGAGGATTTCTTATACATTTTAATGTTGCATAAGTAAGAAATACCAGTAGTTCAGCAGTAAAATTGCAAATGTAAGCAAAAGTGAAGATTTTTCTAAATTTAACTAGGTTGCGTTTGTTTAGTAAACTCTAGCAATAATTTACTGTTTTATTGCATTTGCTGTTGAGAACTTGCTAGCTTTAAAAAGAGGAGGAGGGATAAAGGAAGGAGCTATGTTATAATTGCTCTGGAACTGGGGGGAACAGATAGTAGAGGGGAAAATACTAAACAGTCTGCACGCAATAGGTTAAAGTAGAGAAAATAAATCTTGGCAAGATAATATGTGTCTGCAGAAGACTAAGGAACTTCTGGTAATGTACATTCTGTTTTTTGGGATAGAACAATTCCTCATAAAAACATCAAGCTCAAGATGTTGTGGTTATGCCTTAAGTCGTTGGAGACATGAAAGATAATAGGCAGCTTTTCTTATTAGTGAATTTCAATATGTTAAAAATAGAAATTCTGTTAGTTACGCTTTAAAACAAAATAAACACCTTTGTTTTGTAAATAAGGGAGTTTAAAACTTGATGTGAATTTTCTCTACAGTTGTGCCTATGCATGCTTTATCTGTGGGTAGATTTCTGCATCTCTCGGTCTGTTAATATAAAACCTAGCTTAGTTTAACTGTGGTTTGAAAGAAGTGAACACTGGGATTGGTCTGGATGATGTTGATTAATAGGTGTGTGAGGGTGAAAGACTCCAGGGCCAAGCAGTAGGTCCATCTTGGTGGCATCTGATGTTGATTGGCTTTGTCCTGCGCGGCTGCGCTGGAAGAGCGGACATTAAGATTAAGTGATGCTGTCGTGTTGAGGAGCGCTGCACTGCATCATTCTGGGAAGAGACAGCTGTGGTGGTTAATCCTTCATCACCAAGGGAGTGCTGCCAGCAGAAAGATATACAGCCAAAGATAACCCTCCATAACTTGTGCTAAAGATCAGAAAACTTTGAATTCACATCCATCTGCTTAGTCTGGGGTGAAGATGAAAGATAGGCAGAGTAGGAAATAAAAAAACCTCCTGTGGGATTAATCTTAGACGGAACATGCAGCACACGTTGAAAAGGCAGCAGCTAAATTTTTACATGTATCTTGAAAGAAATGGATCATTCCAAATCCAGAAATTTAATTTCATTTCAATTGCTTTAATGTTCCTACTCCTGATGCTCATTTAATATGTACACCACATCCTTCCTGGAAGCAGTTCAAAGATGCCAGGGTTCATAGTGTGAGGTTTAAAAAAGACAAGCGTCTCTGCATTTCTAACTAAGTGATGCACTGGAATGGATGACAATAGAGCTTTTAGCATAATTTGTGGTAGAGAACTTTGTTATTTACTTTTATATTTAGTAGGTCAATTCCAAATTGTTATACATCAGATGAGAATATATTCTGCCTTGAATGGTTGTGAACAGAGCTATATTGTTATGCATAATTTATTCATACAAAGTGAGAACCGTTACAAAGACTTGCTCAAGTTGTCATCTTTGGAAATTAATTGATATGAAAGAATAAGATAGCAAAAGGAAAGAGATATGAATATATTGCTTTGGAGGGAGTCTTCTAAGCAATAACTAAATTAATAAAATACAGTTGAAAAGTAGCAGTTAGTGGTAATAATTTGATACATTAATCCATTATTTTAATGTAGGCTGTTGTTTTAACATGCATTTTAAACCTTAAAGTAATATCTTAAAAAGTTCTGTGCTGAATAGTGGAGAAAAGGTGGAAATGCACATTTAGTTATTATCATGGTGACAGCTATTGCTGCGAGGAAAATAGAATATTTCTTTTAGCAGGCTGGTGGTTGGGTGGGGGTGGAAGTGGAAATTCTCCCTGTTAGAGCCTTGGTGCCCAGAGGAGTGGAGTGTCAGTGATGGGCAGGAGCAGTGCCCACTGAGCCTGGCCTCAGGTCTGCTTCAGCAGCAGCTGGGCAGTTTGGGGAGCCTCTTGTTGTCTGTCACCCTGCTGCAGGGTGTCTGTAGGCACTCCTGAAAGAGAAGTTAGGTTTTTGGGTGATGTGGAGGCTTACTTCTTGCCTTGGATCAAGCAAATCCAGAGTGAGGAGTATAAATCTGCTGATGTCTTCTCAAATGTGAGAGGAGATGTTTTAGTTTCTGTTTTCTATTGATCTTATTCACTTTCCTGTAATCATTAAAATGCCAGTTAAAAGAGAAGAGCATTTCATCATTTGCAGAGAAAGTTTCACTTTTAGTTGTGTCACCAGTGTCCCTCGAAACAATCTGAACTTCCTGTCTCCCACACTTGCGTGCTCAAATGTAAAAAATCTTGTTCCTGTTCCTCTTTTTAAATTTTTTTTCTAGAAATGCTTGTGTTTATTTTAACAATTGGTGTTTCTAGATAAATTAATCCTACATTTAAATCTTCAGTTATGACATCTCTCACATAAAGGTTTAATATCTATTAACTTGTCATTTGAATTTAATTAGAAATAATGAACCCAAAAGATACTAGTTGATATCATATGGGACAAGTATTTCTAAGCAGGCTAACTGTGCTAGTGAGTTAATTTCACTTGGCAAAAATTCTAATTACTTAGGTATCTATATTAAAGTATTATCTTAGAAATTAAAATGGCATTTTTGACTGCTAAAAGCAAATTGGAAAAAATTCAAATTAGGGTAGGTGTTGGGAGGAAGACGTGCATAAGCCTGCAATATGTGGAAAATGGCCACTGCCTTTTCTTAGTACCCAGCAGTTCTGCAGAGTCATTAGAGGAAGTATAACAGATAATGCTCAGAGAGGGAATATAGACTGAATGTTAGGAGAAATTTTCTCTCAAGAGGTACTGTTAAACATGAGAGTGGGAAAATGAGTGCACCCTCTCACAAGCATTTTTAAATCTTTTTTTTAATTTTAAATGTTGACTAAAAATTACATAAACTTGATTATATCAACAGGTATGGGATGGGTGAGGTGATCTTTGAGCTGTTTTAGTCTAGTTTTCCTCTGATTTTGGATTTGGTGATGGTTTAACATTGCATCTTAAAAGTGCTGGCAGTTTGGATGTTAACAAAAATGAGCAATTCTTTGTATAATCATTTATTTGTACAAATCCAAATATTTAGTGGAATGCAGGTTGAAGTGAGCAGACTTGTGCATGATGAACACTAAAATGCCAACAGAAAGGAATGGGTTAATACTTTGACTAATGTTGTAGGTTTATAAGAACTGGCCCTTTTCTTTGTTCTTTTTTATCATATACATTTATCATGTTCAACCTGGCAACTGAAGCAAATAGCTATTTAAGTTGTAAAAAATGAATCACTGTGCAATTTCTTGAACTGTATGATATAACCAAGCTTAATAATATTATACAACAGAAGTTGTAAGCCTAAGGATATTTTTCCCTACTTTAATTTTTTTTCTTTAAATGAGCCATGAGCATTCACTTCTTTCTCTATGGAAAACCAAAGAGCATTGAGATGTGTTTAACAAAGCTGTAATTTCCTGCCCACTGGTAAGGACTAACAGTGAGTGCTTACCTTCTGCTGCTGCATAAATAAAGTATATTTAGAAATGGTTGAACTGTTGGATTGTGTGAAGATTTGGGATGCAGGCTCTTTGACTTTAAACCTTCTTTAAAAGTGACAGAGGAAAATAAAAGTGTGAACTTACTCATTAAAAGGAAAAAGATGTCGTGGGAAGAATCTTCCACCCTCTCTGCAATGTAGACCAAAAGGTAAAAACTAATATGTGTTTGTTGTGTCAGCATATTTTCACATTGCTGGATGTTGCATGTTTACAGCTGGTTCTGATGCAGCTGTCAGGGTGCAATTGATGAGCATTATCATTTAAAGTGTAAAAGAAAATATCTTGGCATAGAGGGACATGATAAAGTGCCATCTACCAGGCATTGTGGACATATGTAGTCACCATTTCCTTTTTCTCCTCACTTTTTGCATTTCTTTGCTGCCCTTGCCAGAATGTGCAGAAGCCATTGGGAGCAGCTCAGCCCAGCCTCCAGCCTTCTAATATCACTTTGGTAGTTGTCAGATCATATGAAATGTCAAAATTCATGTGGCCTTCGTGAAGAGATATATTTAGTACAGCTGCTGCATACCTACGTAGTATCTCTGACATTGACATATTAGTTATGCTGTCTTTTGCAATCTGATATCTTTAAATTTGCCACCTTGTTAAGTTTTGATTAATGTGATTCCATTTCACTAAAGTAATTGGCTTGGCCTGTTGTAGAAAATAATCAGCCTTTCTACGGAACAAATGCTAGAACATGCTAATGAGGGAGTGAGTTCGTTAAATTGATGGCGTGGAGTGACAGTTATTAATGATTGTTATGATAAACAGACGAGTGCGAATTGGGATGAGTTGGGCAAAAGTGACAGTTTAAAAATAACGTATATTGGAAAGTACTAACGAAGTAATATACTGTTAGGAAAACAATCATGCAAGTTGTCAAGGGAAGAAGTGTAATTATACAGCTGCACGAGCTGCCTGGGAGGACAGGGACCTGGCTGATAATGGACACGTTTTTTGTTGGCAAGGGGAAAATATGTTATGGCAGAGAGGAGTACAGATTGATAAATTAATTGGCCTTTCTCATTGTTCCAAGAGCAAACTTGGCCAGCAATAGCCAAGCAGATTAGGTAAATAAATGAAGTGACCAGCTCTTCCTCTGCATCTGACCCATTCCCTGCCCTTTCTTTTTAATCCACCTATGCATGAACTGCCAAGTCCAACTGCCTGTGGTAGCAGTGTTTGCATAAACATAGCTCTCCTGAAAATATTTATGGCTTTTAAAAAAGAAATGCTTTGTCTTACAAAGATTTTTGTGTTAAGATGAAGGTTAATTTTAATGCCATAGGCCTTATGCAATATGGTATGAAAGTATACTGATTTTTAAAGTGAAATTTAGACAGACCTGTCCATCTGGAAGCTTGCAAGGAAAAATAAAGATTGCTAGTAGGAGTGTTTGGGAGGTAGAGGCATAGTGTTACTTCTGCTTATTGTTGTGTAAGCTTGGTGCTAAATGGCTTCAGGTTGTTGGCTGTAGGATAAAGACATTTCTATCTCTGAGACTGACAGCAGTGCAATACATAATTCAGCTGTTGGATTGCCCAGGTAGCAGACCTAGTGCAAAAGCAGAGGATAAATGTGGAATACTTTCCTAATAAGTATAAGGAGATACAAAGTAAGCAGGCCGTTATATATTATACAAAAATTAAAAAAAAATGTAAAACAACCATGGGAAAGATTAGTGTAGATAGTGATACTTCAGCTGCTCACATTCTGGATCACTTCAGTCTGTGTTCAAACGCAGAGGACTGGGGATACATTTGGGCAGGCTTGAAACTGAATGGGCAGTGCTAGTGCCCTTTTTTCACTTGCTTGTTTGCACTGCCTTGCATTTAAATATTTAGTTTCCTCCATGGAAACATGAGCAAATTACCATATTTTTCATAAAGATGGAGGAAGTGATTTTGAAAAAGTTGGCTGAGAGAAAGCACTGTTATCACTGTCAAATTCCATCTGCTCAGGACACACCAATGAATAGAAGATGGAGAAGAGTTTAGATTCTATATGACAGCCTACAGCCATATCAGCACTGAATGGAGCCTGTAAAATGCTTACTTAGCCATTTTGCTAGATGTTTTACTGGATTCAGCTTGGTCTTGGTCTTGCAAGGGCTCCAATAATCATGTTACCAATTCCTCGTGACAAGCCTCAAGAACACAATCTGTTCACGAATCTTGCCCTGTTTCCTTTGCTGCATAAGCACTAGTTTGTACAGTCCTAGACTCATGAACACTGATTCACCGGATGCAATAATCTAACCAAAACGAGCAGGGATAATTTCCTATTTAATAATTAAGACTTAGCCTTTTTCCTAATAGTGTTACAGGTGAAATCCCTCCAGTCCTTGGTTTTCACTGTTGGCAAAAGGAAGAAATATATAAATAATTTTTTGTTTCCACAGAAGTTATAATTTTCCTGATAGTGTCATAGATTCAATGTGTCAGGAATAGCTTAAGAAACTGCTAATTAGTAGCTTAATGCAATTTGCTGTGTGTAGATTTTATCATACTGAGCTTCATTGTTCCTTCCATTCAGAACATGTAAACCAATGACTAAAAAAACCTTTTTTAAAAACAAAAATGTACCAATTACCAGTTTGCTTTGTAACAGAGTGAAAACAGGCACTAAATTCTGTACTGTTCTGCACTTCTCTGGATGAAGTCCTGTTTTACCATCATATTACTTCTTGAATGTCTTAATGTATTAAACTGTTACCTAAGCCTGAATTAGATTATAAAAAGCAGCCTTAACAATATCTTAATTTTATCATGCACAATTTTGGTTCTTCCTCTCAACAAAGTATGTTGTTTATACTTTGCTTCCATGGCCAAACTGTTAATTTAGATCCTTAGCCTGGTCCAGTCCAGAGAGCTATTGCTCCTGCTCTCTCTGACTTTTAGCATCGCCCATTCAAGTCTGGTTTAGGCTTGTGCTTTGGAGGCACCACATTTGCTCTTCCAGGTGTTTGGATCTGCAGAGTCTGGACTCTTTTCAAACACAGCTGAACTGGAGGATGTTTCTCAGAGGTGCATCTGATACGTTCCATCTGCTGCTGAGCATCCAGTCTTTGGAAACCGGTTACATCAAATAGCCATTAAAATGCTCTAAAAAGCATCTAACGTTGGACATGGGGTCCTTAGCATTCAGCATTTTGCTCTGGAGGTCTGCTCCATTTGGACCTCACTGTTTGCTTTTATGGATATAGTCCTCATAATACTGTAAACTGAATCTTCATGTGACATTACTGCTCCTTTATCTTTTTACTTTACTGTTTGTTTTTTTCTTTGTTTCTGCCTTGCTCCCTGCTCATATCTGTCTGGTTCATGGCATCATTACTATTTTACTTCAGGACTGGGGCCTGGCCTTTGTACTGTTGTTGATTGTGCTTCAGTTTTTATTTTTCAGTCTTTTTGAGAAATCTCTGTGGTAGTCTTTTAGTAAGTCTTGACTTGGCTTTCTTGGAGACAGCATTTACAATAGCCATTTCCCTAAGCAGAGATGTCAAAAGAGAAGAATCTACAGCTGATCTAAAAGTTGTGAAGGGAGAGGCATTTATTTTGACCTTACTCAGAACTGTATGGGTGTAGAAGAGCCTAATTTCTTTTTGCTGTGGCATAAGAAGAATTTAGATAGTGAATAGGAGGATGTTCTGAGCTGTAGAAGGGAGCATTAGGTGGCATATAGTTCACAATGTGGATCCAGCCTGTGTCCAAACAATATGTATAAATAATTTACAGTATTTGCAGGAGTCACACATCTTTGAAGAACAGCACGTTGCTGCTTGCACAGATTTCTGCTTCTGACAATAGCTTTGCTTTGTGAATATAGACACCTATTGTACTAACTCTTTTAAGATAATTATGGTGTACTTCTCTGAGGCTTTTCCTTTTCCTTATGGGGAAATAAAGCATATCTTTTTAGATTGTTACCTATGGAGACAGAGTGGCAGTGTATGCGTTGCATGATCTCCCCAAGTAACTGTGGGTGAGTGAATTCCTGGGTGGGGGAATGGATGAAGCTGGGGGAGGTGACCAGGTTTGGGCAGCAGGAAGAGCTGCAGTGGAAAATCTGCTGTGGTATGGACACAAGGCAGGCAGGTCATGACTCCACAGGAAAATAGAAGTGATTAATCCAGGGATTTGTAGTCACAGGATTGCAGTGAACCTGTCAGGAATATGGCCTCAAGGGGAAGTGCCTCAAAGAAACCAAACTTTTGTGTTCCTTAGCTGTACAGAGAGATGGTTGTTCTTCCAGTCATCCTGTATTTAGTATTCCTGTATTTCTGAATAGCTGCTTTAAGCTTAGAAAATGACAAGCCTTCATTAGGCTGGACGACAGGCTGCAATTTGAGAGCTGGAATGGCTCTTGCAGCTTACCAGCGTAAATTCTGCCAAAATCACATCTTACACAGTCTTGCCCAACCTCTTTGCCTCAAGACAATCACAGGGGTTTCTACTTGGCATTTTAAAATGAAGGTGCTGGTTGGAATTTGATCACTTGCTCCTTCTCACTACTCCTCTGATCCACTTTTACACTGTGCTAAGCCAGAAGGTTGGCTGTATTTAGCAGCTTGGTGCTACAATGAATTAGCAAAATAATGAGAATTACCTCCAATTAATTTAATTTTAAATAGTGATAAATACTGTTGAAAAAAACAAAAGTCAACCATTCCTAGAAAAGTGACCATAGTGACTATACAGCACAGGAGAAAAGTGAAGGTAGATGTGAGAGAGAAGTGTTATCTTCTTGAGTTCATTTTCTTTTGGCTTTCAGTACATAGCAGAGTCTTTAGGGAAAGCAAATTAGTGAAACATATTGTCATTAATCCTTGCTTTTCAGTAGCAAACAAGGACCCCTTCACACAATCCCTTGTCCACAGCTGAAATCACTTGAAAAGGGTAAAAGATTTTTTTTCCAGGTGTTTTAGTTTCTAAGTCTTATATAGCTTCCACCTGGGCCTCTCTTTTTTAGTTCATGTGTAGGATTCATTTACTACTTGCAGTTGCAAGGTCTTGGTGGAAAGAAGAAGGTTTTTTTGCTCTGAAGTTCACCACTTCCAAAAAAGCATTTAGAAAAAATATTTTTCAGTCAAAACAAGGATGCTCTGCTGGTGGAAATCATCTTCAGTCCCTAAAAGAAAAGGGGCTTGTATGTGGGAATTTGTGACTCTGTGCTGCTACCAAAGGAGGTAATGCTCTGCTTTCTTGCTTTGATGTTCTTGAAGTGTGATTTCTTTTTGCTGAGTATGGCCTTGTTATTTCATTGTACCTGAAAAACAAATGTTTTGCACCAACCTTATTTTCTAGGAGTGTTGTATGCTAGGAGATTCAAGGTATTTGCTTTCTGTTTTGGATTCTTTTTGGAGACTGAACTTGCATGCCTGGGTTTTCTTTCAAAGTTTTTAAGCCTTCATGAGGGAGACTACATGGGATTCATTGGTGATGAGCTAGTGGTCCTTGCATAGTCAGTGATTTAAACTGCTGCATTTTTTTGTGTAATGCTTGCAGGTTCTGGAAAATCATTTGTTTATTGGGGATATTTGAAAAACTTTGTTTTCCTATTGAGACTGAGTGTGGGAGAGCTTCAAGTAAAACTTTTGTAGTTGTTGACAGTAAGCTTCTTTGGGGCATTAGGATATCATCTAAGAAAAATGATTCTTTGCTTCTATTAGCTAAATACATTCCTAGCTTTTGCTGGTATTTAAAGGTACATAATGATGTATTTTGTGGAATTGAATAATTTTTGTAGAGCATTGTGGTCCCTTCATGATCAAGCCATACTAGTCCCTTTGTTTCATTTTACAGTACATGTGGAAAAAGTGACTGCAATATTGTTCATCTGGTTCTTTTAAGGTTATTAATAATAAATTCTAGAAATAAGATAATTAAGGCTTAAAAGAAAAACATACTTTAGGTTTGGATGATGGAAAAGAGGTCCATTTTAGTGGCTAATCCAAGTGAGGATAAGAGTGAGCTTGACGTGAGTTGAGAATTCTTCAGATTAGACTGTTTTTCAAGCTTTGCATGGGATAGTGAAGGGAGGAAACCTGCAGTGGTTTCCCAGTGCTTTGTTAGCTGTCCTTGCTGTATTATATAATGCAGGAAGTACTAATTGTCAGTCATGTTGATTTGATATGAAAAATAAAACTTTGGAGAAAGTTCAATTCTCATTGCAGTAAAAACAAGGGAGAAAAATGTGAACTAAAAATCTTGATGTTCTCTAGGGATACTATTTTGTGTGAAAAGCAGAGATATCTTACAGAATTATATGGAGCAGTGCTTGATAATTCTTAATGAATGTTTTAATGCAATAATAAAGTAGGGTAGTCAATTTAAATATTAAAAGTTTTAACAAAATATTTTATAATAATTACATCCAATGTAACTTGTGAAATGAACTCCAATACAGTCACAAATATCTTGCTGATAGAATTTATAATTGTAAAACTGAATCCACCTTTCATGAAGTAACATTACTGGTTGCATGGTGTGTTTTAGGAATACTAAGCTTAAGCTGTAAACATAATTTTTAACTGTTGTCCACTTCTTCTATTTTTGCTATTAATGCTGAATACTTGTTACAGAAATCTATTTCTATCAGAGCTTCTTAAAGCAAATGTAAAATAGCCTGCAGACACTTGGAACTTTAAGGAATATCTCAATAAGACTCAGTGGAACTCCTTAATTCAGACTCAAAAAAGAATGAAAAGCTGTAGGCATTATTTACTCTAATAAATATTTGAGAAATTGTACATGAAAGGTTTTTGTTTTTTTTCTTTGTTATTTACTGTCTCAGCAATTTAACAGAGGTGAATATTCCTCTTTTCCAGATTACAAAGGATTTTGATGAGATGCAATAAAGTCCTTTCCCCCCCTAATAATAATGATAGTTTCATGTGAATTTGAAATCTAATATTTTCAGGAATTTTTTTCTGTGTTTATTGTACTAGTGCTCAAGTGAGTTAGATAAGGAACAGAATATGAATGTGAATTATTTTGTGCATTTTGCTATATACTAATACATGTGAGGTGTATTACACATATATGGCTTAGAGAGAAATAAATCTGCTATAACACAGATGAACTCAAGTTTTGCAAGCATGAAAATAATGCCTACTGAAAGCAAACAGAGGTAGAAAATTAGTTTAGTATTGCTAAGTAACACACCTCAGCTCAAGGTAACATCCTATATGATGAAATAGTTTAAAGTTTATCTTGTTTGCAAGATTAATATATTGATATTCACTTGACAACTTTTAGTATTAGAACCTTGTATCCACACATTTTCACTTTGAGAATCTAGGTACTTCAGCAGGTACATGTAACTGATAAATCTTTTTGTAGTTGTCAAAACAACTTTGTACTTTTTCTTTTACAACTAAAAGCACTTTGACAGTCTGAAACCTGGTATATCAATAGGGAAAGCAAACAGACTATTAATTTTAGTACCACATTTCACTGAGTTTTGACATTTTTGAAATATATCACTTCAAAACACTGAGACACAGATGATTAAAGGTTGTTACTGGCAAAAATGTTGCTGGTTATCAGTGTTACTGATATCACTCAGTGACATCTTTGCATACTGGTTGAGTCTTGTTTGAAAATCAGGGTGTTTTGACCATATGGGCCATATCTGCATATCTCATTGTAGTCTGTGCACTAGTTTCTATGCTTTGAGGACCTCTTCCCACCCTGTTCCAAAAAAAGGCAAAAAACCCCTTAAGCTAAGCTAGTTGCTGCTTGGTGACTGTCACTGTTTGTAGTCCACCTGTCAGTTCTCTGTTTTGTTCATGTTGGAGCAGTGTTGTCCTGATGTCTGAAGCTGCTCACAATTAGCTTGAACTAGAGATGCTGCCAGGGTAGGACTGGTTTAAAAAGATAAAGCAGGCTTACAACAACCTGATATTTGTTTTTCAGTCTGGGGAAAATTGCGGTGTGTTTGTCCATAGAGTGCACTGTGGTCTGAAATGGGATCTTGGCAAAAACACTGTGTGGAGCCAGTTTCCCCAGTGCAGTCATAATGGCTTCTGGGTTTTGATTGTTTCTGTGTTCAACTGGATATTTTTCTCCTTTTAAGCTGTTGAGAAATCACAGACATTATTGAGAATGTCATTTCCGACACCAAAACTAGATAGAAATGTACAGTTGTCGTTGTAAATTTTCACAGCTGATGCAAGAGCAAGATGCACCTCCAGTGTGGTCTTGCAGAAAATACTTTAAAAAAATAATATCATAAGCATGGCTTTTAATAACATTGTTAATATGGAGCTCAATCTGCTAAGATAACATGAATATTCTGCTTTTTCTGCTGGAGAAAAAAAGAAACAAGCATAAAATGAGAATAAGTGTGTTCTGACTTGGATTTGAGGGGCTAAGGAGATGACTTGGTGAGTGCTCTGTGTGGGGTCTGCGTACTCGGCTACAGGGACAACTTCTGAACTTGTGTGCATGAAATGTGATTTTCTCGTTATGTGTGCTTGGATTAGTTAATATGGGACAGTTTAAGTCTTTCTCAAATTTGCCTTGAAAGATGAATCATCCTAGGCTTTTCTAGAGTAAAGTTTGGGTTTACTGTTGATTTACTTCTGTTCACATATGAATGTGTATCTGAACCATTTTAAGTGGTAATGAAAACGTCCATGGGCACTTTCTTCATTTTTAAATAATTTATTTTTAAGTTTTGATATAATTTTGTATTTCAGTGAAATGTTGGAGCCTTTTAGCTGAATTATTATGAAACAGTAAATAGTCTGTGTATTTATTACGTTTTCTCTTTCAGTTTTTGTAACTCCAAGCCTTCTGTGTCGTATCCAAGTTGTTCAGCATGTACTGTGGCTTAGAAAAAAAAATCAGGGAAAATGACTACTCAATGTTAAATACATACACTTTTTCTAAGAGATCGGTAATCAGAGTCTGAAGTTCTCAATATGTAGAATGTATTTAGCACAAGTTTGTTTATCCAGCTTTCTTTCCTGTTTGCTTATCAGCGTTGGTCGGTAACATCCATGCCAGTTTGTCTTCTTATTTACTTTTTGTTCACACAATCAACAGAAAAAACCCAGAAATACAATATGAGAATGATTGATTGGCTGTGGGATGGAGTTATAGTCTGACTTATCCCTTATAAAAAAATATCACAAATATTAATGGATGCACATTTCACATGAGCTTGAATTCCGCACCGCCCCCAACATGGTCATTTGGACTCCTGGATGCTATTGTCCTAACAATAGTTTTGGGCATAATCAATATGAATTTTTATTGCTTTTGCGAAGTGAATTTGGAAATTGTGTGATACTAGGATGTGTGGGGATGAGTTGTTCTAATTGTTTACCTGCCAAACTCTTGACAGCCCCATAGGATGGCTTTAAATTAATCCTATTTCTTAGCTATAGGTATGTGGGGCTAGAGGGGTGTCCTTAGCAGTGTTAGCCTATCAGTGGTCATTATTAACTTACTACTGTTCTCCTGTTAACAACTTCAAAGTTGAGGTATGCTAGCTATCTATATGTTGATTTGGTTATAGAATTTCATGATAACTGCCTGTCTGGGAAGCATTATTTAATGGGTGGTGGTAAAAGTCAGGACTGAGACAGGTTTGTCTTACTAGAAATTGAAAGATGTGCTCAGTGAAAAAGGGAAAGCAGTTGCATACCATGATGCTTTTTCAGGTGCCAGAACTTACTCGCATGGAACTGAAAAATGCTTTTCATCTGTCTGTGGTTAATTGATTGGAAGTTCCCATACTCTTATATCTCTAGGTGAGTGCTCATCCTGTTCATAGAATCACAATTCAGACATTAGGAAAACTTCTAAGTCACTTAACGTTTGAGTAATGTATCGAGTTTCTAATCAAAATGTATATTTGAATGTGTTACTTTCTCATAGAGGAAATATTTCTGGATTTGAGTTGCATAAACATCAAGCCCTGCTGCTGAACAATGGGATCATGGTACTTTGAGCTCTTGGTATAGGGCCTTTTCCATTTCACTTACCAGCTATTTATTCTCTATATAGAAGTCCTTGAAAGGATGTTCATTTATGTGAAGCATTATTTGCAAAACAGATGCTGTGTGCTGTAACTTCTTGTGGGCTGAAAATGAAGTGCCTAAGAAATCTGTACTTGGTAGAAAACATGCTGGAGTTTAAGATGTCTCCTAACATTACACATAACACAAAAGCAAATTTCCCCATACTGGAGTCAGTAACACTACCACCAATGAAGATTAGCTGAGGCTTTACCAGATTATATACTCAAGCTCTAAGCGGATTTGTCAGTGGGGAATGGGGAGTTGTGGTTTTGGGTTTTTAAAGTTTTTTTATAAACTAGATGAAAATGAGATCAGGTTTACCTATGGAGAATAAATATGTTGAACTGAGAGGAGTTTGAAATGTGCAAAATATTCCTTTTGTAATATTTTATTATTATTTCTCAGAGATGAGCCTTATAAGTGTAGATACTTTCCAGAGTACTGATTCTGTTGTTCCCACTGTTGCCTTAATATCCATTCCTTTGATGTTGCAATGAGATTTTATTTTTCTTCTCTCAGCAAAGTCATTTGTATGTACCAGACTTTCAGCTCGAGAGACAACCAGCCAATATTTTCCTAGCGCATAAGGATGTAACTATACATTTAAATTTATTGTAAAACATTATGCTCATCTGTAATTATATTACTTTAAAATAAAGCCTTCATCTTCTCTAAGATCTTTTGATGTCCCTTGCCTGCTGACTCTTTTTTTCTTGTTCCCACTTACATTAATGTGAAGAGACAGTTGAGTAAATGCACAATGAACTTCAAAACCTAGTAATTGTTTTTCAGAAAGAATGAAACTTGTGAATTAGATATGGATTGTAAAAGAACACCAGAGCTGATTAGTGTTCGTTCGGTTTGCCTGCTGGACCGTTCTGACACCTGTCTTCCCGCTTTCCCCATAAATGCCATTGCTGATCCCTCTATACTGCCAGTCACATGACAGCCAGGGAGAACTTGTGGGTGGGAGTTAAAAGACTCCCAGTGAACCTTGTCAGGCTTAGCAATTCATGAAACTCGACATAAAAGGCAACGTTAAACAAAGATGAGTTGAATCCATTTACATGCAAACTGTAGTTATCTGTATGAAAAAAGCCAGGAAAGGGGGAATGTTGAAGGGGTTACTATTTCTTTCTTCCCTTTAGGATGTGCAGATAATGAGTTGTGTAAGGCTTAGAGGGGGGAAAAATAAGCCAACTTTCAAGGCATTGAAAAATTGCTTTTTAGGAAAAATCCTTTTCATCCTAACCATCTGGTTGCATCTTGTTTACAGCGCAGTGTGCCAGTTTGTGCTTATTAATCATGCTTACACAAGTATCTTAATTACTCCCCATGTAGCTGCTCTGTTTTGAACTCAGAAGTTGACCTTTCTCTTTTTATTCCTTTAAACCATTAATCATACATAATCAACGCCAATGGGGCAGAGCCATGGAGAAGGCTACCCAGCTTCCATGAGCACTGGCTAGTCCTGAGAATCGTGTAGACAGGAGTGACTGCACTGCTATCAGTCAGGCATATCTTAATTAATGACTGCTTTGTGAGTGTGCATACTCGCTTGACTGTAACCCAATTCTGTTCCCCACTTTGGCCTCTGTCGAGATAACAGTTGCCTTATGATGCTGGAGATAATTTAAAGAAGTGTCTGTGTATAAAAAAAACTTTAAGACATCATGTGAATGAAAAGGATCTGCTTCTCCTGTCCATGTGCTCTCTTGACATTTCGAGAGGATGGCCAGAAAATGCTCTAGGTTCTAGATTCTTCCAGAGTAAATATGTTGGAAGGGAGTGAGTTTTTCCAAAATAACTGGAGTAACAAATGTATTCCTTTTCTCTCTTCTCTTCTTGGCAACAGGAGAGGGAAAAATTGTTTTGAAAAAGCATGGATTTAAGACAGAGTGGAATTTCAGAAACAGCACTTTGGTTTCTAGTGTACTAGGCAAGCTGTAGTATTCAAAAGTAATTTAGCCTGCCCTGAAACTTGTCAGCATGATGGAAATTTTATCAGTAGTGTAAAAAAGATAACTATCCAGCCTACTCATTTAGTCAGCTTATGTGTTTATACACAGGGAAAGAAAATAAAATGGATTTGCAAGTATGACTTGCTTTTTCTCTCTGCTGCTTTTGTTTCTCTGTTTCTAATTGCCATAAATAGTGTATTTAAAATTTATGCTCTCTGATCTCAGTTCCACTGGATATGCAATTTTCACTTACAGGAGCTTTAACTGCAGTTAAGGCTGTCTTAAAAACCTTATGAGCCACTATCATAATAAGCAATTTGTTTATTTTTATTGCCAACATGGAAAAAGAAAATATTTCCCAACAAACCACAACAGGAAGAGAGAATAAAAACCTGTATCAAAAAACTTGTATCATGAAAATTATTAATATTTAATTGAGGTTTAAGCTTTGCCATTCCAAATGTAGAATGTACTTGCTGTGTCTTATGTAATTTCACGAATATAAGCCGCACCTTTTTCATTGAAGAATCCAGCCTATTCCAGTAGTGCGGCTTATATTCAGGTGCGGCTTATAATCGTGAAATTACTGTATATGGTGTGCAAGCTGAACTCTTTTGTCCAGTCTAGTGAACAATTGTACTGTTTCCCATTGGACAATTTCTTTTATTTGAGCTGAAAATTTTTTCAGCCTTTTTGCATACTTTGGGTGTATTGATGTCCATGCACTTTTGGTAGTTCTTGGAAGGTTCCTTGAATGTTGTTAAACAGTCTAGCACAAGCAAGTAAAACTTTTTTCAGAGAAAATTATTTTGAAAACCTAGCAGAAAACACTTATGTTTTGAATAGGGGAACTCTTGCTGGCCTTAAGCTATAGGTTGATCTCCCTTCACATGTGGACAGCTAAAGGTCATTTCCAAGCCCGGATGTAGATCCTGTAAAACAGGAAAACGTTGCTGATGAGATGCAGTATTGACAAAATATGGTGACAGAGCAGGGTGCGCAGGAGTGGGAGACCTGAGCAGGGCTGTGTTGCTCAGGTGCCTGCTGCAGGGTGAGCCCAGCGTGCCCTGGCCAGAGAGGAGCCATGGGCAGCTCCTGCTCACTGATTGCACCAGCTGGGTGGCCTTGCCTTTATCTAGGGCTGCAGCAACAAGCTCTCATGTAAACATCCTTTTATTTGGCAGTAGAAATGGAACAGAGTTGTTTTCATTGAAGAAAATCTGTAAAGGGCTTAAATGAGCAAAGCGGTGTGGCCTTTCTAAGGATGGCATCTGTGCAGTGGGCTGTGTCCTCACTGGAAGCCCTGTGGGTTCCCAGCAGCTGAAGGGATGTGAGATTATCTGTATGATCCTGGTTTTCCTACAGTGTTATCCCCCATAACCAGTACACCGCTGCACAGAGTCCAGATGCTTTTCTTGCTGGGATCAGATTGAGCCAACACCTCCTGGTGCAACGTGCAAAGCTCTTGGTTGCCCAAAGTGGCTCACTACTGTTCCCCTCCTGCATGGTTCTGTTCTGCTATCTGCTGTTTCCTAATTATATTGCATCTCTATTTTCTTTGAACATTTAAACTGTAACTCAGAGGACTGAGTCAGAAGATTCTGTGCTGGAGGCGTGCATCTTGAAATGCTTCTTGTACCACAGTGCTTGCAAAGGCATTATGTTGAGATAAATGATAAGAGTTGTTGGCCTGTGTAAGGAGCAGGCAGAATGACAAGGGAGAGACTGATGGTGGGACAGAAAAGTTACCTTTTACCAGAAGCAGATTTTAATACTTGAGTATTTTTCTAGTAGAAGCTCAGTTTCAGAAATTTCCATTGGTTCATTTGCCTGCTGAGGGATTTAAATTTCATGTCAGCTGAAATGATGATGTTATTCACAAGGAATTCATGTGATTTATATAAATGAGGAGAACATGGAAGCAGTTGTTCCCATCAATGACTGTTAAAATGTTATGACCTACTGTGGCTCCTATTTTACATCTTCATTCTACCTCGTTCTTCTGCTATACAGCTGATAACTTTGTTATTAGGTCTCCATGTACTTTACTGTTTCTCCTCCTCCAGATTATTTTATAGCCTAACATTGGAAATTTATCTCCATAATCAGGAGTGAGGTTGTTTCCTGAATAAATGCCACAGTTTTCATCCCACATACTTCTAAGGGAAACATTTTGTTTCTAGTCATTGTATCACTGAACACAGTAGTGTTTTAATGCCCTCTTTCCTCTTTAATGTGTTTTAATAACTGCTTTTACTTCATGTTTATATTTGGCTTTCTATTTATATAGTTCATTCTTTAATTCTAGTGTCAACACCTGGGAAATGTTGTGTATTTTGCCCCCTTGAAGTTGAAATAAATACTTGACTATTTCAAGTGAATTTTAATTGTCTTCTGTAAACCTTTTCATTAGTGTGTTTGATGTTATAATTTGAGTCCACAGTAGATCTAAAAGGGGAAAATGCCTATGTGAAACCAACACTATAGAACTATAATTAATCATAAACAGTTTGATAAGAACAAAATAATCCAGGGATATGCTATTTGTTGGATCACAGGCTGCTGAAAGGCCTATCTGCTCAATTTAAAGTTCTTGGAGCTGTGGTGACTGCACAACTGTAGCAGCGAGTAGCTATTGGCTTCTGTAAGTGAACACAAGGACATTCTTCACCTGGAAAGTGGTGTGGGTTTTTTCCCCTTCTACCAAATACAACCATTTGGATATTCATACTATGGAAAAGAAGTGGCCCTCAGCTTTATGCAGGTTAGTTTTACCATTGTGAAAGTGTCTGTTGTTTTGGTGGAGGAAGGATAAAGAGAACCATTTTTCTATTAATGTTTAAAGATTTCCTTTAGGGTTAGTTAAATAAACTGTCAGTTTCTATGTTAAACTTTAAGTTTGCTACAAGCATGGAGCTTCATCTATGAAAGCTGGGCTGCCTGTGCATGCTGTTGCCTCAGAGATGCTTAAGCCTGAATTCTATAAAACTAACATACAAACTTGGGAAGGTGATGTTTTATGTATCGTTTTCTTGGCAGCAGTATTCATTGAAAATATTTCCTCTATCAGTGCTGACTGTTTGCACTTTTGTGTCACCTCCCTAGCTGTCCTAGCGTGTCTGACAGGTGGTGTGCTGTGCAAGCAGACCTGAAAACAACTGCAGGGAGCTGGGAAGATGGGAACGCCTTAAACTGGAGCTGTGGCTGAGGACAGCATGCCTGCAAGGGAGCCCTGCTCTGGGGGATTCTTCTTCTCTTGGTGGGGTAGAAAAGCAGAGATTTGTTGCATATTTTGTTTGGTTTTTTATTTTTTTTTTCTCCTTCCTAGCTCTTTTGGACTTTGTGGTGGAAGTAACCTTCGGATAGTTTAGTCTTGTTTGTTCCTGTTTTTCCCATATCACCCAGAAATCCTCAGTAGGAGCTTCATCTGTGTATCCATTTATGTAACACCCGTAGTGAAGGATGGATGAAGTGTGTTAGAATGGAATATAGGATTTTTGTATAATTATGCTATGATATGCTTGGAAAAAATTGTTTAAAGGCTTCAATTCCAGCCAAAGAAATTATTTGTAAAAGAAAAAAAATGGATGAAAATCTATTAATGAGCATAAAGGAGTTGCACTATAGCTAGCATTTAATATTTTGTGTTGAGATATGGATTGATCTTAAAATGGATTCCTTAATTCTTCATGGTTAAAATGCACTATTAAGAAAAAGCATGTTTTCAAATGTTGTTTCACATTCCTATATTATTTTCCACCAAGAAGGTCAGTAACACTTTTGGGCTGTGAAGAAGCCCCTCACAGTTTAAATATGTACAAATCTTTTAAGGAATTGTGAGCGTGATGAAAGGGATATTGTAACAGCTAATCTAATGAGCTCCTTTTATATTTTGGTTTTTCTTCTTTTTACTGTGCAGGTATTAACTTGCTTGTAGAATGTATATTGTATTTTTGCCTAGTAGTTGTATATGTGTCTTTGAACATGCCAGGAATTATTCCTCTCAAAAATAAGAAGGCAAACAAACCAGCCCCAAAATCCTTACTTGAGTTCTAAATTAGGGATTATTAATATTTGCAGAGTCTATCAGTCTTTGATAATATGCTGTTGGCCAGATTACTATTGCTTGAGTTTTCTATTGCCACACTTGCAGTTGTGCTGTGGTGATTTCTCTAAGCACCATATGGGTTCCTTCCTTTATATTATGATATTAATTGGAATAAAATTTTCACTATGTGTTGAATTGCTAGCATTGCAGAGTAGAATTAATACAAAAGGTCAGATTAAGGCTATCCTTTATATAATGTGAAGCTGAATGTAAATCAGCCAGTTATACCTGTTTATATACTCTGAATCATTTTTTGGATTATCTCAAATCTTGATCTGTCCTTGACATCACTTTGGAGCCTGAGCTAAACCCGTGGAGATGATAGCATTAGTGCAGTGTCAGTTTTGTCATTTGGAAGCCTTCCTCAGTCAAATTGCAGCCTGAAGACAGTCCAATATAATTGTACACAGATGTCTTTTAAAATTGCCTTTGCCCTTCAAAGATCACTGAAGGATAAGAGAATAATATTTTTTTAAATTCAAAAATCAATTTAGATATTGATATATTTTTAAGGACAGTTTGAAAGTATAGACTATAGTAGCAAAGTACTTCTGTGGTTGTCAATCTCAGCACGGTTCCTGTTTTTCTCTTTGCTTCACATTATGGTAGCAAATTTAAGTATTGCAGATGAAAATATATTGTTAGGACCCACTTGATAGCATTATTAAGCAGCAAAATATTTTAAAAATAAAATATAATCACTTTTTTGTTTTTAAGATCACTTAACATCAGACAGCATTTCATTAATTTAGAGTGTCTGCTTCTAGAATTAGGAAAATATTCTCTTCTTGATAAAGTAGTACTATTGTGTAACTTTCTGATAGTGAAAAAATTTTTGCAGTGGAAAAACTGTGATAATGATTCAGAAGAAGGAAAACAGTTTTATAGCTATATTGTATAACCTAATTTTAGTGCTAATTTTTGAAAATCTGAAGCGTACTTTGTACCAAAACTACAACCTGTGGTTTTTTGGTTATCGGATAATGTTACTCTGGATCTTGAAGTTGTTATTTGAACATGAGAATTCTTTCTTTTCTCTTCCCCCTCCCTTGCTCCCTCCTCCCCAGTTTATTAGCAGTGACCTTTTTAAAGATGAAATGATCACAAACAGTTACTGTACAGCTAGCCCTTTAACTGGAAGTTAATGGCAGTATTTTTGCTGTGATAAATACAGTGAAGTCAAGTCATGGCAGTGGGGAAACCTGCCTTCCTCCAGTCTCCTTATCCTGCCTCCACCTAGGGTGCTGGGATGATATAGTTTAATAACATATTGTGTTATGGATTTGTGAAACTATGTTTCAGTGGTAAAATATGCATTGATTTTTATGACCAGCACCAGATGGACTTTTATATTTCTCTTCCCAGTTGTACTGAACAACATCATCATGCTGATTGACTGTGCAAGTGCCAAAGCAAAACTTCGCAAAGCTTTGGAAGAAATTCTACCATATTTTAAAAATAATTTTCTGCTCTTAAGCAAAACAAAAAGGAATGATTTTTTTCTTACTTCCAAGGGTATTTGCATTTAACAGAAGAATGAAGATGAGGAAGGAAGGGTAAGAAGGAACAAGATAATTTTGGCATGATAATATCGAGATATGTTATTTCTGATTAAAAGTCACAGAAAACAATTATTGTTTAGATTCTTGCTAAACTGAGAAATTTCAGTGCTTGAAATGAGCATGTTTTCTCTTCTATGGCCTGGAAGGGAGAAAAGGGGATAGAGGGTTAGCATTTCAAACTTCTCATTTGCTACAGAAACTAGAAACTAGTCAAGTTTCATGGGAAAAATCTGAGTTGCACTATTCTGTGGTATCAGTTCTTGGTTTTATTCCATTTAACAGCACAGCTGAAAAGGCCACACATATTAATCTAGAAGGTAATTAATATAATCAGTCACTATTGATGTATTGTTGACTCTGCAAAATCCGAGAGCAGGTTTAACACATGGCATGATTTGCTTTAGTTAAGCCATGCAATGCCTGGTACATGCACTGCTATTTTTTGCTGGATTCTTTGCTGAATACAAACCACTGTTATAAAACTCAAGCACAAAAGAATAGCTCTGTGCTTGGACTTGTCTCTTTGCTCTGCATAGGCTTTCTGGAAATCCTTAATTTGAAATGACCTTGCCTATTGCTGGCTCTAATTTGTGCCTCCGTGAGCTCTTCAGTTAAAGGTATATTCAGATAGATCTGCAATACTCTTCTGTCCTCTTCTATTTGAGGATATCTGTTCTTGCCTCCCACTGTCCACACTGTAAGCCAAGACTACACCATGGTCTGTGGCACAGAGTGGGAGAAAAGCAAATAGAGAATGGACTAGGCAGAACTGTGTTTCCAGTTCTAACTCATTAATTCGTTGTAGGTTTTTATATTTCTTTGCAGCAGTGCTTCTGTAGTTTGGCTTCCCTTTGTTGTGCTGAGTATTTAGCTGTACTTTTATGGGTTTGCCTTTGGGAATAAGAATGATTAAAGAACAGAGACCTCCAGAAAGAACTAACCCTCTGGTTTTCTTCCAAAGTTTTTTTTTTTTTCTTTTTTTTTTTTTTTTGCTTGCTCTTGTGTTAATAGGAGATGTTTTGTTTTTTTCCTTGCACTTGTAAAATATTTAGGTTATTTTGAAATAGACATTGGCAGTACTAAATGTTGACTTAATGTTCTAAAACACGTAGTACTTGTGGCTTTCTTTTTGTCACTGAAAGTCTACGGCAGCCATTGACTTTATTAAGAGCAGAAAAATGATATGTTACAGAGCCATTTCACCTCCATGCTGTCTCCTCTAATACATATATCTATGGAATTGTGGTAATTAAAGGCTCTTTATGTTTTATGATTTCAGTTGCATGAGTTGAGTCTTAGCCTAATTGTTTAATGAACAGCTGGAAAGTTTTCTTGATCTTAAGCCATTACTGTAGGCTGACCTAATTTTGAGTCTAAGCAGAAAGACCAGTTCACATTCTGTTTTGTGTAGTTGACACTTCAGAAGTATGTGGCAGAAATATGGTACAGGGTTGCCCTACTACTGATATGCCTGTCCCGAGAACAGAAAGCAATGTTTTTTAGGTTATTGAATGATTTCATTTGCTATTTTCCCAGCTGGAATCTCTTCTATGTCAGAAGGAACAATCCACCTGCATTTAATTGATGCTGTGTCTTCGGCTCTTGCTGGAAGTAGCCATCTCTTCAAGAAAAGAACAAGCTTGAGTAATACTTAGTGAGAAATAAAATCCATGTCAAATTTATGTGAGTTCATATAATGATAAAAAAAAATATTTTTTAATGAGTGGCTTGTAAAATGATGAGTTTGCTTTTTAACATGCAGAATTTTGAAGCATCAGCTCTATAGCAAGAATTGATCTGTTCTGAAAAATATCTTTGTATATCTCTGGGTTCTTAAAATCAGGCATTGTTCAAAAGAATCTTCTTTTTTTCAAAATGAAAATGGAATTACATAAACTTCTGGAATTCTTTTTTTTTTGGTCATATTTTGCATAGCTTTCAATGTGCTTTTGGCTTTTTTTCCCCACACAATACATTATTCAGTACACAGTTATCTGCAATATTCGTGTAACTGAGATGACTTCAGAGTCTGAATATCTGGCTGTTACTTAATGGGTGGGGCAATTCTTAAGTGAGCTATTTTCTCATGATTTCAAATGTTTCCTATTTGTCAGTGCCAGCTTAGGTCTTTGCTCCTTAGGAAGCAGTTTTCTACTTTGATGTGCTTGTCTAATAAACAGTTGTATTAAACAGCACATGATGGTTTCTGGTTGGAGTTCAGGTCGTATTTTAGTGTACGTGGTGCAGTTCCCAGGCTGTGCATGCTGTGTAAGGAATAACGTGGCTCTCCCTCTTTACACAGTGCTGGTGCTGCTGATGGAGCAGCCCTGCTTCCTTCTCAGCTCCATGGTGGGAACCCTGGGCTCCTACAGCTCCTCAATTCTCTCATCTTTAGGAGATAGGGGTTACTTTTCTTGTGGGTTTTGCCCATTCATAAACAGTACAGTGTGTGACTTTGAGGTTCAAGAAAATTGATCCTTCCCTATTTGAACCAATTATGTGAATGCAAGTACAGTAATTTCA
>VRYO01001366.1:13006507-13085512 GCA_009812075.1 Sialia sialis
ATAATTGTGAAATTACTGTAACTTTTGCCCTGGGTGGGTACCCAGGTTCTCTGGGACTCCCTGGTTTTACATAAATGTTTACACAATCTGTAAAGATTTTGTTATGTGAAAGATTTGAGTTCTGATGACATTTTACTGAGTTTGGTAGTCTGGGATTATTTAGATATAGTTTGGCAGTTTATGATGTAGTGCTTGAAATAGGTTGTACTTGGCTTCAGAAGAACCTACTTGAACTTCATTAAAAGAAGTATATTTATCGCAAATCCTCATTTGAGACGTGCTGATTTATGCTCTGAGACGTTCACAAGGCCCCAATTGCATGTGTTGGCTCTGAACTCCTTCTGTGGGTATGTGAAGAGAGGATATTATATCAGTGGCACCTATGTGGAACATGCATGGGTAGAGTCCATACCTGGAGTAAAATACAAAAATTGAATTTCCTTTTTACAAGTTCATTCCTTGCTTTAATCTCTTAAAATGAATATTCCAAGCCCCATGATTGCTTAGCTGAGTTATATAATGAAGAATAATGAAAAGTTGAAATGATCATATATATGCTGTCACTGTAAAGTGAAGGTTGCTCTTAATATTTTGTTAATTCATAGTTCAGATATTTGGAATACCTCCCATCTATAAGGGAGATATCCTTCCATATTCTTCTTTGATGTACAGAGTGTGATTGTAAGTATACTTTTCTAGTAGTATTAATAAATATTTGCTTGACATTTAATCTCATTGATCTTTAATCAGTTCTTAGTGGTTGTGTTAACTGAAGTTACAAAGTTGAATTAACTTCCTTGCTGTATAAAAACAGGAATGCTGATTTATTTTATTTGTATATGTTTTAAAGCTACTATGCCATGTCATTTATTTCATTTGACTTAATCATTAGAGAAGATTAAAGGTGGCCTATTTCTTAGACATATGCTTAACAAAGGATTTTACAAACATCTGTGCAAAAACATACAACATCTTCCTGCTTTCTTATCAGTAAATGCAGCTGTTCCTGTTTTTAAAAATCAGATGTGTGATAATGTGGAGTAGCAATGTTTGAAGGCTTCATTTTCTGATATCTAAGACATGTTTCTTTTTCCTGAGCTTGGACAGGTATAAATAAGAAAGATAAATTTACAGCTAATGTTGATTTTATTTTTTTTTCCATTTCCCCTTCCTCCTACACTATCAGAAACTGTTGCCAATGTCATCTGCTAAGTGAATTACAGGCTCTTATCACATGTATGCTGGGTTAAGGATAATTAGTCTACACACTGAGTAGTGATAAATTATGCACAATAATACAGCTTTTATAAGATTTAAATTGTCTATTAAATTAAAAAATTAAAAAGAAGTTGCTGATAAAAGAACACAAAAAACGTATTTCCTTCACACGAGAGATGCTGTCAGAAAATCCAAACCCAAATTGTCTTTTTAGTAGTTTCATTCTTGGTTTAAAAGTATAGTTTGCTGTTTGTATTGACAGATCCATACAAGTGAAATAGTAAACATAGTTATTGAGATACATAGATGTGCAAATCTGTTTGTAAGTCATTAAGTTACTATTTTCAGTAGGCAAATGGCAATTGCACTCTATCATTTTTACAGCTTATTTCACTTTTGCTTTGTTTCTTTCTTTTGGAGCCAAATGGGGTGATATGCCCATTAGTCCTTCAGAATGGGTAAACGTAGTCAAGCAAAACAGACACAAATCATGTTTCATGGCAATCTCTCTCTGGCCAAAACCCCATAAAAACCCTACAATGTACATCTTTTCATCTAGAAACCTTCCCATATGTGTTAGTGGTAAAATGTAGTAGGGTATCCCAATAGTAGGTCAGAACCTTAATGAGTTGTATATTCGTCAGCACTGTACCCATGAGTATGTACTTCTGTTGCATGCTTTTTGTTTTTAAAACTAAAAGCATACTAAAATTTTTGAGGATCACAGATGAACACTGCTTTTTAGAACAATTCTTTTTCAGGCCATATTGAGATACTGAATTACTTCTGCTGTTGTATTAATGACAGTATAGAGCAATCTTCATGGTTTCTCTGTTCCTTTATTTGTTCATTGTTTAGGTCTTTCACTGAAGTCTCTGGTAAATCTGATCCTGCTTAGTGTGAGATCTGGTTGGATCACACCTGGCAATTTGTCACCTGTCTCTAAATGGCCAATAAATTTTTCACAATCAGATGGTGTTGTAAGGAAATCTGGGAAATCACAAACTGAAAACTGAGAAAACGTGTGTGCACACTATTAAAAAAAAAAAAAAAGTGCTTCACAGGCTTTGTTTTACTAGCTGGAAAGATCTTTAAATAGCTGTTGCCAAAGCATGAATAGATAATCTTTGTGAAGGGGTTTATTTTAGTCTATTATGAGTTGGTTAGAAAATCAACTTAAGCAGAATTGGTTTACATTGCTTCAAATAAAATAAGAATGTAAGTACAGATGTTTGATTGTTCTAGATAAATGGATGCAAATCCTCATATAATTTTGGTGGTGTAGTAGTGTGACTTTATATCAACTCAGTCTTCAGCTGCTGAAATTACTATGTAGAAAACTTTGGGTATTCTAACAACAAACAGTAACTACCATGTCCTGCAACTGCAGGAAATCTGTTATACAAATGTGGTGATATTAATCAAAGCTATAAAATATTCTTCTTGCTTTCTTCTAGGATCCTTTATATAATCTCCTTTGTTTCTTGTAGGAGCTAATTTTTAAATATTTTATGTCTTGGGAAAACGATGTCTTACTATGGTGATTCACCTTGATGTGCGATGAGAAGCAGGCTAGCTGCTTCTTTTCTGTCACTCATAAATTCTTGCATTACAAAACTCTGCTTGGTACTATGGGTCTGAAATTTGGGACAAAATAAAAAATTGCATTAAAAGACAAAGATTTTTGATTGTTCAGCTTTCTGATTAGATTTTATCACTATTAAAATATTACTGAAATATTGGATTTGCCTTCCTATTTCCCAAAACAGATTGAACTCTTGGTTGTGCAGCTGGAGTTCAGTGTACGAAAGTGAAGACACTTTTCTTCTAGTCTTCATATTTGGTGTAATCATATTTTTCAAAACTTCTGTTATTCTTTTCAATACAAAAGAAATTTTCTGTTTTGCCTAATCTTGGGTTATTTAGTTGCAGATGTATTTTCATGGTTTGTGTAGAACTTAGTCCTGTAACCCAGATGGAAATCCTAGATGGAATAGCTGTATTTTAGATTTTCCTTTAGAGTAGGTTATATGCAAAACTTGTGAAACTGGATATAAAATGGGATAAGTCAACTGAAGGCTCTAAGGAAATGTTCTGTTTTCCTGCAGGGAGAGAGGAGGAAGGCGTATGCTTTTGTCAGCACCTGTAAACTGACAGCTAAATAAAAATAGACTGACAATACATGGACAAGAAAGGGGATGAAAATTGCCTCAGTCAAAATGTCTTCACAGGCAATACTTGAGATGCCTTTTTGCAAAAAGTATGCAAGATTGTCCAATTTCCAAACTCCTCCTTCAGGAGCTAATGATTTAAACTACTGCTGAATCACTAAAATATGTAAAGGATAAAATGTGTATATATAGGAAGTTAAATATTTGATAAGTCATAAGTGATTGTGCATCCTAAGGCTTCCTGGGTTGGTGGTTCATAAATAGTAATTCTCAATCAAATAAATGTTGGATACTATGATAATTATGGAGTTACTGAAGAGACCTACCGTTCATATTTTAGCAGCGTTTTCTATGGATGTGTTTCGCCAGTACTAGTATGTTTACTTATATCAGTTTATTTCAGAAGCCCTTGTTGTTTATCTTACTTTTATGAAGTAATTTTATTATTATTAATAAAAGTAATAGGAGATTTGGGCAACTGGGTACACAACAGATGTGCTGTCTATTTTCTCTCTTCGTTTATTTTTCTCTTGTTAAAGTCATCAAAATGTTGACAGCTGCATAACTCTCTTTAAAGCTTTCATATCTTGACAGATATTACAGATATTTGTCATTTTACTTACAGTAAGTGACAGCTAAATTAGCTTTATGCTGTATTGGAGGATATCTCAGATGTAGTGAGTCCAGTCAAATTTATATTCCATTTCTTTAATGTGCAGCTGATTTTCGAGTGGTTATTAAGGAGTGAACAGTGAAGTGATACATGAAGAATGTGAAAGTCTTGAGCTAGCAGATATTCAAGGTTAACAGATGAGAAATATGTTCCCCTTTTATTACTTCTATCATGTTGGATGGTGTAGTTTTTCCTTAATTTTCACTTCTTATTTCAGCTAGATGTGGGGTTGAGGATCTATACATTAATCCTGCTTTAGTAGATACCCCCTTCCCAGCTGAGTATTTAAGGCTTCCAGGAGATGCTGTGGGTGTTTGTGGGTCACAGTGAAAGACAATCAGTGGAACAACGTTGGTTCAATATCACTGCACCTGCCCACTGTGCTTGGTTGAGTACATTCATTGTCTGACTGCTGTGTAGATGTATTTCAGAATGTATGTATATGTTTCTTTTCAAAAGTTTGGGCCAAATTAAGGATGGGAAGAGAAAAAACAAAACAACTACATAGAAAAAAATATATTTTTGTTGTCAAGTAACTTATTCAGTAATGTCACTGTATATTTTTTTTTTTTGTGCTATGCATAAATACAAAGCACAATTAAAAGAATTGCAGTAGATCTTTACATTATTAAAGTGAGAATGTTTGCAAAAATGTGCTTGACAGGAGGGAGAGATGAAGAGGAAAAAAAAGGAAAAAATTGTTGTCTTTTATTCAGATAGCTTAATTACACAATTGAGTGTTTCTTGCAGATGTCTGTTCAAATTGCTGTCAGAAAAGGAAAACTCCATAGTATGATATTTTCTCATTTTAGTATGTTCAACGTATTGCTAATGATAGCCAGACTTTCAAATTACTGTAAATTTAAAAGGATGAGTTATACATGTTCAATGTTTTAATCTACTTTGTTCTGATACTGCTGTCTTACTCCTGGGAGTCCCTTTAGCATTTGGACAATTAGTATTTGGAACAAGCCATTATAAGATTATTTCAGTGTTGCTCAAATCAAAGTAGAAGAAATGAGACAAACCCGAATTGTAAGAGAATAACTAATTTAACTGATTTTCTGTAGTATACTTTAAATAACTCTTAAGAACTTAAGGAATTTTGAAATCCTGAAAGGTAGTATAAAATGGTGTCTAGATTTTTTTCCCAGTGTTTTAAGTTGGGTTTTATTTATTTGTTTAGAGTTTTCTTTGGGGGGTAGAGTGGGGGGGGGGGCGTAATTTATTTTATTTGTTAAAAAAATTTTTGTAGGTGCAGCCTTCTAGGAAAATAATTTATGCTTAGAATGGGCTGAAGTTTAAGTTAAGCATAACATTTCCTCCTAGAGGACCACCAAAGCAGGGGCACTGCACTGTGTGGATTTGGGTGTTAGTATGTGTATGTACCACTTCGCATTCCGAGGAGAGCAAACCCAAGAGTGTTGAGTGAAAAATTATTTTTGGGGATTATTTTGGATACTGGCCTGAATCAGGCACAGAGTTACATCTGTTCTAACTGCAACTGATGCTAAAACACCTACTGACCTCTCAGAAGAGAGGAAGGTTTACAGCAGTGTCACAGAAAATCATAGCTTAAATGGAACATTGCCTTATATTGTGTTTAAACATATTTTCTGTTCTTTCAGTATTACTGACATAGCAGATATGTGGCAGGGAGTAATATTTATTGGTAGAGAATTTCTTGAGAAAGTCTCTAAAGTGGAAAAAGTGTGGCAAATTGCAGAAGCTGGAATAGAACTTTCACATTCTCCCTGAAAAGAATGTTTGCTTTATGAAAAGGAAAAAAAAGGCATAAGAATTTTGAAGAGATGAACATATGCTGTAAAGGTTTATCTGCTTTACTTCACAGCACTGAACCTGGATATTTCACATATTCCTGAAGGCCAATAAACAGAGCTGGTGATCCTGCCAGTACATTCTAGGGTTTGATCAGTGTTCTCATTCTTGTTCTTGAATGGGAGTTTTCCACAGTCCAGAAAAATTACATAGCTTGTTTAGAGCTCTCTAAAATCATTAACTGTCCTGTTCAGATTTTATCTGTAACTTTGTGTTGAGCACTATCTGTAATGCTGTCATAAACTATACTAAAGCCCTGTTTCCTAGGCTTTAGTGATAGGATAAATATTCCCCAGGAACACTCAAGCTGAAGGCGTTGATTGTTTAGCATGGGTTAAACACACCTATCTGAAGCATAACCATATTAATATTACATCTTTCAGATTGTCAGGCACCTTAAGAGTGTAGTATTTCAGCACTGGTTTTATAGAAACTTGCTGCAGAACTGGAGGGGATTAATAATGTATGAGATATATCACACTTAGTACAGTATTAAATTATAGCAGTGGAAGGATGCAAACCAGTTCATAACCTTACAAGAACATTGTGCGCTACAGTAATATTGATAATAGTGTACAGTCAAATTAACAGAATAAATGCTGAACTCTGCTTTCTGTCAGAAATGGTGCTCATGCAGTCTCTTGTCAGTCTTTGTGCATGCTGTCCTGAGCAGCTCACTGGAAAAAAAGAACATAAGATAAAAAGATGTAATGAATTATTCTGCCTGCAAAATACATTGTAAAGAAGGTGCTAAGGATCTTAGTAAGGATGGGAAATTATGTGTTTCAGTTCTTGGATGAGCAGTAGTATATAAAACTGCAGGAGTACCTTCCTCCAGAACATCTGTTTATCAAAATTATATTAGAATAGGAGGTTAGAGTAAGTCTTATTCTTAGATAGCAGGCAATTGATTCAGTATAACCTTATTGTTCCAGATGTGACAGAAAGAGGAGGCAAGACCCTAAGGGCAGAATTTATGGGCTACAGCTTGTACCCTAAAACACATATGGGAACTATCGATCAGTAGATTTCCCTGTGCATGTTGTGCTTTCTCTGTAGTTTTACACTGCTCCATTGGAGATTTCTCTCACCATTTTTCAGTTGGGTGGATACTGTAAGTCCCCACCTTCTTTTATTCCAAGGGTTGCCAGCATCCCTTCTGAGGAACCTGTATCACCTTCTTTGAAGGTGTTGATGCATTGGGAATAGATGGCTCTCCTCTTTCTATATAAACTAATAGGTCTTCTGTCACTTCCAATTTCAACTCCTGGAGCATCAGAAACTGTTACTTTACATTTTCTTTCCTGGAAAAAAACAAAAATAAATGAGACTCTTTCAAGCCACAGTGGAATGAATTTTGAAATTTAGAACACATATTTTTTGTTGAATAGAAAGGTTGCAGTAAAAGACTTTGAACCAGTCAAACTGCTGTACTTGAGGAGCAGGGGTTAAAGACTTGAAAAGCTTACTGTAGAGTCTGCATCATTCCAATACTTCATCTTAGATAATTTTTTTGAGACGACAGAAGGAATCAACTGTAAGCACAGGGAACAGCATATTTATCTGTCTTTGTAGACGTGCTGATGTGGATAGCTTGTGCAGCATACTTGTAGGAAGATAAAATGTCTCCAAACTAGCCCTGCTTTTGCCTTGGAAAGCCCTCCCTGTAAGGTTGCCTGCAGTAAGGACAAGATTTGTCTTTTTGGAAATTCAAACTGAGGCCAAATGAACCAAAGCCTTGGTGTCCAGAAGACTGATGTGTATGGTTTTTGAATTCGGTCATTTCTGTAAGAAAATGTATTTGGTTTTGAAAAGTAGATCAGCCTTCTTGAAGTGGAAAAATGATTTGAATAATATAGTTATTCTCAAAAATTGCAGCTATTTGTATCTAATTGCTGTCTCAAACAGGAGGGTTTATGCTCTAGATTCCCAAAACTATGGGACAGGGACAAAGAGGTAAAACATATTTCAAAACAGGGAAACCTCCAGTAGGGTGATTGAAGGGATTTTCACTGTTTCTTTCTTGCAGTGGGAATCCAAAACTTAGAAGAAAGGTGTGTCCTCAAAGGTTTATATTAGAAAAAATAGAAATGTTGGAGTACAAGTTTTAGCTTACTGCATTTCCTCCTTGATCAAAATGCAGACAAAGCTAGTAAATGCTTGAAGTATGACTGTTAGAGGCTCATCTGAATTTTTACTAGGCATTATGAAATGTTTGTTTTAACTTTGAAGAGCGCATCAATTAAAAAGAGATGGTGCCTCAGAGAAATGTTTATAATAAATGCCAAATGACTGAGCTGGCCTCTTATTTGAAGTGGTAGTTCTGAGGCCAGGTTATAATGTATTTTGATGAGGAAATGGGCAAAAATAATTGTTTAGTTCTTGCTATCTTTACAGGTAAAAGACTTATTTGCAGATTGTTGTTGCAGATCCAAAGCTCAAAATGAAGTTTTAGGAAACACTGTATATACTAAAAATGTACCTTTCTGAAAGTGATGCATAATGGGAATGACAAGTAAATTCCAGGGAAGGTATCACCATTTTCCCTGTACATGGAGAAAGTAATGGATTTTCTCACCATTGTGAAATGCTGCCTGGACCCTGGCTTGTGCTGCCAAACTGCCTCTCAGCAGCAAAAGAATAATGAGTTTTTCTTAGGAAAACAGTTTTTCTCTATTTTAATATTTATTCAAAATAGATCTGAATTTCACTGAGAGGAAAGGATATTTTTTAATACACACACACACATATATATATATATATATAAAATGGCAATGTTCATTTTTGTTTGTCTCTACTGAAAGCTTTTAATGAATCAAAGTACTCCATGAAATTGAGAAACTACTTAGAATAGTCTTGTTTACCAAAATATACTTGGTGACGTGGTCTCGTGCCTAAAACAATTTTTTATTTTTAAAGATATTGGAGCTTAGCAAGTCAAGTTGCTAAAAGATGTCTTTTTATACTGAGGTACTCTTTACTCTGAGGCTAATTGCATGTGCTTGTATGTTTTTGGTTTGGTTTTTTTTGTGTTAGTATTCAGGTTTTGTTTCGTAACCAGTAACCAATGACACCTCACTCAGATTCATATGGAGTGATTGCCCTTTGATAGTTTTTCTCCAAAGCAGATCTACAAAACAATTGAGATCTTCACACTTCATCATGTCTCCATTGTGTTTAGTTTTTAATTGTATTTTAAAATGTTTTTATGCCTTGAGTTTTATATTAGTTTATTTTGTTTCTTTTATTTTTTCATAGTTATTAGGCTAGCCACTTCAATTTTATTCTTTATAGTCTCCTAGAGTTAAAAATAATGCATACTTAGCTAGCTAAAAACTAATTCAGCCCTGCCCTACTTCTGGGATCATTGCTGTACACATAATGATACCAATAAATATAAGGAAATCCTCAGACACTTTTGCTCCCGGCTAAAGATGAATCTGCATGAAAGTATTTCTAGAGTCTATATTTTTCTTGTCAGAAGATGTAACACCCTACATGTTTGCTAGTAGGTTTGTATTATCCCTTAGCCTGCCATGAATCATGTAGCTTCTTTTGTCCTGATAACTGAGGGTGTTAAGGCAAATCCCGAGTTTACACTCCAGGCACTGGCTCTCCCTTTGGCGTGCTGGCAATGGCAAAGCTTTCTCTGCTCTTGGGGATATGAATGGAACTGGGTGAGGTCAGGAGCTCAGTGACTGCAACTGCAACTCTTTGAAGGGGATTCACCTGAGGATAGGTCTTGTGCAATGTCTGTGTTGAAAAGAATGCTTCTGAAAAATTTTTGCAGAATTGGAAAAAGAGGAAAGAATAACGGCATCTCACAGAGACAGCAGTATGATGATGTGAGTTGTGATTGTTTTTAGCAGAAGTCAAAACAAGGGAAGAAGTTCTTAATAGAATCCTTCCCGTAAGACTGTTCTGTTGCTTGTATTCAGTATGCTAATGGGAGGTGTCTTGGTCCTTTTCAAAATGTGGGATGCTTGTCTCATGGAGTGCTGATCTTGGTTGGGATTTTGGCATCATGCTGTGTTCTCTAGAGTTATTGGTAGCAAATCTTAGCTGTTGTAGGTAGGAGGTTTCTCAGCTACCCTTTTATTCCTCAATTCTGTATCTGCTTCATTTTATCAAGTTAATTCCTTGGATTTTTACACTTAGTGGTATCTGCAAACTCTTTGGGTAAAGTTTGATGCCTCAATTTAACCAGGTTAAATTAATTTCATAATAGTTGTGAGTGTTGCTGCACTTTTGGTGATGTGACTTGACAACTTTAACCCTTCCCCTTCAAATATAAAACTGGAGCTGAAAGCCTCGAAGCTAGGCTTTGCTGTGCAGGAGTGCTTCTGTGCAGCCACCAGTGTGATGTAGCAGCTCCCTGTCAAATTAGGCACAAGAATTTTCAACATCTCGAGGATTTCCATAGATCAACAACATTTCCCCTTTGTATGATTGTCAGAGTTCTCTGACAACCCTGACTCAGGCCTTTCTGTTCTTGCATTGCCTCCAGAATTGGTGTAAAATAGCTTTTTGCTATTTTGCTAGTATTTTATCCTTGACAGCCTGCCATTAAACCACCCCTATGGAGTCAAACAGGGTCTAAGTCTGAAGGGTCTAGTAGTCTGAAATTATTATGGAGTGCTGCTACAATGGAGAAGGCAAATCAGAGCAATAGAATTGAATGCAGAGTTCCTGCTTCCAGTGTTCTGGATATGTGCTGTGAGACACCAGGTCAGAGATGGATTCTGGATGACCATTTACACTCTGGGGCACAGGGGGAAGACAGTGGTAGAAACCAATGAAATGAAGAAATTTTATTGCAGTATCTTAATATTCACACTGTCTAATTTAATATTGATCAATGCTTGCAAAATTGTTGCAAAAATGAATTTTCAGATCTTGGGAAATGGATGCATGTGCAGCTTCATGTACCTCCTACTTCCACAGTGAATATTTGCAGGCAAAACCCATGATATTCTGATGAAATAACTTTGTCCCCTTGGACAATCTGCTGTTTTCTCCCTCACCTATTTTAGCATGTAAAGTCTTCTGGGCAGAAGAGGCCATGTCTAATTTATGCCTTTCTTTTTTTTATTTTTTGTTGACTTGTATGATGCCCTTGTAACTTTCCAGATAGTCCTTTGTCCACAGGTCTTTCTATGATCAGGGAATACTCTGGTCTTAAAGGTTTGTCCTTGCTGTAAAATTTAAACACACAATAAGTGAGTTTTGAGATTGGGGTACATGAAAGGAACTGCTGTGTGGGGCTGTTTTTGACTTCTAGAAAAAAAAAAACAACTTTGGAAAGCAAGTTAATGATTAAAGATCTTTGGCAACTTAAACTTACTGTGGCATTTTACTCATGAACACTTATTGACTCAGGTTGAGAACCATTTGTCTAAAGATAGTGGCATATTCTGTGGTTTCTCTGCATGGACAGTGAGCTCTCTTAGCTCTCCTAGCTCAAAATAATTGGAAATATTTGGTAGGTTAATCCCAGTACATTTTGTTTTAGCTGACTACAGATTTACGTCACCTGGACTTCTGTTTGGTCGATGCTCAGAAGTTTGAGTGAGAATATCACGTCTGTGGAGCACAGAGTGCACAGCTGATAACTTGGCACATATAAAGTGTGTTATAAAACCAGAAACTGTCACAGGAATTCATTTTTTTTTTTCACTGAGGAATGGGATGAAATAGATGATTGCTTGAGTTCTTTCCAGCTGTTTGTTTCTGTATTTTCTATACTACAATTTTTCTTTTGTAAATTCGACATAACACTTTTTGGTATTGTCATGATCATCCATATTTTTTGTATTTTCAGTTTTGCAGCTGTTTTTATGAATATGTTGGTGATGCAAACAAGTAAAATTTTAGATGTAGATGGAATTTGTCAGTTGAAATCAAGAACTAAAGAAATAAAGTGTCCAGTAATAGCTGTTTTAGCCAAAGCTCTCTGCTTTGAACTGAAAATATCCCACAAGTTGATGTATGGCATTCTGGCCATTAGTGTTGAAAAAAGTCATTGGTGCTTCCAGAAGAACACTGGCTTCCTGTTCAGTACCTTTAGTTATGATCAAAATCATATTGGGCAAAATATCTAAACTAAGAAAAGGGCACCTTCTTCTTAATAGTTATGTGGGAAAATGGAATCTTACAAAAATAAACCTGCAAGTAAAATCTCTTTGGAACACTGTATTACATTGCTGTGTTGTGTATTACATGCAAGGGGAATGCATCTCTTATCATTCCAAAGCCTCCTAAAATATTCTAATTCCTGTGAAATATAAATAAGCAACACAACTGCCCCTAGTGACAGTGGAGTAGAACAATTTTTAAACAAATTTCCAGAGTTAAAAATGATTGCATAAAGTATTTACTAATTATAATAATTTGGAACAAGTGGGTGGATTGTTTTGTGGGTATTTTGTTTCCCGAGTGGCTTTATTCTCCTTTCAGAGGAGAGTAAAGAGCATGAAATTTGCTGTGAACTTTGGAAATCCATTTGTGTTGTTGCTCTATGTTGGTTGGTTGGTTGGTTGGTTGGTTTGCTGGCTCTGCATGAGAAATCTACTTTCTCCTCATGTGTTTTTTGTTTGTTTATTTGTTGAGGTTTTCTTCCTCTGTCCTGATGCTGTGATACTTTACTGCTTTGAGGAGCTATGATTCTTCCTCTTTCTGAAGTGGGAAGGGCTTTTCTGTATTTTCTTTCTGGGCGGAAATAACCACATGTTAAACAGTATTACACATGAAATTAGTAAATTTTGGAATTTCTCTAGCAAGTGTACCAGGCTGGAAGCAAATTAGGTGTTCCAAACTTTTTCAAAGGAAAGTGCTGCTGCATCTCTGCGAGTGTCTTTTGTCTTCAAATGCATTTTTTAACAAGGACAGAAAATGGTCTAGGTATATGTAAAGAAAATGCAACATGTAGAATTCTGACTTCAGGCTTTTGGGTTTAAAAAAAAAAATAAAATTATTGTGTTTTTTTCCCTTCCTGTTATTTTGCGTTGTTCTTATTTTGTTTGTTTTACCATTTATGTAATTTTTTTAAACCTGTGAATGTCTGGGCACCTTAGACAGTGAACTTAATATGAAAAACAAGTAAAACTAAACCAGGCTGAATTAAGTACTCGTTTTAGACTGTACATTTGGATTTCAGTTGCCAAGTATTTCGAAAGCTTACCAGTATTACATCCAACTTGCATTTCATATGCTTGACTCTTCTAATGATAATAGTACCCTCAATCTTAAATTCCAATGTGTCAAAAGGATTATCACTATTGTGTCTTCATATTAATCATGACTGTAGTTTTGTACTTTATATAGGCATACACAGCTGTATGTTGCTGTAGCGCAAAGCTTGCCATCTACAAAAATAATTTTTCTGTGCTGTGAGAAGAGTTGCTCCTAAAATATCTCTTAGGCTTGGATATAAATTTATTTCAATTAATTAGGAAATAGCGATTTTATTTTTCATATAAGGGCTGGTTTTTATCATAATAACATATCATTGCAAAGGTGATTGCATTCATAGTTTCCTTCCATAAGTTACAGTTAGAGATCTCTTGCGATTGCTCTTTCTTTATAGATCTGAATTATCTACCATTCTGTCAGTCCAGCTATTTCCATATGAATATCCAAGCTCATTAGAATAATATCCAAAGCATGGTACACTGCATTATTGTGCTGCTTAATAAGCGTCTCGGCTGCTCCTCACAGCACTGCTATGGGCTGGTTTTCTCTTTTTTTGCAGATCACTGCCATTGTTTGCTGAGTGCCCATGAGGGAGCACTTTTTGTGATCTAGTGCTTTTGCTTGTATAATACTGATTCAGAAAAACAGCCTGCTTAGAGAGAAACATTAATTAGGTGCAAAGGTGGCATTATTCCATGGTTTGGGGGTGGGGGAGGAAGTACAGCAAATAAATTATCTCCTATTTGTTCAATGTTTTATGGTTGTCAGCTGTCCGTTGCCAAAGAGCCCTGGTGGAGTTAAATGTTTGTGACACCTTGCCCAGTAAAGGTAGAGAAAAAGCCTGCTATGGAACCTGCTTTGTGACAACCTGTGCTAGTTTATATTAGCTTAACCAATCACTTTTTTCTGTGCTTGGCAAAATTTGTTAAATTAATTCAGTTGCAATTAGCAGATTTATGGGAAAGTACCCTGTTATCCTTTAATTGGAGAGCATAAAACTACAAACTGAATCTGCTGGTTCTATTTGTGTAATAGGCAATCTATCTACGACAAGGTTTGATCGATGGAGTCGTATGATGCCCTTGCCTTGTTTTATATTGGCTGTCAGCTCTTAACTGGGACTGAAGTATCTGGGTAACAAAAATTGATATAATGACTTAATGCGCCTTATTCTCTTTGAGCTACATCAGTTTAGAGCACTTCTGAGAGAAAAATGTCTGGAAAATATCAGGGAGTCATTTATCAACCTGTTTTCATTAGCATACTGCCTAGCACTGGCAAGGATTTGAATAAAAAAAAAAAGCAGGATGGTACAATTTATTTCAGGTCTCATATTTCTTGGATGAAAGGAGACTTCTAATAAATGGAAAATATAGAAAGATGCATTTCTTGCTGATTTTTCCTAAATAAAAGCTTTGCAAAAACAGACCTTCAATTTGATTGATAATGGCACAAGAAGCATACATGTACAAAGATAATCTGAAAATTAGCAGAAGTATCATCCCTTACTGCATCTGGCTCATTTATTTGAGTTACACCACAGAATAAACCCCATGTCTTACATGTGTACATAGGAAAATTTGTGTGGGTGTGTGATAGGGGATTGTCACCATAGAGGACTTTACAGAAAATGTGAGATCTGATCTCTTTAAAGAGAGAGCTGTTAAGCTATTCAAGAGTCTGCTGAAAGTGAAGTGAAATAGATACCAATCAAAATGTTTGTATAGTGGGCAAAATGTGTGCACTGCATCAAGTCATTTGCCCTGCCTACTCTATGATGGTAACCAGAAGAGGTAATAATAACTGAAAAGTAGTTGTGTGCAAGGAAGTACTTTTTTTTTGCATGAAATTTTTATGCATCAGTCAGACTGCATACAGTGTGCCTAATGTATAAAATAAATTGGTGTATAAATCAGATTATGAGCAGGATGTAGGCAAGTCTCCATTTGCACACAGGAATCAAATCCAGACACGGGAAATTCCCATTTTAACTTCTGGCATTTATCAGGGCTTTATCAGGTGGCAGTTCATGCTTAATTTTCTAATAATAATAATAATAATAATAATAATAATAAAAGGTTCCTCCATTCCCAGCAAAACCTGAATGCAATGGATTACAGAAAAGCCTGAAAATAAAGGGCTTGTGGACATACACAGTATTGTCTTGTGACCCATTCTATAGCTTCTAATTATGTCAAGGATTTGAAATTCTGATCAATAAATAGTGATTTATGATTGGTATAAGCAATTGCACATAGCTTCACATTGATCAGTATGTAGATTCTCTGACTTTAGAAGTTATTATCTATGACAGATACTTGTCTAACTGCTAATTGAATTGCACATTTTTCCCTCCGTGTTATCAAAGTACCACCAAATATAGACCATAACATTGATGCTCTTTGCATGGGAAAATAAAAGTATGATGAACAGCAAGTGTCAGTGTATAGGTTGTCTGACAGTAACCACTATTTATTGATGCAACTTGTGCTGGCTATGAGATGACAGTATCACCCAGGGTTGCCATGACAATCACAATGAGTGTTGGGTCCATGATATTTTCCACAACTTGGTAGAAAATCTATTCAATCTAACTTCTCTCTTGCTTGTTACCTGGTAAACATCTGCAAGAATGCAGCCCTAGTGTTCTAGTAAGGAAGGGTTTGAATCACACAGATCTTTCTCTTCTTACTCCTGTTAATTTTTAAAAAACATCTTTCTGATTAGGTGGCCTAACAGCAGCAGTAGTTTTAAGTAATGTGCTTTTATCTTTCCAGGAGTTTTTATTCCTAGTTTAAAATTAGCCTGGTGTCCACTTGGTCAAAGGATCAGTGGAGTTGTGACTCATTTCAGTGTTCAGCAATGCTAACTGAATAGCTAAAATCTATTTTACTGCCTGGTTTAGTTACAGGATCAGCCTAATTTATGCTGATCCTGTGACTTCCCTACCTGTTGATGCTTTCCCTAATGAGCCATGAGATCATTGAAAAGGAGATACTCAATACTGAGTTTAACAAAGCCTTTTGGTTGATTGGTACTCATAGGAGAATGTTCTTCACTCTTGGTTTCTGTATCTTCCTGTCGTTTTTTTTCCTGATCTATAACCCCAAACAAAGGACTATTTTAGGGTTTATCTACATCAAATTGTTGTGCTTGAGAATAGCAGGCTCTGCTCAGTAATTCCATTTTCTTTTAAAACTATGTAGAGTCTTTAGAACAGAAAAGTGTACAGCTGTGCAATCCTCAGGATAATTCTGTGTGACGCCCAAGCTTGTGAGCAAACGGTGCAGACCCTGGCACCCTTCAGGAAGAAAATTTGCAATATTTGTAACCCCCAAGAAACAACAGGTCTGCTTTGGACTGTATCTCTGGGGTCCCAGCCTCTCTGCTGCCCCACTCCCATCCCCTTTGGCCGTGGGGTAACGGGGTGAAAATCCTGAGAAGTAAAAATATGGGAACATCTCATGTTTTGAACATGGTGCTTTGAAAAACTCTCCACCTAAACTTTCAGGATTCTTTCAATATAATTTGATGCAGGCTTTAGTTTTATCAGTGTTGGGTAATGTCTTGTGTTTGGCAGTTATTTTCTTTTGAAGAGCTGTTACAGCCTTAAAGAAATTTTTCTGAGTTCTGAGACTCACATACCCATCATGTTTTAATGAAGTTTATAGTCATTTGCAGGGTAAAATAGCAAATGAAATGTACCATTGAGTGTAAAATTTCAATGATTTTCTATCCAATTGCACTGCTGTATAAACAGTCTTTTTTAAAATAAATATATAATTTCTATAAAGTAAGCAGATGCTCTATTGTATCACATTCAATTTTTTTGTTTTTAATTAAAAATCTTATTACAATTTTCTAGATAATGTGACAGCAAATTCAAGAGAAGACTTTTAGATGTCTCAAAATAACAGCAATTAGATTCCGAGTTTTTGTGTACTTGGTCTTTTCGCACATGAACAGCTAATTAAACACGGGAGACTGGCCTTTGATATACAGCAAAAAACATCCTTGTGTGCTTTGGATGTCATCTGGTGCATAGGTGTTCAGCTACACAGCGTGCAGAACATAATGTTTTACTTTAAAATAATTCTCTGTTAAGAATTCTTTAAGGAACCCATAAAAATCCAGCCCAAACGTGTATAAGTCTGCCCTAAAACCACAAACTAACCAAACTACAACATAAGCTCTTCTGAAATTATTTTTAGGTGTCACTTTCTCTTTTTTTTTTTCCTATTTTCTTTTTTTAATCAGCAAGTGTTGCCTAAAGGTTCTAGGAAATCACAAGCCATGTTTGTTTTTATTTTTATCCTGACTGATAATACCTCAATAGTAGGCTCAGCAGAAAGGATTGCACACCTAAAAGTAATATAATTTTCCATGAATGTTATGGAATGCATAAAGATGGGACAAAATGCAAGAGACTCGCAGAGAGGAATTGCTCTTTTGCTTTAATGAAGCACTTCTTATCTGAAATTTTTCAAGTGAATGATGGATTAAACTTTCAGACAACCTACCAGTTAGTGGAAGTAACTATTGTTATTACACCTCTTTTTCCCCACTCCCCCTATATACCGAACAAACTGAGGTATTGAAATAAAAGACAGAGTAGGGATGTAGTTCAGAGGTGCTGACTTTGAGTTAGGTGTCAGTCACTGGAGTGTCACTTATTGTCATGGTTTTATATCTGAACTTCTGTGCACAGTTCCACAGTATGGAGACCTAAGTCTAATTTATGAATAGCTTCTTTAGTTCATGTATGTCTCTGCTTATTTGTTAAACATATGTATTGTGAGAAGAAGTTAAAACAGCCTTGTTTTTAAAAATTTGAATTTAGGGGATAGAAGGAATTTTTGTTCTGACCATTACTTGTATGGTCTGGATTGAGCATTGTGGAGAGAGTGTTTTGAAAACTCAATCTGTGTGTTGAGGCTTTTCTTTTTCCAGAGCCTTTGTCTTTTTGTGAGATTAAATCTTCTCCCTTGCTAGAGGATGTATGGACTGGACATAGGAACATGTGAGGCTCTGCTTGTCATGATCAAGGACTGGGCATTGTTGAGTATACAGTTTCCAAAAATAAAGACAATTGAGATTGCTACCATCTGAAACAATGTAGAAAAGCTTGTTTTTCTTGGATTTTTTTTTTTTTTAAAACAACCTTCGTAGTTTAAAATGTACCATCCTAAAATAGGCATCCATAGTCTAAGAATAATGTTGCTTCCCAAAATACAATTTCTATTGGCACATTTTAAAACATTTTACTGCATTTTTAATCAAAGTTATTGAGTCTCTTTCTGATGTTATGGTGTGATTTCCCCCCCTTTTTTTTTTTTTTTTGCACATGTCAACAACTAAAGACAACAGAAAAACTGAGAATACTCAATCTGTGAATATAGAATTGCTAAATAAGATAAGTTTTCCACTTTGAAAGGTTTTTTTTTCCGAAGGGTGGTGAAGCAAAATGCTCAGGTATTTTAAAGGTGGGTGGCTCTTGTGAAGTGCATGTGAGTTTGCTGCAGTGTATTCTTGACAGCTAAATCCATGAGGAGCATGAATCCTATCAACACCAGCTGGTGTGGATGGGCAGAGAGATTCAAAAGGCATCACCACCGTTCTTTGTGCATATTATTTTTTAAGAGGGGAGGGCTGTAATTAGTTTGCAGGTCCTTCAAATATATTTGAAAAGGGATGATGTGAGCACAGTGAGGATATAATGGAAGAGTCTGAGGCCTCTTGCAAGAGGGCTGGGATAACAGATAATGGATATCCTAGTGCAGAGCTTGTGTGAAGAACATGTTAATGCATCCTGGGTGTGAGAAAACACTGCTTCCATTTACTCTTGGAATTGGAAAGGGAACATAAGAAAATAGCATGACACTAGGAACAGATAGCAGTTGCATAGAGTTCATCTTTGCAATAGTCTAGTTTTGAATGATTTTCATTAATAAACTTACATTTAGCTGAGCAGTATGCCAGGACATATGATGTTCACTGTGAAACAAAATTTCAAACTAGTTTGCATTAAAACACAACAATGTTCAAATTGAAACATGTTTTATATCTATTAAGACAATTGTTAGTGTCTAGATATATGAGCTGTGAAGCAAATTTTGCAAATCTTCAGAGTTCTGATAAAACATCTGGTGAATGGCATAAAAGGACTACCACTGCTATGGTGCTCCATAGTTTGTAAAAACACATGGAGGGGGGAACCTATTGAAATGATTATTAAAATGAATACTGGTGGTTTAGCAACTACACAAATATCTCACATTTTTTCCCTTTTTTTTGTCAGACTTCACCTGCACAAAATCTCTTATCTTTCTGAAAAATATATACACACTAGTGAGAGTATAAACACATCATTACACTTTCATGGCAGATAAGCTTGCTCTGTTGGAGTGTAAACTCATTTTTCTTTAGGTGACCTTTAAATAGTATTGTGCTATTGGATGGGATTTAAATCAATAATTTTGTCAAAACAAAATACAGTGTTGGGTTTTTTTCTTTGTCATTTAACCAGTTCTTTAAACTATCAAGGAATAATGGATTTCCATGTGTTATAATCTAGGAAAAAAAACTCTGTAGAATTCACTTAACTAGTTTAAAAGAATGCCATTTTTCTCTGTTGCTGATAGTACTTTGTTTTATTTTGAGAAATGTTCAAACAGCAGGGTAACATACAGTGTTACTATAATTAGTGACTTAATGCCTTTTCTGCATTCACATTGTAAAACAACAGTGTCCCAGGTGTGAGAAGGTTAAAATGAGAAGTACCCAGTAGTTATGAAGCAGCAATAATGAGTTTCCTTCTACTTACCATGGATTTGTGTGATATACAACTTGCAATTAAGCATGGCTTGGTGATTCAGTGATTAATGTATATACGACTCCTAAAGGAGCAGCACAGGCCTCCCGTCACATCCTTCATGATGTTTACAGCTGGGTACCTATTAACAGGAAGATGGAAAGGGCCATTTACAATTCAGTAACCTTTATGACAGTGAACTCTTTAATCAGCATTTTATTTCCTTTGTAACACTTTAGTCATCTACAAATGTCAGAATAAAATAGGGCTATGAAATATTTAGGATCGGCATGTGGAAATTGACTTCCTTGATTTAAGCTGCTGTGTCTTTTCATTTTGTTGTTTTGGGAGCTTTTACTTTTATTGAAAGACAATTTATAACTAAATGCTCCCAATAGTGACTGGCATTAGGGCCGGAAAAATTACAGAAATCTGTGTTCTCGTTCTGTAAAATGGTGATGGTTGCTGTGTTGGGTAATAATTTATTCAAATAAAAACATTAGCAGTGGGGTTCACTTTTCAGAATGCTGTTTCTTTACAAATACAGTAGACTCAGTGAGTTTATGACAAAATACCCCAGTGTACTCATAGAGGTAATTAAGTATAAGGTATATCCTGAAATTGTTACTTATGTGTCTGTGAAATATGCAAAGTGCATTATTATTTTTGTCAAATGATTCTGAGGCTCTCCAGCTTCCACAGCAATTGTCTTATGCTTTGTCTGGTGACAATGATCACTTTCTATCACCAGGAAGAAGTATTTTCCCTGCCTTGGTGCACTGCAGAGGAAATACAAATCCTTCTAACCAAGTATTTTTCTTCATACATATGTATGCAGTTTGTGTATAGATTATAAATGAGTATTTATCAAAATCATGACATAGTATTTAATTCTTCATATCTACAGCATTTAAAGTATGAATTAAACATTTTCCAAGTGGTAACACAACAATTTTAGAATCATCATGTGGGAAGGGGGTGGTTCTGTTGGAAGGGCAGTGCTTTGTCCTCCTGGGGATATTGGGAACTTTTGACCTAGTCCTGAACTGTATTTAAACCGTAATTAAACCATTGCAATAATGCTGCTTGGGTTTGCAGTGTTAAGCCCAGCAGAGTTTTACTTCAGCTGCCTGCTGCTATGTTGTAAAATACTGACCCAGGTGACTGGAGCTGTGCTTAAGAGGTTATTTGTAATTTTGTATCACAGCTGCAGGTTGGTAACAAGGAAGGTACCTTCCTGTTTCACAGGTGTTAATAAGGTTTATTACATTTGGGAGATCAAGATTTCATCTGCTGCTCTGTGTGTAGGAGTTATATAGTGGCCAAAGTAATATGCTTTATCTGCTACCTATTATATTGGTTGTGTTTTTGTATGTTATGGTTTATTTGGAAAAAAAAAGGAAAAACCTTCTTAAAAATATCAAAGATCTTGAAGACTTATGCAGGCCAGTAATGAGCACACTTTTGAATGCAGACATTTTCTAACTGAAATATGTTGCTTGGAGAAAGTGTTTGAGTGTGATCCCCAAAACTTAACTCTTTGTCCATGGAATCTATTGATCTAGGAACCGACATTATCTCTAATAAGAGGCTTATCTCTCAAGTGAGCATTCAGATGAATGAATCAAGTTATTCAAGCTATGAATGTTTGGGATTTCAGGTGCCTTGCAGTTGGAAGCTGTGTAGCTGTTTCTCAGTTAACCTCTTGTTTGGTGCCTTTCCTTGAGAAGTTCCAGAAACGTATAGATGTCATTATGAAATATGCTGATGTTCAGGCTCGGTTTAGCTGTCCTGATCACATCATTCTTTGTTAACCTCATTATATTTGAGTGGACAGTAAGCCAAACAGATATTTTGTATCGATGTTATGGGACATTTTTATACTGATATATGGATACAACAAGGGTATTCTTGGCACAGCTTCTTAAAAATGTGTTTAAAGGTGTAAAACTTAATGTTGTATATGCAGTGCTTAAAAGGACCTAATAAAGAGCTAACAAACAAATGCTATCAGTAAAGTTAGAAAGGAAGGCAAAAAAACCACAAATAGCCTGAAATTGGTGTTTCAAGGAAGACAATAACCATTGGGTGGGCAGTGCACAAATAAGATATGGACAAACTATTTAGTGTTCTGCATCCTTGGCTACCCTATTAAGTAGGAATGTATCTGAAGGAGTACAAAAATATTGCCAGTGATCAGAGAAAAGGTACGAAGTAGCTGCTGGTCATTATCATCAAGGAGGGTGCCTCATTCAGCACCTGGTAGTCAATGTAAGGTTGTATTTTTTGATGTGTTTTTTTTAATGATAGTATACTCCTCTAATATACCTTGTAAAGTTCTACTTGCTGTATTGACCAGATTTCCTTGAGGGATGTTACTTGAAAGATGGAGTCAAGAGTGACAAAGGGATTTACCTTAAGAGAGAAAAGTGTTTACATGTGGCAACAATGAGCCTGAGAACTGGCATTGATTAATTCAGTGCTGTCTTTATTGGTTTAAAATACAACTGCAAGTTTAAATGATAGAGAGGTGAATTTGAAAAAGTATACTCTGTCCTTACTTGTATTTAAAAAAGAAATGTTTATCATAACTTCACCATTCTACCAGACTCTACAGAAAATCCATGTTTAATTTGAAGAGGAAAACCTGTGTCACATTTGATGATGGACTCAAGACACCTTGTATGCACCTGTGTTTATAATTGGTGGGCCAGCAAGGTGAATGAGAGCTCTTTGCAGTATTAGTTGATATTGAATTTTATTTTTTTTTTGGTACTGTCTTCTAAGAAGATGACTCAAAGATCTCCTAAATATTCAAAGCATTCCAAGAAGTTAAATAGTGGTGGGAAAAAAATATGACAAAGGGAGGACTAGGGATTCTTTTTTCAAGATTGGGTGTTTGCCTTTAGGCGGTGAGGCAGTGGTTTTGCTGCCTGACACCCACCTTGGTTGTACTTCTATTCTACTTGGGGGTAATGGAGGGAGCAAGCAAACACGTGGGGATGTGCTCTAGTGTTGGAAAACGGAAATTCCAGAACTTAATGCTACCGGTTTCAGCTGTTTGGGGCCTTGACTTGAGAGGCTTGGAGTTTTTAAAAATCTCTTGCCGTTCCACAGCTGTGAAATGTTGCCATCCTTTTGCAGGGATTATTTAAATATTTATCCTTTCTTGCTACTTGACCTTTCCTGCTTGGTTTTAGTTCCTGTGGCCAGCTTGCTTTGTGTTTCATGAGCTCAGTAAACCGTGGCCTTCAATTCCCTTGTTCTAGTATTTTCACTTAAGACCAGGAGTGATGAGCAAAAGGTTTCAGGCTCAATCCTTGAGCAAAGGGCCGCTGTGACAGGGATTATTATTTATTTGTCATCTTGGATGTAATAAGCTGTAGGTACAGCATCGAGAGCCCTTGATTTATTGCGCTGTCGACTGCCACTAGCAGGACGTCTGCTGTACCATGCAGGATGAATACCACACTGTCAGCTCTGTCGATCTGTCTCTGCCACTGCGCTCTCTCTCATAACACATTCCCATTTCATGCCAGAATACATAAACAATCTTTCATTATTTTGATGCCTTTTTCATATTTGTTCTTTACAGAACATAAAGTTTGAATTTATGGGTTTCCTTTACATTATTTCAACACACTCCACCATTTTCCGGGTTTGTGGTTTAACTCTCAGAAATTGGCTGCCAGGTGATTTAGTTATTTTGGCTTTCTAGTTTTATAGTTATTTAATATCACAGTGCCAGATACTGAGAAAACGTAGTGTATAGCAGGTATGGGATTTGCAGTCAGGCTCTGTCATCAGCAAAACATGGCCATGGGGACACAATGTGGAAATTAAAAACTAGGCATGCAGAGCAGGAAATACTCCCTCCAACCTTCATTTTTAATTTATTTAAATACTTTTCCAAAATATTTTTCCTTAGATGCTGTTACAAATGTAATGGAAAGCTGTTTAATTGAAAAAGAGCATGTGAATAGTGAGCAAGCCATTTCCCTTGAATAATTGCAATTAAGGGAATTTCTAACCTGTTGGCAGAAACATTGCTCTGATTTTTTCCCCATACTTTATCGTAGGTGGGGAAAGGGGAGGAAAGAATGTCCAGAAATTTGTGTGGTTTTTACTATGAATTCTTCATTCTTTACAGTGGTCCTCATCTGTTTGTAGCCTCTAATTTTGTTTACCTAAGTGTTTTTCTTCTTTAATACTCTGAAGCATGTTATTCATTGAACTCTAAGGAACTGAAAGTCATTGCTCGAATGAGTGAACTTAAATGTCACTATAAATACAGCAAGTCAAATACGAATATATGTCCAAATAGTTAAAAATGTGTTAGAAAGAAGGCTTATGAGTAGTATTAAAACAATTATTGCAAACTGTGCAGAGCATGAACCAGAAAATATAGTGTTCCTGCCAATGTAACATGCACATATAACTTTGGTGGTGTGAGCAGCCTCTCACTCCATGGATATGCAGCAGTGGACAGCAAAGTCTTGAGGAAGGGGCTGTGTAACCTCTTCTGTGCAGTGTGCATCAGAGGAGGGGTCTGCTGCTGCTCCTGGGGCTTCAGGTGCTGCAAGTGACTGACTGTGATCAGGAACATTCCTTCAAGTTACTCATGGATGCAAACATTTCCAAGGTAGTGAGGCATCATTATTTTGTGATATTACCCTGTGTCTTCTCATCAAGACATATTAAGGGCTGATAAAGACTTGTTCATTGCTGTGTTTGTGCGCGAAGGTTGCAAAGTTTTTGTGCTCGAGAGGCAGGTGAATAATGACTCCCAATTTTCTTCTATTGAAAAAAGTAGGGCTGCTTTTCCATCTTCAGTAAAAACATCTGAGCATTTTTCATAGTCAGTTTTATTTTTTTTCCCCTAAAAGGAGAGAGAAAGCATGGCTGAAACTATACCTAGTAAAAAGAAACTAGTTTTAATTGGCTGTGAAAATAGGCATATTTCTCTAGGATGTTAACAAATGTGGATTTCACTCTATAAAAGCCAGATAATAATTGTCAATTCTTCCTCCTCGGTGCAGCCTACGTTAGGACAGCTGAGAATACGCATAGCTCATGTTACATAGCAAAGATTTGTTCTAGCTACAAAGAAACCAGAGTAAATTAAAATGAGAAATTTGTTTTGTGTCCAGGGTAAAAAAGGCTGTGCAGGTTGGTGTTGTCAGCAAAAGCTGCTTGTCACTTTGACCTGCTCTGTTAAGTGTTTGATGTGTTTTCTCAGAGTAATCTGTGAATAACATTACACCCAACCAGCAGAGAAGCAGAGGGAGCGATAGCAGAATTAATATCTGGAAGCGTTGATAATTATATATCAGAATCTAATTTTTAGCACAGAAAATGTGTTAATGACAGAGAAGAAAACAAAAACCACTAGCTTCTCCCAGCAGGATCCAAAGTGTCATTTATTATTTCTCAGCTGGATATCTATCAAGTTTATGGGTTAATTTTTCTGTAGACTGTTATTTATGGGTTTTTGTTTGTTTTCAGCCATCATTACTAACAATACGGTTAATAGCAATCATTTGTTATCCGGCACCAGCGGTGATGCTTCAGATGCGAGCAGTGAACTGAGAATACTCATTTGGTAGCTGAATAAGGCTTTGACAGGGCCCATTTATAACAAGCTCATTCCATAATGTCCAGCCTATTAATAAAATTTTGTTGCTGTCTAATTAGAGATGTCTGATGTGTATAGTAGCACAGCAAAGAAGACTTTCTTCTGCTGCTTTTCAGTTCTACTGTATCATACCTGAACCATGCATGAGACCAGTGGTTCAGGGAGTAAAACTGGGGTTCTGTGTCCCCTTCTAAGTGCAATGAAATACAGGTTGTATGGCAGGAAGGCCCAGGTCACATATACATGCATGTTGGGAAGGTCTTTATTTTCATAAGCTTGGATCACTCTCAAGTCTCTTTTTTTTTTTCTTTTGCATTTTTTTTTTTTATTGGCTTAATGTTCAAGTTTTAGCTAAAAATAACTAATAAAGTAAAACATATCTGTGATATCTTAATTGAATGTATACATGTAGACAGAATGTGATTCTTGGGTGTGTCAGTATATCTTTGAGAAAAAAGCAGTTTGATCCCTGAGGGCAGGGGTGTGATGAGAGAAAAAAGCCTGGGCCTGATCATTGGATTTATTTTTTTTTTCTTCCTTCTGTATCTTTGAGGAGTGAGGAATCAGCAGAATTTACTGAACTCAGCAGTTAGGGGATAGTTAGCAGTACAACCAGGACTGGAAGCAGAGCCTTCTTTGGCCCAGCAAGTCCCAGAATATTTGAAGTACTTTGTACAGGTCATAGAACAATCCTGTGGTTTTTTTTGCTGATGGGATCTTTCACTGAAACACATCAAAATATTTTTTTAGTGGTGAGCTAAGTAGTGTGCTCACCAAGTTGTTGTGAGCGAGTGGTTTGTAAACTGAAGCACAATTAGGCAAAAAGATTTATACCAGGACATAGAAGTTGTTTGTGGGAAGGTTTTAATTCCTTAGTGAGTGATTTCATGCAGGTGACTTCTGCTCCTGAAATGACCTGTCAGAAACATTCTTGTTCCATTTTATTTTTACAGGTAGAGTCAAGTATATGATAATGATGAAAATGAGTTAATTTCCATTTCATAAAATGCTTTTGCTCATGTAACTGCTGATTTAGTGATAACATATACCCTTCCACCCTGCTTGTACTTTGCAGTGCACAAATGGAATGTTTGAAGAACTTTTGTCCTTTTTAGCTAATGCTGAGGCGATTATCTTACTTTTTTTTTAAGACACAGCACCATGTTTTTGCAAGTACCTAGTTTCTAATTAAAAGCAAAATATTAATAGTAGTTATTTTGTGCGTAGAATATTGCACTGCTGAACTGAGGAAAAGAAACGGGAAAAACACAGTGATTTAATATAATTTCATTGCTAGGTAACAATTTGTTTCTTTAGTCATCTTCTATGTTTTTCCAGTTGAAATTTAAATCTTTGTAAATTACCTTTTGAATGAAGCCACGTTTAGTTTTGGTGTGTTATTTTCCCAGAATGTTGCCTCTAAGACAGCATATTTTATGCAAGAAAATTATATGAGAGTTTAATTTAAAGTTGCCGTGAAGCTGCTGCATGGATTTCAGCTGGTAAAGAATCTCTATATGCTGGTGAGGTGTTTTTTTTCCTCTCCTAAACTGCTCTTGACGTAGAGCTTATCAACCCTTAATTAGTGATACATTTTCTCCTTGTGATTTCTATTGATGTTTTGCAGAGCTGAAGATGAATTGAGCCTCAACTTGACTAGCGGACGAATTGTTTTAGAAAATTCAGCAAACATCTCTCTCTCTCTCGCCTCCTCTGTCTGTCTGTCTCTTTGTGTGTTGCTGCCGATAGGAAAGGTGAAAAGCTGCACGATAGGAATCAGGTTGGGTATTAGTGGTTTTGCTTGCCTGTGCAATGGAAAGCGACAAGCGGCATCAGCGCATCAGCAAGACGCAGATGGGAGGCGAAAAGCTCCCTGGTGGCAGCAGCCTGGCTTGGATGGGATTGTGAGAGCCAGGATGAAGTCAGCACTGACAAAGTGTGCGGATTGATGGATGGACAAAGCTGGGAACTGGATGTGAGAATGGATGAGGGCAGAGGGGGAATTTAACACAGACAAACAGAATGAAAGACAGAGAGGAATTGCCTGCTAAAGTATTCCAGCACTCAGAGCCCACAGCAATTTACTTACTGCTAACCGAACACAGGAGGATTCTTTGCATCTTTGCAGATTTTCTTAAAATATATAAAGAAACCAAGCAGAGAAGGAGCTAACAAATTCCTGTTGGCTCCTTTTATTGCCATCTCTTTCTCCTTTTCTCAAGATTCACTCACACTCAGTTAATTCTAACCGAGTGCTTGATTATTTTCAATAAGTCCACACAGTATGCTAGAGAAAAATAAATTTTCTTTCCACAGCTGTTATTTTAATGTTTCCACTAAATTTACTTTAATCAGTTATTGTTGCTTTTGCTATCGTGAATAAAAATATTTTTTTTTCGCTTGCAAACTGTGTTCCTGCTAGAGGCAGGCATTTGGATACTGCCTTCAGATGCATGGTAATAATAAACCCATTATGTGCATTTTATTTTACTGAAGAAAAATCAGATGTTTTCCCACTGATATAGCTTCTTGGAACCACAATATTATTGTCTGGTTTTTAAGAGAAACAGACCTGTAGCTTTTGATTACTATCAGATTTTATTTACATGAGAGGATCACAAGATGTTTTTCTGTTATTTATCTGCTTATATAGAAAGAGAACAATAGGAATTACCCTACTGGAGCAAATCACTAGGTCTTAATTTTATCCACTGTTTTAGTTTTAGAAATCAAATATCATTTCAGTGCAGAATATAAACAGAAATGAAGGTTTATATACAGCATACTGGGCAAAATATCTTCTGGCAGCATGGGGTGGTTGTGTTGGAATCCCCTGGATTCACACAGACACTTTGAAGAACATGGGTTGGCCCAAGCTGTTACTTCTCCTTCCACTCAGCAGATTATGAAAAAGCAGAATGCACTGTGCTAACAAGACATTTCCATGCAGTGCCCTGATGTGCTTTCAACTGGAGAAAAATGCAAGTCACCAGAGTAAAGAGAAACTGTTCCTCAGTTCATGGCTTCAGCAGTATGCGGGAAACAGCTATTTACATAGTAATATAATGTGTTTAATTGAATTTTAAGAAATGTGATTTAGTCTTATGCATGTGAATGAGTGAATTGCTACGAAGATAATTATAGTGTAGGGTTTTTACTGATGAGCTTTCCAGAGTGTCCATGAAACTTAGCCTTCTTTAAACTGGAGAACTTGTCTTGATTAATAGTCTTTACGCATTTACAGGTAATTATTTTGGGCTTGGAAAGATGCATAGAAATTACGTGGGAAAAACTGATGTTGTTCATACTGTACCATGTACAGTGCTAATGTGTTTTTGAGGCCTGGCCATGTACATTGTTTTCACAATGTGGGCACTGGATGCATTCAGAGGGTCTTTGGAAGGCGTGGGGGTTGCTGGTGTGAGCTGTTTCTGTCATCTACTGCTCTACTTTGTGGTCTCTCCTGGAGGACTGGGGACAGTCAGGTGGAATAGCTCTGGTCACTCTGTGGAAGATGATGTTATACAGCCCTTATGCAGTGTATGCTTACTTGCTACTTACAAGATGCTTCCTATCTTGAAGGAAATGAATAATCTGTCTTCTAGAGCTTTTTGGTTAAGAACAGTATTATTATTAAATATGATAAGTATGGGTGCTGTTTTTAGTGTAAGTAATACCTGCTTTCTTAGGGCGCAAGAGATTTTGATTTAGATTATGTATTTGCATTTCCTTTGTTTTAAAAAGTAATTTAGCTAACACCAGGAGGTGATTTGCTGCATCCTCTGTTCTTGCAAAGAGGCAGTGCTGTGGAAAGTTACCCTGGGATAGGGGATTTAATCTTGTTTTGGCATGAAATGGAATTCTGTGCTAGAAAAACCAAAACTGCCGATTTGTAATTTCTCCACTTTTAATCTTCCATTTTCTTAATTTTTAAAAATTTATAATAAAGGTGAAAACAAAGATCATGTAATTCCACGTCACATGTCCTGGCTATTTAAATATATGATTTATTTATTTATAGAAATATTTTTAGCTAAAAACCAGAGCAGTACAATTCTTGCTACTCTAAGTTCTTTAGGGAGTGTTGTGTCAAATATTTCTGAACATGCAGCTATATTCAACCCTGATATAAGCCACTTATGCCTTGTCAGGAGTAGTCTCTGGGGTCTGTATATGAGAGCAGTAATTAATTTCCTAGTTTACTTTTCTGTTAAGTGTGTAAATAAAAAATGCTGTCATTCATTTCCATAGGTAAGTGTGATTAGAGAATTAGAGACCTGTCCTTCTCAATGTAAATGTGTTTTTGAGGGTTTACTTGAGTTATTTCCCTAAGATGAATTTTTTAATGATGACTCTTTAATGTAGGTTGAAGATTCAGCAATTTCTACGTTGAACATGGATGCATAAACCACATTGGATGTTTGCAGCAAATTTTTGGCATCTTGCACATTTTACATTTTTTTTCTGTGCTTCTGTATTTCTGCAAATACAGGGATATGATTTTTTTTTTTGGTCAGAGCTGCTGATGAGAAGTAGTACATAGTTTCGTTGGCCTTGCATTACAGTCACCTTTTTTTTTTTTTTTTTGGTAGTCATTTAGCACTAACTGCTAAAGCTGAACTAATTAACTAAAGAGATACCAAGAAAAATGTCCATTTCTTTTATAAAAATAGATAATTTGACATCTTGAGAATAAGTATTGAAATGCTTTCTTCATGTTTTGGGAAGATCTTAAGTACATCTTAAAAAGCTCTTCTTTAGTAAAATCATAATCCTGGAAAATTGATGTAGTGGTGTGCTGTGGTTATTCATAGGCAATGTGAAAAGGCAGCTTTATTTATTCTCTTCCATACTGTCTCATAGAATTTCCATGCCAGGCCAAAATTCTCAGGTGATTTGGGCATCTTCAAAATAGGCTTTTTGATGGCAAATAAAAGACTCTTGGTTTGACTGCCTTTTTGACAAATCTGTAGCTATTTTGGAGGTAAATCATTAATTCTTCACCATGTTAGCTCCTGGTTTGCAGTAATGAAATACCACTCTTCTTTCTAAGGAGCAATTTACACGTGGCCAAATCACTTGGTTTTGTTAACATGCTGCAAATCATCCCTTGTACTTAATGGGTTACTTTGAGGCCTGAGTTTCTGGGTGTTTCCTAATTGTTGAATATATGAACTCGCAGAGACTTTGTTATTGTTGCTCAAGTGGCATTTATGCCCCAGGTTTGAAATTTCAATTAAAGCGTAAGAAAGGAAGGGGGGAAAAAAAGAGATGTGCTAGAAGTTGATTTGTGTAGCAGTGGTAATTTTCATGTTATATGTTGGAAATTTTTGTCATCCTGTTGATTAAAAAAAAATTCTTCAGGCACTGCAAATCAGTAGAGACAAAATATTACCTTTTTATTGAAATTTTTACATTTCTTATTTATCCAGTCTGATGGCCTCTACTGCTTACCTTAATTTTTATAAACAGTAATGTCAGTAACATATTTCCTCCACGTATGAAGAGAGCAGAAGTGTTTATTATAAATCTTAGTGTGGTATGTGTGTTATCATTTCCTTCATTTGACCTTGGTGGAGCAGGCTGATGGGGCAGTGAAAAGTATGATATGAAAAATGAGTGAACAGAGCGAGGTGAGCAGTGAATCAGTCTTGTGTGTGATTAGCTGTGAAAATCTCACAAACATGACTCTGAGTCACTTTTCTTCTTTCTTCCTCGCCTGTTTCCTCTTAAAGGTGTTTCTTTTCTGTGTGTATTAGTCATTTAGAAGTTAACTAACAGAACAGAGGCTCTGTTTTAATGCTAGTTGTGGGTTAGTGGTTTTAGGTGATGAGGACAGTGGGAAGTGCAGCATGTCTGAGGATTGGCTATGGAAAATCACGGTTCATTTAAATTTGTATAGATCTGTTGCTAAACAGTAGTAGTAGTCATTGCATCTCGTTTAGGGATGGGAATGCGACACTGATTTCAACCTGGTACTGTAAATCTGCAATTATAACTCTAGATTCAGTGACTCATCATTGAGATCTTATTTGGCCATGTCAAATACTGTAAAAACAGAAGTCTATTACAATTAAAAAACTCTCATTTGAGCTATGCATATAGACTATGCAAGTCTTTGACTTGCTACAATACATTTTTAGTTTGTTCTTTCATGTTGTTTTTTATTCTGGGTGGTGTGTTTAAAATCCAGCTGTGTGAGTGGTCATTATTAGTTTTCTACACTAGAATGAAGATGAATTTAAACTTGAGAGTCCATGCAGAAATTGTAAACCTTCCAAGAGGGCTTAAAAAGCTTGTCTATGTTGACTACTGTACAGTCTCTGTTATTGCACGGAATATTGCAGCAGTTTCAAACGGATACCCTAGCTATTGTGATATACTTAGCAATTTTTCTTTTGTAAAGCCATGTATGCAAATGAATTCTCTCATCAAATTTTGGTTTTGTATGAAATTTGAAAAATTGATGGTTTTTTTCCCAGGTTTGCCATTGGACTTAGATTGCTTTTGCACCTTTTTGTATTAACATGACAAGACACTGCTTAGCTGGTGCTGGGGCAGTTCCTTTTTGTGGGGGACTGTCAGCTCTAACTCTGCCCTAAGGATTCTCTCTCAAGCACACAACCGTAGGTCATGTTCATGGCTGCTCCAGGTGAGGGGACCTCCATGCTTGTCTTCCACAGTCCTGGAGCAGGTATCGAACATCCCTTGAGTGAATGCTTGCTTAAAAGTGCTTTCCTCTGCCTGACTCTGCCAGCCTGCAGCTGGGATTCCTGAAGGACCCCAGGAGTCTCAGTTGCTTCCTTCTGGAGATGTGGTAGTAGGGCTTTGATTGACAAGATTTGATGACAAGCATAGCTGTTACTCTGAGTGTTGTCTGTGTGTGGGGGGGGATAATTATTTCCAGGCATTTCACTGTCTACGTGAATTTTGTTACTGAGAGTTAGAAGTTATCTCCAACTTAAAAATTAATGCTAGTGCAGAACAAGTGCATCCTCTGGATCCGTCTCTCCTGGATTCTGTGTGGTTACAAACACTGGAATGTTCAGCAGGCTGCTCAAGAATGCTCCTCCTCACCTGCTGATAGCACTGGGGAAGGTGCCAGTGTCATTCAGGGGTGTGTTATCCTGTGTTATCCCCTTGAAGGAGCTGCTTACACATTGAACCATCAAAAGTACTCCTCACAGTGTAAGGTGTGGCTTGGACTTTGGGGTGTGGTGAGGCTAAGTGCACCTTTCTTTCCATGTGAAAAGATGGGGATCCACACCCAAAAAAAATCTGGTTTTACTCTTAGATGTAATGCCCTTTGTAAAAAGCACTGTGACAAACCATAAAGGAGATGGCCATTTTATGGAGGGTATTATAAGCTGTAAATGATAACTGACTTGATTTTATAACATGCAGTGATTGTTGAATCCAATTAGTGAAAGGGAATATTTTAGCTTCCTGATATCTTTATATCAGAATCATGTAACTTCAAAAAAAACCAAACCACGTGGTCTTGTGGAAATCATGTGGTCTTGTTATCTTGATTGCTCTGAAAGTGACGTGGTTATATGCAGGAAATGATGGATCTCTTGAATTTCCTAAAAATGGAGGAGCTGGCAATGGAGCTCTTTACCATTAATGTTGCTGAACATGTGGGAATGATCTGGAGACCTGAGGTTTCTATTATGCTGGGAGCTGTTCCTTTGTAGAACATCTTCCTTGTTTGAGTATTAATGTTTCTGCTTTTTCCTATTGCAAAACAACTTTTTTTAGTTTGTGTTTATGCAGTGAACATGAATACATTTTTTATATTAGCTTGAATTTCAGCCTGATGTATCACCTCATTAGCAGCTCCTGTTTTAGAAAATATTGAAAGACCTGTCTTGGGGGGCACAGGAATTCATTTTTCAGCCATTAACCTGCATTATTAGCAGTCTCAAACAGGTCCATAAGTGAAGTTATTTATAAATTGTACTTTGATTGAAATATAACACTTTTCAATCTTTTGGCACAACTCAAGTGCAGTAGTGGTTATAATTTCTTATTTTCTGGTAACTCGAGTAGGTGGAAGTATATTTGAAGACGGCAGGGTATTTTCACTGAAGTCCTATACTAAAAATAAAGCCCTTTTCCTTCCCTTCTTGTCTTTCTGTCTTTCTTTCCACCTTCCCAGCCCTCTACCACCTAAATCCCACCTGTCCCTTGCAAAGGCTTTTTTGGCATCTCTGCTAATGAGCTGATGCTGTCAAATTAATCTTTTTTTTTTTTTAAAGAGATTCAGAATCTGTTCTCCTGAGGTGAAATATAAGGGCTTTCAGACTGTATTCTTCTTGTAAAATATAACCTAGATCCTTTATGATGAAATAGGCACTTTAGAGGCACCTGGGCTTATCTTTCAGTGTTTCTGCTCAGCTCTGTTATGCACAAAGGTCTTTTTCTAGGTGACATATCATGTTGTATTCCAAAGTACACTTTCTTTTAATTTACAACTTAATTTTCAACCTAATTCAGAAGATTGATACTATAATGCTATTTGCAGAAGTATTGAAATGTCAGTAAGTTTTATTGTAGTAATAAAGAGAATTCCATATATCATGCACTCTATAGGGATCCTTGCTTTTTGCATAGATCTTCATAGCAACAACCAGTGGCTAAATGCTGGCAATCATTAATTTTTAAAGAAGACATGGTTATGATGAGTTGAGAAATTAAGACCACGGTGAAGAATGAACTTTAATTTTTGACACTTTTTGTTAGAGGCTAAGAGGAGACAGAGGTAGATGGGGAGGGGGGAGGGCAGAGGGGAGCCGGAAGAAAAAAATTGCCCAAATCCCAGGTTCCTAATACTTAAATGCTGTCTGCTCGTAAAAGATTTCAGTCAGAGAGAGGCCATCTTCGAGCTTCTCTTAACAAATGGATATCAGTGGTCCATGAAATAATCAATGTCGATAATCCATCCTGGGGTCTGCCAATATGTTAATGGCTCTGCCGCATCGTTATTGCTACAAGGCCATAAATCATCTCCCTACCAGAATGCTTAGCAGCCCAGGACTCAAACCCCTAGCCTGGAATAAAATGCTGTCTCTTAACAATTAATGTCCAAACATTTTGCAGCTTTGTGCCTTGATTGTTTTCAGATGCTAAAAATGTAAGTAGGACAGATTGTAAATCAATAAAACAATAAGACAAAGTGTTTTAATAATAGAAAGGCTTGAAGTAAATCATAGTTCTGTGTTTATTATTGCTTCAGAGGTTAGAAATAAATAGTACCAACTGGTAAAGGTTTAGTTAACAAGGAAAAATAAGTCTGATATTGACATTTTAGGCATACATTACATTTTCACTCCATAAGGTGAGGGAGATGGGGGTTAGCTTTATTATTTTAATTTTTAATATGTGAGAATAGGAGCTAAGACATGTTTGTGTTTTTGAATTGTCATCCAATAGAAAGGTGATTTTTTTTTTTTTTTTTTTCTGCTCTGGCCAGTAACACATTAGTGATGTGGTTCTGCACCTGGAGGACACCAGCACACAGTCACTGGTACAAATGGCTGTGCTGAACCTTTGGCAGTCACAAGGGGGTCTTAGGAAATGGAGCTGGATCTAACTGCTCTAACTTACGTTAGTTTATGTCAGTTTGGTTTGCTATTAAAGGCAACCTGAAATGTGATGTTAAGTCATTAGCTCTGTATTGTACAGATACAGCTTAGTTGTGTGCTGGGCTGAGATTGGGCAGATGGGTAACCCAAAAACCACAGTGGATGTGAGCATTTCTGTGCAAAGGGAGGAAGGCTGCTCACCTCTAGCTCTGCTCTAGCTATGTGTTGAGATGAGGAATTATGGCCTTTGTTTCCAAGCATTAATAATGTTTATTTGCTTGTTTTTAGGTATTGAAAGTAAAACTCGATGTACAGTTGTTTAACTGCAAATGTATTAATTATCATAAGTGTGCTGAGTTTCTGTAGTATAACATCAATGACTACCCATCAGGTGGTGAGCTGTTTTCAGTTGCAGGTAAAACTAGTATTTATAAATAAGCACTTAATGAGCTGAATAGATCTTTCCAGTGTTGATCTGTTCAGGTGCCAGCATCTCCTTTCACACAGCACAGATTTAGTTCCTTATACGTGTGTGTGCAATTAAAAGTGTATCTTCATGTGAGATAAGATTGAAGGTGCATTTATTTTGAGAATTGAGAGAAGCCTTTTCAACTTCATCTTTGGTAATTCTTTAGTTTGTTGCTTATTTGCCAGGAATGGGATTTTGGCCGAGGTAAAGGTTTTGAAGTTAATGTTTTGTATGGTAATACTGATCCAAACAATGCAACGGGTTGGATTTACATAAGGTTTTCTTAGGGCTGGGTCACAGCTAGTTTGTTACTTTAAAAGCAAACACATCCCCCACCCCCACTTCCCCAACTTTGTTTAGGTGAATGCAAGGAAGAAGACTAATAACAGTGGAAATGACAAGTGAGCTCATGGATTTCTTTCTTTCAAGAGCACTGATTTGCCTGGAATTAAGCAATTTGATATGGTCATAGCTTATTTTGGTGCTCAGGATGTAAGGGCAGGAAGGAGCCAGAGAAACAGTGGCTCACTATAGACAAAAAGACAATTAAAACTGATCTGTCTCTTACCAAGTGGCAACATCAGCCAGGATGGAAGTAATTTATTCAAAAAATTGTCCAAATGCATAAACTGCATTGATGTATGCTGTGGTGGTGGGACAGTGGAAAATGTGATAGTTGTTTCCGTTGTGTGAATTACTCAGGCAGGATGCCTTTGTGAAGTAAGGGGGTTTGTTTAATGTTCTGACAACAATTTAGATCCTGTTATGGTTATTGCAGAGTAATGCAGTAGTAAAAATTGAACATGACACACCAGCAATTTATTATTTGTGTGTTTTTTAACCTTGAGTATCAGATTGTTTGTCCAAGCATATCCTTTGATTTGCTATGAAATTTATTGTTGATAAAAACAATCAGATTTCCATTAGAAGGAAAAAAATTCATTTTTTTCCCCATGAACCATAGATTTAGAAAAAAATCAAGCTCGGCTGCAGGACTTATGACAGGTAGGCTTATGACATTATATGGTAATTCAGCATGAAAGAATAATTGTGACACTCTACTTGGTGCTGGAGTATAATCGTGCTGTGAGGTTCAATTCACTGAAAGGCCAAATTATCTTCAACTGCATTAGTCTGACAACCTATAATGCTTTGCAGAGGCAATTTGTAGATGTTTCACAGAATGCCAGCAAACATGGCTTACCATTATGTTCCCCATTAACAAATTTGTGTAGAGGGAAAAAAGCAACTTTTCCATTTTCTTAACTGTTTTTGAGCTCTGGCATACAATAAATGTGTACTGGGTAATAATAGTGTATGTTTTGCTATTTGGTGCTGGTTTTTAAACCTACAAGGGACATTACAGTATAGATTAATTTTTTGAAGGGTGCTTTTCCAGAAATATTTGTATTTCTTTTACATTTGAACAGCAATGTTGTACCTTCTTTTGAAAGAATAATATGGAATCCTAATGAGGGTAAAAAAGCATGGCATATTTTTGCTATAAACAGAAAGGAGCATGAACAACTTGGAAATGCTGCCATGTTGTAGCTTGGAGAGACTTGGAGCATGTGTATGCTGCTTCTTGATCAGATGGGAGCTGTGGCTGTGAGAAAATGGCATGGTCTTGACTATCTTGTGTGCATATCATCCATCTCTGCCATCCTGAATTTCTGAGCAGCTGTAGAAGGGTCTCTTTTGTTTGGAAGCTTTGCTTCCTTTTGAGTCATTGTATTTCCGAACTTCTCATTGAAGCTGCTTTCAGGTTGAGTGCTACTGTACTACCCAAGAGTGGAGTTTAGTGCTTGTGTTCAAGGTTCAGAATTTTGTGATCCTCATCAGGATTTTATACCACTGCAAAAGTGGGTTATCTCTTTCAAGGTAGAAATGATGGAAAATGTATACGCCTCAAGGTTTATATTGGATAGTTTTTTAGTTTCTTAGAGTTTGTCATCCATGTCTTGCAGTAGGAATGATTCCCAAACATGAGCTGTGCAGGTGTATGGATGAGTCTGTGTGAGGTGGTGGAACACTGACTTATTTGGCTGCTTTACTGGTGAGCAAACTGGTCACCTGTTGCTCTGTAACTCAAAAACCAATATGAATACAATGCAGTATTTTATATACACTTCCCTCAAATATAGTTAAAGGAATAGGCTTGGCAAAGCTATCTTAAAAACTATGTGAAGAAACTGATACAAATCTGCTTTTATTTAAACTCTGGTGTTGCTCTCTTGGTTATCTCCTATTTGCCCTCTTAAGAGTAGATATTGCAATGTTGTTGAGGCGTTCCAGATATTTTAATAATTTTATATATGTATGGAGCTGGTTTGCTTTTCATTGCGGTTTTTTTTGGGTGGCAAAATGGGGAAAAAAAATAGTTGCTTCTGCAGAAGAGTTTTTAAGTGATGTTTAAACTGAGAGGAGATAGAGGAGCCGAGTTGGTGCTTAGTATCACTGAAGTTAACTTTATTGTAAAATACCAACTGTCTGCCCAAGTCCTGGAGAAGTATTTACTCAAGTAATTTACATAACTGATTTTTGCCCTTTGTGATCCTCATAGAAAAATACAACCACATGTCTGCCTCCACTACCTGGAGATAATTCTGGGAACTAATTTGCCAACATGAGTTTTAGGACTGCTCATAATTAAGCTACTGGACGAGTTTGGCTGTTGAACTCAACTCTGACAAAATCATGTGTCTCATATTGCTTATTAAATTTGCTCGATGCTGTTCTCCTTAGCATTTTCTGTGAAGGAATTAATCCAGGAAGGCAACTGAAAAAATTGGCAAGTCTTTGATTTTGATTTTGAAACAGTGTCAGACACTTGTGTGTTTTGGAGTTTCCAAGAAGGTGACACACTCTTTTCCTCTTGCTTGTAGTTAATAGCAAGGAGCGTTCAGCACCACAATACCCAAAGGGAAGTGTTTGAGTGACTGCACAGGGAATGTGGATTGTTATCATTCCAGTCACAGGGCACTGCATGAAATCACAGGCTCTGTGCTCTTCAGTACTGCCACTCGAACATAGCAGCCACTGTTCCACCTACACTGCTTTTATGGTACATGTTATAACATTTTATTTACTTGTGGTTCCCATGGTATGTGAGCTTTTGGATTTTTTTTTAAGTACTAAGCTCTAAGTCTTTTGTTCAGGCAGTGGAAGAAGTCAGGTGAATTTAAAAGATATATTCTATTAGAAATGTTTTCACAGAAAAGTGGGACTTGATAGAAATCTGTGTCAGTATGTTGGCTCCTTAGATGTTTTCATAAGACACTCTGCTAGAAGAGGAGGAACTGGCCCCAAACTAAAGGAAGTTGCTTTTAATTTTTATGGGAAAGGTTTGAAGGAAAGGACGGAACATCAGGTAAGAGGGGCAGTGCATAATTTTATAATGGGAAAGGGCTTTTACATAGGAAAAAATATCATGTAACATTATTTCCCAGACTATAGAGTCCCAGTTGTACAGTTAAGGACATGCTGCAGCATTAATGTTTACGCATAATGCTTTGCAAGTAATTTAGACTGAACTGCCACTGACTTACTTAACATTTATAGGTCAGCCACCTGCAGAAAGGGCATGTAGGTAGATTATTGTTGACTTTATGGTTATGGAAGGTACCTAATCAGTGAGCATGCTGGGAAATAACTTGTTATGCCTGGATAACTCGAACACCAGGCCCTACAATTTCTTATGGGCAGGAGGTAGCGCAGTAATTTCTCATGACCAAGGCCCCTGCTGAGGGGGGAAGTGGCGTGTGGTGGGGATAACTGGTCTAAAAAGGGGGAGGAGGGGTGACTGCAAGATTTCAGAAGTGCAAAATCAAATAATTTAATCTTCCTTTGCCAAACATACCATACCATTTGCAGTGAAGCTGTTGACTCAAAAAGCAAATGTATTAATTGTGTTCTGGGAGAATAGAGCATTCACCTTCTGGCTGCTGCATGCTTTGCAGTTATTCACTAGAGCCTTACGAGATATCTGGTCTCGCCTGTACTGACACAAATATTTTTTTCCTTGATCACGAAACAGAGAATCACTCTGGCTTTAAAAAATTCTATATCAAAGTATTTGAAGACTAATTGTTTTCTGCTTTGCTCCTGCTTTTTTCCCCCTGTTACTTGTCTCCACACAGGTACATGTACTCCCTTGTGTGCCAATTGACAACTTTTACCTTTTAAAGTTCACAGTAAAAGTCATAGACTCGAATGCATAATGAATCAATTTGCTTAATTTGGTTTGGGCCCTTGGGTTGTAGTGCAGACATCGCTGCTGGTATTCATGTGCAGCTATCTTGATTCTGATGTTCCTCTTATCAAAGCTGGAGAGAATTGAGCTGCTTTGTTTACTTAAGAGCAGGGCTCCCAGGTGAAGTCTAGAGCATCCAGATATATTTGTCCACTTTAGTCCTGTGTGCTGGGCCTGGGGACTCTTCTCTCACAGATGTAACTGTCTAGAAGCCTTCAGGTACTATTGGTCATTAATTACTGCGTTTTTCCACCTTGATTTTCAACTTTTCAGATCTGCATGTTTGCTCATGTATTACCCGTAAATAAACACGCACACAAAGAGTAAACTTTAACGTATCTTAAAGCTTTTGAGTTTATTACATTTGAGAGCATGAAAAATTCATCTTTCCTTCTCTTCAGCACTGTTCACACACAGTTGTTTTTGCATACAGCTGTACATGTGTGGTAATATATGTAGTATATTCTTTTATAACAAAAAATGCTTTATCAGCATAACAGTAGAGGGAAAATATTAAAAAGGATTGCAGTAAATTATTTACATTTCAAAGAGTGGTAAACTGTAGGAGATATACTTTTCACAGTTAGTTTCTTTCATGTTTATACACTATTGGCTTTGAAAAAGATACTTGGATGAGTAGTGTAAAGCAGTATAGTTTAATGAGATTTTTTTCAAAACTCACATTTTCTAGCTGATGGTGTCATATTATCAAAAACACTATGAATATTTTAATGAACAAATTTGTTTTCTGGAATTTCAGATTCTTATTTTTTCTGTGGAGAGAAAATATGCTTAGAGTCCTAATGCTTGGCATAGTCTATCCTTAGAGTCCTCTAACAATGAAATGCAAGTGTACGGCTTTTCATGTGTCAAAATGTAAAAAGAAAAAATAAGTGGGTTGGTCAGACATAAAATGACTGACAGGCAAGATAGAGGACATCTCAACAGCTACAGGGTTGCTGAGAGGAAGATGTCCACAACTAAATGGTTGCTGAGCAACACTTACTGGATAAAGGTGTGGAAAGACCACTGAGACTCCTGTTAAGACTCCTTTTGGAATAATTTGATCAGCAAGTGCTCTGAATTACAGCTCTGAAATTAATGATATTCTCCAGTAGAATTTTTAGGTGCTTTTTTGCCAAGAAGAAACTTAAGCACTGATAAAAGCATTCCAATTGGGAGCCAAGTCCCAAGAAAATGTTTTTGTCATTGTGTCATACCTATCAAAAGCTGTTTTGACTTTCTAGCAAGTTTTGCAAGTTTTTCCGGGTGGCTTCCTCTACTTGACTTGTTTTACTCAGAGAATTGAGTTACAAAGAAGCTGTTTACATTTTAGACTTAAATAATCAAAACCTTAGAATATTAAGGAAGTAATTAGAATTTCTTAATATTTTAAACATTGTTCAGTAAGAAAGGAAAGTAAAGCAGAATAATTAAGAACTCTCATTTTGTTTTGTTTTGGTATTGTTGAGAGTAGGTAGGCCAGGTTGTGTTTACTAATTTTCAATCTACTCTGATGGGATTTGCACATTGCAAGATGAATTTCTTACCACAGAGTACATTGGTACTTCTGTTGATGGCCTTTCCAAGTACCTCTGTGGATGTTCAGGAGCAGGATGCAGCAGCCTTGGGAATAAGAATGCTATTTGACTTCAGGACATGTATAGAAATTGGAAGTATGAGGTCAGTCATTCCCAAATCAAACACACTGTGTTTTTAGCATTTTTATTTAGAATATTTGAAAACTGCTAAGGTGAGCCCTAAGGACCACACTTGTTCAAGTTGTTGGTTAGTGCCTTTTACTCAAGACTAAATCCATGTGATTCATCTGGTAAACTGGGCTGCCCAAAGGCATGGTGTCTACCTTTTTTGTTTTGTTTATAATTTCTAGTTTTGATTTCTGTCTTAAATACAAATGAATAGTTTTTTGCTAGTTTTTGGCTTTCCTTTTTGGTCACATACAGGGTTGATTTGTGGCTTGGTTGAGAGGTGAAACAAAAAACTAAGCCTAAAATACTGACCCCTGTTCACGTTAATCTATATTTTTAACTTTTATTTCTGAGAGAGTGATTTATTTACAGTGACAGCTTGTTGCTTGTGGTAGCTGCTGCCAGCTTCTGAAGTAATCTTGATAACGTCAAATTGTGAAGGGAAGCTATATGCTTTCCCTTGAATGACTTGCTATAAATCATGTTCATAGCTGGTGTGTATAAGGATGCTTGGGTTGATACTGATAGAAATACAAATCAAATATAACATATGCTAACCCAGTTCAGAGCCAGAGATTTTGGATTATGTCTATTGGGTTCATACTTTTAAAGGAAATGAATCAGGCACCCCTGTTTTTATATCAAAGCTTTAAACTTGGGCATGATATGCCAACTTAAAGGCTGAAAAAGAAGGAAGAGAATATGCAGAAAAGAGTTAATACTGAATGACAGGCAAATTTTGAACATTCACTGAAAAGAAACTCATATGTAATGGACAAAGCTGCCTCGGGAGCTCATCGACCGTCTCACGAATTGATGGCCAAGAAATGAGTTCAAAGTCACCAACACAACTGGGGGTTATGGCTCCCATGGAGAAAAGTGTCAGTGTAGAATAAAAATTGTGCCAGTGTTCTCAACTGGCTATGGCAACTTTTGAATCCACAGCTAATACTAAAATTAGTTATGTTGTTTTTGGTTTTGTGAGGTGTGAATTTGTTTGATTTATGGGCTTCCTGAGGAGGGAAAATCAGAGAGGAAGACTCAAAGAGTAAATAATCCTTAGCTGTGTAGCAAAGACAACAGTTGTGTTACATTAGATAAACCCATCTCAGCATTTTATTTGCAGTAGTGGCATTTAACAGTGTGACATCTTCAGTGACAGCCAAAGTGAAGGCCACCAAGTGTCATGTGCCTCATGAGGTTTTCTTATTCGGAACCTCCTTTTTCCCCAACCTCCTGTAAGATCGAGCTGTTCTTGTGCTTTCAACTTACAGTATGGAAACAAGATGTTCCATTCTGTGGGTAAATGTAGTTAATTTTAGCAAAGTAGGCTGTTTCAGAAATGTTCAGGAAAACCGTGCTTTACTGGCTGGACTGAAAAGTCCACAAATGAGTTCATTGAGAAGGAGAAGCTGCCGTCACAGTTCGCAGATCATGTGTTTATTAACATTGCTGACTGGGAAAAAGGGCTTGGTGCTAGTCCTTTGTTGCAGTTCATAGTTAGCTCTGCCTAACCAGAAAATACAGAATTCCTTGCTGTGCTTTGTGTATCTCCCATTCAACTGGCAGAAATTGGACTTTGTGCTTTTGTTCTTCAAAAACTATCAGCATCTCAGACCAGAGGTGAGCATGTGCTTACCTTTTTCCTCATGCCCTATTTCTATCTTTTTCTCCAGCTCCTCTATCCCTTTTCTGCCACATGCTCATAGCTGTGTCCAGGTATGTCAGTGTGGTGTTTTTTCAAGTGTGATCCACAATCAGCTCATCAGAAAGAGATGCAAGTTACTGCAGAATAGTTTTGCAATTTTTGGGGGGGCAAAGAGGTAAAATTAATGAAGAAGTCCTCTTTTTGTTTGAAGACAAATAATAATGCTACAAATACTACATTTTGTCAGAGATAGTGGTAATTGGTAATTAATACCACAACATTTTATATCTCGCGATAACTAGGTAAAAAAAATTACTTTCTGACTACAAGGTAAAACTTAAGTGGTACTGGCACTGACAAACCGTGGAAGGAAGGGAGAACTCCCTCGTGAGAAGATGAGTTTATTATACAGATAAGATTTCCATAATAAGGGATAGTGATTATGGGGAAGGGCTGAAACTCCATTAACTGAAACAAATTACTGTGACAAAGCCAGAGGGAGCGCTTTGCCAAACTTACAACTCCTTTCATAATATTCAAATGTCTCTTGGTGCACAGTTAGCAGCATCTGGACCTGTGAGAGACGTGTCTGGCTCCACCACTGACACAGCTGCAGTTCCATACAGGGTGTTCCTTTACCTGGATATTTGGAGGATGGACCTTGCTAATGTATCAATGGGGTGTTTTGTGTTTTCCCTACAGAAGGAAGTTGCCCCTCTAATGCCTCTGGTTTTTTATTAAGTTAATTGTCAGAGAAATGTATGAGATGGATATGCTGTAAGGAAATGTGGTGAACTTTGAGTTTATCTGATCATCATAGTATGATATTCTGACAAGGATTTCCATTTCTTGCTTTGGCTAAAAAGGAAGACCAAAGAAGACAGATTCCATTTCTAGGTGTACCACTTGATGTGTGCACCTCTTTCTCACATATTCTGTATGTATGAATACAAACAAAACTCTGGTAGTTGTTCTTTGATTGCTCTCTGTGTGCCTATACATGTGCAAAACATTTATAGAGTGCTCATGGCTCTCCAACTTTGTATTATTTGTGTAAAATGTGGCAAAGGGACTTATTTAAATATAAACCTTGTCATCTTTGTACTAATTTTTGTGTGAAAAATAACACTGTCGTTAAGGATTCTATGTAAAAACTGTTAGAGTTTGCAGTTACAGCTCTGGTAAGAACAGCAGGCAAGACTATAATCTTTAATTTATGTTGTACTTTGGACATTTTTCAGAAACTATTTACCCATTACCTCTTAGGTCAGTGGCCTAATAATGCAACAAAGCACTTTTTGAAATTGCAGATAATTTTCAGTGCTCAGATCTCTATGTAGTATTGATGGGGAGGAAAGCTGATTAGGATCTTGGGAATTGTGCTTGATGGGAACAATCTGGAAGGAGTGAAAAATTATTAAACACACACAGCGGGAGTTGTAGGATTTACCATTGTCGTGCAGTGCTATTAATTCTCATTGCATCGTACAGCAGCTTGATTGCACACTGTGAATACTGTTTATTGGAGAACGGGTACAATTTTGCTGCAGTTGTTGTAATGTAATACTAAATGCTAATTAGGCTTCTAACAATAATTAGAACCTCTTGCTAGACTTAGAAATAGGAACACTCAATTGAATTTACAGAAACAAAGACCTTTAAGCTATGCCAGGAACAGTATCTGTAGCAGGAGTACCAACTTCATGAAGTTGTGGGGGTTTCTGGTTGTGTGTGGGTTTTCAGTTGGATTTTTTTTTTTCTTCCCCTGCTTTATATATTTCATTTACAGGATTGCAAATGTATTTTAATGGTGCATATTATGATCTCATTGTGTTCTCAGTAAGGTTGTTTTCTTAATGATAAGGTTGAAAAAAAGAATAAATATTAGAAGGACAACTGCAGATAAATTTGTCATGAGAAGATATGAAGACAGAATTGTAGCATGGCTGGTATTACCAAGTATAATGTACTATTTTTTAAAATTATTTTGCAATTTGAAAGGGAAATAACAAAACCCAAATTAATAAAAAAGCTACTTTTTTAAGCCTCCCCCCTTAAAATCTTAAAATCTTTTTTTTTCCTCTGAGGAACTTTAAAGCTGTATGCAACTATTTTCAAATGTGATAATAAAGACGAGCTATAGTATTAAATAATTTAGTTCTTTGCAATGTAAACTCTCTACATTTTGGAGGTAAATATAATTTGTATTTTATTTCCAATGGGTATTTTGTTGGAAGCTGTAATGTGTCAGGACACAAATTCAATTGCCAGGGAAAGTGAATGGCATACACATTTTGATCCAGTTTGATAATTTTGTTGTTACTAGATATCCATATATTTGCAAGGATAAATCTACCGAAGATAAAGGCCTTTAACCTGCATCACTGCTTAAAGACAAAAGTCTATTTTCTATCTAAACCACAGGTTTATTGTGGATATATTCAGAAGATACTGAGCTTGGGTTCTTGCTTGGAAAAACTTTTGTAGTAATGAGTATAGAACTTGAGATTCTTGTACAAAACTTGTTTTTGAAGGACTAATGCAGATATGGTGAGGTTTAGTAATTTTTCAGCCTTTCCTGAATAGGAAAACAAGCAGATTTTGGAAAAACTCTGGTTTTAGCATTGAAAATCTGGAAGAATATGAAATACAGAGCTGCTGGTGTGACTCAGTGCTCAGCCATATCATAAGCAGTTTGTTGTCCAGTACAGGGGTCTAGTTGGACTGAGCATTTTGGCCACATTTGTGGCAGTTGTTTTGCTTCCTTGTGTTCATTGTTTAACATTTAATCAAAATATGTACCCAAAAATAGTCACAGCCTGCTCTCATTGTTTCACTGATCCCTCTGAGGCTTTCACCCTTGTGAATTTATCTAGTGCCACTGACAGTGGGAAGCATCTTTCCTCTGGAGAAACTTTATGGCACACCTTGTCAAAGTTTGGAGGTTTTAAACAAAGTTTAATGAATAAAATGAAGCTTCCTGGAACTTTTCAAGGATGGAAAGAACACTCAAAAGCAAACCTGTGGTTTAATATTTTCAGTGACATGCCTTTGGCATTTGCACACTCCTTTTGAATTTATGGGTGCATTTTCATGCTGCAGTTTTCCCTTAACCCCAAGCCACATGTGAGCATTGCACAGTGGAAGTTTAGCTCTGTGTGTTTTCTTTTTTGTTGTGGTTTTTTTTTTCTGAAAAGAAAAAATCCAGTCTGAGAGTTATTGATCATTCATTGTGTAAAATAACAGTTCTTCATCACAAATTATTATAATGACTGCTTTGAGTTATAGTTATTTACCTGAACTGTTCTGGCCTTGGTTCATGGTCACAAATTCTATTCTTCAACTTGTGACAATGTCTGTTTATAGAAATTTGAACCTTAGATAATGAGATTTTCTTAAATGTGCCTTCTTTATGACATCTTACTATCTTTGAAGTGGCCTGTGTTTTTCTTTAAGACTTTAGCAGTCATCTGGAAAAGATTTAACTTGAGCAAGACAGATTATTCTGTTTATTTTTCCATTAGCATTTTTCCTTGCACAAGTCAATGTCACCTGCAAAGAGGGGGTTTGCTGAGCTATGGCACCCTGCTGCTTAGCAAGTTTTGCTCTCCTCAGAGGCTGACCATTACCTTGCCATTGTGTTCTAGGTGCGCTCATGCTCTGGAGGCAGTCGGGGTCACTCCAGTACGGCTGACACGTTATATGTTTGCCTTGTAGCATGTCACATGTACAGTCTGTGACAAACTGCTGCTGTATGACCTGGTAGTCTTGGGTCAGAGTGAGAGAAATTGGTGTTGTACAAAGATCTATGTTAATACATATATTATTTATATAGGCATTAGTGAATGCTGTTGTTGTCTCAGCACAAATCAAGGTCCAGGCCATAGCCTTGGGGCTTTCAGGGGCTCACTTTATCTTGTGTTGTGTTTTTTTTTTTTTTTTTCTTCTTTTTTTCTTCTTCTCCTACTTATGAATAATTAAAAACTTAAATTACTTGCCATGTTCAAAATTCATATGCTGGGGAAAATAGCTACATGAAAATTAATTTTCTGTTCTGTGAGACTGATGGGAAATCAATTAATCTTGATGTATTATTTTATGCAGAACAGGGTGCAGGAACCAGCAGAGAGAATGGCTACAGCTGTTCTTGTTGGTTGGGCCATATATTATTGTTGGCGGGTTTGACAGCTTCTGAAGGAAATGGCTGAAGGGTATCAGGCAGGTGAATCAACTGTAAAAATTTATTGGAGGATACAAACTGTTTCCAGGGGACTGATATAAAACTCACACTTGAGAACTGAAGTATTGAATGTTTTTGTGACTGAAGCAGCTTGTTGTCAATATTTATAGCTTTTTTTCTTTGTTGTATGTCCTATTTGTTTGATTAACTAGTCAGATGTTAGTGTCTGTTTGTAATTTATTTGTTGTGCCTTCTGTAGCATTTTTGATACATAAAGATTTACCACTAGGTAAATAAAGCAGCTCATGCAATGCAATATGCTAAATAAAATGACAGAGCTGTTTACAGCGTGTTACAACTTTTATAACTCGCTGGGTAGATCAGTAACTTTTGTTTACCTGTGTCACTGTTAAGCTGAAACATGTCACAGTTTGTTAAGTGCTGTGGGGTAAACAGGTCTCCTTTTAAATAACTGGAGATTATAATCGATATGCACCTTAATGGTAAATCATTTCAGTCTATAAAGCTCTCCATGTGAACTTGTGCATAATGCAAACATTTCCAAAATAGAATGAAATACCTTCATCCTCTTTAGAATGATTTTCGTGTTCACCTTCCTTTCCAATGACTGTGCACTAGGACTCTTTATGAATAATAGAAAGGAGAGACACTAAAGAAGCCACTCTAACAAACTGCCTGTTAAATGTTGATCCCAGTCTGGATGTGGTGTTCTGAGGTCCTAAAGCAAAGCTGAGTCTCACACTGGCCTGTTATTGTAATTAACTGCTAGAGAAAGAGGCTGAGGCTCCCTGGCATCACTTGATGGGTTGGGAGCAGTGTGCTCAGAATCCTCCTTAAAGATCAAAGTGATTACTGGGTCAGGGAGTGTGGCAGCGGCACTGCAGAATCTACAGAGTGGGATCTCTGTGCAGCTTGCAGGCATGGGAAACAGATTAGTTCTCACCTGTCCTTATCAAAGATTCCTATCTGGTCCTCTGAAACAGAAATGTATAACAACATGCTATTAAAATGGCACTTATTGGAATGTGGAGACTTACAATACATTGAAAACTAAGGATTCCTGCTAGAGAAAGGAATAAGAGATGACAATATTACTAAAACCTGTAAAAAAATCATTAAGAGCAGGTCTCCTACAGGTTATTTCCTGTATTTCCTCAAAAGGATTCAGCAAGAAATGTGGAGGTTATGTGATGAGAGAAAAAAGATTTTGATTTTTGTGGAGTTAATTGATAACAAATTAATTAATTTTGTAGGTATAATGTGGGCCATGCTGAGATTATGAGGTGTCTCCTCTCATCTATTTTCAATTTTCTGGGGTTTTTTGATCGTCAAAAGAGATCCTGTATCTTTGCCTTTTAACTGTGCTCTCCTATATTTATGCGATTACTCAAAGATTCTTTCTTTCCTCTTTCCCGTGAGGTGTGCACATTTAAGAATTTGCTATGCTCATTAAAGGATTAGGTAGTTGTACACTCTACAGCACTGAACCTGCACCAAAATTCAGTCCCCAGAATTCCTACATCCTGGAGTCCCATGGGGTTCTGCTCTCCAGGTTCCCACTGAGCTGTCCAACCTCATGGTTAAAATTTTTGGTTTAGAACCCTATGGCATATATAAAACTTTGCCATATGCTAAAGGTCTGAAGGTGGTAGAAACATTCAAAACTCTGAATACAGTTTTCAAGATAAAATAGTTCATTATTATAGAATAACTATATATTAATGGCAATAAGGAATTTTGCAAGTAAATTATAAATATAGTGTGAAAATTGTAGATACGTTGGGGGGAAGAAGGAAAGCAATGTAAAAGGAAGTAAGAGCTTCTTACCCCTTTCTGAAAGTATGCTGAACTCTTAAGATCTAATCATGTTTTGTTTCCCTGTGTTAAAGTAACGGGTGAACTAAATAAGATACAAATTTTAGTGGAAAAGAAACTTTCAAAAGTTTATAAATATTCTAAAGATTAATTTTATATGAGTTTGGAATAAACAGTTTAACTAAGGTGAACTTTACATGTCCTTCCTGAATTAAAAAGCTATAAAGAAAACTAAAGTTTAAAGTAATTGTTAATGAAAGCTGGCCAGTATGACCTCCTGAAAATATGAGCATTTGTTGGTCCAATTTTCACAGATGTTAAACATTTGGTGATGTTACTTGGGGCTGCTTGAACCACATTAAAGTCCAGCCACTAGAGTGTTGAAACAGTTGGGCGCTATAATAAAATATACATAAAAAGAAATTGTGAGACATTAGGTGTTGTTTGGTGATGACATTTAGGAAATTACAATTTTTCCATACATCGTATTCACGTCTACATAAGTTGTTTAGGTATTTAAAATAAAAGTGGTATATATATCATTTGTAATTGCTACTACAGTTCTGGCAGGTGCACATAATCTAACAATATGTCAAATATGACAAATTATTGTTGAGTTACAATATAGCCTTAATAAGAGCACATCTGTTCCCACTATACTGTATAGTGGATGCCTGATTTAAAGAGTTTACTTACTGATATTGTATTGTTGTTTAAATATTTAACAGGATCTTAGACACGAATCATAAAAAATACACAGTAGTGTATAAAAATGAAGAATCTTACTTGCAGTAATGTTTTTGCTGCTGTTAAATCTCTTCATCTCATCAGGCAAAGTTCCTACATTCCTTAAAACTGTCATCTGCAAATGCACATATCATGGGGATGTCTATGCAGAGAAAGAGTTAGGACCAAAACCCAACATCACAGAAACACCCACACTCTTGGTGTGGAACGTGCGAGCTCTTAAAGAGCAATACGAGTCCTGGAAATTACTCTGTCCACTTTAACCTCAAGGCAAATACGTGCATGACTTTTCTTTCCCTACTAACCTGTCTTTGTCTCAGCCCATGAGTTTTCTGGTTTTTTCCCTTCCAGTTGTCTCCTCAGTTCTGCTGCTGGGGATGAATGAGTGGCTGTGGGGCTTGGCTGGGGTTAAACCACGACACAAATTTACTTTTTTCTCCTCTGTGTTTGCTCCCTTACTCACTTGCTCCAGTGCCCTGCTTCCTATTTTACTTATAAACTCCAGCTACACAGAAGTAATGCTGTTCTTAGACATTCATCTTTAGAAGCCCTTTTAAAAGACACATGGGAGAAGACAGTCGAAAAAGAAGTGGATAAGGAACCTAGAGAGCCCCTTGATACAACAGAGTAGTTTCAAAATGCCACACTGAGATTATCTAGGTGTATAGGCTGTAGAGAATAATCATGTTTCTTCAGCTACTTCTAAATGTGTTTGGGTTTTTCCTTAATTTTATTTTTGCTGGCATTTTGAGATGAGACAAATCAGTGCTCTGGGTTGGTGCTGTGAGCCTTGTGCTGCCAGTTCCTTGCCTTGCTTGTCCCACTGAGCGTTCTCTAAATGTTGCTCGAAAGGGAACTGCACATTTGTGAGGGGAAAAATATCCTCCTTTCAAGCTTTAGTGTTCAACTCAGATCTAATGCATGTAACAAACAAGTTTGTGTGCTCAGCTTAGGCTTGCTGGGCTCGTTTCACAGAATCATAGAACGTGAGTTGGAGAGACATGAGGATGGTGGAATCCAGCTCCTGGCTCTGCACAGGACACCCCAAGAATCACCCTGTGCCTGAGAGCATGGAACATGTCTAGCAGAAATACATGTTCATGGAACAAGATGGAATTTAGGTTTTTCAACAAAAGTAAAAAATGGTTGGTTTATATATTTCACCATGAAATTTCTGAAGTGTTTTTTTTGGTTTTTTTTTGGTTTTTTTTTTAAGGTAAAAGTTACTTTTGTTAGCTTTTAGTGAATTATTAAATAATGTTGACAATAAAATCATTTGGGACATTCACAGCTGGCAAAATTGACTGGTTCTTTTAGTTACATCATTGTCAAATCTTGAAGGGCCTAAATGACATGAGAGGTGTTTCCAATAATTGTTTTAATTATTTTATAAATCACTAAGAAAAAGATGGCTGTTCTTGCTAGCGCTACTGATTTACAGCTTTTCTCATTTCTTGAGAAATAGTAATATTTTTAAAATTCACTGCTGAAATGTGGTTGTTAATTGCTTGAAGAATATGATCTTTTTTTTTCCCTGTTGCTCTTAATTTTTTCCTTGAACATAAAATACCATGTGCCTCTCTCTCGGTATGGTAGCTCATAACTGTATGCCCTTCATGCTTTATTATGCAATTTAGTTTTTCATATTTTTTCTTTATTAGCAATGAAATTACTTCCGAAAAAAATAATTCAATTAAGAGGCTAAAATCGTTATTAAGATGAAAATTTTAGTTGATTATAATAAGTTTTCTTTTTTGTAAGATGAGTTTAGTTGTGGTGTTACTTGGCTCAATTTTGAATACTGTTTTTCCCAAAGCTTAACAATCTTCAGAATTCCTAGCAAATGTACATTTCTTGTTTGGTAAAAATTTTTGGAATCACCTGAGAAAATTTTTTCACGTGAGAGATCAACTAGTATGTTGTGTAACAATTCAGTAGAATTTTTCACCACATAATACAGTAATTTGCTTGTTCTTTCAGAGTTAATAATTTTTAAGATTTAATACATAAATTTAGAGCAATGGTTCAGTGGCTTGATTAATTATCTGCTTTGAATATTATTTTATACTTTTATCAGACCAGCTTCACTCTCATAGACTTCTTTAAAGTTTTTCTCTGTGAATAGGGGGAATCTGACCTTGCTCATTCTGAAAATTAGAGTATTGCTATACTTCTAAACATAAAGAACATGATTTTTATCAGAAAAAATATATTGAAATTTGCCAATAACCTTGTATGGAAAATAAATAACAGAAGTAGGCTCAAATGTATGTCAAGTAAAATGAACCAAAAATAAATCGGTTGATTTGTGATTATTTTTCTTGCAGTTAAAGTAAGTTAATAGAGGCAGTTGAAAATTCTTATATTAGTCACTGATTTGAAAGTTGAACCAACATTTTTATAAAGTTACTTTGCATTTTGTGATACTATATTTTTCAAGGAAAAAAACCCCCTCTAATCTCAGTTCTTATTCATTTTAGCTGCATTTCATAATTTGAAAAACACTCTGTATCCTACTAGGTTAGAGGAGTTATTGGACATAATAATCAGTAGTATTTATGTTTATTTCACGAAAGTTAAAATATGAAACACAAAGTTTTAAATACCTTAATTAAATGAAGTTTTTTTATTTTTTGGGTCTGCTAAAATATTAATAATATTAATAAATAATTTCTGTGTTGTTTAAGACATTGCAAGTGTAGTTTTAGTAGCATTGCCTAGAGATATGGTGTATGTTCGATACTTATTTTTTGTAAGCATTGTTCTAATAGTGATAAAACCTGTGTGTTATTGACATGCAAAAATAATATGGCAAAGCAGTTTAGTGGAATCCTCCTTCATTCCATGGCACTTCACTGCATGAAGGTTGAATTACTTGAGAAAACAGCCGACATGGATAATGGATACAGGAAACCTGAACTGGGGTCCTTTATATATTTAGGAGATAAGCCCTTAAGTTACAAAATCCAAGGATAATGTAGTATTGGAACACTAGTACATTTATCTGAAAGGCCACATTAATTACAATACCCACAAAATCCAAAGCATTAAACAAGCTCCTATGACTTCATGCTTTAATAAGGACATGTTTTCTATTTTTCCTGGGAAAGTTGGATATGAGGACAAATTCTTGCTATTTTTTTTCAGCTCCAAACATGTAATGGAACTTGTCCTTGAACAGATAGTAAGCCTAAGTGCTTTTTTTATCTAAAACATTGAATGTGTTCTCTTTTAACCTAACTGCATAGAGCAGCTATTTTATATTTTTATGGGCTTTTTTGGTTTTGCTTGTCACAGCTACTGGTATTAGCTCACTAGTAAATAATGACTTCTCTTTATTAAGACAGACAGATGACTTATTGCACATCATGAGTGATCAGAAATCTTTTTAGAGTCATATTTTTAATGCAAGCATTCCCTTTGATGTTTTTTCTTTTCTGTTTGCTTTGTGTGTCCAATGAGATATACAGCCAACTCTTGTAGGTTAACTCATTCATCAGCTATGATTTGACACTGACAGCTCAGTTCCCTTTTTTCCTTTCCCTGTAGAACTCTTGACCAACTTAAATGGAAGCCCACCTGCACTTGTGATGAATATTAGTTGCACGCAAAGATGCATTATTAAAGTAATTTCTCCTTGTGTTGCAAGTGGTGCTGGCTGTTTCTGAATGGTTCTCAGTAAAGAAACAATTACAGTAATTTCACAACTATAAGGTGCACCGGACTATAAGGCACACTTTTTTTTTTTTTTGCAGCGAGGATCTGCGTGCAACAAAGTAACAAATTAGTAATGGAATTGCGGGATCGCGGGGTTTACTGGCAGGTGCTCAATTTGCAAACAGTTTTTATGGATCGGCTGGCACAGCTCTCGTGGCTGCCGCAGCTTGGCTCATGGCGTGCACGTCTGGGTTGGCAAATTTACAATCTATGTCCATATATAAGGCGTACCGGATTATAAGGCGCACTTCTGGGTTTCGGTCAAAATTTTAGTCAAAAGGATGCGCCTTATAGTCATGAAATTAATTGAATGCCATGGTCCTTGGTGAGATCTCAGCACAGTGATTTGACTCCTCCTGTTTCAAAGCATGCAGACCAGTACTGTCCATACTGGGTTTGGAGACTCTGGCACTTAGCCCTGAGCTATTCCACAAGCAGAAGGCTGTTCTTGGAGCTGTGTTTGGCAAAAAATCCCTCCAAAAAAACAAACCAAACCAGGAAAAGCCACCATGTACAACAATGAGAAAAACACTGGCAGTTCCTGAAAACATTGTTGCTGCTTTTCAGCTCTTTAATGTCAATATTACAAACAATGAAAATGCGCTACCACCTATGTTAGGATATGTCCCTAGTTCAGAGCACTAGAAGTGGAATGGATAATGATTCATTATACCAACTGGTTTTACAGTCCAGTAAATTACATGATCAATAATGCACATACTGCTTTTCTATAATATCTTTTAACAGCTTCTAATAATTTATTAATGCTTTATCTAATATATCCAGTATTTTATCTTTTTTAGGCTAATAAAACAAATGATGCTGATGATTTTGCATCTTGCCTTGTAGTCCTAGTTTTCAGGGGTTCCCATAATTGGAAGTGTTGCTTTACACTAATTGAATTATGAATTAAAGCTTTCAGGGGGATTATGGTTTTTGTCTCTTTGTGAAATGGACATTATCAAAATGTATCTCTGGCTAATCATATAAACCATTGCTGATACTTAAACTGTGTTTGCATATTTCTAATCTCTGCCCTAGCACTTGTGTTCTCCCTCTGTAAAAGAATGCAACCCCCTGCCATGCACACTGGTTTTGAATGCAGGTAGATCTGATCTGGGATTCAGGGGAAAGCATGTGCCTTACCTGTCTGCACAGACAGGGCTGATGAAGGTGATAGGGAACACAATATGATCAAAGAATTCTGCAGACAAGCTCTTGTGTTGTATGTTATGGCCTGCTATGGCAACCTGCTGCTTTGCAATAAGATTTTTATAATGATAATCAATTGTAGATTGTTGAGGTTAAATATTAGCTTGAAAACTATTAAAATTTGCAATGTATTGTTTATCTAGTTGATGCAGTTGAAAAACAGTAAGTTAGGAGAGCCTGCAAAGCTTCCTCCTTTCTTTTCTGCAGTTTTGTCAGCAGGCCTGACAAGAGGTATAAAATGCACTTTGCATTTATTCATATGGAATTTCCTTTGATAAACCAGTGTCCTCTGGTGGCAAATTTACCTACTGAAAGTATATGGGAAAGCTGTATGAATTAATATACAGGCTAGAATGCACGTGTAAGTTACTGTACCCTCTGCTCAAAGTTCTGGGAAGGAAGTGAGCAATACAACTTAAGTACTCACCGGGTTGATGGCACTTTTAGCTTTTCCTCATAGATGGTGCTGCTTTTCTTCATGGATTGTGGGGCTTGGGTTTCCAATACTTGTGTTCCATGTAAGATGTGAGACTCGCTGCCTTTGCAGTTTGTTGTGGTTGCATCTGGAGGCATCTCAGTGCTTGTTCTCTAAGTGAAAACCAAAACTATTTTGTAAGAAATCCATTTAAAGCAATATCTTGCTTAGGTGCATACCTTCCATCTTTGGTAGCTGCTTAGCAAAGCAATACATTTTTTTAGTTTTTTGTTCTCCTGAAGTCTGATGATCTTGTCTTGCATTTTTGTGCCTTAGGCAGTGCCTCTTGAATCAGGAGAGGTTGAGATTTTGCATCTTTTTAAAGTGTTGGAATTCTATCATTCTATGAAATGACACATTCCCCTGAGGATGAAATTTTAAGACTGCTGCCCCATTCTTACAGAAGGGGACACATCTGGCAATTTAGAGCCATCAGTGCTGCTGTCTGCCTGTGTCCACTCCCCTGGCAATCACGCAACTACAGCATCTGGAAATCACCCAGCACCATTGTTCATTCATAGCTATTCACAAAGTCCTGTTCTTGCAACCCAGTGTTATGGTAGAGGATTTATCAGATTGTGTCCTATATATTATACAGGAAATGAGCAGAATGGATTAAAATTACAAAGTTGTGGTTGATGGATATGAAGATGTCTGTTGCTGTGAGGACTGAAAAGCAGGTTCTGCACTGAGTTATTGAAGATGTTAAGTTGGATCCCATAGTTACATACTTGATTGCAGATGGTGATTTCTGCAGTTGCTCATGTTTCATTTTCTGCCTCTGTATTACTGCCTCTGCATTACTGACTCTCCAACAGTCACTGGCTCTTTTGATTCATGTTGATTTGAAATATTTGAGATGAAATTGGTGTGCCATTGTATATTGGTAACTTTAGCAGGTGTTGGGGCTGAAATGTTAGCGTGGTGTTTTGAATCTGACATCTTTGGAACTTCCAATATATTTATATTTTATTTTTAAATGAACTTAAGCTTCTTAAATTAATTCCAAAGCCAAATGCCATCAAGTCTCATCACCAGTCACTTAGATTCCTAATTAACTTCCACTCCACAGACCTATTTCTTTGCTTATATTTCTTTCAAGTTTCTCTAATGTGCTGTGAGTTACACTGGAAGGAACAATAAGATTTAAAGGAAGAATTAATTTAGAAAGTTGGGAATAGAACAGATAAGGGAAAATGAGAAAAAGCAGCTTAGTATTTTGTCTTGTAAATGGCCTTGCTCTGGTAGACCCAGGAACCCATTTATTCAAAGAAAGGAGGAGTGTTAATGAAATAGATCATGAGCATAGCTATTACGGTAATGAATTTTAACACTCACTTTGTTATATGATATTTTATTTATGAGCTTCCTGATTATTCAGATAAAGACAAGAAGTTTATAGCACTAGATTATGTCTTGTTTTCATAAACATATTCAGTAGTTTAATAAACATAATTTATTTTTTCTACTTAAAAATCAGCAAAATTTATGAGAGATTATCTTAGGGTTAATGAAGTCTAACATTAAGGAAATATTACCCTATAATATTGGAGCCTTCAGTGCTAGAGTTGTAATTGCTTAATGCTTTTTTCTACAGGCTATTTTTATATAGTACATGCTTTGTGCCATTAATCCTATTTTAACATGTTACTCTTAAGCCAATTCATTGGAAAATATATATCAATGTTTATATTTTTCACTCACTGCCTTCATTAGAAGATATAATACAATCTTGATAGAAGAGTTTTATAAGAAGTGCAGCATGTATCTTTTCAAGTGTATTGTTATATTGGGAGGTGACCATCCTATCTTTAAAAACACTGGGATGTCTAGGAACTCCTGTAGTTAAATTTCTTTGAGACCCTGTCAGTAACACCTTACAAATTTACACTTACAAGTGTAATTTACAGTAGAAGAAAATTCCCAAGTATAAACCAAGTCTCAGAGACGTCAGTGTGTGAATCTTGCTAATTAGCAGCACAGTATTTATCTCAATGACATCTTCAAAATATAAGATTGAAGGTGGATGCAGGAAAGAGAGAGCACTCCACAGATGCATTTTTAAAAGAACCCTCCCAAGGAAAAAGTGCAATGTATTTTTTTATTTCATGTAATAAAAAAGCTTATTGTGAACAGCTCAGCCATTGAAAAGAGTCAATATTTTTAATTAATGATTTTTCTGTGTATAAAGTATATTTTAATTTGTAAGAACAAAACAGCATGTGCAACATACTGACTAATCCTACTGTATGGATTAGCATGGCAGAATTGTTTGTGGAGTTGTATCAGTAATGCATTACATGAATTGCAGTTATTACATATGACTCAGAGCAATAATTTAGGGTGATCTGAGCAGATAGTTCATCCTCTGGTTTTTAAATAGATACATTTTTCAGGCTACAAATATGATGAAAAGTATATTTTGCAATTGGAATCCGTTATGAAGGTAAATATTAAGTTAGTATATTTCAATAAATTACGTCAGTGTCCACTGAATGACAATTTAATTTGCTCTGACTGGTAACCTTGTTCTTTCATGCCTTGTGTGGCATGCTAGGGAGAAGGTACACAAAGGAATAGTGCAAAGTTGGGAAGCAACTGACAGGTAGGTTTGCATTTTTTCAGGTTAATTCACTTGATGAAAAGCTGCTGTATGTGATGTGTCATATATCAAAGGCAGGGCATCAGTAATCTTTGCTCAAGGGCACGGGTAACAGACAGAAAGACATGTGAATGAGATGGAAAAAAGCAACTCATCCTTTTCTGCTAACACCACGAAGGAGATAAAGGAAGATTTATGAGTCATCTTGGACCACATACCAGCCAGAAGCATACAGTATTTTTCACATGTTCCAAAAATTGGTGGTAGAAGGTAATCAGACTGTCACGATGTCCATCAGGTACTTTAAGAAGAAATTGGGTCCTTTGGGCTTTTGATTGCATAGTCAGCTTTTTCTTTATGCTGTAGTAGTTGTACTTTTTCTTTTTCTGAGACAAGTAATTTTTAAGTAAAAGAATGCTACCTGTGTGTTTAAATGTTTTTAGTTGTTAGCATTACTAATGTCAACTAAAATGGTAACGAGCCAATGATCTGCTATGGGCTGATGATTTGCTTTAGCTTCAGACTTTGAGATAACCTGTTTCACAGAACCATACATGATGGGGATTTCCCAGTGTACAAAAATATATCCGGAAGTAGTTATAATAGAAGGAAAATATTTTTTATACTGAGAAAATTGGAAAGTCATCCAATGCTTTCACATAAGGCTGAATATTAATGTGTGATGTTTTGTTAATAATTAATATATTCTAAAAAAGAAAATGAGAACCAGCGTGGATTGAAAACTTTATTATAATTTTATTATTTCACAACAAAGGATGCTAATGTGATATTTAATTCTTGGCCATCCAGAACCATTTGTTATCAGGACTTGATAGCTAAAAATATAAGCTTGTCAAAACTGATTGCAAACTCCTTCCTGAGTACTGATCCTGTACATTACACAGGTCTAAGTCAATCAGCTGGACTGTTTTTGCAGAGGAGCAAAAGGGGAGTGGGAATGAACTCACAAGCCAACACTTGCATATGCAGATTTTAAAATGCTGATATTCATTTGCATTCAGCTTTCAATTAACCAGCATTTTTGGAATATTTCACTTTTTACTAATGACTTTTCTATCCTCCTATGATTTGGGGTTTTTTTTCCCTCCATAATTTCTGATGAATTTTCATTTCTTAGTAACTATGATTGTTCTTGTCATTATTCACATAGCTCACATTTCAATTTGAAGTAAGCTGCATGGTTCCAGCTGTTTATCCCCTTCCCAGGGTTTGGTGGGTGCTGTGGGCCCTTGCAGGAGCTGTTTGCTGTGGTGGAGCTCACCCCCTGCTTTTCCCTCTGCACTGGCTGCTCCTTGGGGTGCCCACAGCCTGTCCTGCCTGCCCTGCACCAGTGGCTGGAAGCTGAGCTGAGTTTCAAACTCAGCCTTTCTCAGGTCTAGCAACTGACCTCTGGGACCACTGCCAACCCTTTCTGCTCTCCTGCAGTTTGAACACAGCCTTCCCAGAAGTGCAGCTGTTCTTGATGCTCTGGGTCAATAGTTAACTCCTCAGAGGTAGTTGTTAATAGAAACAAGCAGACAAACTTTGCACTGGACTGTAAAACATGCTTGCTCCCTAATTAGTGATGTTGGAGGTGTTTCTAGACAAAATTATATAGTCAACACATTTATGTGCTTCAATGTCACAAATGCTAATTTAGGCTTAGAACAGTGACTTCTGGAAAATGAGAATTTTATTAATAGTTTCCCTTCAGCTTCTTGAGTCAGTTTTTTGTCTTAGTCTGGTCCCACAGTCATGATAGACAGGCTAGTCAATTCTGACAAAAAACTCTTCTGTGTTTTGCATTTTCTTCTTCCCTTTTTCAAAATGAAGAAAAACCCTTTAAGTTTGTACGTTCTTAAATCCATGTCACTTCCTTTGGGTGGTGAAATGAGGGACTATTTCCTCTTTGTGGCATTGTGGGAAAGGAGGTGGATATGGCTTCTATCCGGACCCATCCATCTTTCTTGCTATCCCTTTTGTTTTGTCACTGTACAACTTGAGGATAAGTGTAAACATGTATTTCCAGCTTCTTTTAAAGGAAATACTTCACTACTTTTTTTCATCTTTCCTCTCGTTGTACCAGAAATCAAAAACTGAATGTCTATTGCAACTTTATGATGTGTTGGAGATTCTGCATAAGATGTGCGTAAAGCAAAGGACAATAATTTAGAGCAATTGTTTAAGGACAGCTCAGAGCAAGAACTGCATGTGAACAAACTTGCAGTGCAGAAATACAGAGAGCCAAGGAAATTTCATAGTTAGCAGTACTTTACTGACAATCATGTCCTTGAGATTCTCGTTATTGCTCTCCAATCAACTGATATTTCCATGACCCTTCTCCAAAGCACTTCAGCTGTGTGTGCCCTGAAATGTATGGAACAGGGAGTTCTAATTCTTAATAGTCAATGATATCTCCAGAGACTCGAGCATAAATCACGGGCTTCAGATTCTGAATTGGTCAGTGATATTTATTCACAGTTAAGAGACTCTAGTATCTTCCTTATGATCTTTGAAAAATGCTTCATCAAACTATGTTAAAAACTTATTCAGGATTGCTTTCTTTCTGCAGACTCTGAGTTGACTTCTGTTACCAATTACAATTTTTTTTGGTTTTTTTTTACTTTAGCTACAGGCAGTCTCGTCTGAGACCAAAGCTATAAGGATTTGCTGACCCTTCAAGATGTACCTATTATTTTAGTTCACTTACTGGAAGTTTGATGAATCATAATGGCAAAGCAACTGTTTTAAAAACCATCTCATGCTAGATTTTCTGAGGCCTTCTTTCCAGAGAGAAATTAAGTGCCAGAAAGAGTTCCACTCAGTTTGTGAACTTACTCCCTGGATAGGTGTCTCACCTTCTTTGCTTTTCTATGGCCATTTGAGGATGTGGATGTATTTGAAATATTACCTGCTTTAGTTCCTTACATGTGGATCAAAGTTCAATAATATCACAAATTTAGAACTTTTTTTTAAAGCTGAGGCTTCTGAGCATGTAGCTCTCAGCACAATTTTTATATGTGGAATAGCTGATTTCCTGGAAGTCCAGACAGCTGTATTTTTTTTTCTTGAAGGTGCAGTGAAAGAAATGAGAAATTAATTATTGAATCAATTTAAGCTGAGTTCTGTTTAGTGAATGAAGGTTGATGAAATATTGTATTGCAATACAGTAATTTTTGATTACTCATTATAATTCACTAGTTGCTAAAACTGAAGAATTCTTTTTAGCTTGATAAGGAACTAGATTTTTCTTTGACTGGGTTCACCTTATGTATGGGTTTATATACGTGCAATACAGCATAACAGAGATTGTGTGCATACTGGGGCAGCTGATTGGTGGTCAGATGATCTCTCTTGTAATGTTGAAGAGCTGCAGTGTAGATGCCATTTTTATGTCAGGGCATTAGGAGATGGGTGAATGTGGAGAAAAAAATCTAATTCTGGTCCTGAATTGATTCAGTGATTAATTCCATTTGTGGGTCTGTGTATGAGGTATTTTCCCAATTGTCCAGAGCTCTAAATCTAAGGAAAATGCACACTCTTGTGAAGGTTGCATATTTATGGTAATTTCACGCGTATAAGGCGCACCCTTTTGACTAAAATCTTGATCGAAACCCAGAAGCGTGCCTCATAGGCTGGTGCGCCTTATAGATGGACAGAGTTCAGAAATTTGCCAACCCGGAAGTGCGAGCCGCAAGAGCTGTGGTGAGAGCTGGCAGTGGCACGGGGGGAACTGGCAGCGGATCCTCGCTGCAAAAAAAAGTGCTCCTTATAGTCCGGTGTGCCTTATATATGGACAAAGTTCGGGAAATTGCTGACAACCCAGAAGTGCGCCTTATACTCCGGTGCGCCTTATAGGGATGGAATTACTGTAATCAGTAGGCGAGGTCTGTGAAATGGCATTTGTGTCTGCATGCCAAATCACTTGTTTGAGGAATGTTCCCTGATTTTCTGCATGGGCACGGAGCTCAGAGTTGCTCTAGGCTGGGCTCTAAATTTTTCTGCTAGACCACCTTGTGTGGTATAGCAATATCTTGTCAGGTAGTACAAACTAAAGAAGATTAGTCTTGATTAGCCCCAGGAAGGGAAACCCAGTGTTTTCTGAAGGAAGTTGCCCTGGTGATTAGGTGGGTGAGCTCTTCTCTTGGAAGTCTGTTTTGGTGGGCATTGGAGGACAGCTTTTTTTTCATGTGCTGTCTTTTAAGCCATATTCTGCGTAATCGCTTTTAGAATATGTCACTCTTCAAAAAAACAATCATAAACCCATGGGTGTTTTGATTAAATACACTGAGCAAATACATAAATCATAGCTACTTAAGCACTTTCCATACAGTCAGTTTTAATTTCCTGAGTCTCCCATTTTATCCTCCATGTGTGCTACTCTACTATTGCATTCACTCTGCTAGTTGTAGTGTTGTTGCAACTTCTAGTAGTAGATGAAATTTTTCCATTCTTTTTGAAATAAGTAATATATTTTTGAGACGCAGTTTTGCAATTAAGTACATTTATCTTATTGATGACAACTTTTAGAATACTGCCAGATTAGTGCTTGTTCACTAGTCAAGATGTACTGTTTTCTGGCCTTAGATTTTTTTTTTTTTTTTTTCCTTAGAAATTGAAGTTTTGAGGAAAAAACCAACATATTTTTGGTAAGATAGCCTGCAACTTTAAATGTTTCTAAAGGTAGTAGGGGATTACTGTAGCATAAACCATCTCTTTAAAAAGATTTTCCACAAATATACTGTAAGGTTTACTGTTGCTATTGGCTGTCAGATGTACCAGCAGCAACATACTAATGGAGCAAGCATCACTAGAACGATGCTAACCTGGGTGTCTCACTGGAAATAGATTTGGTGGTTTCATAGGCAGCAAATTTGAAAAGAAGGAACTGAATATGGTTGATGCAATTGAATTTTTAAGTCACCCTTGTAAGTCACAGAATTATAAAGAAATGAGAAAATCCCTTAATTGCAACAAGTTCCCCAATGCATAAAAGGACTATCTGGCAGAGAAAATTGGCAGTGTGCTGGTGATCAGATGTAACAGCTGGAACACTTCTATTCAAAGTACTTTAGGAGTAATAAACCTAATAATTTATCCACAAACTGCTGTGATAGCCGTAATTCTGCTTTGTTAAAATCTCTTCTCTATACTTATAGATGTTATATATATTTCTATTTTGGCCTTTCTTACAAATATGAAAGAAAATAATGTAGTTTTTGATACACATTTGAAGATTTTTGTGTCAAAATATTTCCTCCAAATATTAGGATAATTAGTGTATTTTTATGATACTGTGAATTCCTTTATGAATTGCTGTTTTTTGCTAGTTCATTTCTATGATAATTTTCTGTCTTTCAATCTCTTATTGTGTTACTTGGTATGGTTCATCTTGGAAAAGGTAAGTGTGATGACACTTCACTGATTAGGTAAATGCAATAACTGTAGATTTGGTTTCCTTCTCTAGGTCTCTTTTTAGAGGTGACATCTACAAAATCTTGCTTACATTTTTCCAGGTGTATTCAGTATGTAAACCAAATCTTCTGGTAAAGAGCAAAAGATTTTATTACTGAGGGTGTGTTTGTTTTTTGTTTGGTTTTTTTTTTTTAATTGCTGAGTTATATAGAAATTGTTTTCTTTTTCTGTGGATCTCTTATGAAAAAAAAATAATAAATCTAACCTGCTCTTTTTTTAGACCTCTCGGGGAAATAGTTTTAAATGTAAGTGGTTGATCCTGAAGTGCATTATAAGTCAGTATTGTTCAACATGGCAGTTCATTGATGGTGGTATTTAATTATGTCCATGCTGTCAACCTCTGCAGTCCTTATTGCTTTGTTGTAGATCAGATACAAAGTATGAAGTTTTCAAAGCTGTAGAGATGAAAGAGTAAACATATTCAAACAGTTCATTCAAATATGCTTAAGGAAAAAAAAAGATACTACTAGAGCATGTGAAGAAGCCTATGAAAACCTGAAAGCATATTTTCTTTTGATTACAGTGGCAGCCTTAGAGTTCTATCAGAGATTAATCTTTATTTAAAATGGAAGAATGCCAGAGAAAGCGTATGATCAAGTAGTTGATTAAATAAAGTTCAAGCTTGTAAATCTGTGTGTATTTACCATTATTAGATACATGAACAAAACCATAATTTTTTTTATGAGTAAGTGCACATGAAATTGAAGAAACTACAGTACAAGGCTTGGTTGGGTTTTTTTTGTTTGTTTTGTTTTTGCTATGAACAATTGACATTCCAGGACATATCCTTTTGGCTACTTTTGGACAGAAGGTGCTGGACTACAGAGACTTTTGCTCTGACCCAGTAAAGCTATTCTTACCCCATATTCTTTTCTTGTATGGGATAGGAAGCCAGAGTGAATCAGATTGACCAAACCCCACAAGTTGTTGATGCTAGATTTTTTCCTGTATAGGTTTGTTTATCATGTTCGGTTGTTCCTAATGGTTAGAACTAAATATTTAAAAATCACAAAACAGTTAATGGTCTCTTTAGAAATTAATAAGTGTGCTGGTTTTGTTCTTTACCACAACCTCAGAATCTCTTCCGCAACCATGAAATTTGCTGACTTAGTATACAACTAACATTGAAATATTAGATGACAGTTATAGTCCTGATAGTATTACAGATAGGCTGTAAATATATACCCACCTCCACATTTAACAGCCATCAGGAGGGGTGCACCTCTGTCTTTCCTCCTGTTGTTTCTTTCCTTTGCATGGCGAGTCAAATGAGTTTGTCTTTTTGCCCCTGTAATTCTGTTGGCACTTTGGATTTGCAAAGCTTCCTTGTTTTTCTCCTGGTAGCGATGGCCTCTGTTTCTGTGCTGCTGATATTGTCCTATGCTGGGAAGCAAATAAAAGCAAAGATTGCTACCCCAAGCCATGCTTATCTTCAGGAGTAATGCTGGCTCTGTCTCCATCTCAGCCTTCCTAACTGAATGGTGTGTTTCTGTGCAGTTGTGTGGCAGAGCTACCCTGTTAGAAAACTCCAGAGAGAGTTTATAGCCATGGAGAATCTTGTTTTGGATGGCTTAATAGGGCTGCCTAATACAAATACAGTGATAAACAGAAGTTCTGTGAAGTTCCAGAAGGGTAAATTGAATTTTAGTATCAGAAAAATATTAAGATATATTATGCAGCAGAATGTTAATTCCCAGTGCCACACCCTAGGCAAAAGGAAATTAGGAAGGAATGCTGCTCTGGAAGGGAAAATGATTCATATTATTTATTAGCTGAGTTTAATTGTAACATCCCTGTATGCATTACTGCTTGTAGTAGAGAAGTTGGGGAACTCTCATCAAGTAGCATCAAAAAGAATTTTTTTAAGTGATATGCATCTGTATGCTGAATCTGATTAAGATCTGTGAAGCATGCAAATAAAGAAATAAATGTTTCATCATGTGATTTATTTTTGAAAACATTTAGCATTAAAAGCTGTGACCTGGCATACTTATCTTATTTTGAATTTAATTTTTATTTGGAAAAATAAATTAATGGCTATTTTTTAGGATACTTGTGCTTATAAATTCTGTCCAAAATAGGATCTGAACATTCACTACTTACTGCCCATTATCAGGCAGCTGCTTTTGGCCAGCTTTCATCTCCTCTTTCCCTCTCTCACTCCTTTTTTATTTTTTATAAAGTAATAAAGTAGAAAGTGACAGAGGGATCAGCTTAAAGTAACAAACATATTGGCTTTGATTTTGTATGTGATACTGCAAATGCAACTTCCATTTCACATTACTGTCAACAGAAATCACATTAGTGCGGAAGCAGCAGCCCTTGCTTTGGGATTTCCCTGACTGGTGTTTGGGGATGTTGTGTAAGGGAGGACGCCCTTCTCAACCAAAGGGTCACTTTGCTGCTGAGTTCTCTTTATTTTTAGTAATAACATCCAATACAATTGAAAGTGGGGTCAAGGTGAGGCTAGGACACTTTCAAGAAGAGGGCTAGGGAGAAAAAACAAACAGATGTTCTTTGATGATAACTGTTGAAGAGAGAGGATTTGGCTGAGAGATCTGTAGCTTTCACTTGTTGAGAGCCTTTAACTTGAGCCAGTGGTGCTGTTTTTCACCCCCCAGAGTAGCAGTGTACCTGCTGTTGCTATCAAGCCACTTGCCAACAGTGGCATCTGTTCAGTGTAGACATCAAGAATTTGAATGTCAATATCTTTTCCTTGAAATGAATGGGAAAGTATTTGTCACTCAGCAGCAATCATTCTTCAAATAAAAGGTTAGCCAGACAGAGCCCTTAATCAAAGAGTCGGTCTTTTCTGTCAGCAGTGCCTTTTAAATAGCAATGATGAAGGCTGGCTGTCAGTGAATGACTTGATGAGCTAGGTGATTGATCTGCATAAATCATTTTCTTTTAACATTGTCAGTGAAAAGTAAATTGGTGGGATTTTGGGGGGTATTAGCTATATTGACATTAATATATAATATTTTAGCTGTGTTCTTAGTTTCAGAGTTTCCATTAAAAAGTGAAAATTACATAGGATCTTAGCCTATATTATCCTAAAGATGAAGTATTATTGTTATTGCAATTACCATGCAAATTAAATCCAAAAGTTGAACATGTAACAGATTTTATGAACTGCAAGAGAAATACTCTTAGTAAAGGAATTAGGAGGAAGCTTTATCATTTAGTTAAATTTGCAGAAGCTTTTGATGTGAAATGCAAAAATCAGCAGTGTGGTTTAGAAGTATAAACTTGAGATCTTAATTATGTTATCTGCTTCAAAAATAACAATAGATGCAATTTCCCAAATATTGGAAAGTCCCATATATTGAGGGCTTTATTGCCACAGTAAAGTGCATTCTCTGTCAGCTTCTCTGGCTTAATTTCAGTGCTTTTGATGTAGCATTTTTTTTGTTTCCTTTTCTTTTAAGAAGTGTCTCTGGCATACATTACTGACTATTGTGGTGTTGCCCAGCATATGCTGCTTCTATTAATAGTAGTAGAAGTCTACCTCTCATTTGAACTAAAGCTGTAGAGTGAAGGGGACTTAAAAAGATGCAAATCATACCTATTTGTATGCTTTAGAAATCTCCTCCTAAATAGCAGTTTGGGTTAGTAAGAAATCGTTGCTTTTGAGGCTAGGAAATACTGGTTACTCTATACACAGTTTAAACCATCGCTTAGTTGCTCTTTTCCCCCTGTCTTCAGATGAGTTTTTATTTTTGGAGTGGATGTTCAAAAACCTGTGAAGTAGCACCTCACATGCACACCTCCCCACCTCCACCCTGTCCCCAAAGGCCCAGAAGGAGCAGATGGATGGCATTCCCTGTGTGTGAAAACTTATTCAACATATACATAGACACTCTGCAAAAGATCTTTTTCAGAGAAATCTGCATTCATGGAGCACATGGATGATTTTTCAGCTTTTTAATCTGTTTTTGTTAAAAGATATATAATGTGTGAATTGCTGCTGCCAGCCTCCAACACCACTATACAGGATCTGAGCCATCAGGATTGAGAAATACAGTAAACATAAAAGAAGGTTCTTTCCTTCCCCTCCTCCCCTCTCTACCCATTTGAAAACATGATTTTATTGATTAGGTATCAAAGTGTTTGAAAATGTATTTTTTTTTATGTCTTCATGCACTTCTTGTCTATCTGGTGTATCAAATTGTGTAAAAGGATCTATTTAAATTACAACATTAATTTTTTTTCTGAGGTAATTCCCAACTAGCATTCTTGGATAACTAAATATACATCTCCCTAGGTAGGAATGGAGTTTGGATGTGTTGGAGTGCATAGGAGTGAGCAAACAGAGGATTTGCCAGTGTGAACTTAGCTGAAGAGAATCAGTTCTGTGATGTTGCTTCATTTATAGTTTTGTTGATATGTGGTTTTATTTTGCTTATCCCCAGAGCTGGTGTGTTTAAGATACAGTTCAGAGTGATTCTCACTGAAGAGTACTGAATAAGTAGTTGCAGAATGACTGTTGAAACTTATTTTTTTAAGTTGTTCTTAATTTATTTTTTTGAGATCTCTTAGCACACGTGACAAAAGCTTGCTCTTGTTGATCACATCGATGACTTCTGTCCCATTACTGTTGTGTGGTGTTACAAGTCAGAAGCACCCACTTCAGTTACAGACCTTGCTGTTGAATAAACTGCTGACCCAAATGACAGCAACAATCTTCTTGTTCTGTGGTTTAGCATTGTTTACAAGCCCTCAATGGACAGACTTCTGATATACCAAACTATTAGAGTTTCCTTTTTCAGCTCCAGCAAAAGATGCCATAGTTTGCTATTTACTTATTGCCACAGTCCTTAAGTTCTATAGCCTTTGTTTATACTCCATCAATTGTTTGTTCCTTTAACTAATAGCTTTGCAGTATCCTGCTATGTTTTGCTCAAGCTTTTAATCCTATCACCTCTCTCTTATCAGTTATTTGTTGACCCTTTGATTGTATGCCTTTATCTAAAATCAATGAGCTCCATGACAAAAGGTAAAATTTAAGGCTTCTTATTATTAATCCCAGTTTTTCCACAGCTTCTTTTTTCCCAGTCGTGTTCCTGGAAGTCTTTCTCTTACTTGAGAAGGAAAGCCAGTGGTAAATACAATTTCTTGATTATGTTACTCTCTTCAAACTTTTTGTCCAGTGTTGCTGAGGAATTTATGCAGTATTCCCTACCTCTATAACAAGCTTACTGTTATTCTTTGTGGTTATATTGCCATCAGCTATTAGATTTCATTAACCACTTAAAGCAATGAAATCACTGAATAACCTCTTTCTTAGAACCAAAGAACTCCAGGGAAAAAAATTCAAGATGAATGGAGATGATGAGGGTGTTTGAGAGGAGAGCATTGCTCTGTACCTTGTCCAGGATGCAGGAATAAGGTGAGTATCCAGGGAGAAAGGAGGTGAGGTTTTGAGAAACTTTCAGGGCAGCAGCTCGGGGTGCAGCTGCAGTGGGAGCTGGAGGTTGAACTCTGGGTGGGAACCTAACCAAGTGGTCATGAGCTGCCAGCACTTTGCATGATGAAGGGCTCAGGGAGCTGTGTCTGAGCCAGAGATGGTCACTCAGGGACACGGCAGGAGCCAAGGGCTCAGGAGGAAGAGTGAGACTTTCCCCTTCTTGGACCAGTTCCAGCTATTTCTGAGTTATTGCACCCTTAACAAATTGCTTTATGGAATTAGAATTCTGAGATTCTGCAAAGGGACACCTGGGGTTGAACTGGTGAGGAAGACTGGTCTGACTGTGTGTGGGATGTGTAGGGAGTCAAGCAGCTCATTGGAGCCATCCCTGCCTCTTCAGTGGTCAGACAGGGAAGTTTCCTTAATATAAAAATGCTCCTTGAGCTCCTCTGGTGAAATCTGTGTTTTTAGTAGAGTCTATAAAGTTACTGTGCTACCTAAGATACTTGACATCTAATACAAATGCATAGACTGCTTTTGGTGGATGTGAAAATTAGCAGTGTCTCATAAAGGTTTTCAGTTTCATTATTAGTATCTTTGATACTCTCTTCATGTAAATGTTTGTATTACTGTAGCTTAATTTTAAAAAAAGAAATGTATCTGTGTCTTCATAGCATTGCATTTTATACATTTAGCAAGGAAAACAACTGCTAACTTGAAATACTGATAACTTTTTGTAGCACAGAGCAATTCTTTTTTATTCCTATTTCTTGCTGCTTTAGAAGATTAGCGTGCACCAGTGTAGGCATCTGTATCGTAAGGCAAAACTTGGGTATGATGTATATTGTTAAAGCAATATTTTAATATTTTGAAGCAATAGTCAATTACAGTAATTTCACAACTATAAGGCACACCAGATTGTAAGGCGCACTTCTGGGCGTCGGCAAATCTGCAAACTTTTTCCACATATAAGGCACACCTGATTATAAGGCGCACTATTTTTTTTTGCAGTGAGGATCCGCGTGCAACTTTCACAAAGTAACGAATTAGTAATGGATCACAGGGTTTATTGGGAGGTGCTCAATTTGCAAATTTTTTACAGATCAGCGTAGCTTTTAAATGCAGCCCCAGGTGCCTCCCCGTGCCATGGGCCCCAGGACTCCCGCCCGCTGTTCTCTCGCACTCTGCAGCCGCCTCCGGCACTGGGCTGCTCAGACTCTCACTGCTCAGTGGCCGGGTTGGTGCCTGTAGTGCTCCAGGTAGCCTGGACAATGACCCTTTTCTTCGTTTTCTTTATGCCTGCACAATCTCTTTTGTCTTGAGCAATTAAAAGCTAAGGGAGCTGCCCTGCCAGCTTTCTTAGCGTGATAATGGGAAAAATTTCTCTACAGAGGGAAAAAGTAAAAACCCCTCAACCCCCAACGCGTGTGCTCTGCCTGCTCGTAGTCATTTGATTGCCAGCTTCATGTTTGTTGCTGTGCAATGTGAAATAGGAATTGTTTTGAGATCCCTTCAATACTCAAACTTTTTCCATATATAAGGCGCACCAGATTAAAAGGTGCACTTTCAGGTTTCAATCAAAATTTTAGGCTTTAAGGTGCACCTTATAGCTGTGAAATTACTGTAATTGGTCCCTGGCTTGTGACAGATTAAGTAGTTGGAATTTGCTTACACCATAGCTTCTCTGGGTCTATTTTTAAGATAGTAACTGTAGGTACTCTGTTGAGACATCTTTCTGTGTGCATGTGTCATGATCTCAAACCAGCTTTTCCTTTATAAATTGAACAGCATATGATTATAGGAATTTTTTTTAGATGCCAACCTGTTTGTTTTTTAAGTATTGTAGTGCATGCAATACTGGGTGTGAATGCTTATTTTTTTAGAAGAGGAATTATAAAAAATAAACTCTAACACCTCATTAAATTTCTGCTCAGCAATGAACCTCTGATTGTAATGGAATTTTGGCCTAACACTCTGATCGGTTCAGTCAGTAATTCATCACATGGCTTCTTATAAACTTTTTAAAATCATGTTGAAAACCAACTGATAAGCTTGCTATTATTCAGCCTAGTGAAGGTTGAGTATTTGCTGCAAGTTGGCAAAGTCCTCTTAAAAGATCATTTCCTACCCCAGAAACCTAAAGAGTTGCACAGATGTGTAGTTAAGTATTCATTATGAACATGCAAATAATGCTTTCCCAACGGAACATTCTTTGATTTTTGAAACTGCTGTTGCTTTTTTTGGTAGCTGTCATGAAACATGCTTTTGCATTGTTAAAGTGTCTTTCAGCAGATCTCTCTCAGAGAAGAAGATACCATAGGAAAAGGCAGATTTCTGTTTTGTGTAGACATGACTTTAGTTCAAAATTATGAACACCTGAGAAATTAAATAAAGAGACAACATTTATTTTATTTGATTTCAATATGGTTAAAATGCTGAGTTATCTACTTATTTATACTATGTCTTTACTTTTGATTTCTACTGACAATAAAACGTACAAGATAAAAACAGTAACAGGAGCACTAATAGAGAACATTGGATTCACAGGCTTGATGTACCAAGACTTGGCACTGGACTTTAGTTCATCTCAGCAATGGGAGAAGTTTCTGTCTGAAGGTTATTTTGAGAAAAAAAATGCTACCTTTAGGTAATAGATACCAAGTTACAAAGTTGGTTTTGTTTGGTTCAATTTTATTTTGGGAGGGCAGGGAGGAAGAGATTGTATTTGTTTTCTGACCTGTGGGTCTACCACTGTGAAATGCTGAATTTTCTCTAAATAAAGTTCTGCAAAACATTACAGAGAAGGTGAAATGAAATGTTAGACTGGAAATAAAAGGTTGGGGGAAAGGTGGAGGAAATTCATAAGCAGATTTCCTAACAGAAATATGGCACCCTGTAACTATTCCCTAAATTCTCATAGTTTTTAGTGCCTTCTTGACAGTCTAGCTTCTGTAGCAGGTGCTCTTTGAAATTCTTTGATCTACACCCTTTTTAATTGTCTAGTGTATTAAGCATTGGTTACTGCTTCTCCACACCCTTGGCAGTTGAATGTGTTTTGTTAAAAACACATCTGTGTTCATAATTATAAAAGTACTGCTTGAAGATTTGTGGATGTAACCATTTAGAGAGAAAAAAATTGAGTGGGTTTAAAATCCATGAAAATGGATTACATGACATGCACTGTTCTGGGAGAATATTTAAAAAGCATAAATCATTCTTCCTACGTGATGCAGTTGTGATTTTTTAAAAATTTCATGGTTTGAGTTTGAATTTTCTCTCCTTTCTTGGAACACTTACACAAAAATTTGAACAAGATTACTCACATTGTTAGAATATCTGGATTTGCCAGCAATTTTGTCCTTCTAGTCTTAGTGGTTTTAGAAGGCACCATGAAAATGTCTAAAAATCCAGGGAATTCCTTAGCTGCATTTCTCTAATGTGTGCAGCTGTTGCAGAAATTATCTTTATGTCTTGGTCAAGGTTTTAAAGTATATGAGGGAAGAGTTTATAAATCATCCACATTAAGGAGAAATCTTATATTTTTATACTTCATAACAGATATTTCCCTGAGATCACATTCTATTTGAAGCATAAGGGTCCCTTCCTGGATTCTAGGGTGGCTGTATGACTAGTCTAATGTTATAAGGAAGGCTTGTAACCTTGCTAGAATGAAGCAATATAAGATATTCAAAGGGTTTATGTTTAAAATTGTGTTTTCAACAGATGAGGTGGTCATATTTTGTCTAGGACAAAATATCATGTAAAAGAACAATTTCAACTATTTTTATCCTGACTGCGGGGTGCTATTGCTACTGTTGGTGGCATTCTCTTCCCTACTAGCACGTCCATGATGAGACACTTCATTTCACATTGAACTCCAGTTTCTCACATAGCAATTTGTTGAGGGGAAGGGTGAGGGAAAATAAAGGTTAATCTTTTATTCAGTGCAAGAGCTTCCAACATAAGAAAGGCAGAAGAAAACCTACAGTAATTTCACTATTATATGCTGCACCTTTTTCATTGAAGAATCCAGCCTACCCCAGTAATGCGGCTTATCTATGGACAAATCCCAGTGAAATGCCAACCTGGAAGTGAGAGCTGGCCGGGGAGGGCGACTGGGGCTGCCTTTAAAGGCTTCGCTGGTCTATGAAAACTGTTGCAACTTGAGCACCTGACACCAAACCCAGCTGGCAGTGATTCTGTTACTAATTTGTTACTTTGTTACACACGTATCCTCGATTTTTTAAATTTTTTTTTTTAAGTGCGGCTTGTATTCAGGTGCGGCTTATATATGGACCAATCCAGTGGTCTACCCGGCTATTGGGAGGTGCGGCTTATATTCAGGTGTGGCTTATAATCGTGAAATTACTGTACTTTCTGTTGGTTTTGTCAGCCAGACTTAAGATTCATTTTGTGGCTTCTTATTTTGCATATTTCTGGTTCAGATACTGAAGGAAGCACACTGATCACAAAATGCACTTAGGGAAAGGTGAGTGTAAAAATGCAGCTGCTTATTCAACAGATCTGTTCCCTCTTTAAGTCATGAACATGCCCTCTTCTGGCTTTAGCGGAGAGATGATATGGTGCTCCCAAGTCCTAGTTATGTGGTGCTAAGAGCATGGCCTTGATTCCAACCTAAATTATGAGTGGTTTTGTACTTCAGTTGATCTGGGGACAGAATTGAGCTTGACTTTCACATCCTGGGATAACTTTGTACAGCTGTCAATTACAGAAGAAACCGATCTGGCGATTAGTGAAGCAATGAGAAGTGTGGAATGCCACAGGACCACTTAGCAGTTGCTCTTCAGGGGACTTTTATACTTTCATAGAAACATTCCCTGGGGTAAAAAATGCACTGAATGTCCAAAGGCATCATATAAAGTCTTGGCTTCACAACTACTAAGCAGCCACCTTTGAAAAGACAGTTTCCTTCTAAGGTACAAAGGAAGAGAAAAAGAAAACCCATTAGTGTCCATTTTGAAATTCTTCACTTCTGCTTAGTTTTATTCTGATTTCCCCCTTCTGTCCTGTCAGTGCTGTAGCTCTTGTTTCATTTCCAGCCATTTCAACTAACCATGGTACAGAGGCTATGTTTACTTCACAGCTGCACTTTTAAACTAGATTTTGTAAAAGCTAGTGTGCTGGTTCTCAGAGCAGGCTTTGCATGGGAATCCTTTGTCTCTCCATGCCAACTAAAATGTTTGGTTGAAAGAGTTCAGAGTGAATGTAAATGGCTTCCTGGTGCTACTCTTCCAGTATACAGAAGTGTACATCTATCTGAGAAATATATATGCAGATGGTATTCCAGAATCAGTTTAAGTCTGGTGCATTTTTTTGGTAGGAATATGTCAACAAAAAGTTATGTATTAAAAGGCTCAGCTTTATATCTTCCTTGGACTTCAGCTGAAAAATTATATTAATAAAATAATTTTAATAAAGAAAGCAAGACTATGGCTTTAAAAATTGTTGTGAGGGGAGGGGGCATACTGTACATATAATCCTGTTCATGCATACATACATATTTGATATGGCCAGGCAGTCATATTTTCTTCTACACAGATCAATCATTGTCTTTCAATTCCTGTCTTGTCTGGCATCTGCTGACCCATGCTTTAATTCTGTCAGGTCAGAGATATACGGGCCTTTGTAGTGTGCTTGTACTTCATGTCATGTCCCAGCATTGTTGTACATCTTGTTTCAGAGATATTTTGCTGTAATGTTCTGTGACCTTTTCCATTGAGTGAGGCAGTTGGAGAGCCACTCAGTGAAGGAAAATTGAGCTGTTTTATTCCTCCCTGAGGAGCCTCGTGTTTCCTTTCCACCATTCATTTGAAAGCTATCATTTTCTTGATTTTATAGCTGAAAAAACACCATTGATTCACTGGATGCTAGATGCTAAGAGTCCTCCTATTGACATGCCTATTGACAGTTTTCAGTATATTCTGTGTCTAATTATCACTCTTGGCTAAATGATACACCTTGTGGACTTGAGAGATGGAGTCAATAGCGCTCACTGTATTGTTCTAGCAGCCCCTATTGAGGTTGGTGTCAAAGCACTGTGATTTATGCAATCAGAAAGAAAATTTCTGTTGGTGTACTGCATAATTAAACAAAGTACAGAGTGACTGGTGACAAAATCAGCTCTGCCAAAGTCATCAGCAAATGAGAAAAGATCTCTTCAGTAAATGGCTGAGACATTGAAGAATCTCTTTTGGCATCTTGCGTTTTTCAATTTTCAAGTGTTCGATTTTTGTTGGAGAGGTTTGGGTTTTTTTTCTGCTTTCCATCTCTTCCATTAGATAGTATTAAAAACTAAGCATATTAATTCATGTCTATGTTAGTAAAGCTATGCTGCTAATGCTGTTATAGATGGGAGTACTGGTAGGTTTTACATGATTACTTTTGAATAAAGAATCTAATTATGTGGTTTGCACGCTGAGTCAGGAAGTAAAGTGGCTGCTCTTGGGTTTTGGAAAGTGAAACTTACCATTTTATGTGCATCCAGTTTGTTGGTCATGAATGTTCATAAACATTGTTTTTATTTAATGCGAGTTAATGTTTTGGTTTGCTCTGAAGTGTTAGGTCTTCAGAGAGAGAATGTGTAACAGCCACACAGGGAGTGATGCTCCCTTTGCATAAATTCAGTTTTGTTTAAAATCTAGACATGTGTATTTAAATTTGTGTTCAGTGTATCAGAACATTGAAATCTTAAGAATAGAGGTTTTTTCCAGAAATGATATCAAATAGTATGGTTTAACATTATGAGCTACCTTAGAATTTAGGTATATCTACTTGTGGTTCTTTGCCTTGGTTTGTTGGTGGTTTTTTTAGGGTGTTTTGGCAGATACAGGAATTTTATGAAGTACCTATAGCAGAGCTTTGTGTCTGATATTTTATTTATTGGTTAGCAGAAGCAGGAAGAGACCTTATATATCAACAGCTAAACTCTTCAGAAGAGAGTTTTGTACTTTTTCTTGTGATACTTTTGAGACTCTGAAACATCTTATTCAGAGCTTTTCCAGTGAATATGAAAACCAGCATGTTTGGTGTTTGTTTCCCCATCACTATTTACTCTCCACAAGTATTGATTGTGGAAGAAAGAGATTGAAGGCTGGTATGTGACTGCAGCAAGGAATCAATCACAAGACATCTCTGGAACCATCCAAACATGAGTTCCAGGGCTGGTTTTCTCCTCCTTCCCAGTTACAGATACTCCCCATCACCAAGGAATAGGTGAATAAGTAAGGGGGGAGTGGTGTGGGGGTGAGGAATTTGAAATAGTGTCGGTTTAATGTATGCTTATAAATCTCCTCAATTTTTACTTTCTTTACTTTTCATCATGGCAATAGACTTGAATGAAATATGTCAACAGAGTGTCTTGAAATGTCTAAAGTTGTTAAAAGCACAAAGATAAAGGCATTCAATTATTAACTCAGAAGAGAAATGTGGACAAAAGACCTAAGGGCTGTTGCTTTTGTTTTCCTTTTTCTCTCAAACATGTGAACTCATACTAAACTACATAGTGCCACATCAAGCTGCTGCTTGATTCCTTATGTTGTCAGTGTATTTCAAACAAGATTAAAGTAGATATTTACACTAAAACCACCTTGTACTGCTACAACTATAATTTTTATTAATGCATATAGGTATATTCTGGAATAAATTCATATCGCCTTTGAAATCTGTGAATATCTATTCTTTCTCAGCAGATCTGGGTACAGATGAATTGAAACACAGAACTGATTGAGAGTTACTATCCACTGACTTTTGCCTTCTTTCTTACCTATTGATGCTCGTCTCTGGACTCTTTGTATCATAAAGTAAATATTATCTGTATTTTGTCCCCTTTAAAATAGAATGCCAGACAGACCAACCCAAAATTGTAGCTGCATTCTAGTTTTCACTGTATGTATTAATATCACACAGAAGTAATACTGTTTCTGTGGTTCTCATTTGTCACGTCATCTGTGGATTTTTTTATTTTGTTTTTATTATATATCCAATTCACAACTTCAAGCTGAAGAATCCTGCAGCTGTCGTTATTATACAAACAAGCTTGTGGAAAAACAGTGCAAGGCTGAACTAGCAGCAAGCATATGGAGTGTTCATTTTGGAGTGGTAGAAGGGAAAGAATGCAAGGCTGCGTTTTCCCTCTGGGATTGTCAAGAAAGGTAGAGCCCTCTGAGAGAGAATCCAAAAGCACAGCAGATCAAAGTGTGTTTGTGACTGGAATGCCCCAGGGTTAGTGCAGTGTGAGGTGTAGCTTGGCAAATCACCATGCTTACAAACAAAAGAGTGTACTATATTCAAATCTTCCTCCAAGCGTTTCAGCATTTCAAAATGACAAATTATTGTTTTTGTTATTTCTGCATTTGGAATTGTTTATGCATTTCAAATGATCTGTAAAGTGAATTGTGTGCACTCAACAAACTTCTTCTTTAAAGTAGGCGGGTTGGAAAAAGTGATGCAGTCACATTAAATGCCAACTACTCTGTTCTTCATTCGGTTAGACAAACAGTAGCCTAAAAAATGGCAGTGGATTAAATTGATATAATGACAAAAATTCACATAGTATACTGTAGATGGGAAGAGGAATAATGCAGTGTCTTTGAACTAATGTAATGCACTTTGATCTGCTATTCTTGAAAAATCTAATATACCTGTATTTGTGATGATTCCAAACAGGCTCACAATATGGTAAATGCAGTTTTTACAACCTGCTGTTTAATTTTAAAGACTGATCTATTTCATCTAGGCAACATTTCATAAAAATAAGCATAAAAACATGTTTGTTTGTTTGAATTAAACCTCTACTGAAGATTTCACAACAATGTCTCATTGCTAATATGAGTATTGAATAGAAAGATTAATGGAATATATGATTACTTGAGGGTTTTAAATTATTCATTTGATGAAGGCATGTTCTTTTATAAAGAGGAAAACCCTAATTTTTCTATATTTAAAAAGCATTCAGATTTTTAAAACTGTAGCAATTTCAGGGTTGTTTTTTTGGCAGAAGGGAATAATATTGGAAACTAAACATATAAAATTCCCCAATGTATTAAATATAGGGATGTAGTTTTTTAACTGTGCTGATGAATTAATGAGATTTTGCTAATTTTTTTTCTGAGTCAGTTAATCTGCAGTTTTTGGATAGGTCTTTCCCTCTTGAAATATTCCAAAATGTATTATTATTAGGATTGAATTGTAATACTTCAATATTTGCTAGTACCTAATTTCACAAGTGGTTTCACTTGAAATCAGCAGATCTTAAATGGAGAGTAAGATATTACTGCTTGGGATTGTTCACATTATAGTCATGGTTTTAAGATCCTGACCCTCCTTGCCTTTTTTTTTTCTGTTATTTTTTGTAGTCTCTAATTACACAAGCTACATGTCTTTTAATAAAATGTTTTAAAAAAAGTTCATAAATATTATCAGACCCTGTTAATATAGTTGAAGACACCTAGATTGATAGAATAAATGTAGCATAGAACATCACTTTTCATTTGCTCTAAAGTTGAATGAAGACTATTGATGGATAGAAAATATGTTTTGTGGTAGTTTTTCACTGCAGAGTTAGTAACTGTATTCATTTTAACAAGTTTTATGATAATATTTGTAGTTCACCATTAAAATAAGAAACAGTAAGGAAGAGAAATGTAATGAGTTATTATCTCAAGCAAAATCTTACTCTGGTCTTGTTTTGCACAGCAGACAAAGTGTGACGTCCATGCCTGAAACTTATAGTCACTTTTACTAGCATTTTTGCCATCTTTAAAAGTCCATCTGAGCAGAGCAGTAGTGACAGTGTGGCCTCACTTGATGTCCTGTGTAGTAAATGAACTCTGAAAGTGTTGGAATGCAGGAATGAAGCTTATGAATTAATAATTATCTTAATTAGTTTAGCTAAAATCATGTCATATGAACAATCAAGTGTATTCTGTCAGGGATACAAATATTGTTTGAGAAATCACCATTTTTTCCATTCTTGAGGAAGACAGTAAATCATAACATGGAGATTTGATCTATCAGATTACTGTAAGTACATAGGAGTGCCTTGTGTTTTCCTTATGTCTGTGGTGTACCTCTCACTGTCCTTATGAGAAGGAAATCAGCATAGAAATGAAGAGAACCGTGCACTTCCAACT
>VRYO01001366.1:13086512-13103377 GCA_009812075.1 Sialia sialis
TTTTTTCCCTTCCTATGTAAATATATTTATACACATTGATTAGACATCCCTGAGCCTTCCATTCTCCAAGCGAAACAGTCCCAGCTGTGTCTCTTCTCATGTGAAAGACACTTCTGGTTCTTCATGGTCTTTGTGGCCCTTTGCATCCCAGTCTGTGTCTCTCAGCACGGTGATGAAGATTGGCTCAGTTGAACTCTTTAGAACTAAGGAGTTATGACATTCACTTCATGGTTAACTTAATACTTGTGTACCAAAGTAGTCATTTACCAGTGAGGAAGCTGGACTAAGGTGTCCAATCCCATCTCCAGTCCTTTTTCCAGTTATGTTGTTTAGATTTGTAGTTTCTCCTCTCTCAACATATACATGTATGTCTTCTGTTTTTAAACCCAGTGTGTTTTACTGATCCAGTTTTAGATCATGATTTTGCAAAAGAAAAAAGGAAAAAGAATCATCAATTGCTGCAGCAGAGAAGACTAACCTATGGCAGGACACTGAACAACTGGGGAGTGGGAAAGTGAGAAATAGTATCATAAAATCTAATCCTGAGTCCATCCTTTCATCATTTCTCCATGACAGTTAAGTTGTTCAACAGCATGTTGGTCATTCAGTTTCATCATTACTTGCCTAGTATTAGCAAGGGTCTGCTTGTGCTATAGATACTGGAGACTCTTGTGAGCTGTGATGTTTAAGGTATGCCTTGTGAAGGACCTCTGGAACCACATTGTGCTACAGAATTTTATATTTAAGACTGGATAATTTTCTTACTTGATTTACTTGGTCCATCTGGGAACCTTGTATTATTTCCAGTAGTGAAAATATATACATTTACGTAAATTTGAGCTGGTAGGTCCTATTTGTGCATATGTGGAAAAAAAGAATAATTCTTGCCGCATTGGCACCCACTTTGAGATGCAAGGGAATGCGTAGAGAATGAAGGATTTAAGCACGCACACAAACCCAATCTTTGCATTGCTGAGAGTTACTGCTTTGGCAAAACTGAGAGAAATAAATGTGGTGTTGGCAGTACCCCGAAATGACTGTAATGTTTGATTTCCTCAGCATTATCTAAGGTCAGTAAGGTCAGAGTCACAGCTTTCATGTTGTATGGATTCATAATTGTCATGGTTACAGCTGGGATATCTGCTGCCATATATGATTTCTCTACAGCTCTGTTAAGTGTGCTACTGAGAGTGGGGAAGACCAGTGGGGTTGGCCAGGGTTTTATAAACTTTCTTTGTGTAATGTCAAGCCTGCCTAGCAGCAGTAACTCAGTGGTGGGTTTGGCTTGTCATCAGGGCAAGCATCCCGGCACATTTAGGTGTACAGTGTTCCACCTTTTACATGGAATCTGCACTATAACAACCCACTAGCCAGTCTTCTGCTCCATTTGCTGCAATTCGGCGTGCTCAAGAGAGACCCTGGCGTGTCAGCAATCTGCTGTTTTGTTCTGAGCAAAACTGTTAGCTACTTCAGCTTTAAGTCTTTCTTCTAATATTTCCTTGATTAAATACTGCTGATTCTCACACTTCAGGCTGCAGACAACTTGTTGTCCATATGCATCTGGCAACTTGCACACTCCTGGCTCTATCACTTTGCTGCCTACTGCTTCTACAGATGTCTGGTGCTTTCACTGCAGAAATGAGTCTCGGTGTCTGTAATAGCAGTTGGAAAAGAGGAGGAGCTGCCAGGCTGCTTGCGCTTGCTGTTAGGCACTGATATTGCACCAAGCAGAAATGGGAATAGAATACACCAAACAGAACACCTAATAGCTGAACAATTCCACAAAACAACTAATCTTTTAAATTAACAGTGTAGGCACTAGTGGAGGGTGTCAGAAACCTTATTTAAAACTGGTTTTGGCCCCACTTCATGTGAGATTTGTACATGGTGACCTCCATAAATCCCTTACAATATCATTCTGTGACTGCTGATAGAGAGTTGAGTCCAAATATTAATTGTAAGACATAGCTATCCATTGTGGGAAAAGTCTGGGAGACACTAATATTTTTTTAAAAAGAAAAGCTTGCAAGCAGCTTTTTATTACCAGCTAATTAATAGCTAATTGCTAACTACTGATATCCCTTCCTGCTACCTAAAAAATCCTAGTGTTCAATGGATCTGTATTTAATGAAACTAAGCCATATGCTGTCTCTTTGGCACTAGATGTTTTAAAAATGTTCTAAATTTGGTTTGAAATGTATTTGCAGGTTCACACTAAGGTTCCTGGTAGGAAGTATGGTAAAGCAGCAATAGTAATTTTTTTCACACTTTCTCTGTTCCTGACTTTTGAAGATGATATTTAGAAAACCATCCTGAACAAAAATAGTCACATTTTGACTAAAGAGAGATTACCAACTGAGAACATATAGCATTTTGACAGAACCAGATCGAAATGCTTTGAATTTTGGAAAGTATTTTTCTCCTGCTATTGAATACTCTGATGAAAGAGGAAATGTTGGCATTTTGAAAGCAATTCTCTGTACATAGTGGAGATTTCCAATTAGCACATTTAAAGACTTGTATGCCAGGATGCTTAAAAATGGGACATTACAAAATGAAATTATGTCATGGCACTTTCTAATCGAGTTCTGAGGAAAGTCATTGTATGGCAGTGCATTTCATGTGCTTGTCTGAAGTCAGTGATTCTTGTTTTCCCTTTTCAATTACAGCAAACCTTTCATAATTATCTTAAAGTTGCATGTAAAGTGTGCTGCAGATCATATAACCGGCATATTACATGCTGTATGACATGAATGGGGAAAACCTTGTTTGAAATACAAACATTATGAAGAGTAGCCTGAAAATAAATATTGGGTAATTGCTCTTCTAAATGGCAATTGTACCATCTAGGCATATGTCTGAGGGTAGAGAGTCACTGTCCTTCCAAAGTGGTAGAGCCTGGACAAAGACAAAAAGTTAAGGAAGTACCAGAGGATAAATTATGATTACATAATGGCAAATCTGTAGTTCATTGACTACAAATCGTAAGCAAACCTAGCACAGGCAATGCCTGCAAAAAGGCCTGGACCTAACTTGTTTAATGACTGAAGAAGTAACTGTGGAGGTCCTGAAGGGGAAATACCATGCTTTTAGTCTCTGGGTAAATAGGAAGGATCATGGAGGCTCTAATCATTCAAGCCCAGACTGACATTGCTGTATAATTCTTAGGGCAGATCTGGACTTCAGTGAGATTATTGCTGTGAATAGTCTAACAAACAGTGTTTTCAATGATTCATTAAAGTGTCCAGGTATAAACCTGTTTTCTGCTATAAACAGTATTTCTCAGCTGAAAATAGGTAAAAGCCTTATCATTTTAAAAGCAGTATGGATGGTAAGTGCAAATGAGATTTTATAACTAGTTGTCACTCTTTTGCGCTCTAAGTTTAATTATTAGAAAAAGAAATATAATTTACAATATTTACACCAAAGGTTAAAGACATTAAGTACTTTATTATGCAAACAATGACATTTTAACAACAGGATGCATCCTGAAGGGAGCAATTTTTTTACCTTTAGCTTTGTTGGCTGGTCTCTGACAAGTCACCTTTGGGCAGAGAATATTAGATGGCTGATGTACTCAAAGCTAGCTTTTACTTCCAGATTAGCTCTTTTAAAAAGCTTTCCAAATTTATGAATTCATCATACAAATTGCATTTCTAGAATGGGAGAAGTAAGGAATAGCTATTCAACTTTAAGTTACTTTTTCAATATATGATATTTAACAAAAATGAATGAGTAGTATAAACATGGCTTGGACTGCAAGTCTGCCATAAAACCATATGGCACTGTCAAGTTAAAAAATACTTTTCCTTTAATGGTGCCTTGATTTTCTATTTGGTTTCTTTAGTAGCAGAAACACATAATGAAACAGTCTCTCTTAAAAGATCATTGGCTTCATGCTATGCTTTTCATGTGTTTTTCAGAGCTGGGTTTGGCTGGCCTGGGGGAAGCTGGGGCTGTATCTATCAATTCAATGTGTTGTGTTTGTACTAGGGTGACTTAGGCTGCCTGGCTGGTGTTGGAGCATGGGGGGACTCTCCTGCCTGTTCTGTTGGGATGCCCAGCTGCAGCTGGCAGTTCAGGGAGGAGCAGCTGTTGCCTGTAATCTTTGCCCCAGAAAAGGCAGCTTAGCAGTGTGTGAGTACAGACTGCTGCGTGCCTGTAGTGGCAAGACCCTTTCTGAGCTGCATTGACTTGCTAAGAGTTTGTAATGCAAATAAGACCTGGTCTCCCAAGGTGAAGAACATGATATAAAGTTAGAGCAGAGTGGAGTTGTTACAGAAATTGTGGTTTAGTCAAGCAAAACAAGTTAGCAGGATATTTGTGGCTTGGTATTCTCCCTCTCTATGTGCTTTAGCAGGTTTACGTTGAGGAGATTCCATTCTAGCCTTTACTGACATTTACTGACACTGTGGATAATTGTACTCACAGGGCTTGGATTGTCTTGATCACTATTTGGGAATTAAGAGGAACACATCTGTTTGTGTTTGCAAAATGTTCTTTGGCAAGTTACATGTCTTAACCCACACGAGTTTGAAGGAGTAACCCAACCCTGCCTTGTTTATTTGGGATGTTTTCCTTTTATCTTCTCTGATGTTGTCTCTTTTGTTTTGAATCTGAATACAAAGAAAGAGCTTCTGTCTTTAGTAGTCTTTGACTTTGATCCTGTTATTTCCTTGTGAAAGAAAGAAGGCGGCTGAACCCATGGGTGTGCTTATAGAATCAGGGCTATCAGTTGGAATCCAGATCTTTGTGTTAGAAATTTCCTCAATTTTTCTCCCACTCTTTGTGCCCTTTGCTTCTAGGGCTTTGAGATCCCAATTTTGTTTCTGAGGGCTTGATGTTCTTTCTGATATTTCACAAATCATACTCAGAAGTAAAAAAGAAAATAAAAAAAAATACTGATGGAGTCTTACAGAATTAAAGAAAGATGACTTGGAATGTTGTAATGAAGAAGCCTGTCATCTCTTTGGCCATTGTTGGATTTTTATCGTGTAGGAAGAAGCTACAAGAGGCTGGGGAGATTTTCCCTGCTATAACAGTGATAATTTACAGTTTGGAACTCAAAAAGAACGCTGTTGCTAGTGTCTCATGCTCTGTCTCACTACTGAACAGGTTGCTAACTAGAGTTTTTTTGTGTTCATGGGTTTATATTGTAAAAGAAAATACTGCAAAAGGATATGTAATGCAATTTTTGACAGGTTGAAAAAAACCCAAAACACTGAGGTATTACTCTAGGGATGAGTTGTCTGTTGTGTGTGTATATGCTTAGGGCTGTGGTGGTTTCACAGTAGGCCAAGCTCATTATACAGGCAGCTCTATGCATATTTCTGTCCACACCTGACAGTTTGTTCACTTTTTATACCTCTTGAACCATCTTTCTCCATGCCAGGAGATCTGTCTGAGTTCATTCCCCTTTCTTAGTACTCTGTCTGTTCTCTGGACCCTTTTTACACCTCATAGCAAGAGTTGAGTTGTTTGTGCCTCATGTTCTTCTCATGCCTGTACTCCTCCTTTTTTAGTCTCTTGTCAAAAGTTCCAAGAGCAATTTCACCCTTCCCCAATTTTTTGTTGCTTTCAACAGTGGCCTCATGTTCTGTTCTGTTTCTGTGCCCTTTTCTCTATCTCACTTTAGCTCAAGGTGCTCCAAAGAGTTTCTCAAATGTTGGGGCTGACTGAATGAGAGCCAGGACCGCGTGTTAAAGCCAGAGCAGGGCGTCAGGACAGAACCTTGTGTTTGTAACATTCCCTAGTGGTGATATTCCTTGTGTGTGTGGCTGCTTTTGTATGTGAATCCAAAGTACTTCACAAATATTAATACAGCCATATAACAGCTCTTGGGAGCGGGTAATAGCTGTGTGTCCTCCTTACTTCTTGGTTTTGTAATTGAGTTTTCTAAACTCATTATGACATGTAAGATTAAAGGCTACATGTGATGCTGTGAGCAAATGAGATGAGTTAATTTTTCTTCTCTGGGAAGTTTGACTAGAGTAAATAGTTGGGTTCATTTGAAATAAATTGACACATGTAAACAAATTTTGAGTGTTACAAACTGAGATGAGAACACGTTCACGCTTATTTGTTTAGTGCTCTGCTGCAAAAAATTTATTTAGAACCTAGTAAAATGCATTTCTTAAATAGTTGTACTTAAATAATTATATTCTTGATTAGTTTTGCTATGAGTGTTCTTACTGTATAATGAATGTCTTTTCCAGTTTAGCTTAATCAATTTTTTCAAAGTATATTGACTTACATTGACCAGGAAGCAGCTTTGTTATTACAAAATAATGTTCTTGAACAATTGCAAATACAAATCAGATTTGTGTTCATCTCAGTAGCGAAGAGTAGACCAAGCCTTACATTTAATAAGAGTTTCTGCTTTTTGTCTGAAATTTCTCAGAAAGAAATAAATGTGTCTGCTCAGTGTGGTGCTTGAGAAAGTGAGCTAATGCTTATGGAAATCAATTAATGTAGTGACTGTTCAGAGAACATATTCTGCACTTTTGTGGAGGTGTCTCTGAGGTTTCTGGATTTACTGAAACCTGCCCATGGTTCTGGTCAGGTGCTTGCTAAAAGCCAAAAGTCCCCACATTCTATCTCAGTAAAATATCCCAAAAATGGAGGGCATGCAGTGCAGCTGGACATATAATGCTTTACTTGCTGTATGGAATGGATGAATTGCAATTTGTGAAAGGGAAAAAAGTAAACAAAGTGTCTGAAGTGTGTTTGTACCTGGAAGGTAAAGTATATGAAGCTGATGAGTGGAGATATTTTTATTATGAAGAAAAGCCTTTTGTGCTAAATCTATCTTAACAGAATGTGTTGTACTTGTGCCATATATACTCAGAAGATGGATGCAGCATTGCCAAGGTTTAGGTTTCATACCCTAGAAATGATCCTAGAGAAAAACTGTACAATATAACTCCTCACACAATGCAGCAGTAGCACTAAAAATTGTAAATTCTTGCCAATTCATTTATTGCAAGTAATGAAAATCATGTGCTCTCTGTCCCAGACTAATAAAATAAAAAAGGATTTGAAAGTATAAAATTATAGCAGAATAAATTAAATTTAGGAATTCAAGTGGTTTTCTCAAATATATTTATACTTTAGCACTTCAAATGAATGAAGACATAGATCAACAATGGCAAAATGTCTCTGCTGAACTTCATTCTTTAAGTGTAATTTTCTTGTTGCCAAATAACAGCATTTCTGGCTGAAGTTCTGAGCACCAGATATATTTCTTGCCCAGCTATGTCAATTACAGGTGTGTGGTCTGTCTGAATTCATCAAGATTGCACAGTGCTGACATGTCCTATTTAAAAGATGTAAACTCAGTTGCATCTAACGTGGAGGCTGATTCTTGCACACACAATATTTATTCTTTTTATGTCAACCTTTTATTAGTGTGAAATATTTGTGTGTGCCAGTCTAGATTCATGTGGTGACATTTTTTTTAAAACAAGATTGTACAATATACAATATATTGTACAATATAACTGGATCAGAACTAAGTTGCTCTGAATGCTATTGTCAAACACAATGTTTTTGAAGAACTACTTTTTAAAGACATCAGTGTTGTGAGGATTGTCTTTTGAGTCTCTTCTGGAGGGATGTCTAGTATAATTTTTATAAAGGGGTACTGCTGGGCCTTCTCAAATAATCTGTAAAGGATTGCATAACCTGAAAGTGTTGTGAAAAATATGTTTTAAAATTAAGTTATATCACATTGGAAATTTTGTTGAACATATTAAAAATTTTTGGTTTCTTTCCATAGAACATGTGAAAAGTTACTATGTTTCTCATCTAAGAATATGGCATGGCAATCAATGAAAATATTTTCACATATATTGTTAGAAATATATTTGTATGAATGGATTTTGATTCAAGATGACATTATTCTATATTTTTTTCATCTTCTCTTGTCAAGTCCTGGAGGCTGCTAGGGCAATCCTGCCAAATGTTGAGTCTAGACAAGCCTGGAGTTATGGAAAAGTAGCACTTAAGCTGATAATTCAATAGTGGGATTATTTTGATGGACATTGTTCTATGGCTGTATATCAACAAGAAAATGGGGAGAATTAACTGCTCTTTTATCTTCAACTAACCCAAGTAACGCCTAGTATTCTTGGGTTTATCTTCCCCTTAGAAACTTCCTGTTGTCCTTTATTTAGATGTTAAACTGAGTGGAGCAGATTGACTCCTTGTGGTATGTGGCTTTTCACTTGGTTCTGGATATTAGGTGGTTCATGGGCAGCAGTACTGATCAAGGTAACATCATACTGCTTATCAGTTCTGGCCTTCATTTTGGTTTTTTTTTTTTCCTAGATCATATGTTATGAGGTTTTTTGGCTCTGATTTTTTTCTAGCTGTGGTTTGGAAATCTGACATACAGACCGTCTGAAAAATGCAGTTGGGTTCCCTGCATTTGATACTAATTTTTATAGAGGAGTTGGGATAAAATCTTTTGGGAAGAGTTGGTATCCAAGTCTTCTCTGTCATATTCTTAATCTTCTCCTCAGGCTTTTATCTCTGCCCAGATATTTTGGTTGTCAGCTGTGAGATGTCTTTCACTGTTTCACTTATATATCCAGCTTTTCTTGTACTTGTGTTGGAGCCTGACAGGTCCCAGGGTCAACTGCCCCAGGATCTTTACCCCTTTCTGGCTGTTTCTTGTGCTTTCCTCACTCAGCTGGTTCCCCTTCTTTTCTAGTATTCTGGTCCTTCATCTGCGTTTGTGCCCTCTCATCCCATATTGTTACTTGGCAGGTTATTATTTAGAGATTGGGGAATGTTGGAAGCAAACATGATTGAGTTGTTGCAGTATTTTGCATATATACTAGGAAACTATGTGAAAGTTGCACAGCAAATTCTGATTTGGTACTCTAAATTTCTTGACAGAATAAATTTGTAGTTTTAACATTTCTTTGGGTCAGCAGGGAGTCATGAGCTTAAGGAGGGAAGTGCTCAGTACTGGATGAAAAAACCTTCCATAAAGCCAGGTTTGTCTGGTGTCACTAGGACACAACACTTGATTTCAGAGCCCCAGAGCTTCTGCAGTCTTTGACTGGTTCGCTTCTGTATTGCCTGAACCAGCCAAAACTATTTGCTATATATCCCCTTTCTATGAGTATTTTACTATCCCACTACAAAAACCCAATACCAAAGATTTATTTGTTTTATTTATTGCTTTTCCATAGCTGTAAATAAATGGAATTAGTCCAGGTTCTTCAATATGTCTGGGGACCTTTGACAAAGCTGCCTGCATGCCTTGGCCTGGAAGGAAGCAGCACATTGTTCAAAAGATATAAAACTGGAGAAATTCTGGTCACTTGGTGGAGGTAGGGAAGTGACACAAAGAGGTTACTAGAGACTAAAATTAACCTGGGAGAAGACCAGAAGATTGGTGAAAGTTATCACATAAGAGAGAGGGTTTCTAAACTGTGTCCCCAGCACAGTCAGTCTCTACAAAGAGGTAAGGAGCTGTGGGGGGAAGTGATTGGTCAGGGACACACATTTAGATGGAATCTGTGTTGTACAGTGAAGTTTTGGGAACCTTGTGTTGGCAAATTGTTCTTGATATTTTTTCCCTCTATTGCCATACATATCCAGTATTGCTTTGTTCATGACACTTGTGAAAAGAGAGCTCAAGAGTGTTTGAGGGTCCATGGAGAAAATGGGAAGGCACAATTGTGAATACATGGGAAGAACTTTTGAAAAGGATAACCCAAAAAGATGAAAAGCAACATTTGGATTGAAAGAATATCTGGCTATAAGGGTAAAAAATGCTTAAAGGATCTGTTTTAAGATATGGAATTGTTCCTAGTGGAAAACACCAGCAATAAGTCTTTTGAGTATATAAACGGCTTTTTGAAGTGTATGTTAAAGAAGTCCCAGATATCCTCTGTCAGCAGTTCTTCACCTCCTGCCTTGCAGCCTCCTGTCCCCATCCATGTCTATGTTTTCTCTGTGTAAGATGACTATGTCAGCTTGATTATGCGGACAAATTAGAACAATGAGCGAGCTGCCTTCCTTGCTGGATAAGGTCATATATAAGATAGAAAAAAAGGTAAAAAGAGACAATACTTATGTAGAACCTCTGATTCAATTCATGGGAAAGTTAAGATAAGACTTAGGACACGACCTGTTTTAAAGAATTTAGATCTTGTCCTAGGTGCTTTCTTTAATATTTTGTGAATGACTTAGCATTGTCTTCAGCTGATTTCATCATATTAATAGGGGTGTAAAATATACTAACTCTTTTACTTCCATGAGGAGAAAAATGAAGTACAAATCCCATACCTGTTTTATCATTGTTGTTCCATGGAAAAGCATGAATTCAAGCTGTAGTAGAGGAAGAAATTATTTGATGTTCTTGTAGACAGCAAAAACAGTGCCCTTCATATGTTTTCAATTTTGTATCATTTACATTTTGCTTCTTTGTGATGCTTTTAATAATTTTCATAAAGTATATCACACTCGATGCTATTGAGAAGAAACAAAATTTATGTAAGATGAAATGAAGTGCTGCCAGTATGCAGCTTTTAGCCTTGATTTGTTGTAAAGCTAAGAGTCAATTTAACATTGGGGATGGGGAGAGAAGGGGGATTACCTAAGGGACACTGTTGTGGAGGAGAGAGTAATTTTACTGTCAGATATGCTTGGACTTATTTTTGTCAGAGTAATTTGGAGTAATCTATGGGTTATTTGTGCTCTGATTTTCTCCAAAGCGCTGCGATGTGTTTCTTGAGATCTTGTGTGGCTTGAGTTAATGTTCACCTGAGCCTGCACCTGCCCCACAGGTTTGCATCCTGGTTGGCACTGAGGGTTGGTGGCACCTGCGGGAGGTGCTGGCTGGGAGGACATTCCTGGCAGTTTGGTGCTGGGGATGAGCACTCCTTGCCCTCTGCTGCTCTGCAGGGACAGGCAGCGGGGCCAGTGCGTGTCTGGGCTCGTGTTTCTGGAGCCATGGAATTGTTCTTGGTATCTCCAGAGCCATGGAATTGCTCTTGGTGTCTCCGGAGCCATGGAATTGCTCTTGGTGTCTCCGGAGCCGTGGAATTGTTCTTGGTGTCTCCGGAGCCATGAATTGTTCTTGGTCTCTCTGGAGCCATGGAATTGTTCTTGGTGTCTCCGGAGCCATGAATTGTTCTTGGTGTCTCTGGAGCCATGGAATTGTTCTTGGTGTCTCTGGAGCCATGGAATTGTTCTTGGTGCCTTCAGCACTGTTCCTTTGCTCCCCCTGTTCCCTTTTCCTGTCAAGTGAGTCATTCTGTCTATGGATTTATTTCTGGAAGTCTAATAAACTATCAATACTCTCTGCATACATAACTCATGAGAATAAATGATGGCTGTGTATCTGCATAGTACAAAGGACGTTTATCCAATTTAATATTGCTCTAATTTTAAATTACCTAAAGGTGTGTTCCCCCTTCTCCCAGGAACTTTGTCTGTCACTTAAATAAAGATACCATTTAAATTATTGCACTTGTGTTAAATCCCATTCATTTGTATGTTTTATGTACTTTTTAGCCATATTTTTAAACATCTATTACAAATGCACTTTACAATTCTAGCAGAAAATTACTTTTTGTATTTCTGTAATGATCCCCTTGAGGTTATTTTTGCATAAATCCTTTTTTTTATTTTCAGATACAGATCTGTTTTATAGTAGAGAAAATGCATTTTTAGCAAAAAATGTGAATTAATTTTTTTGTATTAAAAAACATCCTCTGTGGGCCCTAATTTCTGAAACACAATGATCAGAGGCACTCTTTTTAAGGAGCTATAATTTGTATATTATTTTATAATTACACATTCCTTTTTGTAACAAAAATAGACTACTGTTATCAGTTCTGTTGCAGTGTTCATTGTACTTATTTGAAGAGGAATATTTTCTATACAGTTTATAAATTTGTCATGGACAATTTCCTGTTAAGCATAGTAATGGATTCCTTGAGTACTTGAACCTCAGAGGAACCTGAATAGACTTGGCTGCAATTTCTTATCAATTTTAGTGATTTTGTTTTTATGTATTTCATTTAGCTTACTTTATAGTTCTCATATGCCTACGTTTTTTAATCTGCGTTGAGAGATCTCAGGAAGTTCTTGATGCATTTTGCCAGAGAAGTTGTTTTTCAAGCTTCATGATCTTCTTTTCACATTGTACTAATTTGTGAAGGGTAGAACATTGCATGCTGATTTTTAACAACTTTTATTCAATTTGAATTATTTGAATTATGGAATACATCTTTATATTCTAGAATGTCACACATTTTTGTTATGGAACTTAACTTGCTATGAATTATGCTTTGTGGCAAGTTTACTGGTTAATATCTCTGACTTAACTTCTGAGAAAGTGGAAGTGAGCTGATACTAGCTTTTACTTTAAAATATTAGTAAAACAGAATATAATTATTAGAGGTTTCAATTAGTTTTTATTTTAATAATGTTTTGATGCCTTCTAAGTTAGGTGAAGTCTCATGAACAAGATGAAGTAGCATTTCACTGCCCAGCCATGCCATTAGTGTAGTATTTATTTTTACAGAATTTGCATATCACCAAAAAGCTTCACTGTCATTGCTAAGGTGCGGTGGAAGTCTGATGATTAGTTTCCACTCATTGCCTAGTTGAGTGTTAGCCATTCTCTAATTTTAAGGAATTGATCTAATTTGGCATATAAATTTAAGACTGTATTTGTTGAAGAAATGCTAATTTCAGTGACCTTAGTAGTATATGCTAATATAGTATATTTAAGAGAGAGGTTTCAAAGGAGGATTTTTGTCTGCTTTAGCACAGAATTATTTGGGTAATTGTATCTGTTGGTTGTCTTAAAAAAATTCATAGGTACTACATAATTTTTAAGTAGCTTCAATGTCTCAGAAGTTCTACTTTTTGGATTCCTGAGTTAACATCTTACGGAATTGTCATGGGGTTTTTGGCCCGGACAGGATTATTTTTGGATTAGGGTGGGAATTTTTTTTTTTGTTTTCCATAAATAGAGGGTTTTTTTCTTATGGTATAGATTCAAAATGTCCTCGTTTTCTTAGGGTCTGTGATTATTTTTTGAGAACTATCACAAAGTTTGTTATTCGATGCAAACTATTGTGGAACTTCTCATAAGGCAATCTTTTGCAGCTATTTTAGAATCCTTTTACTAGATCCCCTTTTCCACCTAACCTAGTTCTTAGAAAGGTAGCATGAAAACCAGAACCACAATACTTGCCCGTGTCTTAGACGCCTGTCGTGCAGTTAAACATTGCTCATAGCAAAGGTCATTGATGTTTTAGAATGCAACATGTCTCATCCAATGCACCAGTGGGCCCTGGATGTTACTAATGCAGATGAGTGCAGACAGACCCAAAGGAACTCTCGTCACTAAAGCCAAGAAATAGCATTAAGCTGCAGAAAAGAGCCCCTCATTTAAACTATATAGTGTCTGCAAAGCGTACAAAATGTTACCAGAAGATGAGCCTGAGAAGCTTCCACTATATACCACAACAGTAATCTCCTAAAGAAAATGGGATTTGGGCTGGACATTTTAATTTCTCTGTGTATTAGTGGAAATAAGAAATGTGAGTTGTTCTAAATTCTGGAAGATGATACCCAAGGATGTTCCACATTTAAAATTTTCTGAGCACATTTTTGTATTAGATTTGATTCTTCTGCTCTGATTACTCACTAATATTCTTTAGAGTGTTTTGTTTATTTTTCTAACTGGAAAAAATATCATAGATTTGACATGCCTTGCTATTCACAATTGATTTCTAGAGTGACATTTACAGCAAGCACATTTTCTGGAAAACATGCCTTTAAATATTGGTATGGTTTAAAGGAGGAATGCTGGAAAACAGAAGGCAGATGTCCACTGTGATGTATTGCTGGCCGGGTACCAAAAAATGCCAAGTGTCTTGTGCTAAGGCATTGGGAACATCACAGAATCAGTCCCCAAGCTGATCAGAGTGAGGAATACATCATCTTCAGAAGATGGAACTGCTTCTGTTGGTGTGTTATGCTGCACTGTATTGTGCTGTGTGGTACTTTTAAAATACTGTCCATCTGCATGCACCATTTAGATTTGTGCATGTGAACTTGCACGCAGTTTAAATGCACGTTGTATTCCATTTTCCAGCAAAGTTAACAGAGGAGTAAAAGAAAAATTTGCTGGGCCTATTCTTCACTTAGCTTTTTATTTTTAACAAATGAAAAATACGTAGAGCAGTTGTCATTTGTTAAAGTGTAGCAGAAAGAGCGAAACAGGCCAGTGGATGCTTCATCAAGAACGCTCATTCAGAATGATGAATGTGGCTAAACACACATTTGTTCGTAAAACTTGCAGAGTGGATGAGCATCATTAAGCATGAGGAATAGGTGCAGCACACTGAGAAGAGAGTGGAGCAAACAGATGTTGTGAATTTTCGCAGACATCCTTCATCCACCAGTCCATCATTAATATGGTTGAAGGTGATCCTTTCTTTTTATTTAATAAGCACAAACAAAGTGTGTGTGCTCTGATACTGCTGAACACACTTTTTCCAGAGGGAGTGGAGTTTAGCTGGAGGGCTACTAAAATGCAGATAGATTTCCTGTTTACACATGGTGATGGCATGTCAGCTTTGTGATCTTGCACGTATGTTTTGGCATGGCTACTTTCTTTCCTCTCAGTGTGCCTTTATTTGACAAGCTTTTAAATATAAAGTCTCAGTGTGCAAAGAATGTGCTGAAAACCCATTCGATCTGTGGAATTACCTTTCTGAAGATTTAACTTAATGCTGATTTTTTGCTTCCCTGTGTGAGAAAATTTCTTCATATATTGTCACCTTTCCAGGAATTTCTGAAATTTTCAGTCTTGAATGGTAATTGCAATGTTTATCCCTGCCTAAGAGTTTAATTCCTGATGTCTAAAAGGTTTGGAGGGACTGCATTTTATCTTTGCGACAAGTTTAAAGTTCTTTTATTTTTTTTTTTTTTATACTTTTTTTCTGTGATGATGCACTATAGAATTTCAATAGAATATAGAATTACTTTTACAAGTACCTAACAAACCTCTTTTTATGATGAAGAGCTGCTTTTGTAGTGGTCATCAACAAGTATAAAAAGCTTACTTTTAGTTCAAAGGGGTTTTTTTAAATGTGCTAGTTCATGTTATTTATTAGTCATTTTCATAGAAATCAGTGCAGCCTTTTGCAGTAAGGCATGCTCTTGAAAAAAAAAAAAGCTTAAAGGTTTTCCCTTTAAGCATATTTTCATGAGGCACTCTGCTCCTGAAGTTTTTGCCAGATTTCTGGGAATTTTCCAATGTGTCCTTAGCCTTGCACAACAAGTATGTTCCAAATATTCATATGCAGGAATTTTTTTAAGTACAAAATGTTTTTACAGCCCTGCAGCTTCAGTTAAAATTGCAGGAAGTTCACCTTGAAACAAGGGGAGGAGAAAGCAGAGAAATGGGGAAAATCTGATTTTGAATATCATAAATACAAAAGGTGATACAGTGGTCACTAACATGTATCTCTGTGCTAAGGCCTGCATCCCCTGTACAGAGACGTCCCAGAAGGGAAATTATCCTCTTTCATGTATTTCACTCCAGCAAATAAATAGTTTGTCAAGCAAACCTATTTTTTTCTCTACAAAGCAGAAGAGGAGGAGAAAACTTCATGTGCCCCTTATTCTAATTTGTTCATCTCTGTTTTGTAATATTAATTATCATATTATATTTTTGATAGCTTTTGAAGTGTTAGTGAAGATGTTGTGTAGAAACATTATGGAATATTATGCCAAAAATGTTAAATTCCTTTCATTAAGGAGAACTGAATAACATTTCATCTCCTTTCTGAGGTTCATTTAAATAGGTGATTTGTACCAGAGGCAAGAAATCCCAAGAGCCCTTCTATGTTCTGCAGACTTTTGAATTTTGCAATATAAAACATCTAACCCTACCTTCTTCCCTTTTTTATTCCCCCACATTGTTTTTTCTGCACATTTTATTTTAACAAGGTACACATAATTTAATTTTTCTTTGCTTAGTTGTGGAAGAAACTATCATAGACTGTTTCCAACATGAGGGTTATTGTAATTAAGGAGAAATCAGCTGGTACACTTGCTAATATCATATATATTTATTATTTTATATATACAATCATATATACTTGCTAATACGTTTGTGTGCTATGATTTCATGTAACTGGTATTGCCTAGCCAAGTTGCTGGGCTATTCTAGGTGTGCTTAATTGCTTGCCTGAAAAGAGACTTGCTTGTGGTAAAGCACTGTGCTTGTGGCCGCCTCTGGTAGCTTATTTTTAGTCTCCTGGATGGGAAGGATACACAAACTGGTCTTTTATATTTGGGACAAGGAATGCTTGTAGACTTGGGGACTGGTGGATATATTCTCTTTGAGTACCAGCCTGTGTTAATGACCTGCAGTAAAAGTCATGAGTTTTGAACTATTTGAATTTTTTTTAAAAGTTTGCTATAATAGCCAAAACCTTTGGCAAGTTGAGAACATAGGCCTGTTGTTGCAGGCTGCCCATGAATGGGAACATGGGGGTAGAGATTGAGCCCAGCAGGCTAAATGCAGGCTATACTGATATTGTGAAATCAGAATTTGTTTTCACTGAGAGTGGTAATACGCAAGATTATTTTTTATTCCACTTCTGGAGATCTAAGTAAAGAAGAGTGTTGAGGGTGCAAGCCAGGAGGCAAGAATTCATTCAGGGCGCTGAAGATATTGTTGCGCTCTCTCTCTCTCAAACTAAATGACTGGAAGGAACTGGTTGGCAGTGGCTTAGGTGTATAAATGATTTGAAAAATATCAGAAAAAAAATTCTGTTAATTTGCCCAATAGTAGTCAAATCCTATGTACAGTAATT
>VRYO01001366.1:13104377-13130421 GCA_009812075.1 Sialia sialis
GCTTATAATCGTGAAATTACTGTAAAGAAAATTTATCTTGTTGTTCATGGGCCAGTGTCCGATTGTCGGGGCCAGCTCTGCTTAGAGATTCCGTTGCCTTTACATATGAGCATATGTCCTAATAAATCCAGTACTAAACATATAAACATATTTTACACAAACTGTTTTAAAGTTGGAATGTATTCCTTTCCACTGTGCTGCCTCTTACTTTCTCAAAAGCATTTACAAGCCACCTCACTTTACCTCTTCAAATTTCCTTTTGAAATTCTTCTGATACATAGTGCATACAAGATTTGACAGGGGCCTATCATTATGGCTTTGCATTATTTTCTTTTACTCTCCCATCTTCCTTTGGTCACTGTTTTTCTCCTGTTCCACAGATGCACTTGTAATCTTTTTATTCCACATTAAATATTTCTCTGTGTGTTTTGTCACTGAAAATTTAAGTTAGGAAGTAGTAATCTGATCAGCAGTGCTGCCTTACTGGAGTCCTTCACATTTTCTCCTGTATTTTCATTGTCCTTCAGTTGTCTCATTCTTATTATACTAGGGCTGAATGGTGGACCTGATCAGAAACGGATCTATGTCAAAAATGATTTAAGAAAAAAAGAATTCCTAGTCATCTCATTTCTCTGTTGCTGCCCATCATGAGCTCCACAAACAGTTCTTCCAAATGAAGGCTTCGTGTGGAAGCACAAATGAGCAGCTGAAGGTAGCAGGCCTGTGAAAATCGAGACAGAAATATATAAATACTACTTCAGCAAAAGCACAGAGCATCAAAGTTATAAATTTATGGGATGGTCATTTGTCTGTTATAGGTATTCCAATGGGGACAGCCTTCTGTGTCAATTTAAAAGTATATTTAGCAATGTTCCCTTATTCTTCATGGTTTTTCTGCATAGATTTAATCTTAAAAACCCCTCATTCAATAATGAGTTCTCAGTTTAAGCGTAAGTTAGATATAGCTCTTACCCCACTGTGCCTTTCCTCAGTCAGTACATAATTTTCATCTACTAAACTGTATGGAAACATATGCTGGGTGGACAGTAAACAAAAATGTTTTCAGAATTCATCTTGATGTGCTTATACATTAAATTTTACAGTCTCTGTAAACACAGTCTGTAGTCCATTCTTTGCTGAGAAACATACAGTAGAATCTACATAAACCAAAAAACTTGTTGGTAAATAAAATTGATAATGTGGGAAATTATTTTAGATTTTATTTGCCACCTACATGCAGTAGAGTAGTTCTTAGAATTTATTAGTAACTCAAGAATGGAAGTGTCCACGTCAAATTGGGATGTTTTTTTGAGATGCTACATTCTGTATTGCCTTACTTTTATCCCGTGTTTTTCCTAATATTTCAGAGCATAAATTTACAGTTAGATTTAATTTTTATTTGCTTTAGATTTTGTGGTACAGAGAGAGCAATACAATTCTTGAATTCCATCAAAATTAAAGCTAAATTACCACACTGAAACAGTTATTCAATAATTTTTAAGTAGTGAAACAACATATAAATAAGAGCTCCTTGAATACTCTGAGGTGTAAGTATGCCTGTCAAGGCTAAATCCTTTTCCTGATAGATTAACAGTTCGCCCGGTAACCTGAACCTTTATCAGTAATGTGCAAATTTACAGGGAAATGATGGGATCAGCAGCCTGTGCAGGTTGACACCAGCCTGAGCGTGTCATGCCAGCTCCAACATTTGTGCTACAGAGATGTGTGTGCATGGGGAGAGATAATCCTGCTGTGTGCGCGTACTGGGGATGCTGCAGCAGCTGATGGGCTGAGTGCTGGCATGTGTGCCTGTGCTGATACCAAACAAATCACAGTGCTCCCACCCTGAAGAAAACACCAGCGTGGAAGTTTCAATTCCTAATTCTACAGCTGTTATTTTTACCCCGTAGGGGAAGGTATTTGAACTTTCAATGCAGGATACTTTTCTTCTTGTTAAGAGGGAAATAATGATACTGCCTGACTTGAGAAGAGGTAAAGGAGGACAGATACATTAACTAGCCTCAAAGTGTTATGGAAGTGCAAGTGGGAAGATTACTGCTTAGTAAAAAGAAAACCTTTCAAATTACAGTAAAGGGAATCGAGGTATGCACTGCTTCCCTTTCAAAATCAGTATCGGGATATTTAGAGGACAGGCTATCACTATTATGTTAAATTGTGCTACCTACAACATAAGCTTCTGTCTTTGCTAAAGCTGCCAGTTTTTATAAACAGCTGAAGACAGAAAGGGTTTACTAAGAATAATGTTGAAGCCCAAAAGAATCCTGCAGCCTATAAATCTTAATAGAGGTTCTGAGATTCCAATGGGCTGCATGTGTCTCTTTTACCCAACCTCACTCCATCTTGGCTCCCCTGTGATGACTGCAATTTTCTTGAAACACAGGCACGGTGACTTGAATTTACTCGTGGCACTATTTGCCTACAAACAGGAATACATGCATATAACCTATGCAAATCAATAAAAGCATGTCAAGACCCCTTAGATCGCAGTGCTCTGCTAAAATGCAATTTATCATGCTGCAAATGAGAGTAAGAGACTAGGTAACAAATAGTGTCTGATCATTTAACTAGCACCTGTTGTCATGCATTTGAAAACTGCATTTTTCATTTGACGTACAGTAAATTGCATTTTCATATATATTGAATGGAAGAGGGGGACTTGGGGATGTATATATGCAGGATTTCATGAACAATGGAAGTTTTACAGCTGCTTGCTTGAAGGAGTCATATCAGAGCCTAAAAATGTATTCAGTTTTTGGGAATGCAAAATATCTCGATTTAGGGGGAATATATAGAAAGTGAGGTTTTGATGTTAATTCATAGTATTGTTAAATGTATAATTACTAAAATTTGTTTCTAAAAAAATATCTAAATCAACCATTTTAAAATTTATTCTAAGAATGTGCCAGATCAGGTGAAAAATGACAATATATTTTGAGAAGCACTGTTTAAATTTCTTTTGAGGAGACATTCTTCCCTATTGAATCAATTTCTTTAAAAATGTTGGGGTGCTTATTTGGTGTTTTTGTTTGCTTTTGTTTGTTTGTTTTTCGTTTTCTATGTGGGAGTGTTGAGATTTATGCCAAACAATGACTTGCAATATGTACAGGTAAGGGAGACCTCTTCAGAGTCTGGAGTCTGTACTAATGTGCAAAGCTAAGACATGAATTTCAGCCTTGAAGCATATCCCTTGCTAAAAGATCTAGGATTTTTCAGCTAGTGTAAAACTTGTTTCTTTTGCTGAGATTAATCCAATTATGGTTTGTGGTGCATCTGGTTCATGATAAAGAAACGGTCTTGGAGACACACAGAAGTATGTATGGAAATTCCAGAGCAATAAAGATCTTTTGCCCTTGACTAAGGGCTTTGCAAATGTTCATGGATTTTGCTGCCCTAGTTGATGTAAACAAATCTTTGGAACATTTTTCCTATATATCTGTTTTTAATGATGTGTTCATCATTAAACAGTTCAGTTCTTGGCCCTAGTGGACATATTCATGTAGATCTCATAACTTTTTTCAGTACAGGAAAAATAATTTCTTAATTTTATTCCCTGCCTAAGCTATTTCTTACAACTTGTGTTGTTATTGTCTGCTCATTAAGGAATTTGGTCCTTGGAAAGTTAGTGTGGGGTTGGTTTTTCTAGGTTCATGTGGCATATTATAGGTGTTATAGGTGCTCTGTCCTGAGGTTACCCTCAGGATTTTTATAAATTATAAATTACCTTATTATATTGTCTGTATGAATGAGAGATTCAGGAGACTTCACTTTCTCACTACTGGGAGTAGATTAATTAATCTTCTTTTATGTAATAAGCACATGACACAAATGCTACAAAGATCCTGATCTTTGACAGTCCTTCCATTTTCACATTTGTACTGGTATCCTCTGTGTTAGCTTCTATAGATTAAGGGTTTTTTTTCATGCATCCTGAATGTTGGCCTAGTGCTGGCTATAGAAAAGGATTCCTGAAGTGTATAAGCAGTTTTATTTGTCATACATCATTTATGAGTTTTGTCTGCAAGTGGAACATTTTAAAACAAACAATTGACCACCAAAAAAAATTTAAAAAATTAGAAGACATTAAAAGAAATTCTTCACTTTGACTCCTGCAAGGAGAGCTGTATACACAGGAATGTTTTTCATAGTATTATGTTTATGCTGTGGTTAGACTTATTTTTTTAATTTCCCTTAAATTAAAAAAAAAAATCAATTTGTATATTTCATTGATATACTTCCTTTTTTGCAACAATACATTTGTTAGCAGAAAGAAGTAGATTATAGCATGACTGATATACTGAGGAAATTCAAATAGGAGGTTTTAATGCACAGTCAATTTTTACTGACAGAAGTGACTTAATTGTAGTAAGTTAGGTGTAAATGCTTTTTTGAGAAAAATCCTTTAAATGCTCATTGACAGCAAAGAAAATGCAAACCAGTGTAAAGATAAACTGGTTTGCACTGTTTCAGCTCGATTTTGCTAGCAATGAAATGTAAATTGTGTTATGGTGCAGAAAACGATGCCAAGTCATGGGTTTTATTTCAGATCATTAGTATGATGAGCATGTTGTGTTTATGTGAACAAAACTCTGATGAAGACTAATCTGAATGGCTACTTAGTCATTTCAATCAGTTGGTAATTATTGTTTGGCAACAAAAATACCAGTTTCATCCAATAAAGCTGGTAGTCTTATATAATTATTTCCTAATTCTTTCCTTCTAGAGCCTTGTCTCACTGTCATGTGTTAGCATGATTATTCAGCTTTTACTTTCTGATTTTCATGTCCCTGTGGCCTCAGACTATGAGCAAAAGTTTGTGGGAATCACCCTTTGCATGTGCATGCTTGAGGTAAAAACCTCAGTTCTGACAGTATAAAATGAAGGGTTTGTTTAAAAAAAAAAAAAGTTAATTAAAAATTTAGAGGAATTAATGCTAAACATCTTCCTTCTGTAAATGGCAGTCTTTTTGGAGGGGAGAGTCTTTAGCTGGACATTGATGATCCTTGTAGATCCTTTCCAACTTAGGATGTTTTATTATTCTATGAAGTGTGTGAAAAATACATATCCTGAAATATCTTATTGTTTACATGTTTGTGTTCTGAAGTGGTTTTTTTGGTGTGTGTGTGTGTGTGTTTTTATGTTTTGTTTCGTTTGTGGTTTTTTTCCCCCCGGAAGCAAGCCAGTGTTTTATTTTTCACCCCAAATGCCCCTTTCATTTGGAAGATATGGCAGCCCCTGCACAGCCCCAGTTCAGCTCACTTGGGAAGAGCCAGCAGCAGCAAGAGGGGCTGTGCCTGCTCAGGACACTTGGGTGGAAAGTTTATTTCTGCTGCCACCACCCTCCCTGTGTGCATTTTTTCTCTTGGGGCAGGTTTTGTTTTTCAGTGCCATTGAGCACATGGGGATGGCAGCTGCTCAGGGATGTTTCACATCCCTTGATAAACAGGGGGAAAAAATGAATTTCTCCTGGATTCTCATGGCTTCCCATCTTTTGACACCCTACCTGCTTGTGAGGAGAGAGTAAGAGAAGTGCAAAACCCTGATCTGTGCACTCCTCCTCTGGCTTGGAAGATAACAGCTTTTCTTCTTGCCCTAGGGGTGTTGGGATTATGGAGAAGCCTTGGAAATCTTTAATTTTGCACATTTAAACATCTGATTTGCTTAAGGAGGAATGGATGATATTTTCAAGAGGACTGCTGTGTGAGTGGAGGCCCCCGTAAATCACTGGGTTTTTTGTACCTCTCTAGACTCAGTTTTATTTCCTCCATCTATTTCCCCCTCCTTAGCATTTGAAACTTGCATTACACGAAGGAAAAGCTATTGCTCTGTTGGGACAAGGTCCAAACCTGGTGCTGCCTTTCTGCCAACTTACTGGCCATGTCCTTCCCCTGTGTTTTAGAAAGGCCACGTGCCTACTCCCAAAGATGGAACTGCATTTGCATGAGTGGTTTGCATGAGATGGGCTGTACAGAAACACGAGGATAAATTTGTGGCAGAATGCAAATACTAAAATGAGGTTTTTGTGCTCTGCTCACTAAGAGCAAAACAGGCAACTATTTTTTTTTTTCCCCCTTACGTGGGAGTTTTTTCGTCAAATGATTGATTATGATTCTGTATTATTACTTGTTGATAAAACTCAATTTTTGTATGTTTAACTTGCAGTTTGATCTATTTTCTTGTGTCTAGAAATATATTCCAATGGTTTTAAAATGAGAAATATGCCACCTAGGATTGTTTTGGTGCCAAGATTTCCATTTAGTTAACAGAGAGAAGGAGAGAGAATTTTTAAAATAAAGCATCTTTGAATTGCTTGCAAAGGGAACAGAAAACACATATTTTAAATATTTTGACATAGGAGGTCAGAAGGGAAGTGTTTCATTTTATTGTTTAAATGTTTCATATTTGTCTTCTGTCTATACAGTCTGCCTGTTTTAAAAGTTCTGTAAAAAGTCGTAGTTCTTGCAAGCAGCTCCTGTGACATTCATTCGTAATACCACGCAAATGCTGTGACTTTGCCAGCTGTGCCTCTTCTTAGTGTAGAAGGCCCCAAACTATTCTTGATACTTGTTCTGAAGATAAATTAGTGGCTTCTAAATAATGCAGTGAACCCTAATTCTCTTTGATTAGTAGCGAGTTAGATGATAGCGACCCATTGAAATTGGTCATCAGCATAAATAATGAGTGAATGAACTGATAAAATGCAAAGTCACCGGCCATCATAAATCAAATGAAATCCACTTTCTCTGGAAGTCACTGAAATTAGAAGTCCGTGCTCCTATTAATTATTTTGCCTTCTGAAGATGACAGTGTTATAAATCAGCCTTGAAAGGCACTTCACTTAGGAAGCTGAAAGAGTAAGACTGCCTGCAAATTGTTTTGTATACGCACCTAATTGTTTCTTAAGTAACCCACCTTTTGTAGGATGACTGCTGAAAAGCAGAGAGTGCACCCAAAAGTGTAGATTAATGAAAGCAGCAGATATTTCTGTAAGGAAATTATTTGGTCAGAATAATAGCTGTGCCTTATGGTTTGGTCAGTCTGAGGCTGAACTTACTGTTCTTGTTAGGCAGGGTTCCTCCAGTCTATTTGAACTTGAGGGGATTCTCATTTATTAGCTAGATATAATTACATGGCAATAAGAAAATTGTCAATGAAAAAAGGCTGGAGCAAGAAAAAATGAGCATGCAGACAAGTTCAGTTGAAAATTGTGCTGTGCATTTGTCTAAACAACATATTGCAAGAATTTGGAATGACATGTAAACGCTTCCTGCAGAAAGTGTATATGTATTTCTGTTGTAGTTTATATATCTATGCATTTATATATCTTTAGATATGAAAACATATCTATAGGTCTTTAAAAACCCACCATGCTCTCTCCAAAGTTACTGAACACTCCTTTCACAATATCTTAATTTGTCTTTGTTGTGCTGGAACCTCCGTGTGTGTATCATTTGATTATGCCCAAATGTGTCTTTGTTCACATCACCAGTAATTTAATGAAATAGAAGATGATGTGCTTTGAATCAGAGAGGAGATGAATGGTCCTTGGAAAATGCAGAACAATGGCATTACTCTTGTGGGTGTTGGAATATAGTTTCAGCTTTTCATGTCTCCTGTGATCTAAACTGCTTTTAGATGTTAAGATTATATGGAAAACACATTATAATATGTAGGTGAGAAAGGCTGGAAGGAAATGGTTAAAAAAAAGGACAAAAGTGTATATAACAGAGAAAAACAAAAAGAAGAGTGTATACACGTTTAAGAAAAAAATAGATAAGTAATATATTAAAAAGTATAGTGTATAAAAGGTTAGACTCAGTACCAGGCTTTTACTTCATGTGTGCTCATCTGATTTTATGTCAATACTTGATCTGTGCACTAGACAACCAATTATGGAGAGAGCAAGACATATAAATATGTATTGTGTGGGACTTTTACCTCTCTGCACAAAAAATATGGCTTCATGTTATTTTCTACTGAGGCATCATAAAACACACTATGATTACTTGTGCTTATGCAACTCTGCTTAATTTTTTTTTCCTGAGGAAAAACTGGACAGAATTTTTTTTCCCAGTTTTCTACAAATGCCTTGGACCTTGTGGAATATGAAAATAATTTTAACTGCACTTGTCTTTTCTGAATGTATTTATTTATATGTACCTATATGGTGTACTGTGGTTAAAGAAAAAACAATGACAATTTTTATGGTTATTTTCATTGGCAGTTTAGTGTGGTGGATTTTCAGTTTATAAATAGATGTAGGAACTAAATAGGTTCTTGCATAGTTTTTAGCTATTTTGGAAAAGCACCAAAATGTAGGGCAAGGAAACTGGAATTCGCACTTTTGAATATGCCTGTCTCCTTACTCCTGAAAAATCAAACTTGCTCATGTTATTTGCACTTTATTTCTCTTTTCATAGGCCTTATTACACTTCTGGTTTATCAATGCAACTTAATATTCCCTTTCCCGTTGGCTAATAGGTGTGACTGTCCTGGAAATTTGAAATTTTTTATTCAGTTTAAGATCTAAATGCCTATGAAGGTTTGTTTGTGATATGGTAGGGCTTTAATGTTTAATGCCTTTTAATTTGTGCACTTGTTGCATTTGAATACTCCAGATCGGCTGAAAAGTTCTGTGTGCCCACTCTGTCCGTAAGTGCCCTTTTTATAGAATCCCCACTCTCAAACCCAAGAGAGATTAAAGTCTGCAGTCACGGTATTGGAAACAACAGTACCAGTGAACTATCTGTACAAATAAAGAAATATTTTAAGTTTTTAGCAATGTGAGTTGTGTAGGATTTAAAGGGCATAGATCCTTATCTTTGAGTTAATGTTGTGAAGAACAATCTGTATGCAATCACCAGTTTTTTATTCAAAGGACTTTTCACTAGGAAGTTTTCACTATTCTCAGCTAAAACAAAATAAGTTGAATGAAGTAGGGAGTAATTACATAGAGTAATATTTTTGAGTGGGTGTTGTATGCAGTCTTTGCTTAAGTATGTTACACATTGTAAAAGAAAAAATACTTTTAGAATCTGCATCAATAAAAATTAAAGTAATTTATGAATTTGTCTGTGAACTATGCTAGTCAGGAAGGCTGTCTTTGAGAGCTTTCAGTTCTATTGTCCAGTATGTTTCTGTTATGATTATTCATAATAATTCATAGTGATGGCCACAGACTGCTGGAGCAAAAGTAAGTTCTTTGTTGAGAAAATGCGATCAACTGTACATGAGCAATTACTATGGTAATTGAGTTACTTATTTTAAAAATAAGCCTAAGTTGCATTAGATTTGCTTGGATAAAGGTGTTTGATTCATTTGTCAGTACTAATTAGCAATGGGTGAGTGTAGGGAGCAGTCCAGTAACTGGTTGCAAATGTCAGTCTCAAAAGTTCATTATCAATACCTCTCTCACATTTTCCCTGAAGTGATCTAGTGTCAGGATTTCTTATTTTACACTCTGCTGTTTGAGTGCAGTGGTCTGCTATGAAGATTTCCCTTTAGTTAGATGTGCTTTAGATGAATTTGTTTTCATACTTCACAGACTCGTATACAAGTTAACAATCAAAAGAAGCAATGTAGTGTTTTTACTGAAAAAACCTATTAGCTGCCATTCTGCTTTAGGAGGTACCTCATTTTAATTGCATTGATCCACTTGGCAAGTGTTATATGTCCTATATGTTATCTGATACAGGGTGCTACTGAACAGTCTCTGACTTTCTTATGTCTTTTCTCATTAGGAAAGCGAAAATCCTTAGAAAATTGCTGTCTTAAGCTTTGATACAAGATGATGAATTTGATTCTTTTGCTAGCTTCAAGAACAGTTTCTTAACTCACGTAGTGATTTTTGTTGCAAGGCAAATTTGATAAATGTTTAAGTAGTCCCATTGTGACCTCTGTGAGAGAAAGGCAGTATGAAGAGAAGTCTAGGAGGTGGCAAGACTTACCCAACTCTTCAGGTTGAGAAATGTAAGTTGGGGCTGAGAGAGGAAAATACTTTTTTTTTTTTTCACTATACGGGTAAATTTAAGCTTTCCTGACTGTAGGAGTAAGGTTCATTGTCAGGCTGCCCCACAAGACACTGATAATAACTGAAGCAGAATCTGCCAGGAAGTGTTTTGTAGTTGCATTGAAAAGATACTTTTACAGTGTCCAGAATGGGATAATATCTGATAGTAGTTTTACTAACTAGTCTTGGACACAAATGTTTGAAAGTGCTCATCCTCTTTACATTGCGATAGTGACACTGGACCACAGAATACTTGAGAAAGAACTCAAGCTGTGGGAGAGGAGCTGTCAGGGTGTGATGCAAAGGACAGACAGTTGCTTACCTTAGTGTTTAATTCTGGCTGCAATAATTAATGGCTAGTTTAGATTAACTGTTTACTTAGACACTTTGGAAAGTCACTATAATGTAGAAGCATGGTCTTCCCCTCTCAGCTGTGTGAGATACCTGGTTGTAAGAGCACACAGAAATTTTTCTTTGTTGCTGGGGATGATGTGTTTGAATGCTTGTAAGTCAACAGCCATTGGCTATGGTATCATGGTGTGTATTTGATTGCAAAGTCCTTCTAGCAAAAAGAATGTTGCAGCTACCTCCATAGGACATAACCTTGATGAACAAGAGAAGTGTCCATTTTGAGCGTGGTACTGATGCTGAGTGAAGGCTTTTACTCCCATGCTGAGTCCCTAAATGGTGGAGGCAAACCAAGGGAAATGTTGCCCTGCTGTCTCCCTGTGCCAGCCATTCTAATGTCATCTTGTGCCTTTCAGCAGCATTACTGGGACTTGTTCCACTGAGATACCATGGGTGTCACTTGGTGGAACAACATGGTAGGAGAATGCAAAACATTGAGCAGACGTCCAATCCAGAGACACGCAACAGGTTTTGATTAGTATGTGCTGTAATAGCTCATAAATCTTGTTATATCTTGTGGTTTATGTCCTTAGCATACTCAAATACTCAATACAAAAATAGTCAAAAACCTGTTGAGTTTGAAATTGAATCGGTGATAGGGTTAAAATAAAGCTGAGTTATGTTGAGTCTGCCCAATGTTTTGTTTGTTATTGTAGCTGTTGTGCATGGCAGTTTGCAAAATAGCAGCTAAAGTAGATTTAGTATTGCAACAACTATGTAACCTGTAGTTAAATACCTGATGTAAATTCTCAGATGATCTTAAGAACATGTGTGCTGTCATAAATTGATTTTCAGAACAACTGGTTTTCTAAAAATTTTTGAATTTATACAAAATTCTCCACCTGCTCATGTAGATATTCTTTCAAACAGGATCTCTGAGTTGTCCATTAAAGAAGCCGAACACAAACTTTCATTTTACTTCATATGCTAATTAATAATGTAATTTGGTTTGTAATTTTTATGTGAAAATTTTGATGTCTTCTCTCTGCAGTTGTAAAGAAAACCAAACTAAAAATAGCATCAAATTTTGAATAATGAAGTGAATAAGGAGTTAAGTTTCTTATAATATTTCTTGTTTGATCCTTGATTTAAAAAAAAAAATCAACAAACCCAAATAAAAAAAAAGTCAGCATGTAAATATATTTTTATGTATGCTAAGCATAAAGATAGCTCTGTCCTACCATATTGATTTATTAGATTCTCTGACATTTTAGTTGTGGTCGTTATGTTATATTTATGAGATGAATGTTGGATTTGCTCATTATGTTATCCTCATTTATTTTACATACTTTTATGGCTGGTTGTGCTCAGCTTTACATTTAAAGCTTTATTGCAGCTGTTAGTGTGGGGGGGAGGGGGAGGCAAGTACTTATTGATCAGAATTTACATGTTTACTGTTGTAATAATGATTTATGTAATCTTTTTCGACATATCAGGTCTTTCTTTGAAATAAAATAGTATAGCTCAGGAGGTCTCTTCAACTGAGGGAGGGTTTTGCTTAAGAAGTTAGGGACTGGACTTGTCTGGGGTAAAATGGTGAATGCTTCTCTAATACTGATGTTGAATTTTTCCCTTGTGTAAAATGATGTAAGTGATCTGTATAATTTTGCATTTTATTTACCTTTGCACTCAAGATGAAGAAATCCCAATGTTAGAAATTAGTATTTATCAGAAACCCTCCTCCATTTAAGGATCATCTGACCACATTTACCTTCCTTGATTTAATTTTATGACACAGCCTAGTCACCCTGAGTGTCCCTTTTGCAGCAGAGAGAAACCCTGAGATGTGGCAAGCACAGCAGCTGGGCTCCTTTTTGTGAGAAGCCTTAGGCACATGCAAGCTAGAAGGGAACTGAACATCTACCTGCCCTGCTGAGAGTTTCTGAAGTGTGTTGGGAAAGCCCCTCCCTGCTGCACAGTGGTATCATCTTTCTCAAAACCTGGATTCCAGTAGCTGGAGTAGAGTGAAAAATTGCCTTGGTAGTGGTGGGAATGGCAGCACCTCTGAGAGCTTCTGCCAGGGGTTCAGCAGTGAAATCCATCCAAACCTGCATCACCTGGGACTTGCCCACAGTTTGTAAATGCCTGCTTTTGGAGAGGGAGAGAATTGCTGTGAATGTTAGGGAGCTGTTCTTATGTAAAGCAGGCTTCAGCTCCTCTACTTTGACTCTGTATTTGATAGTGTAGTTAAAATTTGGCAGCGATCTTAAGAAATAATTTCATGTATAATCTATACCTTCCCTTTGATTTTCTAGGAATAATTTATTTGGAATTGCTGTGTGCTATATAAATTCATCATTGTTTTTACAGACTGTGAATGTCGTGAGCAAATGATTTCTAATCAAGATCTCTAGGTTACTGTTCATAATTAAGCTTAGTATTGTGTATAATTCACTACACCTCATTTTCCAGTGACAGCCACGTAAATTAGATATCATCACAAGGGTTCTGAAGATTTATACTGTTATAAGGGTACACTGCAGCCTTTTCCCATAAACTAAAGTGTGTTTTCCTGGCATGTAGAAATTGTGTAAAAACCATGTGTTTTGTCATCCAACTTTTGAGCTGATGTATTTCTGTTCTGTAGTCTGCAGACAGGTTTTGCAGCTTTTCTGTACCCAGTGGTGCTTCTCCCACCAATATACTTTGGATAACACTGAGTAGATAGTACAATTTGGAGGGATCTGTATCTTGTAAAGCAAAGCATAAACTACTTTGATTAATACATCTTAATATCATTCTTCTGTAAAACTGTATACACAAGTACAGGATGTACTCCGGTGGTGAGTCTTTTATTCTCCAAACAGTCCTCTGCATCTTCTGGCATTTGATTTTCATTGGTATGATCTCTGATTCTTTTTAAAATGTGCATACTTCTGAAATACAAATTAGTTTTTTCCTAATGAATCATTATCATATGCTATCATCAAAGGTTATTCACTAAAAACTGGAGAAAAAGGCAATCAAAACTAATTTTGATTGTTAACGGAAATATATTTTTGTTCTTAAACAGCTTCCTTCAGCAATAATTACAGTTATGCCTCTTGGGTGTTTTTGGACTCCTAAATTTACACCCAGCAGTTCTTTTTCATTTAGCAGTTAATCTTTTACAGAACACTGAAAATTTATACTTCTACCTAACATTAGAAAAGTCAGGAGAGTGTATTCATCTATCCATGCTTTTAAAATATAGATGTAAATGTTTTGTGGTTTTTTTCTGTATTGGGAAGAGATGCCTGTGCCTATACTGTACACAATCTCAAGCATTTATATCATTGTGTAGTTGAATTCTGAGTGTCACTTCTAAATTCAAAAAACATGAATTCAATCAGTTCATATAATTTATAAGAATTAACCAAGATAATTATGTGTCCTTGTGGAAAGAGATTTCTGTTTTTCAGCCACTAAGAATTTTTGTACAAAAGGAAGAAATTAGAAAGTGGATTAATTTGAGGATTTAGAAGTTATTACAAGGTACAGGTCATAGTAATAAATAAAGGCTGAATTAGTCAAGCAATATTTCACTACTGAAGTAGTGATTAAAAGATGAGGCTTTTTTCCTCCTGCAGTATTTTCATGTATAGCTGTTAATCACATGTTTCTGTAAACCACTGAGGTATAAATCCTTCCCTCCTACTGAAAAAGTTCCTTTTGAAATAGGATTGGTGTTTGCCTTTTTCATCCATTTCCAGCAAAACCATCCCCTCATGTTAAAGATTTTACAATTAAAAGTTCTGGTTCTCTAATTAAAAGTGGAAATCCAAAATGTAGCACTGATTTGGGTGTCTGATTTTGTTTTTACTGTAAGTTTTCAGTTCCCCAGAGTTTAAGAAATGGTTAAAATTAATCCTGTGTGCAGTTACTGAGAAAAGAAGCAGGCAACAAATGTCAATAAATCTAGATCTGTTTGAAGCAGACGTCACTAAATCTTAGTCTTGACTGCTCTCTGGTAGTGTCAAGAGCTGCTCTGTAAGATGAATTTGAGGGGAGGATGAAAAAGGTACCATATTAAACCACTGCACTGATAAGTTTAGTTAAGAGGCAGAAGATGTGTCCTTGCAGTGACATTCAGTGGCCGATATTTGTTTCCCTTTAAATAATATGCTGTACATCTATGAGAATGATGGCTTGGTGTTTGTGACATTGCATCTTCACCAAGGTTACTGGCTCCAGGACAGGCAGTCTCTCCTCTCTTTCTCGCTCACACCCTGTCAATAAATATCCACTTGTCTGAGGAAGTGAGATACAGATTTTACAGCTGACACCAGAGCATCTTCATTTCCAGAAGCAATGAGTTTCAACACATGTGAACGCGAAGTAGGGGAGAAAAAAAATTAAAGGAATATATCTTTCAAGTCTTTGTCATAAGAAAGCAGTTGCCTCTTCCAGACAACAAACCCCAAGGTCTGGCAATAGTATAACGTTTTCAGTCTTCCAGTGAAACAAAGAAATTTCTATTGTAACATACTGAATTCAATCCAAAGCTTTGTCTAAAACCATATAAATATATTACCTTTTCCATATTATATAGTAATGTCTATCTATATATGTATATATCTATGTTTGCACTTTAAAACAGGAAAGTAATTTAAGAACAACATCATACATACACAGTGATTTTCTGCTCTGTTAATTCAGGATGTTTAACATCTGGTATTAGATAAATCCCTTTACTGTTTGGTTTTACCTGAACATGCAACTTTTACAGCTCTCAGGTGAAAGGGAGGGAAGTGATACTCCGTATACACAAATATATGTATGCATAATAAACCAGGAATATCTAACACAGGGATTTTTTACTACATGTGGAGATTTTGGCAAGGAGTTATATAAAAATGTGAACAAATCTCAAACAATTGAAAAATATTTCAAATCTTCTAATTTGTAGCCTAGTCTTTTCCTGAAGAGAAAAGCAAATAAATCAGTGGAAGTAATTCAATCTGTTGTTTATTTAATCTCCAATTTTAATTTATGGGAACTTAATGTCTGTGAGTAGAAAGACTCTATTGCCTATTCTTCTCTTTCTTTATTTTAAAATGATGTTAAATGTAATTAACAAGTCTGATTTATCATTAGCTGGCACCAAACTGCTAATATATTCTTTCTTGTTCTCTATCCCCTTCTCACGACTTCTTTCACTCCCCAGCCTCCCCCCATCCTCCAGCTGAGCTCTGATTGTCCAGCTGCTGGTTTCTTGCCATGAACAGTCCCACCTCACAAGGCAGAATTGAGAATAGACTTTTTCAACTGCTTGAAAACTAAGTGGCCTTAGTTTGCATCCAGCCAGTGGGTACCTCCTATCAGTTCTCTCACGAGAGGATGTTCAGCCCTGATGAGAGCAGAGATGTAATAACCATATTTACAGTATTTTTTAGTCTGGAAGCAGCTTTTTCTGGCACATATTTATAGTGCTTGTGATAGGGGCTCTGAAGATTCTTCCATAGTACGGGTGTCCTATGAGCAGGACTAAGGCAAGCTGTCCTGAACATCATTTTCTGAACCCTTCTTGGGATTTCCTGCTTTGCAGCAGCTTCAGGGTGTGTGGAAATAGTTACACCATATGTTATTGGCTTGCTAAAGGCTCTTAATCTCCACTCAGAAGCCTCTGAAATGTCCAGCCTGAATACATGGGTTGCTTGATACTAAAAAATTTGACTCTATTAAGAGCTGGTGTTTCTAGCTGAGAATCAAATTCTGGAATCTTTCTACGAAGGTAATAAATCCTGTGCAGAATAGTGTACTATGGCAGGAATATCTCTGGGATTTAAGATTTAATTTTTCAATGTAATAGGTAACTGTATCTCAGATTGAAATACAAATATATGCTAAAGGTTTCTTTAAATATCTTGAATGCTCAAATTAGGTTTGCAAATATGGAGTGTAAAAAAATCTCAGTGCCCTCAGAAATTTCTTGCTACATTATTGTCTCTGCATGTCTTATGCTTTTCTTTCATATAAATATGAGGACTCGTTTGGATTCAGAACTCTGGGAATATCTTGATAATACGCCTTTTTGGTGGAAACTGTCCACCAAGTTCTCAATTCTTAAGCCAAAGATTTTAAGTCTTTTTGAAAATGGTAGTTCTGCTGTTTTCAATCACAAATATGTAATAAAGCAGCCTAGGTTATCTGTTTAGTTGCAAGAATACCTGGAAAGCATTACTTTTATCATATGTTTTCAGAGACTGTAAGCTGTTTCCTACTGAGAAGCTGTCAAAGACAGTGAACTCCTTTTTCCCTTTTGCCTCTTCAGGAGGAGAGCTGAAAGTTGGTTGCAGTCTATTGTATGAGGCTTGGGAGGTTTGATACAGGATTGGGGGTGTCAGCACAATTATGTAAGTTACAGCTCTAATACCATGCTGGAGTATACAAACTGCTGGATTTATTTCTGTGTGGGTACGTATATGGGTTATTCCTATCCCCATATAATATGATAAATGGGCCAAAAGATTAGAGGGGAGTGAATCTCATCATCAGCTCCCAATTCTTGATCTGTTGTTCTGGAATCAGACTCTAAAGGGTGTAATTGTGTGCCTTTTCAACACTTGTATCCATTAAAAAGACCGTGTCACTTACTGTCCTAGAACTGGGCCTTAGGAATTTTTAATCTTGGGTGCTCAAATGTTGCATGAAGGATATAAACTGAAACATCGTAATTAACCTTATTGAATAACAAGAGATGTATAAAATTACCTTCAAAACATTAAGCACAGCTGAAGAAGTTCATTCAGTTGTTACAAAACTTACTGTATTTTCAGCCAAGTTAGCTGTACCTTAAATTAGGAGTTGTAAATTAATTCTAGATATAGAATCAATCTAGAATAGATATCAATCTATTTATTTCAGTTGTATTTTACTACTTTGTGATGTCATAGTTAGCAATTATATGTGAAAAATGTAGGAAGAATTTCTTAGCATTTCAACTGAAAACTCCTCAGTGAGTTAAGTTTTAAGAAATATATGTTCTTTCTGTACATTTTGGAGTAGTGTGATTCTGGTAATGTGGAATATTTTGCCTGAAAGCAAGCCCTGTGAATATCAATGGGTTGAAGGGTGGAGAGTTGAGGTTTTAATGTTCTTTAGTTATAAACCAAAAACCAAAATCCCACAACTTCCCAAAGAGTGTCAAAGAAACTTGTGTGTGCATGAAAGAACAGCAGAATGGAAAGAATACCAAACAACTTCCACCAAGTGCTTTTGAAACGAATTGCAGAAGATTAATATTGTTATTTTCAGAAATATTTGCAAAGACCTAACACACCCTTGATTATTTTTATTACTGACTCTAGACTAGTTTTAATTAACAATTCTGGAGGCTACTAAACAGCTTCTGGTGAAAGTAATTGTTCACTTTCAAGAATTCTCTTACAGGCGTGTTCAAGTTCATAGCAGATGTTTCTCATTAGTTTGCTGATGAAGATTTTCTTTCCATAGACAAAAGGAAAGGGGAGGGAGGCCTATTGAATTGTATGTTTTTCACTTTGACAAATGGGGAATTTCATAGAGGCTTACAGGGAATTCTGTTCAGGTGCCTCCTGCAATAAGTTGTAGTGCTTCCTTCCCTCTGCACCTCCTGGTGTGTTCATCCCTGCTCTATTTAAGGTCACTGTTTACTCATCCCTTTTATGGGTGCAAATGTAAATGCACAATTTGAAAAGGTAATAGTTGCTGTATTTTTTTGAAACAGTTAAAAAAGTCTTCCCTGAGTCTTGAATCAATACTCTCATGATTGAAGTTTTTTAAACATGTGATTATGGAGAGATGCAGCAATGCCATAGTAAAAAATATACCTTATGTTTGCAGTATAACTGAATTATTATTGCTAATTATAGTAAGTATTTTTAGTCATTGATATATGCAGCCACTAAAACACTACATTTATCAGCTGAGTGTTTTTTCTCCTTGGCTTTGATGTTGCCAGTGTATATTTAATCTCAATTTATTTCTACTAGTCATTGTTATATAAAACCTAATGCATGGAAACACAATATTTATCCCAGCAGCTGTTAAAAATCTGTGGATATGGATTAATGTCAGCTTTTAAATGTGTAGTGCTTTAGTTAATTCCATCCAAGGACAGATGATATCATCCACTAGGAAGGAATATATTAAAAGCTGTCAGCCAGAAGGTAGTAAAAGTAGGTGATATGTTATAAAGAGGACTAAAAGGTCATTCAAAGAAGAGATATTGCTAATAAGTCAATTAAAATTTTCAAGCTGACATTTTATAAATTTCTGTGTAAGTCCTAAAACATTTCCAAAGCTAGCAAAATTCACATCTGAGACTGGAAAAATAGGGGTCATGCAGAACCTGCAGTTTCTTCATGGAATAAGCAAATAGGAAACTTGCTGCTTTAGATCAAGGCCTCGAGAAGATCCCATTGAAAGGGCCATTGTTTGGCCAGGTTTGTGTTGTTTGGGCTGTAATTTTTAAGTACAGTATGTTAGTATTGTTTATGTGCATATAAACAAATTTGTTTCAATAGATGCTTTCTGTGATGTCTTGCTGTCCTTTCCAAGGCTCACATGGATTATATGCAAATAGCTACTTCTGTATGGCTGGATAGGGATTATATTTATTTAGATGGCATTTAAGAGTGAGAGCAAATTCTTTTACTGTCCAACAATTGGGCAGTCATTGTATGAGACACGTAGAAATTTATTCAGGGTGTGCTTCGATGCTGTCTCTGTCAGGTTTTGAGGCTCAAAGAAATGCTGGTTGAGATGAGCACGCAATCTGTGTCAAGGAACTAAATCCTCTTTTCCAAATTGTTCTTCCCTTGTTCTAAGTTTGATAAAGTTTGGGTAAAACACAAAAACCTGAGGAGTTCTGCTAAAGATGTTGGTACATTTGACTGTCTCAGTGGAAGAAAAAGATACTTGAGCACCTTTCAGCATCAGGCTCAAAATTAACAAAATCCAGCATCAGGCCTATTTCTGTTTTGTGTACAGAGACAAAGAAAGGAAGAATAATTCTTGCAATTGATCTGCTTTGATGTTATCTTAATCCCAAATATTATGGTTTTTCTCAGTCCTATGGAATACATTTTGTACATAAATACAAAATGGACATTTAAATTTAAGATTGATTAAGGCCCAAATTAAAAAAAAAATATATATAACTTGAAGTATATAGGATAAAACATTTTTCATGCAGTTTAAATTGTTTCTGCACATTTGTTATTGTAGCCATGCATCCAAAGGACATTGTATTTTTTGATTTTAAACTCGGAGATTTGGTTGTCAGCTATTCTTAGGATACATTTTCTAAATTAATCTGAAGCCTTGGACTATCTGCATCACTTTTGCTGGTGTAGGTGTGCTTCTTATTGGTTACTCTACTATCAGACTACAGGTTATCAAATGAGCAAGTATTTCAATGATAAATGATCAGACAGCTGCAGTCATATTCCACTCTCATGTCTGAGCTAGACATGTTTTTGTTTTGCATGCTTTGCCTCACAAGATCATTTTTTTCTGTGACCTGCCTACATAAGGTCTGTTGTCTTCAGATGTTCACTTTTTAGAATTTATTGAGCTTAATATCAGAAGATTGCCTGACTGTATGTTTAAATCTGCACATTAGTCGGTGTGCTACAAAAGGTAGCTGAATCAATTTCACTCTGGATTCAGAAAACAAATTGTTTAGTTCAATATAACAATACAAAAAGAAAACGAATGAGTTAGGACTCCAGAAAATATGTAGAAGGTCTACTGCAAAGTCTTGAAAATCCATGAGCATTGCTTGCATATAATTACAGAAGTAAAAGGGAAAAAATACCCACCCCAATCCCCCAGGCTTTGTTTCACAGTTTGATAATAATACACTTTCTCTGATACTTAGTATTACTTGAAAGATATGTTTATATTCCTGTGATTCTGTGCATGCACGCTCTACATGCATATCTATAACACAAAAATATTATATCATCTCTGTATCCACTAATCTAACATGATTAGGTTGGCCCTGCTTGTTTCACTTGACAGGCAGGCAGTGACATCAATCAAAATTTCTGCCATTCATGCTGCTTTTCACAGTGCCAGTGAGAGTCCTGACAGGTTTCTTCAAAGTGGGATAGCAATAACATTGGGATTTTGGCTTTCACAAGGTGAAGGGATAGTCATTCATCTATAGGGATCATTTCCATATTTAAGCTGTATTCATTTAAGTTTGTACTTAAATGGTATGGTAGTGTACATTGAGATATCCAGGTGTTCTAACTAATCTCAATTGTTTTATATTCTGAATCAAAGGGTGATTTGTTTCAAGATTGCAGAAGCAATTTTTGTATATGATTAAAACCTGTCACATGGAAAAGCTTTGTGGGTTTTTTTGGGGGGGTGAGGATTTTTGTTTTTTAACAAATAACATTTAGATTTTTTTTTGCTTGTATTTTCCAACTATATTTTCTAATGGTCCCTATTTCATGGCTACTCTGAATTTACTGCCAAGTATTGAATTGGTCAAAGCAGTTATATCAGAAGTTAAATCATGGATGACAAAGATGGCATCAAGATATTTAATGGATATATTCTGATGGATATTGATGCTCTGAGACTTTAACAAGCATTTTGGTTCAGTGGATTGATGAGCTAAGAATTGTTTTTTTGCTGCTGATGCACTTGATGGAGAGTTGCTTCTGTCTTAACTTCTAAACTCAGTTTGGTTTTCAGTTGGGCAGTATTTTCTGTGCTCTTTGACTTAATTCAAAATGCTATTTAGAAGGGCATATAATTTTTATTGGCAGAGCTTTCTTTATCATTTCTCTGTGTGTGTGATCTGCCCAGTGGACATATTTTTAGAGAGAAAGAAGAAGCTAGAGCAGAGTTTACTTCAGATACTTCATTGCTGCAGCATGCAAATATAATGAACACTGATAGCATAGTTCTGTTAATAAAAAAAAAAAGGTAGGCTGTTGGAGTAGCCATTCAGTAATGGATATAATACTGTGACTGAAGTATCTATTTTAAGTGCCTGTTGTGCAGTACCAAATGCTAATGCTGGTGCCAAATGGGAATACCCTCTACCATGTATAAGATGAATGAGGCACTTCAGAGTGGGATCCAAAACAGCTGGCAAACTGAAAAGTGCATGATTATAAAGCTAGTTCACATTAGAACTAATCAAAATAAGGTTCTGCAGATGGGTATATCCTAAATGAAACTGTCACTTAATTGAAATTTCTCCACCTGTGCTCTTTCTTTAGAAACCAACCCTACAATCAAGCAATGCTCATCATATAAGAGACTGTAATAAATTGTAGAAATACTACAAATTTTTGCCCTTCCCATCCCCTCAGGTGAATGCTTTTCACTTTTTCTCACTCCCTTTCTTCCACTGCTGTTGTAGCACAGCAAGTTATGGATTTAGTCCCCACAGACTCTCTTCCTCTGTGGGACAGAAGCAGGATTAGAAAAGGAGGAATGAAAAGTGCACTTGTAGTTCTTAGGAGACTCCACCTGCTAGCAGTCTGACCAGAAATGTGAATCATGTGGTTTTGAATCATGCTGGTCACTTCCAGGCTAGTCATATTGGAGCAGTCTTGGTGACTCTCCTTAGTTCTTTTTTCTAAAGACTTTGTGATAAAGAGTAGCTGGAATTTTATTTGGTCCTTGGGAATCAGTCCTTTGTCCTGGAGGCACTTTTGGCTTCTGATGAACAGGAGAGAAAATGCAGTTTCTCTAAATAATATGCCCAGTCTCCAGAAGTCTTGTCTCTTTAAGCAGTATGAATTCACTAAATGGACTTTAATATATCCTTTTCTGGATGTCATGACAGAAGGTTGATGAGAAATCCACGGTGGTAAAATCATCAAATAAATTTGCAGAGGACTTAAGAAAATTTTGAACTCAAAAAAGGGACATCATCTTTGGGAAAATTTTGAAAATAATTGGATGAAGTTGTTTTGGGGGCAAGTTCTAAGAGAAATTACTTTAAAACAAAATACCAGGGAAATTGTTCCCTAGGATGATCTTGCTTGAGTACAGAGGTTAATCCACTGTGGTCTCTTCCAACCACTGATCCATTCAGGAATTCTGTGATCACTCTAACTCCATAATGGGGGAAGGGTAGATATGATAACTGCAAAGTATGATTTTATTTCTGAAAATGTTAGTTGATATAGGTAAACTTGCCTAGAACATTTTTTTCTATTTTTCAGTAAAGGATTAGGAGGTGCCACTAGAATGTTTGAATATTATTTGTGTTAAGGTACTGTGAGATTTGCTCTGCTTTTTGCTTTCTGGGGTTTGATTTAAAAGTTCCTTATGATTCTATTTCCTGTCTAAATGGTGTAAGTTGAAGCCCCAACTGCAGATGTGAATTGGCATGGGAAAATTGCAAGATTCTCATCATGTAGAGAGTGATTTTCCCAAATTTAAGCATGGAATCAATAATATAATGGTACTTAATGGCCTGTGTTTCTGGCCGCCTGCATCAATCAGTAATTGTATTCCAAATAGTGTATAGTTTCTGTAAATCAATGCATGTCTTAGTTATTGACATAGTGATGACATCTACATGTAACATTAGAAAAATATGTCTCAGCACAAACCAGTTCAATGGCTTTTAAATCAAAGTTTGGGATGGATTAAATGATACAAACAATTTCCTGGGAAGAATTCCTAAAAGTTGTCCTCAATATTGATCTTCTTAATGTGGTGTGCTACCTTTTTACGTGTTTCAATGTGTTAAATCAATCCCATTTTTACGATGATGGAAGACTTATTTTTTACAAGGGAGGTAAATTTCACAGCATTTAAGAGTGCTTTAACTGTTATACTGAATTCTCTGATTCATACATTGGTTGCATAATGGTCTTGAAAACCACTGAAAAATTCCCACTTTCACCACAAAAAAAGTCTTTGTTTTTATTATTTTTCTTCCCTTTTTGCCTTTAATAGACCTTAATAAATAAGGCTGACTAGTGTGGACTTCACTGCTATGTAAAAGCTATTTTAAAACATCTAACCATCTACTTAATGGCTGGTAATACATTTCTAATGGTCACTCTTGATAAGATAGTTTCAATTTGCTAAGCTTGTAGTAATCAAACAGCCAAGCACATTCTGCAGGGATGTGGCTGAGATCGCTCACCACTTTCCTATCAGCAAAAGGGTTGTCACAGTCTTGCATAGCAAAAGAAGAGCAGCTTTGAAAGTTTTGTACTTTAACAGCATATTTTTGGGATGACAAATAAGGGTCAGAGTTGTGAGCTTTCCAGATGTTACACGAATGGGTAATTTTCAGTGTTTATACGTCCAGGTCTTGTGGCTACTGTGGTTGTAACAGGTCAGTTTAATTAATGATTGTTCTTTTTTTCCCTGGATTATATATACTGAATTGCTGTCATCTAGGGCCTTGAATTCTTTTGTGTGATCCTGGCAGCTGGTGACGGCTCTGCAAATTATGAGTTTCTTGGCTTAAAACAGATTAAATTGCAGACAAAACAAGCTATCAGCTGAGTAAATACTGCACCTCTGTTTGGCTTCAGTGAGAAGAAGGAGATTAGCGTGAGTACTTAGTGTTCATAATTACTAGTAAGAGGCAAATAGTAGGCTCAGGCTGACTGGAGATTGTTCCATTATATCCAATTAACACCCACTTGATTATTGTTAATTACTTGTGTTGGATGACAGAGGAGTATAGATGTCATACTTCAAACATACAAATACCATCTGGGTCATCAGTATGCTGACACTGATAATATCGTGCTCAGTCTCAGATGCTACGAGATATTTTCTCTGTACAGTTTTCAGACTTCACTGCATTTATAATTTCTTAAAATTCTCCTTAAATATGCTGCCTAAATAAAGATTTTTTTTCTTCTTAAACCAAACAAAAAAGCTGCATTTTTCCTATTGAATTCTTAAGGATAAAAAAAAAAAAAACAAATCTCAACACCACCAGATTTCTGTTGATGATAATTTTTTTTAAGAAACCTTTTTAAAAGGTAACGAGCTAAGGTTGAGACTCAGAACATGTTATGGGTAGGATGAGATGTGTTTGTTATGCCAGTCAGAGTTATGATTTCCAAATTTAATATGTTGGGATACCCAACTCTCTTAGACTTCTTGAAAACCTGAAAAGTTCAAGTACAGTGATCTACATAAATATTATTGTCACTTTCCTTGGTTACTGGTAAAGCATTGTGATTAATGACTGAAACTAATACGATAAAAAGGTGAGTTCCCCTAGTGCAATGAGTTAATGAAGACCTTTCTCTTTTTACATTGTAATATATATTTAAACAGTAAAGGAACAGGCATTAGAAAGCCCATTGAAATAAGGAATTCCTAAGTATATTTAAAGATTTAAACAGGGAATTGAATATCTTGACTAGTCATTTGGAATCTATAATGTTAAAATAGTCTCCTTTAAAAGGGCATTCACACCATTAAAAATCACCTTCCAAATACTGTAAATATATATATTTTATAATGAATAGATATCAGTGAAATGGAATATTGTCATAGGATAATAGGTTTTGGCTGATGAATGCTGAAGCAGAGCCAAAATGCTCAGTTTTAAAGTATGAGGCATTGATCCTGTGACAGTCTTTTATTACAATTTACTTTTTATTTATCTTTGCCACTTGGCCAGTGTGGATAACCATCATCTTCTAGGAATGGGACATTTAGAATTGTAGCATGTGGGAAACTGTACCCACCTAGAGGCTTCATGTTATGTTGTGGCTCTACATAGAGGATCGTGTAAGGAACACCTGTCAGACTTGCTTCTTACTTTCCAAAATAATTTCTGCCACTCATGATGAAGAAATACATTATCAGTGTTGGGTCTGTGAAGTGATGGAGAATGATTCAGCAAGCTTCTAACAAACAGCATTTATGCTCTCCAGCTTTGTGATGTAGCAAGTAAATAGGACAGCATATGTCTGCATTTCTACTTAAAAGGGGTGTACTACCCTTTTGTGAATGTTACTTGATTTTCTTTGTTATAGCATTTTTTTTATGTCAAGTGACAGTTATTCCTCTAAGTTAAGATAGTTGGACACATCTCACTGGTAGTTTTTCCTTACTGAAACCTTTTGGGGTCAAAATTTTTAAACGGCCCTTGTTTTTCTGTTGTGACGGTTATTCAGTTCCCAACAGAATGTGTTCCTGACTCTTAGTTGTAGTGGTTTCTGATTTGATTTACACATAACTAACCTGAATGCTTATTTCATCTTATACGGAGCTAAACTATATCTATGTTCCTGCAGTAAACAGGCTGGATTTGCAAACAAGAAGGTTAATGTCAAAGCCTCCTGCAAATTACCTTTTTTAACAGGAAAAAAGACCCCATGGTGAACTAGGTAGTTCCTCTTGTTATTTTCAAGTGTTCTTTAAGGGACTGCTAAGGATGTTTTACTTGATTTAACTTAGACATAAGTAATTCTCAGTTCAGAGCAATGGCTTAGAACTTGACTGAATGTCCTTTTTGTGAAGTAATTATCCCGATTTTCTTGCTAAATGTTATTTTATGCATTACATTTAATAGCCTCTATTTCTTTGGTATGGTAGAATAATGATGACACCTTCTAACACTTACGAACAGAGTATAGCCTCTGTTTGGTTTTTTCATAGTTTAGAATTCAGGCATTACAGTAA
>VRYO01001366.1:13131421-13176421 GCA_009812075.1 Sialia sialis
GATATCCCAGACCATATGGCACCATGCTCTGTAGGTAAAGTGCATGGAAGAAGGAGGAAGGCTGGATGTTTGGAGTTAGTGTTTGTCCTCCCAAGTCACTGTTACACCTGGTGGAGCCGTGCTCTCCTGGCCATGGCTGGGCACCTCTCTGCCCATGGGAAGCAGGGAATTCATTCCTTGCTTTGCTTTGCACAGCTTTTGCTTTCCCTATTAAACCACATCAGCGTATGGTGTATATGCTCTTACAGTGTGTTTTGCTAAACTCTCAGGTTTCTTAATACCCAGCTAGCCTTAGTGTTTGCTTGAGTCACAGACAAGGACAGGATGGCATGGACTGTGTTTTCTGATAAATGGATTGGTTTTGCATTATGTATTTCCTTCTGCAGTCTTCCATGACATAACTACAGTTTCAATGCTTCTTTCCTCTCTCAGTTGTTTTTATGAGAAAAAAATGAAAGCCAAAGCAACGTCTGTTGCAAAGTTTGATTTCTGTGACAGTTGTGTCTTATAAATTCTAGAAATTAAAATTTTGCATTAGAAAAATTGAAATCATCCCATAGCAAATAGGAATTACAGTAAATGTAAGGCAGTTCTTCTAATGATTAATACTACATTGAGATGTAGAGAGGTTCATTGTGCCAGGAAGATGAAAAAAAAAAACTTCTAAGCAAATTATGAAGGGGGATCCAAACTATATTTTATCTTTGCAGTGAATGTGCTTTATGCATGGAAGAGTAATTATTTTTTAACAGTGGCATATGTGATTTCATCAACAGCAGAGGAGAACCATGGTAACAACCATGGTGACAAAGAACAGCAGTGCAGTTGTGTCACTGCCCACTTCACAGGACATGATACCAACAGGCTGTTTGTTTCAATGACTACAATTCAGCCCTGCATGTTGCAATACTTTTGTAATTTAACAAATATTTATTGAGCAATTTTTTTTCTCTGACCCCACACTGCTGAGAGAGATTTTACTGCTGTGGACCCCAAAACTTCAATCTCTATCTTTTGTCTGACTGCCACTTGAAGTCGTGGCAGACATTTCAAATCCAAGGGAAATAAGAGCCTTGCTCTTGTATCAGGTGTTTTCAGAGAGGATTAGGAAGTACAAACTCCTAATGGAGAATATTCCTGTTGAAACACAAAGCTCTAAATCCCACTCTAAGAAATCTGGAAAAGATTGGTTTAATGTTACCTCCAAACAGGTGGGTGAGGTGTGGAATTTCTCTTGCCTCTTTCCTTGAAGGTAAGAGTGTTTAGTCATTTTTCATTAGCTTAATCTTGGAAATGATAAGAAACCAATTCTCTTTAAAAATTAAGTATTTTTGTATTGACTTCACTACTTTCTATGCCTACTGAATCAGTGTTTGTTTAGAAAAATATTATGCATAAACTTAAATTTTATAAGCCCTTTTTACTTTTGAAGACTTAATTGCATGCTAATGATGCGTTGATATCACAAAATAATTTTTCCAGGCTATCTGAAAATGTGATTTCTGACTAAAATAAAAAGCCACATCATCTTGATTCTTTTTCACCCTTTTCTGTTCTCCAAAGCATTTTAGATTAGCATGTTATGAAGTTTTGAAAGTTTTGAATATTTCTGGCCTTGCCAGTTGTGCCAGTGTCTGAATGTGAACGTTTGTTTTTATGGTCCCCAGTGAACTCAACTGAAATGTTTGTAAGATGATAGCATGTGTTCCTTTGCATCTTTTAATGCAGCTGTGGTGATGCAGGATTTATATTGCTAATAAAGATCCCATAAATGTCCATTCAAAGCACCTGTGTGATTGTGTACAGTGCCTAGCGAAGAGGGTCATTGATGTGACGTAGATGATGCTGTGTATGCAATTACTGTTGCAGGACAGTTAGTTTGCTGTGCACATAGAACATTTTCAACATTAAAGTCTGTTTCAGGTCCTCAACCTGACCAACTTAAATAGAAACATCCCTCCCTCTGCTACCTTACTCATTTGTCAATATAAAAATAACTTTCAAAAGCTTATACTGCAGTTTTTTTGCTTGCCATACTAAAGAGGCACGTGGCCTGCAATAATTGACCTGGACACATCCACACTGTGGTCTGCACGGAAGCATGAGCTCCATGAGCCTGATTAAGAGAGAAAAGTGCCTGCCCTTATCATTTTACCTGCTCTGGCAACACAGGGCAGGTGCCAGAATGAGGAGCCCTCCCAGGAGCCAAGGCTTGTGAGCTCAGGCTCTAACACTGACACAGTACTAAACTTTTTATTTAAGTTAAGGAAAACCATCAATGCTCTCTTGAAAAGTTCTTATTTGTATATATCCATTACTGTGTGCATGGCTCCAGTTTATTTTGAGCAATCCTTAAATTAGGGCTTAATCATTTGGGGGAAGATGACATGGGTTTAACACTGTCACATCTTTCATCGTTATTGCCGCTTTCTTAAATAATATAATTTGTGACAAATGTGAACATTAATTACATTTAACAAAGAAATATAACTTGAAGTGATTGTATTTTAAAAAACATCCAATCAGTGAGATTATATCTTACACCAAGCCTTAGCTCAAAGTTCAAAAGTCAGAAATCAAATACCATCAGTTATCAAATTATGTTAATGGTTCTAATGAAAGCTTCTGGTATTTTGCTCAAGACTGTGTTGCTATTATGGTAACTAATAGGACAAGAAAAGTTGATGGCCATGAAAAAATTAGAACTGACTGCTAGAGGATTTTTTTTTTTTTAAATATATTTGACAATCTGTTTGGTTGCCCAGAGTTACCATGCGGTACACTCTGCTTTTTCATCTGGCATAAGAAGGGCATAAACTGTATTTTATAACCATTTTAGACCACTTTAATTCCCGCTCCTTAAAAAACACTTTCACTCTATAAGTGAGTTGCAAACCAGCAAAGCAAAGAAAATTAAAGACTGACATTTTGTCACAAATCTTTACAAGAAATTCTGCAGCATTTACTACATACATTAACCTGAAATACCTGTATATATTTTACTGAGTTGTAAAAAATTTCTGTTTTATCAATTAGATATAAATGGTTGGAACTTGACTTTGTTCAGGGACAGATTTATTTTGGTGTGTATTGATTTGAAGGGTTGAATGCTGAAACTGAGAAATTCAAATAATTCGCAACCTTGTGTATTAATACAGTTGAGCATTAGCTGAAGTTTTGCCAACTTTCCAAGAAATCTGAAGGATTTAATTTTATTAAAATAGGACTCTTTATTTTCCCTTTTGTTATCGATAGCTCTGGAGAATCAATTCCTGATTTTCTTGACTAAAATTATTTCATAATGTTTTGTGAAGTAAATTATAGAACTTTGTTAGAAATCCTTAAATGTCTTTAGAAACTTGCACATTTTATTTACATACTTAAATTACTGATGCGCCTTGGAGCATTGATAGTATATGCTAGTAGTTATCTAATATAAGATTGGAGATGTACCTTTTAGTTTAGATTCTTTACCTTTTACAAGCCCAAAATCTGAAGCTGTAATCCAAAAGAATTCAAGTAGAGAATATTCAAAGGGTGTCAATAACAATTATTACAATTGACAAACACCCAGTGTTGAGGGAAGCATTGATTTATTTGGGTCCAGATTTGAAGATACTTCCTTGTAAACATCCTAAGAGCATTTCCATGGCTGAAATGTGTGTGTGTACATATGTGTGTGTATATATATATGTTAAAGTCGTGTTGTGTGGTGGGAATGCTGTGGAACTGGGGTTGAGTGGGGGGAGGACACAGAGGGGAGGTGTAGGGTAAGTCAGCTCCTGAGGATTAAAGAATTTCCATGTAGCTGTCACATTGTTTTCAGATTATGCATACAACGTCTTCATCATCCTCAGTCACCAAATTTTGATTTCCTTCTATGTGTAGAACATTCTCAGTGTGATCTGCTGTATCTGTGGGTAACATTGATGGAATTGCAGTTATTGAGTACAGAGCAACCTTTTGCTCACTCATTCTGTATTAAATATGTGAAAGAACAGTGTGCTAATTTGACACCTGTCTCCTCAGGATAATTTTTTTTTTACTTAGAAGAGATGCAATAAATATTTTAAAATACTTTTAAAGAAGAGTGCATTGGACAAAGGGAGAGAAAATGACTGTGGGTTAATTTATTTTTGTCATATGGGGAGTGAGTAAATCCTGGATGTCTGTTTTTTTCATCCATAGGCAGACAAAGGTGCTTCTGAGCTTTGAAGAAGAGGAATCCTTTTAATAATTCTGAAACTGGAAGCTAAAGCAAGCAGGCTTCTTGAAAATGTAGTCAGTATGAAAAATCTGTGTACAGAAACTTTTGAGTATGTTCAGTGCAGAGGTTTCAGACATACATTTTGAGCTCTTTTGATGATAATCTGACTGTAAATTCACGAGTAGTCCAGAGTGATCTTCTTGTAATGGTTAATTAGTGTATTATAAAACCTGCAGGATGTTAACAAGAGCTTTAAAGCTAACAAATAATGTTAATAGCTATATTTAAAATGAAGGAAACATTTTATCTGAAAGAGAAGACAGGGGAGCACCTTCTAATCTCCAAGTGATAAAAATAATGCTGCAGATATGAGTACTAGAGCATGTTACTGTCAGTTGACCCATGGCAACCTCAGGCTGACTTTCTGAAATGCAATATCAAAACCAACATCACACTTCTGATGCGAGTTCTTAAATTTTAATGCCAAGTGTGCAATATACTGCATTTTGCTGTGGACAAGGAACAATTGAAGCTGTATTCTTAAAGCTGACCCTTTTGGGTTTTGTGTGTTGAAGCCTATTGGAAAACTGCAGTCTAAAACTACAGCAGAACCTTGAACTACGTTAAATGCTTTTTGTTTCTTGTGCATTTAATAAATGTAGGGAGTTGTGTGCACATCTGGGTACAAACATATACCAAATTTATTTCATCCACTATTTACTCAAACAGAAACTGATAAATAATACTTTCACATTTTTGTTGTGTTTTATTTCTGCCACACCAGGGGCTCAAAAAATGAATGTGTCAGTAAAGGATTTGACAGTGTGTTACGACAGTCATCAATCCAGCAAGCCCTGTAGCCATAAATAAGCTTCATACACTGCCACACTAAAGAGGACAGTTTTTCTTCTGCAGGACATTGAAAATGTCACAGCAAGGGAATTGTTTGTCCCTGTCTCCACGACAACGCCACCAGCACTTATCATTAAGTTTCACACCAAGATTTTAATCAGTGGTCTTTGTGGCATAAGACTGAGTCAACATCAGCCCAAATTTTCGAAGCCGTTATTCTAATTATGACGAGGAGCTATAGATTGATGAGCTTAGTTTCCTGCAAGGACTGGTGGCAGTTAATTCCTGTGACCTGTGTGCCTCCGGTAGTCTCTTTTTGAGATGGAGTCTTGAAAGTTCGATTATTAGTGACAGGTTGTAAGTGAGAAGAAGCTTATCTCTCCAGAGAGTGTTGATAACTTGAGACAAGGTTTAACTAGGAAGCAGTGCGACAGTAGATGGCAAAAAAAAAAAAAAAAATTAAAAAAAGGGAAAAAACCCCCCTACCTTCTCTATCTCTTGCAAGCACACTGTAATGAGAAAATACAGACAGCCACAATTTCACAAGTTGTAAATTCTGGTAGTCTTCAACTGTAAATTCTGGTGGAGCCAGTTTCACTCAGCTATCTGAAAATGTGTGAAAATATTTGTCCTACTGCTTCTCCTGCATGAACACATAGTGCTTTTCAGCAAAAGCATTAAACATTCAGAGCCTTGGTACATGCAGTTCTATTAGGTTTATAAGTCCCTGAAAAATGAGAAGAAATATGACATTTCCTTATGTGAAAAAGAAAAATAGAAGCAGTTGCTGCCTCATTTTCATGTGTATTGAGACTGGCCAAACCAGTATTATCATTGGTGTTAATATTATTTATGTGCAAACCGTGTGCTCAGAGCTGTACAAGTCAAACAAGACAATGTGTCCTTGCTCTGAGGGGTTTGTAATCTAAGTAGACAGACAATGCAAAATGCACTAGGAAAACCTAGAGGAGAATTATGTCTGAGTTAATTCATTTATTTGTTCTCAGTGATGGGTAGGCAATGTTATTTTTGCTGACTAGAATGTGTGTTTGCAGAAGGAATGGTGTCAGAAAGGTGAGGGCTCTGCATGTGGATTGAACAGGAAATATGGGAGAACAAATGTGCAAATACTCAGTAGAAGGATTTATTAGTGGAGGAAAAAACATTGTTGGATGAGTTAAGCATCAGTATAGTTCTTTCTGAGAGAACAAATGGGGAGACAGAGAAGCAGAGTAGCTATTGAAGATCATATAGTTAGGTAGTGGCAGAATCACAACAGCATCTCTAGTTAGGAAGCTCTAACCAGAGATGGATAATACTCTGCTGATTAACCATCTTTTATCTCTGATTTCTGTTAGGGATAAGTAACTTGTGGAAATCTACTAACAAGGTGGAGATATAATTCTGGAAACCACTCACTCAGTCTCTACTATTTCTTCTGGGTTTTTTGTGCTTTGCATTTCTCAAAGCATTTTGGGGAAATGGATGTATAGGAATGAAGTCCTGCTGAGCTGCATGACAGAGGCTTTCCTTTAAGTGGTCTGAAAACATCTGAGCATATCCAGATCTAATTTAGTCAGCATGGGCATGTATGTTCATTCTTAAGTGTGTTCAAAAAATTATGAGCATAGCCAAGTAGTAAATGCCTAGGAGAGCAGGCAGAACAGTGGATAAAAATATAATAATAGAAGTATGTAGGTGGCTTGAGGAAAAGCAAGGACTGCAAGAAGCACCCAAACATGTTTCCTGTAATTAACAGTAGTAGCAGAAATTGCCTGTTGTATCCCTAATTCTACTGCTTATTAAATCAGAAATTTCACTCTTTAAATGCTAAGTGCTGTAAATATGAAAGCTGTTGATCTAATTTTCTGTGGGAATTAATAGAATTCCTAAAGCTATTTCCTAGTGGGAGAAGCTTTCAGTTTCTCTTAATTTCATCCTTTTATTTCCCCAGTTGTTTCATTGCTATGGTCAGTGAGCAGTGGGACTTCACAATGCACATTGTCTTGAAGATTCAGCAAAGGGCATGATGAAGGCTCTTCTTTGTAATAAGGATTTTGAAAGATCCATCTGATTTTGAAGGATGAACAGTATTAGGGACATGAATAAATTTCAAAAACCTTGAGTATTTGAGAATACTTCCTTTCATGCCCTATCTTGAGTTTTGATGGTAGTTGTGTCTGAAAGTGTTCAAGTCTTCACTGCAGCCATATCCATGTTAACTGCAGTTGGGTTTGACCACATTTTCCATGTGATTGCCATTTAGTTGTGCATAGCTTTTCCTAGCTGGGGGCTTGCCAGTTTGGGCTCTGTCTTGCCAGTTGTGCTAGCCCAGTTGTGCTGGCAGACTCCTAGGGCAGAGCAAGAGATACCAGAAGAAAGAGCATTTTCATCTACTGTTGTTGAAACTCCTTGAACAAATGCACGTTCATGCCATCCTGACCATCTCTATAGCACAGATTTTACCAGCATGGCAGTCACGGTATTTTTTTCCTCCTGCTCTTCCAGCTGATTTAGCTGGACTTTGTGCTTGCGTACAGCAGTGCACCTGCTTCTGTCTCTGAACTTCACACTCACAGCTGTAAGAACCATTTATTCTTTTCAGTGAGTCAAATTTTACTATATAGAAAGGAGTAGAAACTGTAATCATTTTGATGAAAAAGTAACTGGAGCATGTGAATATTAGGACACGGGGAAAGAAATCCTTATCTTCACATTCTCAGATGAGACTGAAAATAAGCAAAAGGGAATGATCATAAACAAGGGACTATAATTAAGATTTACCTAGATAATGAATAAGATAGTCTTTTGTCAAGGACCACTATTTTGTATGGTGACAGCTCTAGTCCACAGTGACAATAATATTAAGAAACTGCATAAATGGAGCATTACGAAGTTATTACTGAGAATTTGTTCCAAAACTTTTACTTCTTTTGGAGAAACCTAACCCGGATTTCAAATTGCCTCTTAGACATTGCTTCAGCTCAGTTCTCTTCCAGCTGCACATGGTATTCAAAGGATGAGTTTGAAATTAAATAGGATTTCCAGAAGCAGTGGTTTGCTGCACTGTTCTAAGTTTCTGGCCTCTGATTTTAATCTGTTCAAAGTTGATGTAACCAACAGAGCTGTTCAGCAGGTTTTGGTGTGTTTTTCTTTCCTTTTTTTTTTAAGGCCTGTCTGTCCTTGTTAATTAGAAGTGTACATATTGGGAAATTAACTATGAAATACTAAAAATGATAAATTATTTCTTATTTGAAAGTATAAATTAAAGGTTTAGTGTATATAAAATTTGTCATGTTTAATTGCAAGTTCAATTAAAATTCAGGATAATGATGATTTATACAGGATTCTGTGTAATTTGATATTCATTAGCTTAGCCAGACACATGCTGATATTAGCTCGTTAATTATGTTTCCTTTTGTTGAAAGCAGCCTTGTGAAAGCAATCTGCTCAAAGTTTTTTAAACTCATTCTGCTAAATGAATATTTGGCAGCTGTTCATGTTATTGAGATGGTCACTGTGGCTACACTTCACTCACATAGCATCAATCATACCTACTGAATGACAAACAAGGGTTTCTCATTACAAACCCATTTATGAAGGTTATGGTTGACAGTAAAAGCTATTGCATGGCAGCTTGGTATTGCTTTACAGTCGTGTTGGAGTGTAACTACAGCTAGAGCTGGCCTCTCCCACACAACCAGAACAAATAGAGTTTAATGTGGGACAGGGGGAGGGGAAAAAAACCCCTGTTTCAGATGCAAGTAATAAAATCTGTATATGAAATGCTGAGCTGTTTTCACATCTCCGGAATGTGGAAGGGTACACTGTAAAAGTTGTGAGATATTAATGCATAGAAAAGCAAAGTGTGTAGCCTTCTGGGGTGTTAGGTCTGTGCTCTTCAGGTGTTCTTAGCACTCTCTTCTAAGTGGAAGTGACCTGAATAAGTTTTAGAGATGGATGTCAGGAAGTAGTTCCCAGAGAGAACTGCATCCAGCTGGGGAGGGGAGTTATCCTTTGGGAGGAATTAGCTCTGCTCTGGAGGCCTCTAGCCTTTGCATTAAATAATTTTGCAGAATTGTCAAGACTATGGGGGATTGAGCAGCTTAACATTTCAGGATCACTAGAGATTTTTATCTGAAAATATTTGAGATAAATGCATTTGCTGTTTAATGAAAAGACAAGCTTTGAAGGATTGATGGCATGAAATCTAATTCTTTTGTTTCTACTAAAAATAAAATGCGACACATGTACTGAGGGCTATGGCACTCAAAAGGAGTTTTCTCTGAGTGTTTGCTACAGGAATATGCAGGTATCTTTATCTTGGAGTGCTGTCTAGTCTCTGTCCTTCCCATTAGCAGTGGGCAGTGTCATGGACCTGTTGAGATTCCATTTCTTGGAGCTGACGATGTCTTCCTTTTGGAGTTCCTCAGACAGTTTTAGCTGCTGGAGTAAACTCATGGGCTTCAGGGCCAGAAGTGCTGCTGGACTGGTGTACGTGTTAGATATGTTTTTCACCTAATGAATGTTAAGACTCGGGATCATAGTGTTGGACTGAGAATTTTTTTTTTTTTTAAATGGTGCTTTCAGAACTTGTGATGTGCTCTTCATTTTTCTGTGTGCCATGACACCATCCAATAATGATAAATCAGTATTGCTTTCAAGGAAGGAGCAACAGCCAAAATCAATAGATTCTTGTCCCACCCACCTCCATCTTCTAAACTTCTTGTGAGAAGTGCTAAGGCTGAATACAGTTTAAAACTCCCCTAAAAGGGGAGATTGCAGTATTAAATCAAATGGAAGTCTCCCTGCTGATTACCTTTGCATGAAACAAGACACTACACACTGAGTATGTTGCATTGTCAGCTGGAAGAGTTTCACTTCTCTGAGCTTCGTTAGCATGGAAGTTACTCTTATACCTGGATGTTATCTTTCTTGCACAGCAGAGTGGTGCTAGTAAAGACTTTTTGCTGGGTGGCTGATCTTTGTTAATTCTCTTGGAGGTGCAGCTCCTGGCTTAGAGAGCCAGGTGTTGTTTCTATAGGCAATGCAATAGCAGCTACTGTAGGCTTGGAAGAAGAGCTTAATATGAGAAGCAGATGTGACAGAACAGATTTCCAAATCAAGTTATTTTAATACTTTCAAAAAACTGGGGGCAATAAAACTTTGGCAGAAATGATAGAAATTTCTTAACCTTTCTTCTCTGACCCTGCAAAGTCCCCAGGTTCATGTTTTTTTTGTTTTACTTTCTGTCTATCAAACATCTGCTTTGAAAACATGAGTAATTTGTTTTCTGTAATTGTCCCGCGTTCTTTTGATTGTTTTTGGACATTGTTTCAAGGCTTCAATTGGCTAAAAGCATTCATGGAATATGGTTCTAATGTTCAGACTGTGAGGGCAAATTTAAATGCAAGCAGCTGTTTGAGTGTCATTGGTTTTTAGGTGGACACTTTGTGTTTCCTCCTGTTCAGTCATAGAAATGAATATTTAAGATAAAATGGATATAATATAGGCACGTGATTAAAATGCTAAATATTTTTCCTTGTTTATTTCACTATGACACAAGATTGTAGCTTCCTGTTTGTTATGAAGTGTTGGAGATGGATCCTCTAAATCCCATATTCTTGATGAGGAAGAAGTAAATTGTTTATATTTGTTTAATACTTTATTTGTCCACCCTTTAATTTAGTATTTCTGAGATTAAAAAGGCCCATGAGGAACCAGGAACATAGTATTGCACGGAAGCATTGGTAGAAGACCTATTGAATGAATTTTTTATTTATTTTTTGTAGAGTTGCACTTAAACTTTTCTATGATAACATTTTGATTAGAAAAAATAAAATTTCCCAATCAAGTGGACCACAATATTTTACAAAGTGTTCTAGTATAATTTTTGAAAGCTTCTCCTTTTGCTGAATAAGCCCTTGTGCTGTATAATAGTACTGCTGTAAAGTATGGAAGAGTCTGATTATGGTAATTGTTGTTATTTTGATTTTCAGAATGTTATTAATTTTAACTTTCAACAAAAGGAAGGATCCACTGATTGTAAGTGACAGTGACATGTTTATAAAAGCACCTGGAAAGTCACTGCAGGCATTTAAAAAAGAAAAATTGTTTTAGAAAGAAAATGTTTCGTCCCTAGTAGCAAAACCATGCTGGTAACAGCTTATTGAGCAAGAACTTTTCAGCTCTTTATCATAATATGTTGTTGGGTAACAGTTTAAAAATTATTTACAGAATGGAATCTCAGGTGTGCTGAAAACACTGTCATTTAATATGTTGTCTGGGATTGTCATTAGCTTTTTTTTTCTTTTTTCTTTTTATTTTTTTTTTTTAATTTTTTTTTTTTTAACTTTTTGCCTAAGGATTATGAAGAGAACAAAGATTTGGCTGTATGTCTAAGACTGAGCACTATATGAAAATTTTGTCAGGGGACTTGTTGACCTTATGTAAAGTTGCTTTTTTGAGAAGCTCTTTATATTCTGGCTGCAGTTGCTATGGCAGTTGGATAAACCTCACAACAGCCAGCATGCCCTGGTGCAATGTATTTCAGAGGCTTGGTCTCCAAATGGATATAGTTGCTTACTGCAAAGTTTACAGCCAGCGTAGAAATAACAATCAATCAATCAATGAACCATGTATTTAAAAAGCATAGGCTGATATATTGTTTAATACATATGATGTGTACCTGCATGTATACAGTGAAGTCTCTCACTCCTCACAGGATCATACATTCTCTATTGCTTGTTATTAAAAATGGCAGATGTATATTAAAATAATTAATTTATCAACATTCACAACTTGTCTGTAACTTGAGGCAGAATATTGCAGTACATTTTAAGTAGACTTGCATTAGGTTGATTGGTTGTTTTGGTTTGTTTTTCTGGTGCTGTAATTTTTCTAGCTATTTCACCTTAAACTGTAATATAGAAAAAAACATCAGGTTGGTCTCCTAATATATTCAACCCAGAACATCACTTCAGTGACATTAGTTGCTATTTTGTGTCCAGCTGTGCTCCTGGGAAGGGTAGACTTGATCAAGGTTATGATTGCCTTCTGCTTGCAGGTATGGCTGACTCAGCAGCAGTATGTGGTTAGTCTGACTTCAAGGAAAAGACAAAATCCTACTATTACCCTTCTCCTCAGGGACAACTGCCATTCTCCATCAAGAAGACAACCATTCAGCCAGAAAGATTGACTCCCAGAAATTCACCACAATCACTTTAGTATTTTAAATTTCAGGTGGGACTAGAATTGATGGTGGTAAGGGCAGAGGCTCAGGGCTTTGAATCTTTATTCTTAAGTGAGTTAAGCTAAACTGCTAGCTCTGAAGAAGTCTGTATTTCTTTTTAACAGTTGGAAAATAGGAAAAATGCAGTCACTGTTTGGAGGTGGGGAAAAAGACATTTTTAACCCTTCTGATGATGAGAAACAGAATCCTAAGTTGTTATTTAATCCTATCTGAATGTCTGTTCATGTATGAATGGTTGAAAAAAAAATTATATAAACATATAGATTCAACGGTAAGTAAAGTTGTTGAAAATAGCTTTATTTTAAGGCTTAATCTACTGTCATATTGGTAAGTAGAGACCATCATACATAGTAAGCTGAAATTGCACCTTTTGGTAAAAAATAAAAATAAATAAAATATGAAAAGAAGTTAAGTGAGATCAAAAGAAATAGTGCAAAACCAAACTGGCATGAAGTGCTTATTTCATTACTGATAGTGCTGCTTCTGTGTATTTGCCATCTGAAAATGTTCCCATTCAACTGGGATAGCAACATTTACACAGAAGCTTCCTTTACTCTGTGTTCATTCATACATGAGGTCTATGGAGTTTTCTTAATGCTGTAACAATGTTCTTTGAGCTATCTCAGTCTTTGGGTTGCTGAGTATTATTTGCATTTTGAAATTACTCTGACTATTTTTCCATAAAAAATGCATATCAGACAACGAAAGAATACCACTAGAATGCTAACACCTTGGCTTTTTTTCTTTTATTAATAAATGTACGTTTAAAAAGTGCAATATTTTATCAGACTACTCTGTGCATGCACTTGCGTTTCTGGTCCTTTCCCTACATATGTTTTACCTGGAAACTAGGAAACATTAGCAGAGGAAACAAACATGTTGTCATTCAGTCATTTTGAAGTAAGACATTTAGAAAGCTGTGGCAAGTTCCAATGAGAATGTTGGGATAGCTGGAGGTCTCGCTTGCACTTGATCAGTTAATTCAGTGCTCTTGAAAATGTAATGTATTTGAAGTAGAACATGGCTTCCGTATGCGCAGAAAAGTTGTTTTTTTCTTTTCAATGGAGGGAGAAATTTTGCTTAGAGAACTACTATAACCCATAGTTATGGGCTATTGTGAAATTTGGGGAAGTTCTGGTCGTAAGAAAGTATCATTCTTTATCAGCAGGTTGGAAGTAAAGTTTTCATTGTCACCATTTTTCTGACACATGTATGAATTTAATCTCCATAATAAGTGACAGGAAATAAAAGGACATAAGTCTTTGTAATCCTAGTTTGTTGTTTACTCTGCCTTTAGAGCATCACCAGTGATTAAAAGACTGCAGTCATGAGCAGTGCTCTTTCCTCATTCTAGGGGATGGCTGCTATTCATTGCCTTTAATCTGAAAATGGGTTAAAATCGCTACATGTGAAATGCTAATGCATGTCTGTTTTGTGATAGGAACTCATTTCACTTTTTGCTAACATTTCCATATGCATTCTCAGTCTGCTTCACTTTACAAAAATCTCTGTCCTCCTTTTAAGATAGACAGGAATCTGCTATTAAAAATTAGGTTACTCCAGCCATAGCGTATTTATAAAATCTTTCTCACCTTCAGGCTTTGTCTGCTCATGGGAAAATCTGGTCAGAGGACTGGAGCAGCTCTCCTATGAGGACAGGCTAAGAGAGCTGGCATTCTTCAGGCTGGAGAAGAGAAGGCTCTGCAGGAACCTTTTAGACCATCTTGCAGTACCTAAAGGCGTTTATGAGAAGGCTGGAGAGGGACTTTTCACAAGGGCATGTTGTAGAACAAGGTTTTAAACTGAAAAGAGAGTAGGTTTAGATTAGATATTGGAGGAGCATTTTACCCTTAGAGTGGTACACTGGATCAAGTTTTCTCAGGAGGTGGTGGAGGCTCCATCCTGGGCACATTCAAGGGAGCTTGGATGGGGATGTAGATGACCTCATCTGGTTGAGATGTCCCTGCTTATTGCAGGGGCATTGTATGGAATCGATGATCCCTAGGTGCCTTCCAACCTCCACTGTTCTGATTCTGTGAGTCTGAGTCTTTCAGGATATGTAAACTCTCAAAGTTTTAATTATAAAGATAGGAATGGTGTGTAAAGAAGATGACTTCTAGGGTTGAATGCTTATCAAATTCTGAGATTTAAAGAAGTTCTATGAAAAAACTGAGGCATTTTCCTCTAAGTCAACCTTCTTTTTTTTCCCCTTGGTGTTTTGGTTTACTTTACATTTAAAATTTTCTAGGATGACTTGTATAGCTTATTGAAAAGTTTGCTTTCCCTTTGCACCAATGAACATATCTTAATGAAACATGAAAAACAATCCCTCCACCTACTACCCACCCCACACCCAAACCCAACAGATGAAGGGAATAACATCAATATTAGTTTGCTTTTATGCATTGGAAGGCCATAATTTTTTCTTATATGGTTGTCAGAGGAAATAGCAAAATGTTCTAAACATTGTTGACAAATATGTTTAATACCTAAACAGGAACCATTACCTTGGAACAGTGTGAGAGATGTATTTAAAGGAGGCATCACTGAGATTTATGTTGTTGCAGAACTGTTAACTAATGACCCTGTGAAAAGTAGTATGTGTGTATATATATATATCTTTATTTGTTTTTAAGTATATGACTGCCTTGATGGAAAATAATATGAGCTACAAAGAGCAAAATAGTTGTGGGTTTGTGTTTTGGGTTTTTTTTTCTTTTTCTTTTTTTAATGATGATGTCTTTGAGATATGTTTACTAGAGAGCTGTTTACTAGCAAGATGGATGAATGGGAAGACAAGTGATCCTCTTTATTCTCCTTTAGTAGTAAATTGCACAGTTATTTCCATCGGTCATGTTCTGGTAAAAAAAAAAGAAAAAAAAAAGGACGTAATGCTTGAAAAACATAACACCAAAGCAGAGAAGATATGTTAAAACTGTCCTTAAATACAGAGGGAACATGCAAATTCTCAAACTCTGTTCTTCCTGTATCATGAAAATCGACTTCACAGATTCACATAGATTTTACTGGTTTACAGATTGGTGTGCTGAAATTGTCTCCTGGGAAATCTGAATTTGTACAGGAAGTTCAGATACAAACATGGCTCAGAAATAGTGAGGCTCTCTGGAACAAGCTTTAAAAAGCTTCCCAGTGGAACTAATGCACAGAGGTTTTTATATCTGTACCTGTTTCTTACCTCACAACTTGAAAGGGAAGATTATTTCCATTCGTCTTGTTAAATGGTACATGTACTCTCCTACATAACATCTATTGTCACAGCGAAAGTTTGAAAGAACTGGCTGTACATAATTCAACTAAATGAACTCAAAAGGTAGAAAATTTTGTTTATGATGAGGTGCAGGCTGTAGACGGCAACATCAGTAGTTCACCCAAGAGTTTCCAAGAAGGCATAGTATCTTTATGGGTTGCTTGGGTCAGAACTACATTATTCAATTTCTTAAATATGACATGAAAATAAAATGTTTTAGTCACACCATTGTGTGTTTCAGGATACTTACACTTTTGCTGATTTTTTTTTTTTTTTAGATGACACACATACCATATTTTATAGATGTAACCTTCATTATTTTTAAACTTAGTGTAAAATTAAGGAATCTCAGGGTCATTAGGTTGGAAAGGGCCCCTGAAGATCATCCAGTCCAACTCCCCTGCCAAAGGAGCATGTGCCACAGGAGCCACCCTGGTGTGTTTGGAATGTCAGCAGAGGAGACTCCATGCCCTCCCTTGGCAGCTTGCTTCACATAAAAAAAGCTCTTCCTTAGCTTGAGGTGGAACTTCTTTTGTTTCAGATTATGGCCATTGCTCCTTGCCCTGTTGTTGGGCACCAAGAGTAGAGTCTGGCAGCATCCCCCAGGCATGCACCTTTGAGATGTTTGTCTGGATTGATGAGATTCCCTCAGTCTTCTCTTCTCCAGACTAAACAGACCCTGTTCTCTGTCTCTCCTCCATCAGAGAGATGCTCCAGACCCCGAATCATCTTTGTGGCCTCTGCTGGGCCCTTTTCCAGTAGCTCCTTGTCTTTCTTGACCTGTTGAGACTAGAACTGAACATGGCACTCCTGATGTGGCCTCACTAGAGCCACATAGAGGGGAAGATCCCCTCTGCTGACCTGCTGGCCTCACTCTTCCTGATGCACCCCAAAATCTCAGTGGCCCTCCTGGCAGCAAGGACACTCTGCTGGCTCTTAGCTTGTCATCCACCAAGAATCCCAGGTCCACTGCAGAGCTGCTCTCTAGGAGAGACCTGTACTGGTACCTGGTGTTATTTCTCCCTAGGTGCAGGACCTTACACTTGCCTTTGTTGAAACATGTTTATCTCTGAGTTCTTGAAAAAAACTTGGTAAATTCACAGGATGGAAAGAAGGGTGGAGAGATCTGGGCAGAGTGTCTCAGTGATGTGAGTGTATAATTATTAGCCTATATACTCTCCAGTGGTCATATTTTCATTGAAAACCAGATCCAAAATGGATGACATTAATATACAGTGGGTTGGACTGAGAAAGTACAATTAGCTGGCAAATAATGCAGTATTTGATTGTAGCTGGGTAACCAGAAGGGCAAGTGGTTCAGAGGTTTTAGAAGCTTCTAATAATCTTAACAGGAAACTTGGAAATTGATTGTGTGAAATTCAAAATAGGATGAATTGTTGTTTGGAGATACATGACTTGGAGAATGAGTGCAAAGAATAACTTACAGCTCCTTCTGTGCAAAGTCACAGAAAAACTGATCAAAATAAACTTGAATAGATCTGGAAAAGATAAATCACAGTAATTCTTAATAGATTAGCATGTCTAGATAAGCAAGTCTTTTTTATTCACTTTGTTGGGGACCATTTAGATATTGTTTCATTGTAAGGCATCTGTGTGGGGGCTATTGACTGAGCAGCTGTTGCTCAGTTCTTTTAGTGTTGTCCTTGCCTCTTTGCTTTAAATAGGTTCCAAAAGTCTGAACTTTACCTCTTAACATGCCTTTTGAGAAATGGCAGGGTGAATCTGAAAAGATTTTACCTGAGGGTAAGAGCTTAGATATGCCAAACAGGTTTATTTCTTTCTTTTTGTAGTCAAAGGGTAACTTCAGGGAAGTAACTTAGGCTACATACTGTGTTTGCATACTTATAGCAGGTTTTAATTATATTGAATCACAAAAAATACTGAATGATACTTGGAGAAGCTTTACCTATCACTGACTGTCTTATGTCTTGCTCTAAGAAAAAAAGTGCTACCAGTTACCAGGGGTAAGATTTAAAGGCTGTGAGATACTATATTAAAATATCCCATTAAAAAATTTGACTTGATCATGAATCCTTATGTTCCTAGAATTTTAGCATTTCTGAACTTTTCACTTATACCTATGACTATTTATATAGGTTTATCTTCCTATATGTAAGAATGCAAGCTTTTGTGCCTAAGATCCTCCATAGAGAGAACAGTGGAGCTGGCCACTGAACGTGTCTGCATGTAGTACATTAGCAAATCGTTCCATTTGCACTTACATGCAGAAAAGAGGGGAGGGGAGACTAAATCTTTCCTTGGTTTTTAAATGTATCTGTCTGAAATTGGTTATGAGGCTTACACTAAAGATACTTCTCCAGAGAATGTTAGTCCTGTGGGGATTTTTTTTTTTTAAGTCCGCTGAGAGAGACTCATTGTGGCATAGGACCAAGATGTAGGCCAAGTGGAAATACAGCAAAGTGATTTAATAGAAAAGGTAATTCCTATTCAAACTGGATGGTCCCTTATTCATTTCCTCGGATTATCATCAAATTTATGTCACCAGCAAAGGAGCTTTATTGAGTTTCACAGATATATTCCTTTTGCTTTCATTGTCATTAGTTGGCACACTGACATTTTCATATGTGTCTCAGCTAATGCCTCAAAATTACTCCATCTACAAATGTAACAATTGAACAGATAATTTTAATAAGATTCAGCTTGACTTCAGACTGCACTCCTTCCTTTCTTTATAGAATGCAAATTGTAACCTGTTTTTAAAGCCGTGCAATGCAGTGAACTTTAATGGGATTTGACAACATCATATTAAGCACAACAACTACGCATAATGTACCGAAAAATTGGACGTGAAATTGGAAACATAGCTGAGAACAAAGTAAATTTACATGGTTTGGTAGTTTGAATGTCTGATATCATATTCTCTCATGCAAGCTCCATAAAAAGCAAGGGATTTAACAATGGATATCAGCGGAAAGTGCTTTTAAAGTTAAAGCTGATGGATGGCTTGTCAAAAAAAATAATTGCATTGGTTGGAAAGTCGGGATGCGTGCTGAGGGGGAGAGAACAGGATATACAGAGAGGATGATGGGAAGTGACAGTGGTCTGTCAAGAAGCAGTGGCTGCCCAGAGAAGTGTGAAGCCAGAGCTATAAGGTGGCAGAGTAGAACAGGCTGTCAGAGCGGGAAAGTGGCTTTAATACCCTGAAAAGCAAAGGAATCCGCCTGTCAGCCTTGCTCAGCCGTGCTGAAAGAGGAAAAGAACATGGCATGAAGTTAGAGACATTAAACGGGAAAAAAAGGGAGGCCAATGAAAGCCAGCGAGGAGGAGTGGTGAGCTGTTATGGTTTTTAATAGACAAATGACACATTTCTACGTGCAGCAAGAAAGCAAACTGTCTAAGAAATTTAGAACTGATTAGAGGCTTTTTTGAAAAAGAAATACAAGATGATGAGCATCTATTTCTGGCATTTTTAAATGTACCACACAGCCCTGTGACCTTCCCTTCACTTCCCTCTTGTGTAACTGTACTTGGCCATTGCTTCTCTGAGAGGCACAAATAGTTTTGTTACAGAAGCAGCTTTGTCCCTGTAAGCATTGGAAGAACTTGGTGTTTCAACCAAAAGGAATTGTCTCAGAGGTCTCTTTTTAGCCATTTATAAGCTATTGGCTTATAAATCTGTTTATCGACCTAACCAAACAGTTTTTCCTTGAAATTTTTAAATGTTGAGATTCATTTGGCTATACATCATTACAATTTATGCCTGGTACTAATGCAGTGCCACACAAATTGCAGCACTCATAGATTTTAACGTTTTTTTACAAGTCTGGGAATTTTTTTTATATTTTAGAGATGGTAGAAAAAACCCCTTGAATAACTGTCAATACAGGTTTTAAAAATAATATCAGTCATTTTGAAATACATTTTCCTGTTATTATCTGTAACAAATATCTTTTAAGCAAAAATAGGGAAAAGACTAAAAGACAAAAATTTTTTAGATCTTTATGTAAATCATATATATGTACATATATATTTAGTATACGATAATGTATTAAAAAACACTGTGCTTCATAGCTGCTGTGTGAGAAAGGCATTAGAAACACAGTCCATACTATAATTTTCAGTGGATTGCTTTAATGTTACTGAAGAAATAATGTAGAAAAATACAAGAAAAATGCACATTGCATGTTAAAGAACTTCTGGAACACAAGTTGAAACCTCCTGAGTGAAATGGAAGCTGCAAGAAATACTGTTAGGTAGATTTCAATACTTTCCAGGATTTGACTCACTTTATAATTGTGACAGAAGTTATAAAATGCAATTACTATTGCATTTTACTGGGTGTAGTTTCACAAAATATTAATTTTGCTACTAAGGCTGTTTGGAAATAAAATGCAAGTTAGCAGTTTTCTTGTGAAAGAGAAAAGGAAATAAATGTGCTCTTTGGTCAAAAGCACGTCTAGATTTTGGGTCAAATGTCATTCATAACAATGGTCTAGTTCAAATATAGACTTTTCAATATGTCTATCCATATAATCTTTTCATCTTTTATTTCTGCTGCACTCTGTTAAATAGGACACTTCATTTTCTAACACATATTATCTAATTACGGAAAAAATTATATTGTGATTATAATACACAGATTAAACCCCTATATGATTGGTTGCTCTCATAGCATACTTGCTTCTTTTGGTGAATGTCATGTCTGAAAATTTATTGCATTCTGAAGCAGGAGGCTCCCAGTTAAACTGTTATAAGCATTATGTTACTAGTCCTTTGTTGAAACAACAGCAGAAAATTAAGACTATTTTGGCACAATGGAAAAATCTAGAATGTTGCTAGGCATTTTAAACATATTTTAAAATGCTGCATTGAAAGATAAGATTGTTTGCATTTGAGAATCAACATGTTCATTACCATCTTTTATGTATTAAACACTGAATGTATTTGCTTTGGGGGGTAAATGATGGTCCAGCTTTTAAGGATTCTCCATGCTGGACCTAAAGGAAAGGGCATTTTTTTTCTTATGGGTGGAATTTCAAAATGCATAATGAAAAAAATCAAATAAGTATGCTCACTCCTCCCATCTCTTATTAGCAACTAATGTAAAATTGCAAAAATAAATAAATGAGGAAATTGCAGCAAACCATACCTTTAGGTCTACAAATTTTATGAGCTTCTAAATGGTTTATGATGTTAGATTGTATTTTTTTCATTCCAGGCAATTTTCCTATAGTCTGTACATTTTAATACTTGTATATATATATATACATATATATAGTCTAAGCAAATGCATGAATGATAAAACTGTATTTGGACAAAATGAGAAAAAAAAAAAACCTCCAAACAAAACACTCCCACAACACTCCTTCAGTGTTTGAATAGCATCTTTTGCTTGCCAAGTAAGATACTTTATTTATTATCTTCTTTAGTCAATGAAAGCCCTAACTGGCAGGGAATGAATGCAGTGAAAAGTGCTCTCTTTGCTAGGCACAAACCTGTGATGTTAGACCTAGAACTATAACCTCTGCTTGTTTTTCCTTATTCCTTAGACATTCAAAAAATCTGTATGGTTGCTTGCAATATAGTGTTTTTGTGTATTAGTAGCTCTTTTGGTTTGCAAATAATACCTCTTTGTGTCACTTTGTGGTTCCAGAAGGGTCACTGGTTTTTTACACTCTAGGAAGATTGCTGCTGTTATCTGCAAATCCATTGCTTGGATGAGAATGGGATTGCATGATATGATTTAAAACAGTATCTTCTGTATTTTATTCTTTCCACAAGGAAATGACCCTTTGCCATACACAGCTTAAATAAATAAATAAAGCTTCTATGACATATAGTAGTAGAGAATTTGCCTTTGTTACCTCAGAAGTACCTGAATAAAATGTCTTACTAAAGAAGGTATAAGGGGAATGAAAAGAATAATAAATCAAATTAGTTCTCATCTCAAGTTTGGAGCACCATATAAAATGCTACTAGTTATGGGTATAATAAAATGGATTTAATGAAAAATCTAAATGTTAGCATTTAGATGGCTGTATTTTGGTAGCTTGGAAATTGGCTTTTAAACTTCACAGAATTACAGAGTATGCTGAGTTGGAAAAGACTCAGAAGCATCCTTGAGTCCAACTCCTGGCCCTGGCACAGGATGGCCCCAAAAATGCTGAGGTCCCAAAAAACCCTGAGAGCATTGTCCAAACACCTGAACTCTGTCAGGCTTGGGGCCATGGCCCCTTCCATGGGGAGCTGTTCCAGTGCCCAACCATTTGTCAATGATCTTAGAGGTCTTCTCCAACACAAATGATTTTATTACTCTTCTTGTGAAGCTTTAAACTACAGCAGTGCAAACTACAGTGGCGAGGTCAAACATATGAAAGAGCTGGGCCTGAAAGAAAGGGGAGAAAATACTGCATTATCTTTTATAAGGAAATACTGCAAGCCCGAAAGGGGTCTTGTTTGTCTCATAATACTGGTTTTATATGGAGTTAAGAATATTATCAAGCAGCATTTCCTGAATCAGCTACTTACATGTGTTCACCTAAAAGACTTGAATGCAGAAATTGGTGGTAAACTGGACTCTGAGAGATTATGATGTACATAATTTTTATAGAAATGTTGCATATTTGTTATCCTGTGTAAGAGTATTGCTTATTTCCAGGCAAAATTCTTTCTTCCTTATAAATTCCACTGAGAAAGTAAAACTTACACTTTGGAGCAGGTAACTCCTAACAAGTAAGGAATCAATTTTCTAGTGTTGAAAATGCCCTGACCTTCCATTTCATTATGCTTTACTGCTGATCTGCCCGCCCAAGATCCTCATATGATTTTCATCAAAAGAATTTTGAAAAATTTATTTCTGTAATACCCTATGGGGTATGTAATTGCTTGCAAATAGGAAGTAGAAGATCAAGTTTCTGTTTGAATGACTCCAGGTCAAATTAAGATATGTGACACATCAAGGAATTTAAATCATGCATCTCAAAGACGTCTTTTCTCTCACTTCCAAAGTTTGTATGTATTTTACTTTTGGTGTTCAGTTATATATATGTGTGTGTGATTATTGTGGGGATAAATATATATCTTTGTAGAAAAAAACATGCAGAAAACAGCAGAATGTGATATTGTAGCAATAGACATGCTAACTTGATTTTTGGGTCTTTTATTGCTTTTTTAGGGAATCAGACATTATCAATAACATTCCCACTTATGGTGATCTAGAAGGCAGCAGACTTTTCAGCAGACCTCCTTCTCTTAATAAGATCTTAGAATAGCATAGCTACTGCTTAGTTTGTCTAAATTTAGCTTTTCAACTATTAGAATTTTCATGTCTTAGAATATTTCCTTAGTTTTATTAAGTATGAGAGAAGATATCTCTAAGTTGTATATTTATAACTAGTTAGCAAATGTATTGGGGATCAGGTTAACAAATGTGTTGGATGTTAATGAAATGAGGTCTGCACAATGCTTGAACCTGTATCAGTTGGATGAGCAGTCTAGGGCTCTCCAGTTGTGGGACATCTCCAGTCTGTGTTTCTCTTGTTAACCTGTCAGGGTTTTGGTAGGATTTAGGTATGTAAGCTGGTATGAAAGTATTCGGTCATGCTGAGAAAGAACAGTGGTAGGAGCTTGTGTCTTTCCATTTTAATTTCTGGGGAAAATCACCCTTGCATGGCAGCAAAGCACTCTTTTCCCATTTGTGTTATTTAGTGGGGAAGGGCTGGATGTACATGTGGCAGTGCTTTAATAATTGAAGTTTTGGAACAGGACTTCTGGAGTAGTTGACTGTAATGAAGGGTATCAGAAATTTGAAGTAGAGATTTCCTTTCTTGTCATCCCCTTGAAGAGCTGGAGGCAGGCATGCCTGATTAGGTGTTAGATACTGACTCATCTCTAGCCCAGGACAGCAAACTATAATAAGGTTGTATGGAGGAAAAGTTGCTTTTGTCAGTAGGTCTTACAAACTTCAGGCATTTCTACCTGATATCCACTAATGATAGCAGCACCTTAATAACATCATTTGAAGGTCTATTTGAAATATTAGTAGAGGGGATCAAAGCCCTGTGAGTTTGCTCAACCAAGCATGACTGTAGCTGCATAAATAACAGATAGTAACTTCCTTTTCTTTATTGAACAAGTCATGTCCTGAAGGCTTCTGTAACTCACTATGAACCAATATTCTGCTTTTTATGTAATATAATTTTGCAAGTCTTAAACCTTGTCAAAAAGGTCATGCAATCCATTACTATTTCTGTTCCAGGTGTTTGGTTTTTTTTTAACATAGAAGTGATTTTTCTTTTCCTTTAGACCCCCTTTGTAACAAAACTGAATCTAACTTCTGTTAGATTTTTCTTGCTCATCTAGTTTATCTTATTCTTAATATAGCCAAATGTCTTCTTGGCATTCTCTCCCCCCTCTCCCTGCAGGTGTGGGGTGTTTTATTCTACTGAATTTGGTATTTCCTTCAAGTGAGTAAGGGCCCTTAAAGATACAAGGGCATTGAAAAATATAAAACTGGTGAAGATGAATGGCAAAAAACACCATGCATAAATAAAATACCCCCTTCTCCCTCTGTCTCCTACTCCCCCCATCCCAAAATGAACAATGATTGTGTGGTTGAAGACCTGGCTGAATAAGTATGTCAGGTACTGATTGGAAGAATGATAAATGGAGTGACCTAACAAAGGATTGACTTCTCCAAAAGACAGGCCTTTTTTAATGGATGGAAAGGGAGGAAGCCTCATTTAGAAGGGAAAGGCTGTTGGCAGTGCAGATATGACAAAGGGGAAGTCGACAACCATTGATTTACGTTCGGGAATGACAGTTGAAAAATTCAACAATAATCATGACAAATGAGAAGCGATGCAGTCAGAGGAAAAAATGCCAATACGTTAAGCCTGAGAAGAAATGCCAAGGTCACAAGCAAAGGTTCCCAAACTTCTGCTTTTGACAGCCTTAATGGAAATATTGGAAAAGATTGGGTGTGTAGGTTAAAAAGTATGGTTTGGAAACTGGAATTGTAGGCGATGCTAATTAGCGTTTGTTCTTTTCAAGGTGGTCATGTGTGTTGCCTATAGTAGTGTTGAGTCAAACTGATCATTAACACACTGTTCTATATTCCAGAGTATTTTTTTTTTTTCCTTGAGGAACTGCTGAAATAAATTATTAGCAACAGGCAAACAATCTTGTCCCTTTTAAAATACCACTTTGCTGCTCAGTGAATAAAGCCAGTCTATGGATTTCTTTACCCTAATCTTATGCATAGTACAAAAGTTATTTTAAAAACATCATTCAAGTATGATAGTAAATAAGATTATAAAAATATTTAGATGGAATGTTAGTTCAGCTCTGAATAAATAAACCTGGCATCTGAGATCTCTTTGCTAAATGTAAATCTAAACAGAACAACAAATCCTTGTAGTGATGAAGTTTTAAAATAAACAGTGCCCTGCTTATTTTTGTTCTTCAGTTTATTGAAGCAGTTAGTGGAATGAACAGACCATGTGTATAAAACAGTGTTCTACTAGTGCATTAGGTTTAATTATGTTATTAAGTAATTTACAAAATTGCAATATGCAGATAGTCACTAGTGTAATGAAATGAGCAGCTCTCTGTTTACTTGAAAACCTAAGAAGACAGTACTGGTGAGAGAAACATTCCTAGCCAGCACATTTTATGGAAATGTGTGGGAAGGCAGTGAATATCAAAACCTACTTTATTTGTGTAGTATTAAGTGGCACAAATTGCTTTCAGATATATGTTTTCAAATACACTATGATATGGCATGAAAAAAACCTGAACATTGTTTTCCCCCAACAAAACTGCCTTTCTATGGAGCCAAAAAGAAGAGGTTCTTAATCACAAGAAATGATCGGTTTTATATTATTTAACTATTGTCATACATCTCTCAAATTAAACTGGTTTTTAACTCCTGACTTGTAAAGGGTTAAGCCCTCATGCACAAGTACTAATTTAGTACACAGTGGTCATTTTAACCTAAAATGTACTGCAGGCAATTATACATTTAAAAACAAATCTGAAATGCAATCTGCACAAATAATACCTGAGCTCAAGAGTGGGGAAAATATAACACAAAAAACCTCACCCCAAAAACAAACCCAGAAAGGTTGTAAATTGCTAGGACCTGTTATTTGAGGTAAACCTGGATCTATAATGGGTTTTTACTATCCCACTTATACCTGGGGCTGCAAAGTGGAATATAAGGAAACTAGCCTCTATAGATTAAACATTTTCTAATCAGCTTTATCACTCATATCTGAATTTATCTTATTTGAGGAAAATGCCAATATATTAGCAAGCATATATGATACACAAGGTGACCCTACCAACTTAATGACATAATACATTATCCTTAATGAAGTCAATATCTTGTCTTTTAGCTGTCTGTCTATTGGGGCGATTAATTGCAGTGTCATTAAAGTTAGCTCTCTTTTCATTTGAGCTTGACAAGTCGCATAAAACTAATGTTCTTAGTTATCAGCCACTGGAATAGGATGGAGGATGGAGGAAATTGTAGGACAAATAAGGGGGTACTGCAACAGCTAACTTGAAGGAATTTTTCCAATGACTGTTTTCCAAGCCTTCTATTGCCGACTATGCACTAATAGTTGGAACATTTGGAACAGAATTATCCAGATGGGGGTTTGCTTTTGTGTATTGAGCTTGAAGTAGAACATAATGAACTGCAAACTATCAGAGGCCACTGTGTTATTAAGACATCAGGACTGAAAAATTTGCAGAAATAGCCCCATGAGTAAAGTTAAATGAGATTATGTATCCTAAGTTAATGCAATAAACAATATAAAAATATGTATTTTTCTCTTACCGTAGAGTTTCTCATTTATCAGAGTGTGAAATAAATATAAAGCAATTTAGGAAATGAGTTTATATGAAATAATGGCTTTGCATCTTTGATAAAACAAGTTTCAGTCACTAGTGATGATAGCAATGAAGCTGTGGTGCCCGGTGCTAATTGTAGTGCAAAAGCATCACTCCCTGCCTTCCCCCTACCTCTGAAACTACAAGACAGGATGGCTGTAATTTACAGTGTGTTATCTTTGTCTATAGCGGCAAGATGATATGAAGTAAATCAAGGTACGAGTAATGAAAGACTGAAAATTTATTCCTTGGAGCACACTTTAAAGTGTAGTATCTGTTATAGTGGCACTGCCTGAAGACCCTGAAATGAGACTTGGATGAAGGGCAATAAAGAAGCATAGAGGCTCATGTTAATGTTGTTTGTCTGAGGTTAGTAATTGGGTTCCACTGATGAGTTGTGTGAAGACAAAGTGAGAATCCTAGCAAGTATTGTAAATCTTACATTGTTGGAACAAGAAGCAATCCTAACAAATATTGATCCTCCCTGTGCCCAGAGGCGAGGAAGAAAGCAGCATGCTGCTGAGCCAGTGTTGTTTCAATAGCACCAATTACCTTAGTGAGGCTAGTGCTCTGCATGAAATCCCAGCAGGCTCACAAATTGTGAATTATCAATGATTAGGCTTTTTAGATATATCCCCTAAAATCATGCCAGGTTAGCTTTCTGTATCAATTCTCCTTTCACACCCCAAAATGTGTCTCTTAAAAGCTTTTCTTCTCAGCTTTTAAAATGCTGTGGATATATTTCAAAAACACTGTGTACATTTAATCCTTTCCCTCCCATATAACCGCTTCTCCCCCACACTCCACCCCAAAAAAAAAAAAAAAAAAAAAAAAAAGAGAGAAAAGAAAAAAAACCAGAGAGACTTATCCTGATCTTATCATGACACCTAAAAATGTTTTTGGTAATTTTTACCAAATATTTGATACCTTGTTTCTAATTTACATTAAGTATTAGAAAAAACACATACATTGCCATAGGTTTAAAGGCTTACTTTAATAAAATCTCACATTCTGTATCTAAAACTTTGGTTTATTTTTTAATGTAGATCCATATTTCTTCTAGAGAAAACTCTCAATCATTATTAAATAATTTACAAAATTACAGTGTGCTGGAAAATTGATGTTCAACTCAAAACTCACGTGTAGTTAAATGCCTGTGCTTCCATGCTTGCTTTTTGTCTTATCTCATTTGAGGTTATTTTTTCCACATACAGTGTGGCTGTCAAAATTCTGCATGAAGGAAAGACTTCTCCTAGTGTGTGAAGAGTGCCAATAGTAGTCTGGGTTTGACATCCTGGCAGGGTGACAAGTCCCTGTGCTGGTGAGATGTAGGCAGGTGCGTGCTGGGGGCAGAGAACGGGAGGCAGAGGTCAGTGGGACACAGAGATCATCCTCCTTCCATCTTCTAGTCCTGTGCTCTGTCCTGGAGCACACTCCTGTCTTCTGTGGTGTCTGGGGTTATTGATGATTCCTAGGCCAGTTGGAGTTTATTGTAAATTCATGGAATCTCTGCTGTGCTATGCGAAAATAGAGGCCCAGGAAGGCAGAAGTGCACCAATGTATTGACAGTAATTTCAGACCCATAAGGTGCACCGGTCTATAAGGCACACTTCTGGGTTCCAATCAAAATTTTAGTCAAAATGGTGCACCATATACATGTGAAATTACTGTAATTGCTGCTGGTTTGTTGCTTGATGGTCGGCATTGTCAGCTAACCACCTGTGCCTGTCTTGGAGAATACCCTGCAGTGCGATGGACCTTCTGGCAGGAGCTCTCTTCAGTCAAGGTCTGCCTTTTATGCAGAGGAGGGGACTTCTTCCCCATTCCTATCAATTTTACCTATATCCATTCCCATATTCTCTCTTCTATGTCTCAGACCTGATTTTGAGCTCTCTTCATGTCCCTTCTGATTTGCCAGGTCAACAGATTCTCAGCCGAACCAGTTCGGAGTGGCAGAGCAACCACTTATGGTTAACCACACGTGTGCTGTGCTAGCTGAAAGGACACAAAGTCATCTCAGGGAAGGGTTCACAACTGGGATTTTTTCCTTTTTTGTTAGACAGCACGCACAGATTGGTTGGGGTTAGTACCCCCGAAGAGCAGCTGGATAGACTGAAGGGTCTCTCTGCTCGGTGTGACCTAGGGCTGAGTTAGCTGGATGTGAGTGCTCCTAGCACCTGATAGCTCATTGTGAAATGTCCTGTCAATGTAAATGAGCTTGCTAGAAGTTTCCATGCAGGTTTGGAAGATGCTGTTGAAGGCTTTGTGTTTTTGAAGCATTTTCTTGCAGAAGATGAGAACCAGCACCCACTGTTTCATGTTGTGTTTCTTTCTGAACTGATCAGAAGCCAGCAGCAGTTCCAGTGATTTAAAGTAGTTGTTTGATAGGTTTAAGAATCCGTATAAATGGTGTCATAGCTGCACAAATAGCATTATAAGAAATTCCTGTCTTTATTGTATAATAATAATAACATAAAAATGCTGAGCTTTATTGCTGAAATGGAGCTGTGAAGTTGGTGGCCTGTATATGTGTCACTTAATACTATTTAGAGTTTATTAGTATGGTGCACATAGAGCTGAACCCTCCCTGTGTTGAAACATTTTAATTGCAAGTGCAGAAAACACCAGTCTATGTTCAATAAAACTACACAGGATATTATTGAAACCATGTTTTTTCTTTGAGTTCACACACCTGTTGGAAGGAATTCTGCACTATTAATATTATTAAATATGGTTTAATACAGTGTTAACCAAACTGGAGCTTTGGGAAGAGAAGGTGACTACAGTAATGGTCCATGTTTAATATGAGAATTTCTCAGTGTTGCAATAGACTCTTAATGAGGAAGGAAACCGTGCAAATAAGCGTATCAACAAAATTGAGTTAGTTTATTTCTTTTACTGATCAGCTGTATTTGTAATTTGAGTAATATAGTTCCTAAAAAAAACCACTATATTTTTTTAAAATAGTTTGTGGGTCACAGTATATCAGATTGAGCTACAGGTGATTGACCCTCAGATTAGGAACTGATAGTGAGCTATCACATCAAAGCTGCAGGTTAAGGGAAGCTGCTGTTTTACAGGAGACAGCCTTTTCTATTTAAGATGCAATGCTTTTTCTTCATGCATGCTAGTCTCTAAATTGTATAGCTTTGATCCATCATTCTCCCTGTGACTATAAAATACTTTTAATTGCTTATGTTTAGACATGCAGAACCTGTGATCCTCCTAGCCCAACATGCCAGCAGCAGTTCCCTCAGTAACTTCAATTTTGTATCAAATTCTAAAAACCAAACAATTATGATGGCAAACAGTGCCTTTTTTTCTCAATCAGCTCTTAGATTTTCAGGATGGGATAAGTATTTTATCGTCTTCCCATAATCTGATATTGGTGAATATTCCTCTTGATTTAAAACTTTCCATGTTTACTTACCCTGGTCATTGTCCCCCTCATGTTCAGGCATTTTAGTGGCTGTTTAAACTCTTTCATTGTCATAGATTATGGTTATTTCCCATGCTGAGTTTACTAGAGTAAGTGTGAAATATTATTTCCTTGCCCCACATTTGATTTAGCTCCTTTTAGAACTTTCAGATTCTTTAAGGCATTCTGATAATCTCTGAAAATCCAGCTCTAGAAATCCCAGCCTGGCACTGAACAATATAATTTCTTCAGTTTACACTGCCACCACAGGACGCAGTCAGTAGCTGATGCATTCTTTCAGGTGTTTAAACTGAGATATTTAGACACCTGTACTTCATTTCTTCTTGAAATTTTATCCTGTTTCTCAACCTGGTTCTGTGATCCGAGTCCCAGACTCTGTAAACTGAGATTTATCTGATTTAATTACCTTGCTAACGATTTTGCCATGGGAGATTCTTCTGGACCAATGGTTGCATATATTTGAATTCTTCAGATTTGTGATTTTTTCCTCAATGCAAGTAAAGCATTACTCTTCTCTTCCATATGTGGGTATGTGAAATCTGCATCTATTGGCTACAAATATTTTTGACTGCAAATTAAGGATACATACTACAAACCCCATGTTTATTTACAGATAGAATGATGTTTTTATATTTTTATGACACAGATAGGTCGTGAGTATTCATTTTTGCCACCTAGCACCAGATACCCATCATAAGAATGTAGCTGTTAATCATATGCTGATCTCTTTTCCTAAGCCTCAACAAGAAACTGGGGACCACTAAAAACATGCTCTCTTTCATTAAAGAGGAAATTATTACCATATATTTTTGTAATAACCAGTAACATTTCAAATTACTCACATTTATAGCTTGTAATCAAGTTTATGTTTAACCTCTATTCCCCATGAAGTAGGTAATGACCGGTTTGTTAGTTAACCACTCATGAGAAGTTAAGGGCAGTTAACAATCTACCAAACCAGTCATTAACTACAGTAGTGACTGATTTCTCAGGTGTTATTGGTGTTATAAACTTCCTTCAATGGTTTGTAATAGAAATATTAATTTGTAAAGGAAAAAGGCATATTTTGATTACTATGCTGTGACAGGCTGAATTATTTGGTACATACTTTCATTTCATTTCTTTTCTTTTCTTGACTCCACCCCCATCTGTGCACTAATCAACATGCAGAAGAGGGAGAGGTGCTGGCAGTAGTCTTACACTGAATGTAGGGACCTTCCAGAACAAGCTCAGTGGCAAGTGTGTTAATAGGATTAGTATAGACAAATATGGACAGCGTGGATTTCAAACACTCTTGGATGAGATTTCCTGCTGGTAGGTAAATGTGTCCTCGGTAGCACTCAGAGCCTGTAGCAACAGTGTCATGGCACTGGTGTATTGTGATATAAATGAAAATGATTCAGCATGACATGTGTTTTAATTATGTGTTTCATTTCAGTACTTTTTGTTCCATATTATAAAGCATCCTAATTAAAACGTAGTGTCTCACGAGCATGGCTTTGACGCAGAATGAATGAGTTGACTGTTTAGGTATCACACTGAGGTTAAAAGTAGAGTCAAGCTAAGAATTTTTGTCACTTACCCAGGTTAGCTCTTTCTTTGGCTTAAATGCTTTAATAATGAATTATCTAGCTGTAAAATACCTAATTTCTTCAGCTGAATAACTGCTAGCTTTTCTGTTTCTAGAATTGTGCAGCAGTATGGGTTCATCCATCCAGCATATGGGTTAATCAGAGCTAGTTTATACTACTATTAATGAAGAACTTTCAGTAAATGCCTGGTACCTGATCTCATATTTGCTGTATGTTCTAATTAATCTGAAACACATATGAAGCTTAATTAAGAGGATACTTTTTTGGATCCCAAGCTTCAGAAGGTGTTTGTTATTTTAGGTATCCCATGAGTTCTAAATTTACAGAAAAGTAGACTTGGAGTTTTGTAGCTTTCATGCTGCTGTATCCATATTTTGTGTGTTCTATTAATCTTAGAATAAGCCATACTTTTTTCCTCTTTATGTGAGAGACATCAAAAAGGGAAGGAAAGGAGATAGTGAATGTCTTTCTTCAGGATAAAAACTTTGGTTTCAATACAGAAACACTTGAATTATATTTAAGTTCTTTTAGGATTCCCATTGAATCATAGTCTTCCAAATCAGGGAAAAATTCTGAACTTTATTGTCTTATATTTAGGATAGAAGGTATCAGCATGAGGCAGTTAAAGTTCTCTCTTGCTTCTCTTTTCATTGTACTGTTTCTCACCTACTGTTCTCTCTGTTCTTTCTATTTATGTAGAATCTGCCAATTTGGCAGAATACAGTAATTTCACAACCAAGAGGCGCACTGGATTATAAGGCGCACTTCCGAGTTGTCGGCAATTTTCTGAACTCTGTCCATATATAAGGCGCACAGGACTATAAGGTGAATTTTTTTTTTTTGGCAGCAAAGATCCGCACGCAACAAAGTAACGAATTACTATTGGAATCTCATGATCGTGGGGTTTACTGGCAGCTGCTTGATTTGCAAACATTCTTCAAGGATTGGCCTAGCCTTTAAATGCAGCCCTCCCCGTGCTGCAGGCCCCAGCACTCCCGCCCGCCCCCAGCACCATCTGCCGCAGTGCTCACGGCATGTGGCTCTCACGGCTGCGGGGGCTCGCACTTCTGGGTTGGCAAATTTTCGAACTTTGTCCATATATAAGGCGCACTGGATTATAAGGCACACTTCCGGGTTTCAGTCAAAATTTCAGTCAAAAGGGTGTGCCTTATAGTCGTGGAATTAGTGTACTTTAGAATTTAAAATAAAAGGTAGGAAACTGTAAGTAGTCTTTTAAACTGTACTTCTGGTCTTAACATGCCCTCTTCTGCATGTGAATTTTCAAGTCTTATGGTAAATACAATCTAGAATTTGAAACTGAATTTAAAATTTGTCAGGGTGTTCTGTGGTTGGTTTTTGTCTTTTTCTTTGTTTTGTTTTGTTTTGGTTTTTTTCTAGTTTAATTTATTTTAAGGAAATAGTTGCTTTACTGGAAGGCAGCCTCACTGAGCCAAAATGTCCAATCTTATGAAACGTGTAGAATGTGTGAGTCTTTCCAAAACAGGATGTGTATGTATGGCAGCCCTTGCTTGGGATCAGTGCCTCTGGGAACAATGTCCATACAGTTCCTCGAGCTGCTGGAAGCTCCTCAGGTGCTTGCAATGGATATCTGCTGCAGCTGCTTGCTCCCTGGGGAGTGGACATCACCCCAAAGATGCTGGTTTGGATGTGCTTGTTTCAGGAAGGTCATTGAGCAGCTGTCAGGCAGGAACAGCTTCAGGTCACAGCCAGCCTGGCCCACGGTTGAACCAGTGACCGAGAGGTGAAAGGCATTTTCCAGAGCTATCAATCCCCTCACACATCAAGTCCCCCTCACAGGCTTTCCACTGGAATTTCCACCAGATAATTGTGTCTGTGATTACCTTTAATGTGACACCAGATCCTGTATAAAAAATACCTCACTGACCTGTCAATGGAAGTTCTTTGATTTGTATTTAGCAATATAAAGCACCACTTCACAAAGCATCACATTTTTTATACCTTGGGTATTACATAGGTTAAAGATAGCCATACACCAATTGTAGTTTTGCAGTTACAGGCTGATCTACTGTACTGTATGTCCCTTTGGGGAAAAGAATGTGAGTTCCAGCCACAGATTATCAGGAAATTCCAGCCAAACTGCAATTGCATTGTGATAATGCAGTACTTTGTTACTGAGCAGGTTAAGAACTGGTATTCCCATTATATAGCATATCTTGAAATGAATGTTATTGTTAAGCATAAAGACAGGACACATTAGAGGAATCTTTTATTACACAGTCTTCATTATAAAAGAACAGCTAGGGCTAAAGTGTTATCCGAGTGATAGGTGGAGGTACATTGTTCTTGTGCTGCTGTCTCTGATTAAGACTAGGATAATGCACAGTTCCTGCCTTTTATGTCCATCAGGAAACAAGACAGACCAAGGTAAAACAGATGAACATATGTTGGCAAAAGATTAAAAAGACCAGTAGTAGACTCCATTAATAATTCTCATATTTAGGATTTGCTTGGTACTGTACTTATAGAATCTACAACATTTAATCTCTTTTCAGAAAGAGCAGCTGAGAGAACCTTTTTTACTCCTCTGAGTGATAGGCCTAGATTTTCGGAGGCAGCACATTTGTCTGTCAGAGCTCTTGGCTGGTGTCGTGATTTAGTTTCCGTCAAATGATGCTGGTGTCCGGTTGATGATATAGCCTTGCTGGATATGGGGAAATTTGTTACCTTTAGCTTTGACAGGAAGATAATTGCTGATGGTTAACAGAACTGTGCAGAATCCATTGGTTTTGCAGCAACACAAGCAATGGAATCTGCCTCAAGAATTCAGTCTTTTCACATAAACTTCTGTATTCTGCTTCTTCACAAGATTTTTTTTCTTGCTGCACCAAAGTGTATCTTTGTATCGGTAGCTTTGGAAGTTTATTGAGCTGAATAGAAATAACATACCTTGCAACAACCAAGGCTTGATGATGTAACATCTCTTTTTTTTTTTTCTCTTTTTCTCTTTAAAATATTTTTTCTTTATTTGTGAGCATAGCACTTGTTATCTTTCTTTGTTTAAAAGAGATGCTAAAAGAGGAGGAGTTGCCCATTGCTTGCCTTTGCTAAATTAAACTATGCTCTGTGTATATAACTTGTTAAATGTAGATGATGAAAATGTACAAACTGGTCTCAGAGTTGAAAGGGAATAGAAAATAACTAAGATAAAGCAGTAAATACTTAATTATTTCAAAAGAATTTAAAATTCACTTAAAATGCTGGAACTGAACTTAAAGGAGTTATTGTAAATTGGTCAGTGGCAATATTTTGTGATCAGTTCCTTAATTTTAAAGTTTTTGTGGGCTTGATTGGCTTTTTGGAAGAAATACTGTATTCTTTGCAACATTTAACCACTATATCAGTATGCCTTTTTCCAGATATCTTGTAGGGATAAAATCATCTTTCCTCTCTCTGCCCACTTATTTCTCAGGTCTGGACTGTGAGATACAGAATTGCCTGAGAAGCTTCTCCCATTCTTCCTCCCCCATATGACAGTGAAAAATAAATTGGTTTTTAATAGCAGGAGAAGCAGGATCTATAAATGGAGAGACCAGCAATATCATCTTACTCATCTTATTGATAATGTTTTTTAATAGTCTTGGACTTCTTGAATCCTTTAAACAAGGAGGGCTTAGACTGATATTAGTAAATATCTCTATCATAGCTCTTTTTCCAAGAGGAGAATTCTGACTAAAATAGAGCAATATTAAGCTCACGCAGAGAGGATTATCTGGTCTCTCACAATATAGGTAATATATGCAGTACTTTGCTTCTAAAATGACTATTGATTTTGGGGTGTTCACCTTTAAAAGGTTTATTCTTGGATTAACTGAGAACCAGACTCACCTTCATCCATACTTTTCTTCACATTCACTTTTCTTTATAACAACTTCCAGACATTCATCTACATACTATCTTCATCACTCCAGCTTCCAACAAGTGTCCTCATATGGTACTTTTTTTTTTTTTTTTTTTCTCTAAGAGCAGGTTCCCCTGCTTAATTTTGAAAATCCATATTGTTCTTCTCTGCTCACTGCGGGCTATGTGCCAGTCTGTGTCCTTTCCTTTGGCTATCTACTTTCCCCTGTTCCAGTCTGCAGCAGCTGTGGATACAGAGCTCAAAAAAATCATGTTTCCCTTGCATGTGTGAGCAAATTTCCTTCTACGTACCTTAAATTGGTGAGCCAGAAAATGTTAAGATTCTCGTAACTGCTGGCACTTAGCTTTCATGCTTATATTCCATATTCCTATCTTCAGAGGAAAGAGATTTGTGATTAAATAGACTTTTAAAAAATATTATTTTTTATTTATTAATCATATAATTTGATTCCCTATTGTGTTAAGGAAAAGGGGAATTCACAATTTACAGTAATCTCACGACTATAAGGCGTACTCTTTTGACTAAAATTTTGATCGAAATCCGGAAGTGCGCCTTATAATTCACAGCGCCTCATATATGGACAAAGTTCGGAAATTTGCCAACCTGGAAGTGCGAGCCGCGAGAGCCAGCGCCGGGGCAGGTGGGAGTGCCAGGGCCTGCAGCACAGGGAGGGTGCCTGGGGCTGCATTTAAAGGCTGTGCTGATCTGTGAAAAATGTTTGCAAATCGAGCACCTGCCGGTAAACTCCGCGATTATGAAATTCTGTTACTAATTCCTTACTTTGTTGCGCGTAGATCCTTGCTGCAAAAAATAAAGTGCGCCTTATAGTTCAGTGTGCCTTATATATGGACGGAGTTCAGAAAATTGCCAACAACTAGGAAGTGCACCTTATAATCTGGTGTGCCCTATAGTTGTAAAATTACTGTAATTTTAATTTCTTGGTCAGTGACTTAATGTATATTTTTATACCAACAGTGGATTGCTACAGATTTGGGATAAACTTTTGTGAAAAAATTAGTTGCCAGTATGCATTAATTTCCCAGCAGAGCTGCAGTAAGGAGTTTGTCATTGTAGCCCAAAAAGCAGGAAGTATTTCTTCACTGTGGCACCAATGTTTGAAAATACAGTGATTTCTCTATGACAGAACTGTGTTTGTCCAGACTCTGTCCTAAAAGTCTGACTTTAAAAATCTGTAGCCAACCTATAGCTCTCAAAATGCCCTCACATCCACCTTGTATAGGGCTGGTTTAATAGTTAAGAACAAGGAGGTTGTAGTGTGAAGTGATGGAATAAAGAGGATTTCACTCAAAGAGCCATGCAGCAGCACCTCAAATTTAATAACTTTTTAAACAGCTTGTGGCAGGAAAGGAAACTGTGTTGTATTCTCAGCGAGATGTCACCAAGGTCTAAAATTAGAGAAGTAAGTCTGAAACACCTGACCTTTCCCCTAAAAAACAAAGAATGTTTAAATTGTATGTTGTGCCTCAAAGTTTCAGCCCCCTCCCAGTGCCCCCCTTCCCCACAACTCTGCATCATTTTATTTTCTTTACTTGGTTTTACCACTGTATGACCTCGTGTTGTATTTTTTCTGAATGACAATGAAAGTAATTGAAAATATTGATTGGCAGTACAGTTAAGTTGTCAACACAACCATTTAATTTGTCAGGAGGACTTGTTAAATTGTCAAAAATCATATAAAAAAACTCCTTCAGTCACTGATGATATACATTAGAGATGTTCACGAATCAAATGGCCCATTTTTGAGATAAATGTTGAAGAAAGATTCTGAAATGGCTTTCTCCAGTTTTTTTTTAAGGTCAGATTAAAAAAGAATACCCAGAAAATACCTGGCTGGAAAATATTTTTAGTAGAGCACCTGGACACGGTATTACTTGTTTTTCAATAGCACTCTTACAGACTTTGTATTTATGACAGTCTGGATTGAAATTTGGCATTACTTCTGCAGCAGGTGTGTTTATTTCAGCAGTTTGTTTTAATGTTAAGGAACTTTAATCTCAGGTTTTATATGTAGGCTCTATCAGAAAAGACAATGCTATTAGTGTTTTATGAACCTTATCTTTGTGTTAGGATAAATATTGCATTTTGTCAACATGAAACTATGCAGAAATCTGCTTGCACTTAATTTGAATCTGTACTCTTAATCTTGGATACTGGTGCAGCTTCAGGTATGCTGCAGCTCTAATGAAATGTGCCAACTTCTCTGCAGTGTCCTGCTTTGTTCTTCCTAATATAATGGAATTTTGAACCATAGGTGAGATTTTCTAGGCTTTCTCAGGCAGTTATTTGCACAAATACAGCCAATTTATTATGCAATTCAGAGGGAAGTGTTCTCACTGACCCAGGGCACTTTTGCAATTCTTCCTGAAGTTTTCCTTTTCTTGAAGCTGATGATACTCCAGAAGTATTGAATGCTCTCATTTTCCATTGGTTTTGCAAAGCCAGCTGGCAGAAATGAAAAATGTGTTTCTTCATTCTTCACCATTATAAATCTGTGATACTTACTACATTAGGATTCAGGTAAAGGAAGGTTTTTACCTTTCAGTCCTGCAAGTTCACAAAATGATGGATTTTGTTGTAAAAGTGTTAGAGAAAAATATTATTTTTTTAAAAGTAACTAAGAAGATTAATTATTTTCTCTTGTACCTTGGCATTTGCTGCATGGTGCTTAAGAATCTTGACTTTACAGACCAAAGGCACAAAGAAATCTCAGATTATACTTAGGAAATAAAAAGAGTCACATTTTAGAATCAAAATTTGTGTAGTGTAAGACAGCAATATTATCAAGACTTTCTGAAGTATTAAGTGATATTGTGATCTCAGTTGTGGGGATTTGTAAATGAGTTCATGGTCCATATCATCGTGTCCTCCTAAATGAAAAGCATGTGGATATTGCTTGCTTTTCTCTCCTGACCAGTATTAAATACAGTATTAAAAGTCTTAAAGATGTTTTAGACTCATTTTGCCAATATATGCAAGTAAATTTCATGTTTATATTTTTTTTTCTTCTCTGCCAAGCCTATGCCCTTTCTTTTCTATGTGAAGGGATTTTACTTACCTGGCAACAAAATCAAGTAGTTTTAATATGTGGAGTTTTGCATCATTTGTTTTTGCATCATTTGTTTTTGTAAGTATTTTGGGGTATGATGCACTACGTATATATAAATACACATAATTCATTATTACAGCTTATTTTAATAAAAGCCTTTCTCTTTTTGTGTTAGAGCTGTATGCTAGTTTGTGGAAATACTAGTATTTTAAATGTGCCCGTAATATTTAGAGCTGCAACTAGTTTTTACTAAAATAGACTGTTCAAAACAGAAACCCATTTCTCTAAGCGATCATTTTCAACATCAAGAGACATTAAGAAGAAAGCAGAGATTGGATGCTCTGCAGCTGGATTTAGGAACGTGGAAGACTGATAAATAAATAAACAAGCCCAAAGCACAGAAGGTTTAGGGAATAGTTAGCAATAATAGCTTGTCTTAGGTCAGAGAATTTCCACCTTATCACATCATTGTGTTAAATAACATTTTCTGAAACATGGTTTTGCCTTTTAAGGTTATATAAAGTCTCCTCTTGTCTTCCCCTGCCATAGCAAACCATACCATCCTCACTGTAACAGTCCGTGCCTCTCCTGCTCTCAGTAAATACATTTTAAAACCCTATAGTACTATAAATACAATTGCCAATATATCTTATTTATCAAAGATCATTTAAGAAAAAGCTTGCATGTTATAAGCATGTTAAATTAGCCATCTGTTCATTATATTGGAGATTTTTACATTTTAATTATGATTTGTGATGTCCAAATTATAGGTCAGTCTGTATGCCTTTGTTGCAGTGGCTTTCTCTCAACTATCAGTTCATTTGAGCTGTAATATTACTTTCTTCTAATAAAATTTTAAGCTCATCAAGTCAGGACAGGAAAATTGTCCATGGATTGGTCTCCTACTGAGCTCCAAGTAGTAAGAGGGGGGCCGGGTGTCTTCAGAATTGTTCATTCTGCTTGCAGGTCACAAGGAAGCTTTGTGCCACAGAGAAGCAGCTCCAACCTGAATGTTGGAGGATCCTGACCTTAATTGTTCAGGACAGGGACAATGAATCTTGATCCTTGAAACACTCTTAGCTATTCTGGGAAATGTAGTCATCTCAAAGCATGACAGTTTGGTTATTACTGATTAGACATGATTCAGATGCGATTTCCAGGGATCAGTGATTAACATACACCATCTACAAGTAATATTTTTCCAGGGTCATATTCTGCAGGGAGCTAGCTTAGCTCAAATCCTTAAGTTACTGCTTTCTTTTTTTAAATATTAGATGGATGTTAATACAAAAGCCTGCAACTTCTTTTTTTCTTCTTTTATTTTTCCTCTCCAAGTGGGTAGGCATACCAAATTGCTTATGGAAAAGCTAATACAGCTGAAGGTATTACATAGCAGAGTGTGCTGACTAACATTCTCCTGGGAAGTGCTTTCAATAGAACACACCATAAATCTGTTATTTATGAAAAGAGTTCTGTTTCTCTAGAGGTGTAATTTCTTTACTGTTGCCAAAAAAGTATGTAGCAGTCTTTATTTCTCTAAATGTCTTAGGCTGGGTAAATTCTGAATTTGTGATGCTTTGAAGAAAAATGGCATAAGACAGTCACATAATAGAATGAGGGAATTTTGAAAAGTGCCAGAATGCACATACCTACAGAAAAGGTGGGTGTCTTGCTTTTAGAAGATAACACAAGGTGACCACTGGTCCTTAGAGCTCATTGGCTGAGAGGAAATGGGAACACATTGTGAATGCTTTTGGAAGTCTTGTGGAAGAAATGTGTGTTTCTTTCTAGCCTTGGAATTTCCAATAAGATTCCAAAAACTAATTGAGTAGTGCAAGATATGTATTTATTGCTACCATTATACCGCTGATATTCTTTTGAGGATTTCCCTCCCTGTGTATTTCTGGATGCAGTATGCCCTGTTGAACATTTTTGGCCTGTAAAATGTGGAATATTTTCTGATAAGTGACCTTGCACATTGCAGGTGTACAGTGCCTTGCAAGGCTTATTTCTGTTCAGGGGGAGTGGAGAAAAAGTGATCTCAGTAGTGCTTGAACTCTAAAAAATGTTGGAGATGGAGCTATACCCATTTGGCTTTTGTAGTTTCTTTCCAGGTTCTGAACAGGACAGATAAATATTGTATGCTAACCTAGGCTGCACAGACTTTCAGTCTACTAAAACTGCAGATCTTAGCATGATTCCTTGTTGTTCTTGTAACCAAAAATGCTTACTTTGCTCAGAACAGTTCATTCTAGTAGAAAAATATTTTGTAGCATATATTCTGTTCTTCCGTGTTCTCACTAGTATTTAGAGACCAGAGAAAAGCCATTTCTTTGTCCTCTACATACTGTAGATACTTAATTGTAAGCATTTTGCATACATAAAATGTGACATTTTTATGTAGTACTTTGCATTTGAGGATTGTGAGCAATCATTCCTTCTATCCAGCCCTGATATTTTCTACTTAGCATGTGAAAATGGAGACAGAAAGGTGGAATCTTGCATAAGAAAACTAAAATTTTTGTACTGGGGTCAATTTCTACCCCTGTTTCAGGCTGTCATGGGATCTTTGACAAGTCTTTTAGTTTCTTGTGCACAGTTTTAAGTGTTTAAAATGCAGCTAAAATGTCTATTTATAGACATAACAATTTTTATACTATGCTGATGCTGATATGTAGGTCAGGGTTTTGTTCTTACATTCCTGGGTTTGGCCTCTTCAAATGGCTGCAGCCTTGGTCCCAGTGTGTAATGCAAATCGCAGACTGTCCATGAAGAGGTTTTTTCTCTTTGACACACCTGGATAGTACTCAGCAGAGAAGAAGCTGAAGAAGCTGGCAGAGTAACAAATTAGTATTTGTTTACATATTTATGTCTGCGGTTAAATAATAAATTAATTTTTTTGGTAGTTATTTCTAAATCTCATACCAACAATGTCTCAGACAAATAGCATCCTAATGTGCAGAAGACCTTGCACTGTTAGGTTTGCTTGTTTGTGAATGACTGATCCATTGCACCATTAAAAAATATAGTTAACTCCGTTAAGTGAAATGGCACAATAAATTTTGAACTCTTACGGAATGACTGTTTCACTCATCATTGATTGCTATTTACTTATTTATGCTCATCAGTTACTCTTTGTGTTGTCATTCTTTTATGGCTATGTCAATGTGATAAAATCATACATCTAGCTGTCTCTTGCATCCCTACTTACAAAATCTGTACTACATTTTTCATTGTGCCTTATATTTTTATATCTGTTGCTCACACAGGTGCTGCTTCTTCCCTTTAGGAAAAAATGTATGTTCTATCAAAGTATTCAGCTATGGCTTCCTTACTAGTGACTGTCATTTTCTGAAGAAGAGGCTTTAATGTGGTCTTTGGTTTATTGTGGAGTGTCTGGGACCCACTAGCCTGTAAGTGTCAAAAAGCAATAAATTAGCAGTAGTGACTCACACTTGTGCTATCTACACCTGTGAGTTTAAACTATGTTCATCTCCTCTTCATATCATCTGCAACAAAATTCAGATAAAAGCCATCTTCTGCACTGACTCTAACTCTTTAGTCTTTGAACCTGTGACTCGGTGACGATACAGTATTGCATTAATTCTTGCACCATTTAGTCTCCTTATCTAATGGCACAGGCTTATTCTTTGTAACTAACAACAATGAAGGGTGCCTTTAAGAAATCTCCAGTGAGCATTGAGGCATTACAGATTAGGTCAGTAGAACTGCTGCTAGGTTGAGCATGATGGATGAGTGGGAGAATGAGTTTCTGCCGCACAGTATTGTGAAATCTTTTCATTGTCACCAACGGGCCTATGAGGGGCTGATGAATGAGGGAGCAAGTGTCAGAAACGCCCTTCCTTGCCCTGGTACACTTTTAATATCTCCCAGAGCTACAGGATGAGTATTGATAAAAGTAAAGTTTAAAAATAACCATGGAGTGATAGGTAGCAATGATTTAAGGAGAAAGTGGCAATGGGGTTAGAGAGGGTTCATTTTGTAAAAGCACACAGAAGAGAAGAAGCTGAACTGTGTGGATCAGAGAAGGAGCAGTGGGCTTTTTATAAAAAGTTAATGTGATGAGGATGACGAGTTCCTTGATGGATGAGTTACTTCCATCTGGTTGCAGTATATGTAATAAATAGCTGTGCTCATGTTTGACCTCTCCCCACTTATCAGGCACATCTTTGTCTTTTGGGATATCCAGGAGAGAACTGTCCATTACAGTCAGGGGGAAGGGCAACAGGGAGAGGAGAGTGACCAACATTCAGAGCTTGGGAGGTTGCAGGGTTGCACATACAGCAGGTGGGAGTGGTGTCAAAATTTTATAAGGTGAGCAGGACAAAATAGTTCCATTAATTCCTGTGCAGTGTCATTTCAGAATAGGAAGCATATTTTGAAATGGTTTCCTGCATAAAAGTATTGCACAGTCTGATTTTTCTTGTTCTAGATTTGTAGATTAAGACTTTTTTTTGCCTTGATTTCTATTTATTTCCACATTCTCTTTTTTTGTGTCTTGTCTAGGGAAAAACCTGACCAAAAAAAATTGTGTTCCTTAATGTAAACGCTTAAGGGGAGGATAGTAAGAGTTCTGGCTTATTGATAGAACATATCTCTGCCTTTGGAAATTTTTATCAAAGCAGGAATGAGCCAAAGATTTCTTTTGCTTGTCATGAAGAATTTTATTCTGGAAAGAAATAGTTCATTATGCCTTCAAAAAATGTGCTCAGAAACCAAAATGTGGTGTTAGACATTGCAGTGTTGTCAAAGCCTTCAAAAATAATATGAATTTCTATTTTTCTATTGATTAAGCTAGAAATGGTATGTCAATAGAAACAATGAGTAAAGAACCTGCATGAATCATGTGGATGTAAGGAAGTCAAGGTCTTGCACTGCAAACATTAAAACTAACTTTCCTGTACATTGAAATGCCTTTTTTGTTTCCTTGTTGTTTTGGTTTTTTTGTACCCCTCAGAGACCAAGTTTCCTCTCTATTACATACAGAGCGGATCGCATAAGTTCTGGAGAAATTATATTAAAGGACTTCAAATTACTTAGCATTTGTTTTAACACGTGGCTTTGTATGAAACTTATTACGGAAGATATTTTTGAGGTCTATTTTTTCCCCACATTGACAATCAAAGAATTGCATGTCACCTAATGCTAATATGAATTTGGCATCACATGTTTTAATAGTACTCTTGAAGCCACTGTGATGCCTGCTCTGAAGGGATGTGAAGTGCAGGCGTATCTGCTTGCTCAGTGATGGAACCATATCATTCAATACGTTCCAAAAATCCTTTTGAAAGGCTGTGTTTATTCAAGGCAAGGCATCACATTTTGAATTTAGTCTCAGTTTAACATTTAAAGAGTTAGCAGTAAAATAATTGCTAAAATTATTTTTCAAGTTATGTGATAGAGACTGTAACCTTGAAAATGTACCCTCTTATTTGGGTGTATATATTGTGTGTGGAAGGGCCTTAAAATGCTTCATGGTGCTTATGGGTCTTGGAGTCCCAATTGTACTTCATGACAGTAGGCTGAGTTTCAGTGGTTGAGAAACAGAAGCTAAAATCTGTTTTCTCCTGACTTACCTGCATTCAATGTTTACGTGCAGATTTCTTATCTGAAAATAGTTTTCTTTGCCTTTAAAGCTGGTGTAAGAATGAAGCTGTTTGACATTTCCTGGTTGAATAGAAATTTTTTCACCTAATCTCTTACAACTGCCATACTGACTTCTGTCTTAATGTTCTCCCAGTCTATTGTGTTTCTTTGCACTTTATGAGATGTCTTTGCTGCCTATCAACTGTTCTTCAAAGGGGTAGTGGTAATTACTTCAGTAGCTTTAGTTAAGTAGCAATACTAACCTTGCATACCGTAGTGGTAAAAAAATTACAGTATTAATCAGCTGAGAGTATCCAAGAATAACATCCTCCTGTGGAGGTGATGTGGTGAGAGTGACTGTTGGTATTTTCTTGTTGTAGTCACCTCAGATAGGTTAGTGCTCAGTATGCCCTTGGTGTTCTGTAAATCAGAGTTTCTCTGGGTTCTCTTTGGGGTCAGTGGGCACCGACAGGCTCCTTGGGTTCATGGCAGAACCTGACTTCTACCCCGTGATTCTTGCCACTGCATCCATGGAAGTTCTGCTCCCTTTAAGCCCACAGAAAGCGTGAGGGAGTTGCTCATGTACTCTGTGAGGAAAGGGCTCAAAGCCCCCCTTTAGCAGCAGTTGCTTGTGCTGTGTGTGTTGGCAGGGCAGAGGAGAGCAGATAATGTCTGCAGTGCCATCTCCTCTGCTTCTCCTAACCAGCTGGAAGGGTATGCATGGAAAGGTGCGTTTGTTTCACCATCTCAGTGTCATTGTGGAAGGTGTTGGAGGTTCTTGAGGAGCATCTGACTGCATTCTTGCCATACCGATTGTTGGTCTGAGCAGACACAAGCTCACACGTCTAAGCTTAGACAGAAATTAAGATCTTAGTAAGTGGAGATCACCATTTCTGTGAGTAGATCTGCGATGCACATCTTGTGTTTTCCACCGTGA
>VRYO01001366.1:13181093-13276479 GCA_009812075.1 Sialia sialis
GAATGGAAAGCTACCTTTTAATTTATTGTGTGAATTACCTGTGGGTCTTTAGGCTGGGAAGGGCTGCACTTAGACTTGAACACCATGAGTTTATAAGGGTGTAATACAACTTGTCAATTCAGCATCTCTAGTCAATCAGTCTCAGAACTATCTGATTTGAAGATGACATACTCAGAGAAATGTGCACTTTAATTATGCATACAGATAGTAACTTGCAGTTAAAATCTAAAATTACACAGCTAATTATATATACATATATGTCTATATATTATACATGTGACTAAAATAAGCATCATTAACAGAAGTGGTTCCTGCATGAAAACAAACTAGCAAATCTGTGATTTCTACTACCATTTCAGATGTTTCAGTTTTTGGTGTGACAATTTCTATGTTTAGAAAGACTTTCTCAATTTACAGTGGATACTCTCACCTATTATAATTTCTCAGAGGTAATATCCAAGTTTTGAAGCACAGCACGATATAGACATTTTGGTATTTGGCCCTCATCTCTGAATTATGACATTTGATTCCTGATAGATTCCATTTAATTCCAGTAGAGGAGGACTCCACTTTGACAAAAGCAGTAAGAAGTTGTTTCATGTTCAGTACCAAAACAAGACAAGTTAACTTCTGAACTTTGAAAATTAGTTCTCAAAAAATATGAAAGGTACTAATAAAGATGGATTTGATAGATAAGAATGCATAGAATATGGGCTCTGTTTAATTTATTAAATATTCATAATAACGATTAAGAGAGAGCAGTCTGGTTTTCAGTCTGTTCTCTGCATCAACTTGCCAATATATCTAACAGCAAAAGACATCTACAAATACAAAAGAAAATAGGCATTTTTTTAAATTGTATATTACCATACAAAGTGTATACAGGAGAGAATCTGCTCAAAGGCTTTTCCAAGGAGCAAGCATGATACAGAAATGTTTATCTGAACAATGTGATATTAAAAAAGTAAATTTAAGTTTTATTCCCAGTAAGGAGCAAAGATGCTATAGATGTATCATACAATAGATAAAACTTTGTTTAATATTTCTAAAACAAGGAATGGAGGGAAATTTGTGAAATCTTTCCACCACTGGTACCACTGAACTGCATTTTTGAAGGTGTTTCAGTTGGCTTTGCATCAAGTAGACCACGTTAGTCTGTTTGTTGATGAACCAGCCATTAACATCTTTGCAATTAACACAGTCTGGAACTAGAGGATAGATGCTTGGTTTAAGTGAGATCAATCTCTTTGAAGTCTACATAAATTAGACGTTCATTTTCAGTCTTGTCTGAGAGTACCTTGCAATAAACATTGAGGTAATTAATTAGTTGTCTTTGAGAATGAGGAAGTGGATGAACTCTTGACTAGTGTTGAACATAACCCAGCAAAAGTAACAGTTATATCTAATGTGATATGTTGACTTGTATAAGATCCACATTGAATTTAGAAATCCAGTCATCACCTAGTAATTGTTTTGCTGTTTTTTGGGAGTACAATTATTCTTCCAAATTAATCTCCCCTGCCTACATTCAAATGATAATGCCACTTAACATGACTCCAATGGGTGCATGACAATCAATGGATTTGATTTTGTCCCCAAACACCATAGAAAGTCCAACAGAATAGGATATTTGGCAACTGTCCTACCAACTGAAGCACACACTCCAGAATGTCAATATTAACTACATAACAAATGTGTTTCTTCTGAGATGTTAAACAGTGAATGGAGGAAGCTGAGATAAGCTTTGTTATCCATCCTAGCCAGAAGGAAATGCTTTGACAAAAGGCAGAAGCAGATGACTGAATTGTAACTGAGGTGACTGTCAAGCTCCCAAAGACAATTCCATGTTTTTGTGTGCTAGAATTGCTATCATTATTATTTTATCCTTTTTTTTTTTTTTTGTCAATGTGCTTTCAGTTTGGCAAGTATCAATTTTTACAATGTTCAAAATAAACTTTGTTCATTGTGAATTGGAAACATCTTGGACAGTGAAGAGTGAAAACCATTCATATTTCTGAAGGATTTAAGTATAGTCCTCCATGTCTTGCCACCTAAAACCCTCAAACTTTCCTCCTCTTTTTCTCTCTCTCACAAAACCAACTACCAAAATCTTCAGACAGAAAGTCTTGATTCAGATTTGAGTTATTTCTTTCTAGGACACTAGGTTTCATTTTTATTTAAATATGTTTTGTCTACATCAGGGAGTAGAAAACAGTCGCCTTTATCCTGGAAGGAGTTCTTAATTATAACTGTACTCTGATGATGTTCTGCTGCAATATTACAATCATTTCCAAGAGTCTAGAATTATGGCCTAGCTGTGAAAACTTGGCAGTGACACATGGATGCTAGAAAAACTTTCCTTGTTGAAAGATGGACACAGCAATTTACTTTCTTTCCCTCTCTTTTTTGGTATTGTTTTCTCTTTAGTGAGTTAGGACTTTTCCTTCCTGTGTGTGCCATTGGCAGCTATGTGTGAAGGCAAGGGTGGAAGTGGGACAGGGTGTGGGTTCATTGTGGAGCTGTTTTTGAGCCACTTAATTCCTCTGATCTTCACCAGCATCTGTGTCAGGGTGATTCTAACAGCACTGGTTAGTGATAACATCATAGTCTTAGCTTTCTTTAGTGCTTGTAAACTGATGGCTGATGGGCTTTGTTGGGCTGTTTAAGAGGAAGTTTCCCACAATCTGATACTAAAATGGAGGTTTTGAGTGAAGCTTTTATCACTCTTTCAGCAATCTCATCAAGAACTTCTCTTTCCTTGCTGGAAGTGGAATTTCATGCTGTGTATTTCTAATACAAGCATTCCATCAATCAGCAATCTAGTAGAAGTTTGTGGTTCTAACTAGAGAGCGTTTCTCATGCTGTGAAGTGGTTTCATAGTCTGGCATCTCCGTCTATCCCAGCCCCGATGGAAACTGCTTGAACTGCAGCTTGCCTTCCATTTACTGGGCTCATTTTTTGTAGCTTGGTATCAGAAACGTTTTCCCAGCTGGTTCTCCATGCCTTTCCTGAAATTAGAGGGGTGATGTGCAGGATGCGTTTGACAGGCGAGCAGTGTCCGAAGCCCATGTTCCTTGTGTGGCACTAAAATGCCAGGGTGAACAAATCAGAACGAGTGCAATTGCCCAGGCCAGGAAAAAGGAATGCACGATTGCTGTGCAGCACATTTGTGTGGTCAGCAGATCTCAGTTTGCTTGGCAAGGAAGTCTATGCCCATTTAAAAATGAGGAAAATGAAGTACGAAGAAGTGAATTGTCTTAACAAAACAGACTGCAATTACAATCCAGTCTCCAGTGTCTGGACTAGCATTAAACATTATCTCCCTTTTAAAAAGAATCAAAAAAACTACAAAACCCCAATCCAAAACAATTACATATGGTATGCTTTTCTTCACAAGTAGAAAAAAATGCTGAAACCTTAAGACATTTTAGTGAACTTCCTGATTATTATTTGGACATTGGAACCAGGGAAAAAGTGGGCACTTCATTGTTTGCTATTGGGACAGCACTCCAGTGTGCAGGTAGTGAGAATTGCCATTGTGTTGATACCAAATTATACTGAAGTTCTGATTAGTTAAACATTCCTTCTAGTACTTGGAGATCAAGCAGTAGTAGCTACCAATTCTTGGGTCAAGTCTGGAAAAAGCAATCAAGCAAATTCTGATTCTTTGCCAAATTCAAAATTTGATACTCGCTTCCTGCTTGAATTGAGAAGTGGAGACTGAGAAGTGACAGCTGCAATTCAGCAGTTGCTGCTCCAAGAAATTGGAACTCAGCTAAGACATCAAAGCAAATCTAATGTGTCTTGCTCAGAGACCAATAGCAATGTTTAAAAAAAATTATTTTCAATTTTCTTTGAAATTATTTATTGGTTAAAATTTTGAAAATGTAGTGGAGAAAATGCGTTTTATGGCACGCATGCACACTTTTTTTGGCGAGATCCTTGGTGTTTGTTTGTTTTGATGTTTTAAGTGACATTTTAAGAATTTATAATTATGCAGAAAGGCAAATTTTGGAAGATAATGGTTGTTTATTACTTCAGGAAAAGTAGTAATGTGTGTAAGACTTATTCAGGACTCAGTCATTACTTTGCTGTTACAGGACAAGAGTATATGTCAGTTAAAGTTTATTTTGTTAGAATTGATGTACTAGCTCATGTAAACAGTTCCTAATTCAGTGAGATGATCATCATTTGTAATGTGAGTTGTAATATTTTTCAGCATCATGTCACAGATTTATCAGTGCAGCCTCAGTTATTATAGTTAGAAAAGGGAAGGGAAAAAAATCTTTATGAAAAATACTGTGGAGTTTTGCTGAGACTAGAAGACAAAGTTTTGGGCAACTTTTTCCTTTCGTTAACCCCCACCTCACATGCTGACAGGGACATCAGTGCTGCCAGCATTTTTTTCCTTCAAAAATTTTCTCCTTCTTTCAGAAGAGTAATTTTTGAGGCAACTATGACAGCTCTGTCATTTTACTCACACCTCTAAATTTCTCTTTCTGTTGTCAGTCACCAGTCACTGTATCTTGATGATCATGATTGATGACAAAATATATGAGAATTGTAAAAAGGGCATTGAACATTGTGTCTAAAACAATCATTTCATGCTCTTACTTTTTAAGTACAATAAGAAGTTAGAACAATACCTGTTTACCTGTGGATCTTACACTTATTTTTTTGCATTTCATAGAATGATGTAGAGATATGGAGATATTTGTAATTATCTATTAATATACTTTTTAGCATACTTAAAAGTTGTTTGCGCATTTAGTCCTGGTTCAGTACTTATGGTATTTTGCCAATGTTTTACTGTTTTTCAAATTTATTTTTAAATTACTAACTTCCCATCAGACTCTAGGGCTTAAATGACAAGTAAGGAGCTGAGAGAAATAGCAAAAGGAATCTGAGTCATATTTTCCTTGAAAGAGCTTTATGTATTTTTGGAAAGTAAAATATGTCAGTTATATTGTAAATAAATAAAATACCTGTTTGGGGAAGGAGAAATGGCTATTAGGCTTTCACGTCTTCTACATTTCTGTACAGAAGAAGAGAGAAAACATCAAAGAAAGCATTTTTCTCCTGTCCGTCCTAGCATGAAATGTATTATAAAATATTTTAGAAAAAAAAGAAACCAAGCTCCATGAGTTTTAGTGTTGTTCAATGGCCATTGGATTTGCCCATTTATATGAAGTAAGTGCCTATTGAACTTTGAAAATCAGCATTTTCCAGTAGCTGCTGTGTGTGCCTGTAAAGCAGCATTGTTTGAGGCCGAGTAAACATCACTTTCACTCCATTGCTACTGTGGATAGAGCCTTGTTTGCTTACAGGCATGTATATACATTACCTACCTTCTACATTTGGGTTTCTTTACAGCTATGAGTCAAACACCTTATTTTTGCTATATATATGATTAGTTGCATAAAAATTCAGCTTATTTTAAGTGATTGTTAGTTGCAGAACTATGTCGGCAAATTGTTTCAGTATGAATATAGTCATACCATGGAAAAAAAAAAAAAAAAGTCCTGCTTGGCATAAAACTTATTCTGAGGAAGGAACTGATAGAAGCTGTACCCAGAAAAGATCTCTTACTGGTACAGGCTGCATGTCCAGAAGGAAGATGACTCTTGGGGTGATATTCTGCCAGCTAGACTGGCAGACCTATCTCTATCTGGATCATGTATCAGGTGAGCCACCAAGTTACCCACCAGTGTGCAGTAATTTTTACCTGTGGGTCCTGTGAAGACTGCTGCTGTCAAGGGGAGCATCTTTTAGATGGCAGTTGTGGTCTGTGATTTTCAGAGGGCTCAGAGATATTTACCTACTCCTTTAGGAATGAGACGTGAAGATGCTGGAGAGAAGCCAGCAGATTCCAGTAAATTGTTTTGAAGAATGCTGCTAAGTGAAAGAGTAGAGATTCATCTTTTCAATTTGGAATAGGTTTTAAAAGCATCTCTTACCACAAATTTAAAACATGGTCTACTGTTACCACGAAATAACTTGAAAACCTTCTCTTTGCCATTTGTTTGACATGAACATTCTGCACAGCCCCAGCCACAGATCCCTTGCTGTTACTGCACAGGGAATGGGTTGTAGCAAGTACTTTGTCATTCATGCCATAAAGTGTCTTTGAGCTTTCTCTGGTTTCAGTTCCTATTCTGGCTGCCCATGGCACAAGTTCATGAAATTTGTGTTGTGAGTTTGGTAATAAGTTTATCTGCAAGGCAATATGAAAGTGTGCTCTACTTTGAATAGCACATGTGCATCCCATCTGGGTTGGGCTCCAACGCTGGGGACTGAATTGTGTGTATTCCACGCTAAAAATGTGGGGCTGCTGTAAAATCTTACTGGTTTTAGGTTCTTGTTTGCATGGGAGTGTTTGCAGAAATGAAAAAAACAAAGCAAAACAAAAACACTCCCCCCACCCCCCCAAGAAACAAACAAAAAAAAACAAACAAAAAAAACCCAAACCAAAATATAAACTCCCCTATAAAAAACTCCCCTACTTTTTACTGAACTCTCAAAGCGGCATTTTATTTCATAATAGGGCACATAAATTTAAGTAATGCTAACATTGCTAATGACAAAAATAGAGCAAAAAATAAAAAGAAAAAAGAACATTGAGTGACTACAAAAGGTGAATCTAAGACAAATGAATCACTTAAAGTTCTTTGGCACAAAAATTTCTGACCAAGTTGTTTAATGACATTAACAGAAGTGTTGGGGGAAGGAGGTTTGGTTTAGATCACTATTTGATTTTACACAAAAAATGCAGAAATCTGTTTTGATGATCATTTTTTGAACGTGGAATCATGGGAAATATTTTGTTTTCCCTGAGAGCCAAGGCAATGTATTTATTTCAAGTTTTATTAAATGAGTTATAAATTTTCCTAGCAATTTACTCATAGCTCAAGAGGTTTAATTTGCATGTGTTGCCTTTTACAATATGCTTTTCATAATGTTGCAGATGCTTCTTCCCTAGCTTCAGTAAACAACAGGCAGTTGGCCAGGTTTTTGACTGAACGTTTGCCAACTCTGAGAAATATTAGTTAACTCTCTAGTGGCCACTGAATGATTTTTAGCTGACTTTATCCAAAAGAATCTGTGAAGATTACAAATTATAGAAAGAAAAAAAAATAAGACAAAGAACAAGTAATTTGCTGGACTAAACATAGGAAAAGAGATTTATTTCTTGATTTTAATAATTTTGGTTTTTCTTTTTTTTTTTAACTTGTATTTAAAAATTGCTCGTTTTCAGGAATTTATTTGAAAATTAAGAATAAACATTTCTCCCTTCAGATTAGTGAAGATTCTTTCTTCTTGTAGATATTCAAATACAATTAGGTTTAGCCACTGGTGTTTGCTTTCATTTAGACAAGCCTGTAAGAACAGATATTTTCAACATAGTAATCCAGATTGTAGCAGGGTATTTTACAGGTGGGATGGCAAATTGTTTCATGAGCAGTGGAGGTAAAGCAGCAGATTTAGGTTGTATTGTAGATGATATAGAAGAGCTCAGCTCCCATCTCTGTACCATCTATCATGCTTTCAGCTTTCTTCCAGGTTTCTTTTGTATTTGAGTGCTGTCTCTTGGGCAAGTCCTGTTGTATTCAGTTCCAGTCTGGAGCTACCTGCATGTTTGTTCAGCTACAGCCAGTGCAATGGGTAGTGACCAAACCTGTGTTTCTTCCTGTTTATGAGAGATCAGAAGCGTTTCACTTTCTCTCATTCAGCTTCTCATCCCCAAGCTGTTTCTAGGAATGTAAGGTGGTTTCAAACTTGCTTAAAATTTGCTAATTTGTCCCAAAGCTGTGGTTCAAAAGACACATGCAAGAATGGCTTGTCAGCCTGCTTGCATAAGGAAATAAGGAAATGAGGCCAATCATGAATAAGAAAGAAATGTCAAACATCTTTTTGAATGATGTGCACTTGGAAATAATTACAGGCAGTCCCATGATTAAATGCTGTCAGTGTAAGTGGGGCAACAGGACAGACTGAAGGAATGAGTTGAGTGTGAATTACCTGACTTGACACTCACTGCTCTTGGAAAACCTGTCTCCCTGGTTCTGTGAACACACTTGGGATAATTGCTTTGAACAGATGATCATAAATGGAGCATGGTGCAACAGTCATTTGAAATGGGATGATTTTAAAGGTGGAAAATTCTGAATCCTTTTAATATATATCCAGGTTACTGAAGGCTCACTCTGGGTATCTAAGCTTGTATGTTTTATTGGTGTTACTTTTTGCTCCACAAATGCTCTGATCATATGTGGCTAGCTTTAGGCTAAAATTAAATACAGTGAAGATAACATCAACCATGCTTGATCTACTGCTTTCTACCTCAGAATCATTTAATTGTATTACCCCTCCCAGAGAGTTCCTTGTTTGTGCAGAAGTAGTGCACTCAATACCATAAGGATGTAGTGGACTAGAAGAACTGAAATACTCTGAAGAACAGATGGTTGTTTGTGTACACCCTTCTAAACTTCTTTTGAAGCTCTGAGGCAAATAATTGTCTATCTGAGGAAAAAAAGCTGTGATTTTACAAGTTTAGTGTTTGAAAAGTTACCTCACATTTTCTCAAGCAAATTTAAAATGAGGCTGAAGTGGTACTGCTGTTAGGATCCAGAGAAGATGAGTATCAGGTGATTTGTCCTTTCTTGCTAGAAACATGGTGTGTGCCTGGTGTGAAGTCATAAACTGATGTCTTGGTATGTCCAGCAGGAATTATGTGCCCTTTTACTTTGCTAACAAATAGCACCTATGACCCATTGAATTTCACTTAGACTGGATGAATCTGTTTTCCCCAACATTTCTCATTTTTTGCTTCCCTCTGTCTTTTCCCTTAAATGATGCTGGAATGGGAGGAGTGCTCCTTAGCAACCAGTTGGAAATGGTCAATACAGGCATAAATATTAAACCTTTCCAGCCATGGTGAGAAAGTGGAAAAGTGTTTCACTTTTTCCTTAGGGAATTTGTGGCAAAATGGTAACTCTAATCCTTTAAGATAAACAGGACAAAGTTGGTACCTCAGTTTCTCTAGAACTCATGGAGAAGGAAACTTTTTCTTCACTAGTAAATAAGAGAATGCTCATGCAGAGCCCGTGGATTTCCAGGGTGATATCTTGTTAGGGAGTGTTTGTGTGTGTTTGGTTTGGGGTTCTCTTGGAGGTTTCTTTAAAAATTGTGTTAGTGCCTAAAACTGCTAGTTTGGAGTTTGGCTGTAACTTGTATATTATCACTAAACTACAGTTATAAATTATTTTTCTTTTTGGTCTAAATGTTTTTCATGTGCTTTATCATTTTTAGATGGAAGACAGTAGAAGGTATAGGGCATCACTATTTGTCATCCTATTATAGAAATTATGTAAGAACAATAAAACCCACTATTGTTTAATGCTCAAAATCGAGGGAGAAAATATGTGTCATCACACATTGTATAAAAAAATGTTTATTAGCTTTAATTAATGTCTGATTTCAGTAAGACATTTGCATAGTACTCATGAAATCCAATCTTAAGAGAAGTAGAGAGACTTGAAACTATAGGTAGCTACTGTGCTCTGCTTAAAGTACAGTAATTTCACGACTATAAGGTGCACCCTTTTGGCTAAAATTTTGATCGAAACTTGGAAGTGTGCCTTATAATCCGGTGCATCTTATATATGGACAAAGCTCGGAAATTTGCCAACCCAGAAGTGCGAGACACAAGCGTTGTCGGCTGGGCTGCATGCTGCTAGAGCCACGGCAGCCACGAGAGCCACGAGAGCTGCGAGAGCTGCACCAGCTGGCTCCGGGGGTGGGTGTGAGTGCCGGGGCACAAGGCACGAGGAGGGCGCCTGGGGCTACATTTAAAGGCTGCGCTGATCCCTGAAAAATGTTTGCAAATTGAGCACTTGCCAGTAAACCCCACGATTCTGTTACTAATTCATTACTTTGTTGCGTGCGGATCCTCGCTGAAAAAAAAAAAAAGTGCGCCTTATAGCCCGGTGCACCTTATATATGGACAAAGTTCGGAAAATTGCTGACAACCCAGAACTGCGCCTTATACTCCCATGAGCCTTATAGGTGTGAAATTACTTTAAGCACCAAAAGTGCTGCAGTTTAAACTGAAACTCCTTCAGTTTGCATTTGTTTAGTGGCTGGAGGACTCAGTAAAGTCTATGCTTGTGTTTACTTTGACACCAAACATTTTCTGCCCCACAAGCTTCAGAAAGTGTGTGAGCATTCAAATACCTTGCCAAAGATCATTTATTAGTCATTTAAGCACAGCAGTAGAAGCCTGGCCTCTGGCTCTGTGTCCCAGTTGTCCAGCCAATGCTTCTCCATTCAGGCATCTGGGGCTGTCTGCTCCATGGATGTCCATGGGTTATTGATCTCAAGTGTTGCTGATTGCCCAGGAGTGCAAGCTGGAAAATAGTTGGAAAAAACAAGTTGGTCTGGTGGCTCCAAATTCTACTGGAAGTTGTTCCTGGAGTACTGTGTTTATTGAAATGATATATGCAATCATATACCAATCATTTAATAACTAGGAAAATGAGGATATTTCAGGTTTTTCAATAGTATTTTCATGAAAAGCAGCATGTGTGAATTTTGATTGATATGACACTTTAGAACTATAACTAAAACTGTATTTGTTACAAATGAATGACCACTGAATCAATTTCTTTAGTATATATTTCTTTAGACTTGCATCATTAATATTCAAAGGGGAATGTATTTTACATTGTGCTGCAGTTTATACTAATGTGGGTTCATTTGCTTTCATGTTATTAAATCACTCTTTTCTGATGAAAAGATAAAATGAAGCCGCATTGTTCATGTGCTCTGTAGAGCTGTAGCAATGTGCAGTTTGGTACCTACTGCATTTCCAAAGCAATAAATACATGAATAAAAAATCAAAGGGAGTAGACAGGATTTTGCTTTGATTTCCACAGACACAGCATGCTATTGTTATAAAAGAAATCTAATAGGTAGATAAAAATTTGCTTGTATTTGCCAGCTGTTTTTAATGCAACTGCTAGTGTAGTCTGTATTATTTTTAGGATGATCAGAAGGTGCAAAATCACTTCTCTACTTAAAATTAATGTATCTATTAGAGCTAAATTGAATCTTACTGCATAAAACACTTCTATAACTGTTTTCTGTGTATAAAACTTCAAGTATTTGGCTCAGGCTGTATGTTTCACTGAAAATCTGTTTCTAACCATCAGCACTTTTAAAATAAATATATGGCCTTTAGAATTCTCCTTTGCTTCTATCTCATGGACATATCAATGTTTAACTGGAAATATCTGACTGTTCTCTTTGAAGCAATTAAGAATTGCTCTAATAATTAGAAATTTAGAACACACATGGTTTTATGATGGCTTTGTTGACTTAAATTCTCTAATGGCTTTGCTTAAGAAGAATTAATGGGCAGCCTGAATTCTACCTAGGATCCCATTTACAACATTTCTGTTTGTCTGTGTCTGTTTGTTCAAAAGAAACTTGCCAGAAAGAAATTCATCCCTCAATGCTGCCTCCTTAGATAACTCTGTGGGTCTTGCTTTTGAACTGAAAAGTTCATCTTTTTCTCTAAAGTTAGGATTGGTATTTCCCTCTAAACCTTAAATTTGAGAATGGTTTATAGACAGGTGTGTGTTGTCTGTACTGAAGCCATATTTTATTTTAGAAATGTAAAGGTTTCTTTGTACCCTCCCAAATAAATATATGAGCTGCAATGTAATTCTCTCTTCTTTGGTGTCATATCTGTAATGAATCCTAAAGAGGGAAAAAAAGTCTCATTGCCTCAAAAAAGACTTTCAATAATGACTTCTAAGGTCAATAAGACTTTTAAAACTAGGAATGCACCTGTCTTGTTTCCAAAAAATGCTATTTTCAAGTACATCATTACAGAGTTGACTGTGTTTTCCTCTCAATGTTATAATCTTGGACAATTTAAATGTATATATTTATCATAATACATTTCACCAAACTCTTGAATCTGATAGCAGTGCAGTATGTTTTTTATGTCTGTACAAGTAAATTAGTTATATAAAGTTTTCATAACTCCTCATTCTCAATTTTTATCAATATTTTAGTATTCAAATAGTTTGCTTACATGCTAAAATTAATCAACAGTCATGCTGGAAAATCTGCCTCCTTGGTTTATTATGGGTTTTTGCTTTCTATTTTAAATCTTGTATCTTTTCTCTCACTTGTGTGTAGAGTTTCTTTAGTGCTTTGAATAAGAAGCAATTGTTTGGAGACTCCATATGTGCAGCAATTTCACGACTATAAGGTGCACGGGATTATAAGGCACACTTCCGGGTTTCTGATCAAAATTTTAGACTTTAAGGTGCACCTCATAGTCATGAAATTACTGTACTACTAAAGGGTCAACAGTGAAAGAAAAAAGCTTAAATATGGTGGAGAAAATGGTTGTCTGGATTTAACGTGTTTCCTCCATTGATTAGCGTCGAACTGCTGTCAAGAGCTCAGTCCTCTCCCATCCCACACTGTGTCAGGCGCTAAGAGCCTGCATGCTTCCCATTCCCATTGTGTTTTTTTAAGGCTCTCAGTGGTTGATGGGATGACTTTCATGCTTGATGTAAGGCTGTACGCATCACATATGTTATTCAGGAACCGTTACATCCAGTTCCTAGGCAAATGTTTCAATATTCCTGTAACTCCTGGATCCAAAGCAACAGGTGTGGAGCAGCCAGACGAGTCGGAGAGCTGTGATGCTCTGAGCTGCCTTGGCAGTGAGGCTTCACTCATGGAGGGAAGGCAAAGAGAGACATGCAGGTCCTGTAAGTTCGTGCTTCACGAGGCCTCTCCCCCGTGCAGTGAGGTGGTGAGAACCTGATGGTCCTGCTGCTTTCACAAGTACTGTCATTTGTCACTGTCTTGACAGGCACATTTCTGCTTGAGGGGCACAGAGAGAAAGGAGGCATTAGCATCTTTCCTGCAGAAAGAGCACTGCTGTTTTTTCTACACTGGGAACATAAGTTTTGGTTTTGCCACTGCAGAAAACCCTTCCTGTTAATTTGGCAGGCATCGCTTAAATGTGAGATCTGAGAAATGAGCTTTGTATGCTTTTTGTGCAGCATCTTTTACTAACCATGTTTTCATTGTAATAGGTATTTATATAAAAATAGTAATATTGCTGAAACTTCAGGAGATGGTCTTTGTGAGGGAGGAGATCCAAGTTAAAATAGCTTCAATGGGAACAAGGTGTCTGGGATTGCTTTTTTACTGGTGGAGCTACAAATGAGACGCTGAATTTACAGTTAATTGGTTTTAAAACACATATATCGAAGTGAGAAGAGAGGGACACTAAGAGCTTCCTTGACACCTGCTGTCAGTAGGACAATATTTACATTCAGTAAGGTTACAGAGACAGTCTTCAGAGATGTTAAGTTCCACAAATACTTCATTTCCAAAGAGATTTAGGATGGCATGGCCTAATGCACAGCCAGTTAACAACATGTGATGTCAGATTTCTACAGATTGCAATGCTTGGAAAATTATGGTGAGCCTAGTTCTGAGCGTGTATTCCTGCTATAAAGATACAAAACTAAGTTAAAGCATCAGTTTTTTACTGAGTTTTAATCTGAGTTACAGTTACAGGTGTAAAGGGAAGGCTAACCCTGTTAACTCCTGCTGAGGTTGTCTCATTTCATGCCTCGTGTCCAGCAACTGGGGTTTTTAAGGCTCCTTACATAGATGTTTTTGGAAAAGTTTTATGTTGTTTTTTGCATTTTCTTAATTTATATAGAAGTGATAGACAGAAACAAACACCAAAAAAAAAAAAATCAGTCATGAAACAAAGAAGGGAAAGAATACATAAAATACCATGGGATTTTTCCCAGGAAAGAGAAAAAAAGGAAAGGCTAGGGCAACTAGAGATGTGAGATGAAACCACTGTTTTGTCTGAAGCTCATATTGGTCAGGTAACTAAACATGGGGAGGTGGGGGGAAATCTCTCTAAGAACACTCCTCCAACTGTATGCTTAATTTCACATTATAAATGCAAGCATATATAAAGTTATAGGTGCTAAGACACCTTACTTCTTCCCCTGTTTTCCACCAATCTTATCGGTAATATTATTGTGCTGCTCTGATTATGACTTACAGGACATGCAGTGTTGAGGGACCAATGTTTAAACATTCATTCAATATTAGCATGTCTAAGAAATAGAGGATACTTTCATTAATTGGATGAGGGTTATATGTGTTTCATTTAAAAGCTGCAGTGATCACTAATGGAATGACCTCAAAGTCATTATCTGTTAAGAAGCAGGAGAAAAGATTGTTCTTCATGTTCAGTTGTATTTGTCATTGCTTGTGAATATAATTTCCAGATAAAATATAGTTTTAGCTCTCTAACTACTCTAAGCTAAGATTGGATGGAATAAATTCTTTCAGCTATCATTTTTTTTTTTGCCTTGACTGTAAACAGAAATTTTTTTGGCCAGCTTTATTTATAAGCTCTGATGTTTAAATGAAGACCACTGAATGCTTGATCTTATTTCATTTTTTCCCCTTTTGTGTCTTTAAAAGATTTTCATAGCCTTTACAAAGACAGTATAGACAGGAAGACTGCAAATATTTCAGATACCACAGCATTACTCAGAAGTCCACCTTTGTAATTGTGTGCTGTACATACCCGGTGCTTCAGAGCACAGTTCCTTTGGGATTTGTGTTTTGTCATTAGGTCACTGAGATTTTCAGTCTTATTTCCTCCTTGCCCTTGCTGACATGCATATCTTCTTGCTGTTGGGAGACCAAACCAGTTGCTCTGATTCATGTCAACATTTTAGTTGACTAATTCTCTTAAGATTGTCTCAGCAATCTCAGAACTGAATCTGCACAGAAGGAAAAGTTGAAAATGTGTAAATTTAGTAATAGAAGTTATTTATTCCTTTCTCTCTTAGAAAGTTTTCTTCAAGCAGGGATCAGTGGTACCATTGAATGACTCAGCTAACAATGTGCATAATAATACTGATTTCTGCTGAGAGTGACAGAAGTGGATGTGGATTTCAGAAATTTCCTGAACAGCAGTCATAATGCCTGGTATCTGGATAAAGTCTTGAGGCCTAGCAAAGTTTTATCTTGAAAATTCTTCTGTTCTGATTGAATCAAGACCATCTTTGGGTTGACTTTGGTTTTACAAGTCGTGGCCAGAGCCAGCCCTTTTGAGCTGGGAGGAAGCAGAAGGAACCATGAAGGGAGGGAGCTGTTGGTCCAGGAGACAGAGAAATGAGCATGATGTGCTAACAGAGAAGAGACTGTTTCTGCTTTTCCTCAGCAAAACTCTGATTTCTCAGAACAGCAATGGTGCTTTCCAAGAGCAGAGGATTGAAATTCAGTATATCCAAAAGCACTACTCTCTCTCTTCAGGTCTCTTCAGTTTTTATCTATCTCATATAATGTATTGGGTAGAAGTCACAAATACAGGAGTTTAAAAGAAAAAAAAAAAAATCCTGGAGGTGCATGTAGCTTGTTTAGAATATTCTGTAGGTTGCATTGAACCAGTTGACCAAAGCAAAAGGTAATAAATGTAGTCAGCTAGTAAGTATTTAAAGGAGAAGAAATAATAATGTTCTTTTCCAAAGGAAGATGAATTAGATGAGTGATGAGGAAGATTTTCATGTATCAAATGGTAGCACCAAGATTGATTTATTTTTTTTAAATTCCACATTTATTGTTTGGATAGGGTTTTTCACTGAGGTCATAGGAAATCCAGGACAGCCTCTCTTGGGTGAGCCTTCCTTTTCTTAGTATCATACTTGTTTTCATTCTCATTTAATATTTACATTTCCCCTTTGTCACCCTAATAACTGGGCATTTATTACTGGTATTCACAGAAGAGAGGAGGTGGATGAAATATTTCAGGTGAGTCATCTGATCTAATTTGGAAAGGTTTCTGTGAGGAAAGAACAACTTTTGATTTATAAGAGAAGGTTGTCTGTTATAAAGATATACACGTTGGAATTTATTATCAAGAATCTGCTTTTAATTTTAGAGATTGTTTACCTAAACTACTATGTGTCAGAGCTCAGGACAAATTTCTACTTAGCATTTAATTTTAGATACTTGCCATAGTGGACAGTAAAAAATGGGTCCCCAGAATTCGTGGCATCATTATGAATCTTACCTCCTGGCAGCCCCTGCCTGCAGTTTGTCTTTGAAATCTCCTTGATGCTTGTTAACCCTACTCTGACATGTAACGGCTCCCCTTTATTTATTGGACTTTGCTCATTTATGAAAAAGTGCAGGAATTATTAATGGTTTAGTATCTATTGATGTATGACTTGGGTGGAATTCAAATTTCAGTATTTATGGTAAACCCCTTAATAATGAAATGAGCATAGAAACAAGAAGGCTCATTCTTAAGGTTAAGTGTCTTGCTGTATGAACAATTGTCTGTAAAATATTGTCTTACCAGCTTTTTATTTATGGCTATAAATTAGAAATAAGGACTTTATGTATGAAGGGAAAGGATTAAGAGTATTTGTGTAGATGATAAAGAATAAATAACCTGGTTCAATGAGCTGTGTGTTAGTACATTATCATGGACCCTGGTTTTCTGTAGGAAGCTGTTACATCTCTGCATCCTGCAGTGAGCTCCTGCCACAGGATTGGGCTCAGGTGATGGGCCAGAGCAGGTGGCAAGTGCTTCTACGCCAAATCTGAATGCCCAAAAGCTGAAACTAGCACTGGGAAATGCAACTCTTCTATGATTTGGTTGTGATCTTGAGGGCTTAATTTTGTTCTAGCTTCCTAGGTGTAGTGGCAGGAAGAATTTGTATTCTCTTGTGCTGTGTAAACCTCATGTTTTTGCTTTCCTTGAGGGAAGCACATGGAGCCTTGGGCTTGGATTTGCATAGATAGCATGTTTTTCTTTTAAGATTATAATGTAGAATATAATGACAGTACTGGGTTCAAAACAAAGGTCCATGCAGCTCAATACTTTGGCAGTGGCCAGCAGTGGAAGACAAGAGAACAAAACCAGAGAAATCTATAATGATACTTAGTGTGCGTTTTCAGTGATTTGCAGGGACTGCGTGAGAGAGAGGCATGAGTGCATATGAGAGACATCCTGTTTGTGCGAGCACTGTACAAGAATCAAGCAGTGAGCAGTTGTGGTGTATGTAATAGGTGTTAAACTGGGAAAGGACAGAGATAGAGATAGTTGTGTGGATGAATGCTGTAGAGTTTATAAATCAAGAGATTATGGGAACAATTCTGTGTAATGTAAATAGCACTACAGCTTTTGTTCATTTGGGTGAACTTTTCACGTTGTATGGAACATGCAAAAGGAGTGCTTTAAAGGTAATGGTATTTCTCTATCTTTATAACTTTCTTTTTAGTAGTGTTTTGTTCTATGAAATGTTAAAGTTAAAAATATTCATCATCAATGCTAAGTATGAAAAATAGTAATCAGATTCCATGGTTCTTCATATAAGCCTATCCATCACAAAGCATGCCCTATGGCTATATATCAATTTTAAGCATTAAAGTTACACAGTATTATCTTAGCATTAGGTTAACTGTCAAATAAAAATAAAAATTAATAAGCTGGAAAAAAAGAAAGAAGAGGAGACATTCCTCATTTAAAATCCTCAACTGATCTGGCATAATTGAAATGTCTTTTAGCAGAAATGTTAGCTTTAACTCAGATAAGACTCAGCTCTCAATACTATTTTTATGGTAGTCCAATATCCAATAATTCCTGGGGTACAAAACTAGCAAGTATAAATGCTGATGAGGTCCAGGCTTCCTCCTGGTATCTCATTGACCAGAAGCATATGTTTGGAATTAAAGAAGATCCAGGCCAGCTTTCAATATTGGGATGTCTGCCTGTTTGTTCAAAGAGATTAATGGGCTTTAGTCCATGTAGTCCCCAGTTTTCTTTTTGCTGCCATTTTTCTTGCAGTCCTTCTGAGACATTGTGAAGTTTGGGCATCTGGCTGCAGTGTTTAAAAATTGTGAAGAGTTGAACACTGATTTTACTTTACAGTTTAATAACTGATAGATTTTTGTCCGCTTAAATACACTTAAAGTACTAGCTGGGATATAGCTTTATTTCTCTTTTCGTCCCTGCTCTCTGCCTCCTGCCTTCCTGTTCTTTAGATACCCCAGATAAGCTATTTAGTCTCTGAAAGTATCAGAGTAATAGAATTTTGTTGTTACATTCTCATTTGCTTTGATTTAGTTGAATGTGATATGGGAAATGTCATCCTTAATGTCTTTTCCTAAAATTAAATACACCTAAGGAAAGAAATTGTGCAAATTCCACCTCATATTTTATTTGAAATACTAAAAACATATGTATTTCTTTGATATTACTTGTCTTAACAAGAATCCTATGCAAGGAAATATTTTTAATGAATCAAACCTCTACGTTTCCAAGCTTAATGCAGAGCCAGCCTCTTTTCATCTGTAATGATTCTACATTGTTCTAAATTGCTTGGTTTTGTCACCAGAATTATTCTGCATATAACTCAAATGCATTTGTATGGCACTGAAGTCAACATGTAGCATTTTTCTTTCTATTGTTTGTATTTATTTATTTTATATTTGAGGAATGGGCCAGGCCTGTAATGAGATTATTGACAATAAAATTGTGGTCTTCATGAAGTTTGTACTTCTGTGAATTCAGATTCAGAGCACAAAATACTAGTAAAGCAAATAAACACCCTCCACTTGGTCCACTTGGACACTAAAATATCCCTTTGATGGTGATGTTTTTGCTGGAAGTCAGATTTAAGCTGTAAAATAAAGCAGCTGAGCAGAGTAAAATGTTTTGATCGCATTTCTGCAATATCTATCTTAAATGGTTTTTAATATTGCAAATACATTTTAATATTGCAAATACATTTCATTTCATACCAGAAACAATTTCCCCCTTGCTACAAGAGGAACATCTTGGGGTTGTTAACACAGCATATTCTGTTCACTGCTTCCACTGTTTGTTCACTGCTTTACTTTAAGGTATGAGAGAAATTTGAGTTTCAGAACAGAAAATTAAAATGGTTTCTTCCCATCTCTAATATACAATTAAAAAGTGGGCTAAAATATTTTCTTAACGTACTGTGAGCTTGAACAGTAAGCAAATATTTCTGTTCTGGTGTCAATCAGAAAATGATCATGAAAAATACATTGCTGGTCATGGGATGCAGGTGAGATTGGGGTGACATTATATCACATTGCACTGAGAGATAATCAGGTGAAGCATTTATGTTGGTAGTTCTGAAAAAGCTATGAAATATGAAGATTACTGCTAAATAAGCTCTTTAACCTTGCAGTATAAATGCTTAAGATTTTGTTCTTTTCAAGTGGGACGACAAAAGACCAATAACATTTCTAATACAAATGTCTCAGGCATTACTGTCATAAATGTTCTCTCAATGTGTATATATAGAAAGAGAACAATGGGCTGTAAGGTGCTGCATATTCTGATCAAATTCCCCATACCAACTGAATAAGTGATCTAAAAAGCACCTGTTTCAGGCCTAGAATAATCATGTTGTTCAATTTTTGATCACTGTCAAAATTGGCTGTTGGTTTGTTGTGTATAATTTCTATGGCAAAGGTCTTTAATAAGAGGTTGCTAACTTCCCTTTCCCACGTATTAACTGTGCAATAGGCATAATTTAACATGATCAAAATTTGGCAAAACCCATAAAGCAAAGAAATAAATGATTTATTTTTATTGTTCTGAAAGACTGGAGGTAGGATAACTCGCAGTTCTGTACCAGTGCAGGTAAGCAAAAAGTTAATGACATTTGTTGCTGCTAATACTTTTAGGTTGGTAATGACCCTTTATCAGGTATTTTTGGGATAGTTAGGAAAGCAATAACAGCACATTAAATGCTTTGTTGGTGAAAATAATGCACATTACTTTGAAGAAATGTTACTGCATCTAACATCTGTTCATGCATCTGACAGTTCAAAAATAACTGTCCAATCATGGATTTGTACCTGAGTTTTGCCTTGTATGAAAAATATGAATATGCAGAAGAAATGAAATAAAACGAAAAGACCACTAAGACTTTTTTAACCTATGAAGATGTATTGAATTTGGTCACATTACATAGTGTAATAAATGTACACGATACTTGTAATAAAAGTTTAACATATTCTAAAACTAATTCCAGAATTTATTCTTATGTAAAATACAGTTGGGTTTCGTTTTTATTTAAACTACTAAATCAAACCCAACCAGAAAACCTCAGCAGTGAAGAGAGCTCCAGACTAACTTCTGGTAAGAACATGGTTCTTATTCCCTGTCTGGGGTTGGATAACTTCAGTCTTCAAGTATGTCCAGTCTTGATACACTGTCTGTTGGATTGCAGACCCTATTACTGAAATTTTCTCCCTCTCTTCATTTGTAAAACTGCCTGTTTTCAAGTCATGCCTTTAATTTATTGTACTAATGTTGAAACTGACTGATTTCCTTGCGTTCTGATATGAGATGCTGCATACTGTTCTGAATTTGTTAGTCTTCTCTACACGTGTTAGGTTTATCAGCCTTATCTAATTAACCTTATTAGTGTTACTTCTCTAACAGATGGTTTCCTTACTCCCCAATATTCTTATACAGCCAGTCATCTTATTATCTTTCACTGTTGTTTTTTGTAACTAGCTTATTGTCTGTCACGGTCCTGAGCTCTTTTCAGAGGTTTGGAGGGTCTCCACACAGGGTTCAGCCATGTCCTGTGCTTCTACAGAATGAGCTTTCATTAAACAATATTATAAAGTAAATTGGTTTTTTTTTTCACTTTTCAAAAGAGGTGTTATGACTTCACACAACAGTGCTGGTAAGTGGTATGAGATCTGAAAAACTCAGGAATGGAGCAAGAAGAGATTATGATGGCTTTATGTTAGAATGGGTACAAATAAGAAAACAATGCAAACTATTAATTTGTCTAGAAAAGACTAGAGCTCTGTCTTTTTAACAATTCAGTTAAACAGAGACATTTGCAACTGATAGGTGTCTTCATGAAGGGTGACTACGTTATGCAGTTTGGTATGGAGTTATATGAATAAGGGCATAGGAATGACAAGATCATCTGCCATTGATGAAAGGGTGTTCAGAAATGGTGAAGTAACTTGTTTCAGTGTCAGAACCAAATTAAAACATACAGCAATTCTTAACTTCTGTCTAGTCTATGCTGAAGCAATTCCTTAGTGTTGTTTAAGACAATGTGGGCAACTGTATGAACTGAGAGGGATGATCCCAGTGCTGTTTTAACCCATTAATATTAGACTAATCTAACCTTGTAATAGAATATCAACATTTAATATTCTGGTGTATAAGACTGAGCTAATCATAGGTACAGAAACTATTTGGTCTTGTGAAATGAGGGAGATGAATCATGAAAGCTCTGGAATCTTCTGAGCCATGTCAGTTCACAAAGGATGTGAGTTTTGCCAGTCTCAAAGTAGGTGACACAGCCAATTTTTTTCTTCAGGAAATTTTCAAAGAATGATTTATAGGGACTCTTTGGTGGTAAAATTAGAAACATATTTAAGCAGAAAGGCATAAAACAAATAGCTAGGCAATTCTAGACTCTATACATGAGAGTATCTCCAAGTATGACAGTGATAAAATGTATAGAAAAATGAACAAAAGAATGATGTAATAGCAATTTTAGTAATGTCCTGAATCAATCCTACTTATCTGTAGTATTCAGTGTGAATTCTACTTGCAACAGTGTTGTACCTGTTAGGCAGTTTCATAAAGGCACTATGTTTTTTATATAACATTTTGTCCCTTTAGAAATTATCATGACGCATGTCAGGAGCTTTCACACTGAAAAAAATATGTCACATTAGCTTCCAAGTTTCTGATTGTCTAAATAACACGGTAACTCAACATACAGCTGTCTGGCATTTTGACAGTACAATAACCCATAATTCTTTCTGCCACTCAACACTTCAAGGTTAGCATTTTGTAGTTTGCTTTCAAGGAGTATTCATTTAAATTTTCAAGAGGCAAAGAGTTGAATGCTGTCTTATACTGCTCTTTTGATTTATTTTTTATTTACTTTTCCACTGTATTAAATTTTTTTAACCATATATACATGTATTTTATTTTTAACCTGCAACTTTCCAGGAGGTAGGATGTTCATCTGCATCTCTGTTTTTCAGAAACTGGGGGCAATGAGTATTTACAGCAGAACTTGCTATAGCAGGAGTTTGTCTTGCATCATGGAGACACATCACGTCCCTTGGTATATTGCAGGGGACAACAGATTGCTTAGATATTGAAAAATATTTTCACAGGAAATAGTGAAATGAAGCAATGGCCTTTGGGAAGAGCTGCTTTCAATTCCAAACTTACATCTTGAGGTCTTGAGTGAAATGGAAATTTCGAAATTTATAATGAGGCATTTGAACAAAGTTTTGTTTGTGAACTTAATATAGTTTAATCTTGTTGGGACTGGTTTGTAAATTAATTGATAATGTTGGGGAAATAATTCTTATAAATTCCTAGATATAGCTTATTTTTCTAATAGCAGGAAGTCTCTGTTTAGAAAATGGGGTCTAGTAAGTAATACCAAGTGTGCATTAGAAATTTTCATATTGTAGATTTTGGTGTAGATAAAATTTTCAGTATTTCAAGGAAGTTACTCCTTCTTTAAGTGTTCTGGCCTGCATTTGAGCATATCAGTATGCATGTCCAAAGACCACCTGCCATTTCTGACTGAAATTCTTGGTAAAGAAAACACAGAAAAGTAACAGAGGCTGAACATCCATAATCTTTGGAACACTCCATCAAGGGCAAATTTTTAGAATCATTATCCCATTAATACAGACCTAAATGCACACATTCCTTTTTAGTGAAGACAGGTGCAAGGCCAGGAATTGCGTTAGTTTTTCACAGATCCACATATTAAAACTTGACCTAAACATGTCAGAACCTCAGAAACTGCAGTGCTGCTGACATTAATTTTATGGCTGCTTCAAAATTAGTGTTGCAAGCCACACCATATATATATTTATGCTCACAATGATTACTGTATTGAAAAATATTTATGTTTTAGAAAATAAATAGGTTTCGTATCCTGCAAGAGAATGAGATAAAATACAAATATAAGATGATTTAGAATACAGGGAAAATATTTTTTGTCATTGAACAAAACCTCCAACCTTTCCATGCACTTGCCCACCCCCCCTTCCCCCAAACAGTCTCTGGCTATCAAGAATTAATTACAGCTTTTAAAGAATCAAACCCCCCATGTATTACTAGTGTGTGTGCATGGGCAGAGTATAAATATGTCCTAGAAATGCACAAGAATACATTAAGTGGATTTTTTTTTTTCTTCAGTGTGATTACTTTTCCTGTGGTTCTGAGAGGAAAATAATTCAGTCTTTTAAGTCTTAGGAAAACAGGGTATTTTTTGAGCTCTTTAAAAGAGCGTTTTTTACCAGATTATGACCGAAGGAATTTTCAGCATCGTTTCTGGGAAAAAAAATGGGATGAAATTAAGAACCGTTAAAATTTCTCTGTTGAGAAATAACCCAGTCTGGCAATATTACTGCAAGTTCCTCCTAAAAACACACAAACTTTTACATGATCATTGTTTTTTTTCTCTTGTGTTGTTTTTCCTTTCTCTCTATGAGCCAAGCTGGAAAAGAGAGGGAAAAGATTGTAGTGGTTAACTTAAAAAATTTAAAATCCTTAACTGGTAGTCCAAGTAAGAGAAACTGAATCGTATTCCAAAATGTGCCTAAATACCTAGGCAAACATATGACAGCTGTTGTAAGAGAAGGCATCTGGGGGCTTCTCACTGAATTCTTGCTCAAGTGCACTGTTTTAACCTCTCAAGGCATAAAAATACATCTGTGGCAAGTGCCTTCTTCAAGGTGTAAACCTCAGCAGACAGTATGAAACATATCTTAATGGAGCTTTATTGTGCTCCCTTTCCTTGCCCACCTTTGCTTTGTCTTTATCTCTAGCTGTCTCTTACTTGCTGAGTTCTTTTACTGTCATTCTCATAAGTTTTGATTACCCTTTCTGTTGTTACTCTTTTAGACAGGCTTTCTCTCCCTCTGAATCTCCTCTTTATCTTCTGGGGAACATCCTTTCTGCTTCAGGGTTTCTCGTTCTTGGAGCGATATTTGAACACGATAGAGAAGGCGCGACCTGGGCATCACGTAAGTGACGGTGACGTGCATGCAGCTCTGATTGTGTGACAGCTGCTGCTCTGGAGATTGGGGCATTTGGCAGGGGGAGCAGGAATGTTGCTGTACAGCTGGAGAGTGTGCTTCTTAGGGCTTTGCTGATCTCAGGGCTGCAGTGGAAAGCAGAGAGAGCCCTGGTGTGGCAGACAGTGCTGGGCAGGGTGAAGTGCTGAGCTGCTTGTGGCTCCCCAGATAAAAGGACATAAAGTATAGCTGGGAGAGAGGCACAAGAATACTGTGAGACTTTTGAGAGGCCTCTTGCTTGTTGGATTTCTTACAAGACTTCTTTTTTTCTGTATGTGGAGGATGCCAAGTGTTTGGGTATTTTCAGTTTGTGATGTTTTACATAACCGACTCCTTCTGTTTTTTGACACTCATAAAACACCTTGCCTTCTATATGGCCTCTTAAAATTTCACATTAAACAAAAATTGTTCACAAATACAGCATTGAGAATGATGGAAAGATCAGGTGCCTGTTCTGTCTCGTGCTGAGACTGTAGCTTGGAAATCTGCAGGAATATTTTTGCTTAAAATTTTTGTTCATAGGAATAATAGCATGCTCCAAAGGGTACACCTGATGCATTTATTCATCTCACCTGGCAAAACCTCCTATCCCATCAATATGTCATCACCATTTTGGTTTCGAATACCTCTCAGATGTTTAAAAAAACCTTTGCCTACTATTCTTATACTGAGCCTATATATTAGTTAACTCTATGGACCTGTCACATCATGTCTTGGAAAATTGATTATGAAAGCTGTGACATAATGTTTTGTGATGCACTTGGCCATGAAAAATAGGTTTTAAAAAGAGTATGCCACAAGAAAAAAACAGAAATTAAAAAGGAAAACATTGGAGACTGTGGATTTTAAAACATATATAATTATATGTTTCCTGGATGCCTTTTGACTTATTAAAAATAAAAATAAGATTGAAACAAAGCAAGCATTTAAGAATGTGCCTGCAGCTCCTGTTCTCCAAGTAATTGAATACAGGATTTCTTCTCTAACCCTGTTCCAGCAAGAATATGCACTGCTTAGGTATTCATTTCAGTGGCATTGACAATACTGACAATATAATTGACCTAAAAAGTTCTGGATTTCCTGTTAATGCACTTTAGAAACGTACATCAACTACAAAAAAATCATTTCTATCTACATTTCACTTGATTTCCATTTTCAAGAAAGGAGGTTTCATCATTATTATTCTATTTGAATAGCACTGATATCTTGAGAGATGGAAGGAGACTTCTATTGTATGCAGGAGTACTTTATTTCGATATTTTCTTTGTCTGATTATACATGATAAACACACATTAGTGACATTCCGTGCATGTTTTGAAGATAAATGGGATATCTCTTTAAACCATTCCTGACACTTCCTAACCTGTGGGCTTAATGGCATATTCTTCCTTTGATTCAATAATTTGTCTGTCAAAAAAGCTGTGCTGACATTCTCGTTGTTGTGGGACTGAAATGGAAAGAAATCTCTTATCTTTAAGATAATTTTTGAAAAATCGAGGAGAACATTTTAGGATAAAAATGTTTTAAAAATGATTTCAGTTGGAAAAAAATGTAAGTGTTGACATTATACCAACTGCTAGATGGCAGGTGATAAAAGGAAGAATGTTATCTAAAACTGTAAGTCCCCTTGAATTAATTAGGGAATGTGTGAAATCTTAGAAATGAAGACAGTTTCTACTACTATGCCTTGCATAAGTATTAGTTCTGTCAAATAACTAGTAACTTTTAAAATAATGGACTATAGATGTTGCTAAAAGAGTCTGGTTTGCCAGACCTATGTAGCTTCCCTGTGTAAGGCAAATATTAATATCTGCATGCAGAAATGAACATATGTGTGTATATTGTCTGTGGATGTATTTATATTTATATGAATATTCTGGAGTACTGTCTATCTAAAATAGTGCACTTAACCCTATTTTATTTACAGAACTAATAGAGAGAGGACTAATTCACACAGGTTATGCAGAACCTTTTCATTTTTCCTAGCACAGTCCAGTGTAATAGGAAACGTAAGGGGCATAAACTCTCCATGAAACAAAACCAAACCTCAACTGTCCAGTTATATCTGACCAAGTAACAAGGGACAGTATTAAAGGCCAAAGGCTTGAACCCTGTTATATGTTTGTGGTAGCTACTTTCCTGCTTTGGATGTTTTCCCTTGGACCCTGCGAGCTGGCTCTGTCTGCTGTGCATGCCAGAATTTTCTTACTTTTTTTTAAGGATATGACAGATGTAGCAATTCTAGTAATTTTTGCTCTTAAAATATTCTGTTTTTATTAGAGGTAGATTAGGCAATTGGCTTTGCAAGAGAATTAGCTAATTTTGAGTCTTTGATTGAGTACTCAGATCCTCCTTTCTTCATTGTTTTCCCTGAGTTTCATTTTTGCCAGCGAGCACTCATCAGCATTTTTCCAGAGGATTTCTTAGAGATACTGTCCAGTGTGCCGCTGGCTGGCTGGCTAACGGGGATTGATCTTGCACAGGGTGTCTGCCTTCATTTGCCTTTCCTGATGATTAGGCTTGTCCCGTTTACATTGTAATTGTGAAAGGCTGACCTGGTGACTGTGGCCTGTAAGTTACGATTTGAGGCTTAAGCTCCTTGGTTCACAACATGCTTGCAAGGGCTACAGAGCTCCAATGTGTTTTGAGATGCTTGTCACCTTGGCAGACTTCAGAAAACTTGGGTGGTTTAAATACATCAGCCAGCCAGCAGACCTGCTGCCACAATATGTGGAATTGATAGCAAAGGAGCAAAAGGGATGCAGACCTGTTGTGAAGAATTACCTGGAGTCCTTCTTCCCAAGATTCATAACAAGCAGAGTAATCAGGCTCTTACTAACTATGCTCAAAGGCAAAGAGTTTCAGCAGCTGACATAAGATGAAAATCTCTCCTTCAAATAAGTTTTACACTCCAGAAACTGCCCACAACCAAACTCAAAAAACACAGTCCTACCAAAGATGCAGCTGTGCTGGTCTAAAGAAAACCAGTTAGAGATCAGAACACAGATATTAATTTTGTTTATGCCCTCAGAGTTTGAAACTTGTGTCTCCTGTAGCTGAAAGCACTGTAAATTCTAGTTCCAGTGCTTTCCAGATCACCTCTGACACATGTGGTGGGTCAGTCTCACTTAAAGAGTTCATCCTGTGCTTGCAGGGTTGAACAACAGCTCTTGAGAAGTTCTAGGGATTAGCTGTTGTGGAATCTAATGCAATAATTTGCAATATAGGTGTATTTAGAAATCATGAGATGTGTATTGCCAGCTTGATAGTCTGTTCAAGTTTATAGAAATGTCTGTCTCTTAACTCTGTAGCAGTGTTCTGGAGTATAAAACTCCCAGTTGTGCTACTATGCTCTCAATCCTTTCATTGTATTATGTAATATATATATAAAATAGGAGAGTACTTTTAGAAAATATGTTAATTTAAGATGAAAATATGGGGTTTCCTAGCACAGAATCTAAAACCTGCAGTAGTATGGGATTTCACTGGGTGGCTCTGAAATTACTCATAGACTTCTGGGAAAGCACAGTGCTGTATTTCCATATGCTGTGACTTTTACCTCACAGTTCTTTTTCATCCAGATGGAATGAAGTCTAAGGTCTGAGTAGTTTTGGAGAGAGTGTTACAGATGTGATACCTGGGGAAAAGGTGGTGGCTTTTCTTCTTGACAGTGGTGAAACTTGTGCTCAAGGTGAAAAATCAAATTCAGCAAGCTATCAGCATTAAGAAACACATGTTTACATTTCTGATGTCTGGAAGTCTCTTTAAACCTAGACTTCACAGTTAAGCAAAATTTGCTGGTAGATTAATTTGTTGGGAATTTTTTAATGACAATGTCTAAGGTTGGGATCAATGTAAATGTTATTGTGAGCTTATCTATTTTTAATCTGTTCAGTCTGAACCAGAACTGGTGGTGTTTAGTTACCATCATCATGAAATAGTAGCAGTTTGTATATTAATGTCCTGTGGAATGAGACAAAAGCTGTTGATCTGATTGCATATTAAACTTTAAGCTACTATTGCAACAGTGTTAAGAGATTCCATTGATGTGAAATGGCCTGCACAGGGCTGACTGATCTGTCTTTGCACAAACCAACTGGTGAAGCATTCAAATAAAATGATCACTCATAGGTCCCTCAAAGAACGAGTGGGGGAAAGAAGGGGGAGGAGGAGCTCCACACAATAAACAAAGCAAAAGCACTCAATCCCTTTCAAAGACTTATAAATATTTAATAATCATCTGTCTACGGCCAATCTAGAAAAAGAAATCTTTAACTTGACTATTCTAAAGGCCCAAACCTGAATTTTAATTGAGGTGGTTTCAAAGGTCACGTTAGTTAGTCTGGCTTTTCCTTGGAAGTAAAGACAATGTTTTCCTGGGATGGGGTGGAATTCTTTCCAAATGTAGGTATAACTGTAGGCCAATTTGAATTTTTGGTGGGACAAAATAATGCTGCATGAGACAGTAAAAACTGGTCACTGTCATTTTAACAGGTAAAGGTAAATCTTGGCTGCTGAGGCTATGTACAAAAATTACTATGTGTGTGTATATATATTTTCTTTTTTTTTTAATGTGAGATAATATGGTCTCTAACAACATTAACAAGTTTTTAAGAGCAGCCTTTATTCTCCCAATCCCTTCTTCTAGCTTCTATCACTGAAGGCACCTGATTCAAGTGTCCCCTTGGATGAACCTCTCGTATCTCACGCTAGCCAATTTTGACAGTCTAAGTGCTCAAATTGAGCCATTTTGTTCTCTGTAAAATAAACCCAGGCCCATTATATGTGATTTTTCATTCACACAGCCCTCCCCTTCTCTTCATTTTCTTCCTCCTCTTCTTACTACAGCTCTGTGAACGTAGAGTTGCAACATTGTGAGGACCACTGTTTTCACTCCAGGCATGTCAACTTCAATCTGCTGCGATTTGGTGTGAAATCTGTGCCATGGTGTGGGGCAGAAAGGTCAACCCCCCCATAATTGATGTTGCTTATTCATCTGCTTCCCATGTATTTTTCTCTCCACACACTGGCCTTTGTTTGGATAAATTGTTTGAAGATTTACTGTAGTTCTTAAAGCCTGAGAAGCGGCTCCTGCTGTACAACTTCAATGTCCCCGCCAGGCAGGAGGCTCAGCTAGGATGACACATAATGGCATTTAGACAGAAAGATCTTTTTCTCCTAAAACAAAATGTAGAGGACGTCATCTGGCATAACAATTAGGACAATTTTCAGACTAATTTACTATGGAATCGCTTTGTACGCTCCCCTTGTACACTGATATTTAATATGCTAATTGCTATTAAAACCTGAAATATTGTTTTAAAGAATTCCTGGACTTCAGAAAATCAGTATATATCTGAATGGAGGGGAAGAACGGGATAGGAAAGAAAGAAAGAAAAACTTCTAATGATTGTGATTTTTACAATTACACATAAGTACTTTTCAGGTTGTTAAGGAAAAGCCTCAATGGTCATAAAGAATCTGAATGTAGTAATTTATTGTATTTTGGGTCACCTACATTTGTTCTGCTTATGTTAGCAAATGGCATCATTCGAGGAAGGAAAAATAAAAGTGCCATTTATATACTCAGAGGGGCTTGATGGAGATTCAAAAATGAGTTTTACTAAATGTAATAAAATTCCTTGCATTTTCAGATTTCTAGTGAGCATACATGTCAATATTTGAGCTCTGTGGTAATAAATACAGGAACAGAAAGCTACTAACTTTAAAGAATGTCTGTGTCCTTGTGGCTGTAGTCCTGAAAAGAGTGCATAATTTACTGTAAGAAATCTTAAAAATAGGAGAAATACTTCTTTAGTAAAGAAGGAAAAAGCTTTTTCACCTGGTAATCCTGCCTGCAGATTGAATAAAATAGTTTGAAATCATTGTTTTGATTTCCATTGACTGAAGGCTAGAGTAGCTTTATTGGTTAAGCTGTTAAATCTGCTGTGGTTTAAACACACTTTTTTTCCTGATGCACCCTTGCTTCGATTGACCTTGAAACGCATTATCTCATCCTTTTTGATTTTTCAGAAGAAAATGTCTGTTGCATCAGATCATTTGAAGCTGTCTTAAAAACACTGAATAAATATGCTTTACTACTATTCTTCTTTAAGGATAATATGAAAGTGTAATTCATGACTATTTCTTCAGCAAACTACTAGGTGATACCTGCCCCTCTTGGTGATTCACTAGGGTGGCTCTACCTGGAACTAGTGAGCAGAGTCTCAGCTGTGTGTGGCACTGTGAATACTTTGCTTTGGTTATGGAATACAAATAAACTGCCTCTGGAAAAACACCTGGCACTCTGTTTTCTGAGGTGGTCAATATAGTGTGATGCTAAGAAGTTAGAATTCTGAAAAATCATTATCTTGATCAAGAGTAATGGATTAAAGAAAATCCTTTTAGAACTGAAAGTAATTGACAGTAAAATTCAAATAACTGAAATGGTATAAAATGCCCATTACTCAGGATCTAGAGCAAGTTTATGGTTGTGCAGGCAATTAAAAGCAAACCTCTCACACAATCATACTGGTTTCACCCTGAGAATAATTCTGCTCTTGTCCTGAAAAATCTTACTGGCTGCTTTTTCTGGCTCAAATATATTTACTGAAATATTTTTATATGAATATCGTGCCTTTGCAATATTTTATTGTTACATGTCTGTCATAAGAACTTTAAACAAAAAGAGTATGCAAAGATTCTTACTATAGAATTTGTGTGTATCTTAGTACTGGCTGTAGCATTTCTTTTATGGATTTGGCAGTTCTGTATGTTTTTGTTTGTGCTTATTCTTTGAATTAAAAATCCTTGTCCTTACCTGTGAAATCTTCTAAAAAAATTCCGACACATCATCTGTCATTTTTAAGACCATCACTATGCATAAATAGTTGGAAATTACCTTCTTTTTTTTTTTTCTTTTAAATAATACACATGCATTCTTGGATAAAGGTGAATTTGCATTTTGGACAACAATAAAAATGAGATACAAAGATCAGTAGGAAAATAGTGAAACATTTCATAATGCTTTATCCGATTTATTAGATAGTATGATAACTAAAATATTGGTGCTAATAAACTAAAGAATTGAAAAAATAATGACATATTCCTAATTTATTTTTACATATGTTCCATTTTGAAATGGGGGTGGGGGAAGTCATATCATATCTTAGATACCTGCAAACAAAATTTAAATGAATTGCAATGAAATGAAAACTACCCTTCCTTTAGCTTTACTCCAGGCTGTTCTCATTGTTTTGACTAGTGAAAAAAAAAAATTCATTCACGTTGTTCTCCCTACCAAATCTGGAATATAACCTTGCAGCTTAAGGCTAGTTTACTCTTCTTTCTTCATTTAGGAGTGTTTGGAAAACCTGAAAATATAGTTTCTTTTTTCAGAGTAATACGCCTTTCCTGTCAGGTGGGCAAGCAGTATTTAAATTTGTTTAGGATTACTTTTAAATGGAAGGGGTGGATCCCTATATACTTTTTGGAGGTGCACTATAGTGGCTCTAAACAATTCTGTGCCTTATTATGTATTTGTACTTGCTTTTTCTTTTTAAAAATAACGAGTAGGAGGAAGATGCAAAGTGCTTTTTTTTTTTTTTTTACCAGACAGTTTAGATCTACCATTTGTGGCAAAAAAAAGAGAAAGATTTTGCAGTTTTGTGACATGGGAAATTGAATTTTGGGGGAAGATTTGTTAGTGATGGGAGGATTCGACTAAATAAAGTTTTTAATTTTATTTAAACAAGCTTTGTCCATTGTATATAAATATAGAGGACTCTCAATTTGTCATGTAGTTAGAACACACAGTAAATACGGAGAATGGCTGCATTCCTAAATGGTGAATTTTTAATGCTTTCTACATAACAAGTATACTTCATGGCATAATTTTTGATGCTGTGTAATACTAGTCCTAACTTTGTCTACTCTTGTAGTCTTTGAAATTCCTAACCATTTTATAAGTGCTGGATGATTCACGTTGAGTTGGCTTGTTATCTCACACATCTGGGCCCGGCTGGTATTGCTGGTAGCAAGATAGATCCAGTGCATTTCCTTTGGGAATAGGATTAGTCATATTTGTTTAAATGAAGTGTGAAGTCAGCACTGGTGAAAAGTGCTGGAGTGACAACTCTTGAAGATGAGCTCCTGGATCCCTGTGGAACAGGGAACAGAATTGCTTTGTTTTACTGCTGTACCTCTGCCCTGACCTCGGACAGTTCATTGCTAATAATTGGGCAAGTGTAGTTGCAATTGGTTTTGAACCTGTCTTCTGCTTTGAATCTGATGGCAATCTGCCAGCTGAATTTGCTTGGAAAGAACTTCCTCCCTGGCAGCTGGGCCAGGACCACAAAAAAATATGTTCACTTTATCATTCAATTAGTCCTCAGTAACAATTTGGGGTGGTTTAGCTCACTGCAGTTCTTCTACTTCCTGCCTTCCCTTCCCGTTCAGTTTTAACTGGATCATATCCCTGAACTGCTTAACCATGGGGCTGCATGAGGGTCAGGGTGTAGCTGAAGGGAGGAGGAGGTGAGGTCAAACAGTAAAAGCAAAGAATAGGAACATGAGAGTGTGGCTGTCTAGGTTCAGATTGGCTTAACTGTATTACACTCTAACATTGCAAATTGGTGGTCTGAGCTCAGCTTAAACTAATAATTTGGGGTGAAAATTGCTAACACTGAAGTCTTATTATGGCCAAAGGGACTCAACTCAGCAGTGTCATTCTAAAATTAATTAAGAAAACATATATCCAAACAAAGACAGATCCCTACAGAAAAAAAAATTCTTTATATTGAACCTCATACCATCCTGAATTATGAAAATGACCCTTGAATTGTTTTGCATGTGTGATTATGCTGACTATTGTGCTGTCTGTTGTAGACTACAGTTTTCAAAAGGTTGGGTCCATCTGTGTCTGCTGTTGGTTTTTTTTCCCCTCTTTAAAAATCTCACCCGGAATGAATTTTGTAAATATTCAGTCTTGACTTCAGCTTGCATTGCAGTGTCATCAATTATGACAGACTGCTGCCTCTTCTCTCCACTCTTCATCTTTTCCCTGTCAAAATGCACCCTTTGGCAGAATATTTTTCAAGGGCTAAATGTGAGTCTAAGGGAGTCACTGTCAGGGTATTTTTCATAATTTCAAAAATATTTTTCCCTTTCTCTTGTTTATAATTACCTCTTGGAAACTTCAAATTGAAATGTTTCTTTACCGTTTTTTCAATGCATCCACAGTCTACTGAGAGAGCAGGGCAGATTTGAAGGTTATTGATGCATTTTTTTAACCTTTGGGGTTGGAGAAGAAGGAGGGAAAAGATGATATAGTATATATAATGCCTTCCCCCATCATCCCCCACCTCAATAAATATTAAAGGTATAAGTACCCCAAACTGGTTTGATATCCCTTGCATGGGAGGGCTTTCCCTCCCTGCCTCCCACATGTTAAAAGGCCAGCTGCTCATGGTCCTTGCATCCCATAGATGAATAATGAAACCCTAAGGCAACAGCAACTGTTTGCTGTCTGGAAAGAGCCACAGCTGAACACCTAGGGAAGATATGGATTTTTCTGTCCCATTTCTCTCCTGTTCTCATAGCAAACGACTGGTTTAGATCTCAAGACATCTCAAACCTGTAATGTAGCCAAAGCAAATTTTGCTCACCAAAACCCCCATTTTTTCATTTTACTTTTTGATCTCCTCAGTAAATATTGTGATGCAGTCTCTGAAGCATTAACCATGACACTCATTTTCCTACTTTTGCTATAATATGTGTGTTAACTTTGTCTACTCTGTTGCCAGTATGTAACTTTATTGTGAGTTTCACCATTATGGATTTTCTTTTTCCTAAAGTTTTGTCTCTAATTTTTGGTTCATGAGACAGTTTTGGCTGTCTCATTTTTGAGACATAGTTTTTTTTTAGTTTTAAAGAAGGCATCTCCAATGAATATGAAAGCAGTTTGTATGTGCAAAACTATGAATAACAAGAAAAGGTCAATTGAAAGAATAAACATAATAAATTAGGAGCTTATAATTTCAAAGCAAGCCTAACTCATTTGCTCATTGTGGAGATAATTCAGCTTTGTCCATGAGAGGGCTCTGATAAAATGAAAGATATCTGCAAATAGATTCTACCCATCAGGCACACCTTTTCCATATAGGCCCCTTCTCTGCAGCCGCCTTTTCTCTGCAAAGTGTTTGGGGGTTTTGTGTGTCTTAGTAAAATTTCTTACCTCAAACAGTTCAGATTTCATAAGATGAAAGACCCAAAGACTCTTCAGAAAGTGTGTTGTTAATCTTGATTTTGCCTTAAAGTCACATGTTATTCTAGTGATAGGTGAGAATATGGCAGATTGCTTCTATCCTGTTACATTAATATCATGTTCTCTTTAATGATGTTAAATTTTGATCTTGGATATGGAAAGATATACATTCCCTTTTTCCATTAGGTTCTCTTCTTCTCCATGCTCTGGTCCCAGATACCAATTCTTAAAAAAATTCAGAATTTGTTCCAAATTTAATTGAAATCTGAGAATTTAACATTTGCTAAACATAAAGCCTCTACCCAAGATATGTTATATTGAGTGTAGAAAAAGCTGGGCTATTTCTAAAGGCTGCTCTGTTAGAAGAGGCAGTGTTCATGTGTTTTTGCAGGGCTTACACAGTTGCCCAGGTTGGACTGAGGTTTCCACATGATCGCTTGTACTGTACATAATCTGTTTTGTATCTGTACTGAGAGCTGAGGTATGGTATGCCCTAAACTCATATTGTTTTTGCAGGGATTGCCTGACATTTTAAGGCAATCGTGGCCATGTCTTAAAGAGGCAAAGAAACTAAAGCTATTTCTTTAGGTGGTTCACAGATATTATTTTGGTTTTGCTTTCATTTAGCATTGTGAATCCATAAAAGTTATTTGAGGTTTGTATTTGTGAAAACCCTTTTTTCTTCCCAGTAGAGTGGCTAATCCCAGTGGCTAGTCCAAACCTTTTCATCACTGAATGCAATGGCTCCTGCTTGTAGTGCTGTTGGTCGTTGTGCATGCATAGAGGAGGAGTATGGCCTGCTGGTTAAAACAGGGAACTACCAGGATATTGAAAAGTGCAATTCCTGGCCCTGCCATATAATTTCCATATGACCTTGGGCAAGATCCGTCAGATAAAACTTACTTCACAGGGGCATAATATAGCTGAACTGGTGAGATTGTAGTGCTTTTAAATCCTCTTGAGGAAAGTTACACAAAAAGAATTTTCTACTATTGTAGAATGGTTGTGAAAACAAAGCAGAAGAACTAGCGTGATTAGGAGACAATTTATTGACTTTTCTTTCTGGCTATTTAAAACTTCTGTAACTTAGCTGGGGTTAGGAAGCGGATGCAATGTGGATTTGTTTCTGCCCTTGGTGTGCACGTGCAGCTCCCATTAGTGCCAGCAGGAGCCCTGTGCTTGCATCACGAGAGCAGAATAGACCCCTGTGAGTGTAATGATAAGTTACACAGCATTTTGTGGCTCTGTGTATGATTTCTGATCTATTGTGCCAGAGATACTACAGCATGAGAGAGAGCTGCTGTCATTTTCAATAGGAAGTGAGAACTTTAAGAGCCTGAGAACTGTCCTCTTTTTTGAATAGCACTTTTGCTGCATGAAGTGTAATTTATTTTTATCACAGCAGGCATAAAGCTTCCAGGTTTTCATAAAGAAAAATGATCCATATAGAGCCCATGTCGATTGAACAATCATTTGAAAACCTGTAAATTCAAAACACAGCTCTTTCTCATTGCAAAGTATTGTTCCCTTTTTTTTTTTTGCTGTGGCTTTTAATTTTTTTAGTCCTGGAATTTCATTGGTACTTTTGTTGCACTATAAAACAGTGGTTTAATGTCTGTAATTATATTTCTAGCCATCAGTTGGCCTGTAGCAGGACTCATTACTCAATTATAGCAACCAAAACTTCAGACATGAGTTTCTGGGCTTTCAGAATCTTTCAGGGGGGTACTTAATTTAAAAAAAAAAAAAAGTAACAAATGTATATAAATCATTAAAATTTGAGAAGAAAGTGGAAAGGAGAGGAGAGGATGGGGGAGAGGGGGGAAGAGAATGAAATTGTTTGCATCTTGCCTGATACATAAACACACAAAAAGAAAACAAAGGAAGACCAGTTATTAGTCCTACAAGTTGTCAGTTTGATTAGTGAACGGTTGCCCCCCTCTCTCTTCTGAGAAAATACAACATCTTCAAATGATGTCCATTCTTAAATGTAGAAACCCCGCATTGTGTCTGTTAATGCATAATTGGACTGTCTGTTAATACTAGCAGAGGCACTTGTTTCTGAATATAAACCCTGCACCTCAACAGGTCAGGAAGATGGTAAAAACCTGTTGTTTGGCTTTGTCTTGGGGAATAATGGAGTCACTAATCTACTTGATCTCTGGGAGTCAGATAAAGAAGAAAGTGAACGATGCATACATTTCAAAGATGGAAGGCACTTGTAAAAGCAATTTCTTTGGAGGGAAAAAGTAGAGCAAAGGCTGTTGGAAACCTTTTAATTAGTACTAATTACCTCAGCAGAAAACGTTGGAGGCTTGAAAGGATTTGTGTCAGCAAGTGAAAGATCAAAGATTGCGACGCTCGCATTTTAATCTGTTGGCTATAAAAACGAATAAGGGGGTGGTAATGGGGCCCATGAGAATGACAACCCAGGTGGTGGAGGCCTTAATCCCTTCTTTACTGCCAGTGCCTGAGGCCTAGTTCCAATTACATAATCAGACGATTTAATTTTTGCTTTAATTTTAACAAAAATTAAGTTTATTTTAGCCTTCAGTAAGGACAAGACAAGGTTTCCAGACAAAATCCTCTCCATTTCTTTCTTTTAATGTTTTAAGTCCAAGCCTTTACTTGGCTTTTGTTTCCCCCTGAGTGGCTGGAGCTGCTCTGTGCAAGGCCAGGAGGCAGCAGAGGAGCTTTGATGTGGTCCCTGCAAACAGGGAGGGGCTGGCAGCGGGTCACTGGTGCCCACTGTGGTGACATTCTTTTTTTTTTTTTTTTTTTTAACTTATTTGTTGTTTGGTTTGGGTTTTTTGTTTGTTTGCTTTGTTGTTTGGTTTATTTTCTTACCAAACTGCCTAGTTGCGTCAGTGAAGAATATTTTATGGGCGTGCTTGCTGTGATATTTCACTTCTGTTTTCTTTCAAAACACTCCATGTGGGTTCACATGTGTGAGGTAAATTACTCTTTTTTTTTTTTTTTTTTTTTTTTTTTTTTTTTTTTTTTTTTTTTTTTCCTTTTTTTCCTGGGGCTTGAGCAGACTATCTGCCCCTCTGAAATGTAATTGTCATCAAATTCCACTATGGACAAAAGAGTGAGCATATGGCTGAGGCTGATGGCTGCAGTGTAGGCATGACATGGATAGATTTATGTCCAGGAATTTCCAGCACTTCTACACTGCCAGGCCCAGCCCATGTGCTGAGGGGTAGGTGGATGCCTCTTGAAAGGGCACTGGGTTTAGAATTCAGCTGATGAAGTCAGGTGTTATCTATACACAGTGAACTGGTGGGAGTTGAGTTTTTTTGGTTTTTTTCTTTTAGTAATTGCACTTTTATGAAAGGTTATATTACTTATGCTCTGTGGATTCCAGTATGGTAAATTGCAGCGCGTCATGGTTTTGTCTTCACAGGTAATTGGACTAAAAACTTGGAGGCAGTGGCAACGAAAATAGTCAGGCCTCTATTCTCAATTAAAACTTTAAATTTATTCATTCAGCAATTAAAGCCTGAAATTAACTTTGAATTACATACTTAATTAAGTATTATAATGATTTTTAAAATATTTTGATTATGGCAAATTACTTCAGCATCAGGTTCTTATGGTGTATGATTTTATGCTGGTGGGATAGAAAGCAGTGTTCATTTTAAAACAGATTATTTTGATGGAAGTCTTCTGCTCCTTTGGTAGGTTTTGTTTGTATTGGCATGACAGGGAAGCATGAAGCATCCTTTTCAAAAGTAGGACTTGATGATCTTGGAGGTCTTTTCCAGCATTAGTGTGTGCATGATTCCATGAAATCCCAGGTGTCAGAGTTCAATGTAGTCTTCCTTTTGCCTGCCTTTGCCTAATCTGTTGGAATTAGGAATCTGTGGAGTGTCTATTGCATTTAAGCATGCTTAAAGGAGGAGCTTGCATTGAATCTCATCCTAGGGCATGGAAAAACACCTGGGCTGGGACCTGAGGATTTTTTCCAGAGCAGTGTTGGGGAGTAACAGTGGCCTGTTTTTTTGGGGAAAGGCTCTTTCCTGTCAGATTGCTCCATCTGCATCATGGCAGGTGACTGTCCGTGTGAAGCTGCTCAGAAGGACCTAGGGTGGTTTTCTGTTTCTCCAGGAGACTGGGGCAGTCCCTTTAACATGATTCTGAGACTTCTTGTATTGCTTTTTGGTGTGGAGAACCTTTGAATATATATGGGCATGGTGACCAACTAAGAGTGTATTTATACAATCTGTGTTTTGGTAATTATTCATCAGCATCATTTTCATCCCTAGACTATCAAATCCACAGTTGCTGGATTTCCAAAGATGAAATTTGTGCTGAGCTCTAATTTCCCAATCATGTTGTATTCAACCTTATCAATTTTAGGAATTGAAGAGAGGGAAACCAACACAAAAAGAGCCTATCATGGATTCTATAGTCCATCTTCTTGGGCTGTAAGATTGCTAGCTGCTATCTTTTCCTGCCAGTGCTCAATTTTATCTATACTTGAGATGTAGAAATGGAGGACACTGATGGAAGAGCATACAGCATTTTTGTTATGTGTATTTCCCTTCTTTTCTTGGTTTTATATAATGTATGAATTTAAAGAAATGTATTTGTTGTCTACCATGTACATTTCTGGTAAGTTTTGTTTACTCAGATTTCAGTGTGATAATCTTCATAGTTTTAGAGTCTGAATTCTTGTTTTGAGCAAATTTTTTGCTGTTATGAATACTCTACACTTCCATGACTTACAATGTGTTACTCATTGTTTTCTATAGTATGAGCAAGGGGAAAAATAACCACAGTGAACATTTCAGTAAACTAATATTTTTCTTTGTTTTGACCATGCATGTATTGTTTTCTGATGCAAGCAGTTACTTATGTAATCAATTTTAATTCATGTTGCAAGACTTTAATTGAAATGCAAAATGCCCCAATTTGACCAGACAGGTCAAATGAACAGATTATATGGAAGTATTTTGATGATCAAAAATGCTTAAGAACACGCTTATCTCTGAATTTGAACTTATATATCAAAATTTTTGCGGGATTTCCATAAGGCTCAGCAACACAAAAAAGTTGTTCGAACAATTATTACTGAGCAATTATCATGCAAAAGTGCTTGACTGAGTGTAGTGTGTGGTAACGATTCCCAAAAGCCATGGGGTGTTTCCTTGCTTTCTGCTTTTTGTGAGAGTGATTTATGAGTTTACAAGTTCCTTCCCAAACTCTATAATTGCCCTGACAGCTTCCCAGGTGGACTATATCCAAGTTGGTAAAAAGCAGTGCTCATTGCAGCTGGACTTTCTAATTCATCTCGAGTTAGGTATAGGACTTCTTGCTCTTTTTGTCTTTATTTGGATTCCTTTTTTTTCAACCTCTTGAGAAACACTGTACCCTGGTAACTGGTGCTACATTCCCTTGAAACACCACATATGCCTGAAAGTAAAGCAAAGCTCTGTTTGGTAAGAATTCACTGAAAGCTTTTCGTTTTATGAATGGAAACAAGGACAAATACAAAAGTTGGTCTTTGCATATACTTAGCACATCACCTTTCCCCTAGTTGAATCCATCTTCTCTATGATTCCTGGCTTGAATTCCAGCAGGTTCTCCTTCAGGTCCAGGTGTCTTGGCAATTATTCTCCTCAGTCCCACTATCACCTCTGATTTAGTGCTGTCAGAAACCAGAAACTTTGGTGATCACATTTGGAAGCTGCTGGTGATTCTCTGTTTTCTGTCAGTGGCATGGCTCCTACTTTCCCTGAACACAACTATTTATTTTTTCTCCCTGGCAGTGTCCAACTGGCCACTTACATCCCATCCAGCTGGACTTGTCCTTCTCTGTGGCACTCAGACCTTCTTGCCAAGTGTTATACAAGACACAAGCACACCCTTCACAGATGATGTGCTGCTGGCTTTCTAGAAACAGATGAAACAGGATATAATGTTCACACTGATGACAGACCCAGTAACACAGTTACTTTGTTTAAACAAGCCCATAAAAAAAGTGTTTCTCCTCTAACAGCTTTTCTGGTGTTGCAAACTTCCACTTGCATAATGTACAATTCGCTGGAGATTGTGCAGGCATAAGCAAAAGAAGAAGCTGTCTCTTGCTTGTATGTACTTGCACTTTAGAGTAAAGCACATCCATGTGGAAGATTTGCTGTCTAGCACAAGGTAGTCTCCTTGAAAGGATACCAGTTCTGCTTAATTGGCTCAGTCATGCATAGACGTTGGATGCTTTTACCCTAAGTTTTATAGGTTTAATAATCTGCTGGCTTTTGGGACTTAAATGTTTGTTATAGTAGGGAATTCTGTTACAAATAGGGGTTTGAGTGCAGAAGAAGCGTTGAAGAGTAAAGGTGAAAATTTGCCTCGCAATTAGACATAGTTAAAAGATTTTACACACCAAAAGTTAAATTTTGTAAATTGTTAGTAAAGTACCTAAAGTTACCTTTTTAAGGCACTAAGGGCTTGTGCGTTAAGGATACTGATGAGCAAAATGCTTAGGAAGCAGATATTAAAAGCTGTACTGTGATTAAAAGAAATATTGAAGAATAACTTAGATCCTTGCTCCAGAAACGTAAATGTGTAAATTATTCTCAAACAACATTTAAAAATATATAACAAACGAGAAGCATGTGTGAACAGTTTTTTGGGTGTAATTGAGAAAGCTCCCATTTCAATCATCGGAAGATATGTGATTTTTGGAAGCTCACCAACAGTGGTATACATGTCAATTCAGTTACTCATATTTGTTTGAGAAAGGGTGCAGTTTAAGTAGATCTTATTAAAAAGAAAACCCTCAAAACATTATTGCAATTAATCTCATTTCAGTACTTTATTAAATCTATTTAAATATACATTAAAGTATTTCAGAGAAATCAGACAGAGTATTTAGAAAGAGATGAATGCAATGGCCATTAAGTTTTAATTGTCTCTAATCCCTTGCTGCTATGGCAGTAATAATAAAAACTTTTAAGAGGAATATTCTATATAATGCATTATTTGGTAGGAATACTCTCAGTCAGCAAAACCATGTAAGCAGTACATTTTCTGGTTTTCCATAATTTGAGTAGAGTAAGTTGTATGCTTCTAATAATCTTTGTGCTTTTCTTAACTGCATTTAACAGCATTGAGAAATCTTCCTTAATATTGCTGAAAGTGGAAATACCTTTTAGTTGTCTTCTCCTTCTTCCCCCTTCTCAACAAATTTCATGAAAAAGAATTAAAAATCCAAAATGAATCTACTCTATCTTATTTTGCTGTACTGTTCTGAAGTATTCTGATGAGCCTGGATAAGCTGATGTGGCCTTTGGGGAGAGACACATCAAATATAGGCAGACAGCTCCTGTGTCTGGTAACAAAGACTGAGGAGGTCAAAACTATCCCAACAGGCCTGAGCAGGTCAGTCGGAGGCAAATGTTGGAAATAAGATTTGGTGGGGAGGGGAGTAAGGGGCCTGGGTCAAGTCCTGTTCAAAAAGTCAGCTTTGTCAAAAGCTTCAGTCACATTCTTACCTACAGGCAACCTCTGCTGATCCCAACTCATTAATCGAACTGGAGAGCCGTCTTGACCCTGGCTCCTTCCCTTTGAAGTGTGGTGTCCTCTGCAGCATGAGGAAATAATTTGCTGCCTGATTCAATGAGCCATCAGTAGAGCCAGCAGACCTAATGACATGTGAGAATATTAACCTCCTACCACGAAGAGCTGTGAATCTTGAGAGGCAGTCTATAATTCACCCAGCACTCCTGAGCCTTCCCTTTCTGTCTTATTCTTGCACTCACTTTCTCACTCACAAGGAGAGAGAGGAGAGATCCTCTTGTCGTAAAACTTTATTTCCTTCAGTAGTGTGAGCCTTCTGAGCTGCTCGATAATGAGTTACTTTCCTTTTGCAGTTGGATAAAATTTATACTGAAATACCAGGTGTCTGTCTTGCATATAATAATTTCTGTTTAAATTATGACACGGGCTACGCAACTAACATCAAGGGGGTGGTAATCACAATACTTACCCTAGCAGACTATTTTGTTTGTTTATTTTTCATCATCAGAGGAAAAAAAGCAAAAGCAAGAGAACAAATAGGCATAACAACGCTGTTATTCTGTACAATATGTGTTTTAGCTTTCCTCAACCAAGAGAATCTTTCTGTAATCCTCTTCTTTTTTTTTTTTTTAAATTTTCTTTTCTTACCTAAAGGATAAAACAGTTCTGCCTGGACTAGAACTGTGTGTTATATGCACACACAAGGGTGTGTTCTCACCCTTTGATTCTTAGGAAAGAAATAGATTGTTGGTGTAATCCCACTGCTTTAAAAGTCAGAGCTGTTTTTTCTCTTGTTGGCTCCTTTAACATTTCCATAGATTCAGGACTTAATGTCTGGTAAGCTTCAGAAAAACAGACATTGTTATTCATGTGGCTAAATAACAAGAAAAGAAAAGCAAAAATGGCCCTGTGTGTATTTACTACTCAGCATGAAAGTGGTGATGATTACCAGACTGTTGTACACCCATACACAGTAAAATATTCTGAGAGTTTTGTTTTTAATGTCTTTTCATAGTGCTGATGGGCTGAATAAGGTCAGAACTTAGAGATTAAGTGTGCAGATGGGGAACAGTATCCAACACAACAAATCCCAGACCAAAATGGTTGTTGCTGGCGAGAGTCTTGTATGTGCTGGAAAGGTTTTGGTAGCTGTTTTTGCTTTAACTGTACTGTCAAATTTCTCATCTTTGGTGGAAGCATCATTTGCAAAAGCAAATGAAGTTACAGCAAGTGTGAACACTTATGATGATAAAGGTGTTTTTGCACTGACAGTGAAGGTTAGTGATGTAGTTGTGCGGCCAAAACCTTTCTGTAGGGAATTGAGCCTGAGTTCTGTCTTTTTGTCATTATAGAGTTATTTTCATTCTGAGGAACTGGTGTATGGTGTGGATCTGAGTACAGACTAAGATACCATGCACAGGGATAAAGGAGGGAATGGAGACAAAGCAGGGGAGGTAGCAGGAGGAAACAATAAATAAATGGCAGTTATATGCTGATTAACAACTACTACAGTGTCTGTGGTACACACCTGTGTAGATCCCTGTCTTTAAGTTGTTCTACAGACATTTTTTAACATCGAGGGATTCAGCATTATGTCCATTAACAATTCTCTGCTATCATGCTTGAGCAGTCTATTAGTCGTTCTCACCTCTTATAGCTGGTCACAAAGGCCAGTCCCCTTGCCTCTCTCTGCTTCATCTTTTTTATTAAGTTTATTAAAACTAGTCAGATTATACATTCTTATGGCACAGGCTGTGCTTGGTCCATTCATTATGGTTTCTTATCTTGGCAGGCAATCTGAATTGAACGGCAGCTAGTCCATTATGCACATATGAAGCCCATCACTCCTCCAGCAATGGCCAATTCATCAAACATTTATCTTTTGCCCTCTGAGCAGTGCGTCAATTTGCTTGTCAATCCTCAGCCTTGGTTGTTGTGGAAGATGGGAGAAAAATTACTTTTCTTTTCCCCCTTCCCACTGAACTCTGGTAGTCAAAATGGGCTTTACTCTACTCATTCTACTCCCCCGCTCTCTGTGGAAAAAGGGGAGTTAAGTTACTATCTGAATTGCAGAGTGACAGATTGATCCAAGATACAGTAAAGCTTTCATTATGGCACTGCCTTTGCACTTGAATTTGCTCATATTTCCATTATAATACTGGTTTTTAGGGTGTTTATAAATAGGTTCTTCACTTGGCACATGGAGCTGAGGAGCTTTTAAGAATAAACACATTACAGGATTTTAGCTTTTTGTGGTGGTCCTTTTTTTTTGTTTTTTGTTTGCTTTTATTTTTAGACAGGTAGGGTTATATTTTTGTAAACCATGGCATGTTCTTTTGCTATTTTTAATCACTAATACTTTATTTAATTCTCTCAAGTTCAAGAAATGGCAGTGGTCTTTTTTCTTTTTGTTTGTTTTATTTTTGTTTGTTTGTTTTTGTTGGTTTTTGTTGGCTTTTTTCCATTTTTTTTGGTTTTTTAAAATGCCATTTGTTTTATTAGGATTGAGTTCAATGTTAAGACTGGGGAAAAAAACAAAGCAAGAGTCTTGCATCCAAGTTTTTCTCTTAACTCATTGCTATTCTTCATCAAACACTTCTAATAGTTTTTAGTAGAAGAATATTTAAGTCTGTGCTTAAGAATTTTAAGGAAGTGATGCATAATTGAACTATTAGCAGTGTTTTTTTCCAAAATGCTCTTTGATAAGCTGTGAATATATACAGGCACTTTCTCTCTGCTTGGTAATTTTTTGCACAGTTTTGCAAACTATATTTTCTTAAATGATACTTGTTTGATGAGTAGAAAATAAAGAACTCATTTTCTGATCCATTTTGTATTATTTTGAAATATTTTATATGGCTTATGTAAAAACTGCCTTCCCACAGGCTATAGTACACTGATTGTCATTTTATTTAAATTTAAACAAAATTGTAACAGTAGTATAATATAAAATCTTGGCATGTTTAATCCTAAAGATGTAATATAAAAACTTAAGCAAAAAGCAGCCTAACATGAAGGATAAAGTTTGAGCTGTGTTAATGGGATATTCTCTTGAGCAGAGGTGCATTAAATACACATAGTGAAATCTGAGACTTTTATGGATTCATTAGAAAAGAAATTGAACCCCACCACAGTCAGTCTGGTTGCTAACTTATCTCTTTTGCTTGCTTGGTTTGGTTGTTTGTTTTATTGAGGGGTTTTTGTGTTTTGGTGGGTGTTGCTGTTTGACGTTTGGTGTTTTTAAATTTTAGGAGAGTCTTGGTGTGAGAGAATGGAATGGTTGACTGTAATATGTTTTTGTGAGCCCCTGAAACCTGTAACTGGGATTTGTAATTGGGGTATTTCACCAGGTAAATAATCCACTCCTACAGGAAACAACTCTTCCAGTTTTTTACCTTAATGTTACCGTTTCTTTTAATTTCATTGCAAGATTTCTGACAAATAGGCTCTGTTCATCCTTCCCAAACAGATGTGCATCACTGAGCCTCATCTGAAGGTCTGATTCACCTTCTGGGGGTGCCCATCTTTTCTTGCTGCCTGTAAGGAGTTACAAGTAACTGAGTTTCTGTAGATGGATGAGATGAATGTGCATTATTGCTTTTCAGACAAGGCCATCATTTGAGGAATTGCTGCTTATTAGCAAAATCCCTCTCTCAAGAAATATCTGCATTTTTGTTTTACAATTGGTAGGAATGTTTGTGAAATATTGTGAGCGTAACATCTACAATTCAGGAGACCTCATCTCTTTTTGTCTGTCTGTTTATTAATTCAATTTTTGTTTGTGTTTTCATTTAGGTTTTGGGGTGGATTGCAGCTTCTAAGGGTTTAGAAGTTTGGGCTTTTTTTAAAGCAATGTAATTTGCTGTGTAAGGCCTAGAACAAGACTATAAAATAACTGATTAAGATTCTGTGTTTTTGTGAATCCCCAACATTTTGATGTGCTTACATAGCTTTTTTAAAATTATTGTGAAAGACGTCTTCATCCCAATCTGTGTTGGTAATACAGTGTCTCACATAGGCTTGTATACTTCAGAAAAGGGGTAAATCAAGGAAATTATATTTATTTTCTTGTATGTCTGGAAGTCAAGTTTATTGATGACCTTTATTTGAAAAGATTCAAAAACTTATTGGAGGTCCAATTCATAACAGAAGTTGAATCTTTTATTATGGAGATCCCTTTTTCACAAGTATTTAATGATGCTGCTTGTTCATTTCTTTAAATTTCTCTTTTGCTGATCATACTCACACCTGTGCCTATTACCTTAATAATTGCTTCCAGATATTTTTGATCTACCAATAGAAAGATGGAAGTGGTGCAAAATGCTACCTCTAGATAGTCTGCAAAATACTAACATGTCTAAAACACTGCTTTACAAATTTTGGATCTTGGAGGTTCTTTGCTGTCACTGGGGTGGTTTGTTTTATTCTGCTTCTTTTTGAGTGTGTTTGTTCTGCCTTGGTCTAGAAGTCATGTCAGAACTGTCCATTAAATACTTCATTCTGTTTTCTTTTTGATTCTATTAAATATGCAGGAAACTGTGTAAAATCTCTAAGTAGATTGTCAAAAAAAAAGTTTTATTCTTGAATACTATAGAGGCCATTTTGATGCTTTACTCATATTTTGTCCACCTGATTTATAAATATAAATATATATATATATATACACGCCTATACCTATATCTTTTATTGTGCTTTGTTCAGATTTGGTGAGGTTAGGTCAAAGGACCAGAAGTCAGGAGTTCTGGGTGTTATTTCTTGTCTCAAAAAATTGCTGGAGGTCACCTTCTGTTAGTCACTTAACCTCTCTCTGCTTTACTACAAAATGGAGTTTTAAGCTCAGCAGGTTTTTGAAAAGTAATTCATTAATGTTTTGCAAAAAAATGTTTTGTACTCCTTGGCTGGCAGGTGCTGGAGAAATAGAATTTGCATTTCTATTTAAATACTGAAATTATCTAGTACTAAGGTTCTCATGTTGATTCTGCTCTCCTGTAATCAATTAAAACATTAAAGGCAAGGACAAGGTATTTTAAAAAGCGCTTGTTTTATAACAGCTCCATCTTTAACTTCTGCTAATGGCTATCTCTTGTCAACAAAGTGCAAATCAATTTCAAGGCTAAACCCAAACTCTCTCATTTGCATATTGTTAACTGCTCTCTCTTTTCCTGTTAAACAGGAGGAAAAAGTCAATTAGATACGAGGCAGCTGTCTTATTAATGAAGGGGTGGGATAAAATGTGAGGAATTCTTCTTTTGTAGCATATGCTTCTGAGCAGCTTGTTTTTCTGAACAAGGACAACTGCAGACTACCAAGTTTTGTCTGTTGCTTGCGAGGCTTCTGCTTTTTTTCATTTATAAAATCTCATGTTTTCATTGTCAAATATTACCAAAATGAAGAGTTGCTCTGTACTTTCATTGTAACCAAATCCCTGTCAGACCAGAGGGATCACATGAAATAGCGTAGTTGACAATTACCATGCATACACATACATGAAAAAAAAAAATCTCTGTCATGGCATTCCTTTATGATTAAAACTTTGTTATAAAACATGAACGAATTTTGGAAAAAGAAAGCTGGAAGAAATCATACTGATTAGCCAAAGGACTTGGATAAAATGACATTTCTGAGACCTTCATTCTAAAGGATTATTTACTGTCTGCGTACAGAACATCTTAAGTCGTGTTGCAGAGGGAGTCAGTTTCCTGTTTAGCGCAGTGTTTTTGTAAGCTAATGAGGGCAAAGCGTGAGCCATAGGCAATGATGCTGTGATATTAGCTGTGACAGGGAGCTTGATCATAATTATCTTAACGAGGATAGGGTTAATTACAGTGGAAACTGAAAGTTTTTTCTGTTTGAATGAGGCGGCACTGAATGCGTTGTGATGTTTTGTCGGTTTGATGTGACTTTGAGAATTGCAGTGGAAATCTCTTGGCAGCACTTGCTCTCCTGTGGGAGCAGAGTGTGAGCCATGCAATGAGGAAACTGAGACGGTACCTGTGGGTGAGATAATGGGCAGCTTTCATGGCATTAGAGCAGGGGCAAGCAACCTGCAATCCACCTCAGTGATGTTTATTAGCCTTTTGAAAGTAAGGGAAACAACTGCTTGCCACAAGCCCTGCAGTGCTGGTTGCATTATTGTGGTAAGACTGTGTGTTTGTTTTAGTGTCCTAACATGGGGAGACTTCTTTTTGTGCTGTGAACTGTAAGAAAAGAGTGCAGATTTAATTTTTCACTGGTTCTCTTTCTTAGGGGATTTCCCTCTTTTTGTACTCATCTGTTAGGCTGCTTGCACCCTTCTTCCTATACTGTGTATATGTGAGCATTCCTCTCCTCTTTTGGAATGGGCTCATAAGGAAATACTTGGAGTACATTACTATTACTTGCTCAACCTCATTAAAAATGACAGTATTTTGTACTGATTTCTGTCTCAGATTCTCAAAAAAGCTTTCTCCGTATCAACTTACAATTGCAATCCTTTCTTATCCCCCACTTGCAGATGGGAAATTGAGGCTCATGAAAGTTATGGGACTTGCTGAAGTTTGTACCATAAAACCAATGGTGTGGATTGTACTTAAAACTTTTACACTTTGAAGTACAGCTGTTGGGCAATATTTCCTTATATATTAATATAGTAGAGACTGTTGCATAGAATTTAGTAGGTAATAAAAGTGAATGATAGCAAACTCATTTTTTCCTTTTTTATTTCTTTGTCATGTCTTACCATTTTTGTTTTGGTGCTGTTTTTAGGGTTTTTTTTCCTTCTCTTTAAGATGAAAAAAAAATCTATGAATAACAAAACTATTTATGGCTATAAATTTATATTACTGGCTGCACCCTCTCTCTGTGCTGTGCCAACCCCTCCCATCTCCCTGGACTCTGAATTTAGGTGATTAAATCACCAAGTGCACACTGCTCTGATGACATGAAAACAGCAATTATAAGCAACCCCCTGTGTAACATGGCTCCTTTTTAACTGAGCAGCTAATAACATTACATGGCAAAAATTATCAAAACCAGACAGGTGTAAGGAGATTTGCGCACAATTTTCTCTGCCTATCTATGAAACTAGTACCCTTGTGTTCGGCCCAGGGTTGTGAAAGAAAACTGTTTCAATAGGCAACTCCCTCTAGTGTTCCAAGGCCTTTTGTCCCGCTTCATGGCTTGTCATTTTGTTTTATGCCTCCCCTGCAGCAGTTTTGGATGTGCGCTTTCTTCTCCTTGCCAGTTGCCAACCATTTGCTGATTCTCATGATAAGAGTATTATATTTGCATAACATAACTCAGGAACAATGTGTATTTTGATGCTGACACTGACCAGAGCCCAAGCAGTGTTTTTTCACAAAGGACCCATTAACATCCCATAAGGCTCTGTGGTGCTGACAAGGAGGTGGCCTTCTCTGAACTCTTTTGGCAAGTCAAAGTCATACATTGAAATGTGAGGTTTGGATATAATCCACTATTTATGTAATAAGGAGTATTTAAGGAGAATTTGCTAAACTAGGTTTGTCCAACTGAAATGAAAACTTGTAACAGCTTGATAAGCTCACTGCTACTTCCTCTGAGTTTTTTGCCTTTTCAAGGTACTTGGGGGAAAGCACTGTCTGAGATGTTTGCTGCTTTCTCCTCAAATCTTGACTTCGGCAAAACCAGGTCTGTTGTGACCTTTAGCTGAAATAGCTAGCTCAATGCAGCATGCCAGCACAGCTTTTGATGGTGAATGGTTTATGTAGGCTGAATTGAGGTTTTTTTCCCAAAACTGTTGGTTAAAGGCAAATGCAAAATGTGTGACTGTTACTGCAGTGATTATTTCAGTAAAATGTTTATAATAGAGGCCTTTATTTTTTCAGCTTCAGAAACTGTATCATTGCACTGTAACGATATGGATATGGATAACGATATGGATATGGTATAGGTGGCAAATTTTCTTCAGGTCTGGCTGCTGAGCATCAAAATGGCATTACTGATAGTTGTGCCCCCTTTCAAGTCAAGAGGCTTTGGAGTCCTTGGACTGAAAAACACTCTTGCAGGATTGCTCATATGTTACTTGAATATTCATAGTTTAACGTGCAGTACCCAGTGTAAAGGTCACACACTTGATTTCTTTTGGTTGCTTGAGCCATCTAAGTGTGATCTATGAGTGCTCTCTAAGTTCTAGCTACAAAAGCAGTATCTTGTTTTTGTTGCACAGATGAATGTTAAATTGCCTTTTCTAATGGTACTTGTGTTTTCCTCCAGTAATTGTATCGGTGGAACTTTCCAACAGGGACCTTGGCTGTACTTGATCTTTGCCAAAAACTGGGGGGAGCGTGAGGAAATCTCCTCAGTATAAATGTCATTGGAAACGGAATAAATAGTACAACCCGCATCTCCCTTATTCATCACATTTTACAAAACAGCCAGGAGATACAGTGATGATCTTCCCACTGGTAGGCACAGTAGATCAGCTGTCAAGTCATGCAATCTCAGCATATCTTTGGGTGTCTGGTAGGTGAATGAGCTGTGAATGCGTGTCTGTGCGTATGCTTTGTGTGTCGTGTGTCTTAGTTGATTAATGTGTGGGGTTTTTTCCCGTTGGAATGAGCAAGCATTGAGAACCAAGCTTGGAATAGATGCCTTAATAAGGTACTGAAATATCCTGTTTTAGTTTTTTTTTTTTTCTTTTTTTTTTTCTTTCTTTTCTCTTTTTTTTGTGGGTTTTTTTTTGTTTTTTTTTTTGTTTTGTTTTTTTTTTTTTTGTACTTTGCTATGAGAGGAATAAATGCTTCCAGAATCTTGTTTATTTACAAGTCATCATCTTCACTACCATGTTGTCAAGTGCTCCTTTTTAAAGCTGCTCTCTGCAGTGTGACCTGTGGCTTGACAGTGGGACAGCAAGTTCCAAGAAGAAAGCAAATGTCCTTTCTGTCTGGAGTAATTCTGCATTTTATTTTGTAGAGAAAATTTTATTTTGTTTGCAGGAACTGAAGAAGCTAATTAAGAGGTTAATAAAAAAATTAGGGGGAAATCCCTTCTAGATTTCGTATTATTGCATGTAAGGTAACTACTAAGAAACGATACTTGAAGTTGTATTTATTATTGTTAGCAGGGTATGATATTTCTTGGCAGAAATGATGGATGACAACTTAAATTTGTGTCCAGGGAATGAAGGTGAACTGTGACAGAGTTATTTATCTTGGGAATGGAGGTTAGGGTCAGGCGAGGCTGGGTGCCTGAAGGCACAAGACATTGACAAATTCATCCTGCAGGCCCCATATCTGAAGCCTTTTGTTTTGGATCCTGGCTACTCACTAAGTGACCCGCATCCTTCATCCTGCCAGCATGTGAAGGATGTGTTGCAGTGCCAGCACTCCCCTTGCCACTAATGCTTGTCATTCACTCTTCTGACAGGCCCAAACCAAAACTATTCCCACTCCTGAAAGGGAAGGTTAAAATATTTATTTCAGCTCTTAATGGCCTCCCTGATTTAGTGGAGTATCATTTTTCCTGTTGCCTTTGTCGTTTGCAGGTCACTCGAAGGACTGAAAACATTCAGTTACTTGGAAGAACTGATCTTGGACAACAACCTACTCGGAAATGACCTTCTGTTACCCAGGTTACCCCACCTCCACACCTTAACACTCAACAAGAACCAAATATCCTTTCAAAGAAATACCTGCGAAATGTCAAATGAGTTTTATGTGTCAGCCAAATTAAAGTATATGAAATATAGTTCATGTGCAGACAAAGCATTCTCTCGTTTGGCACCTGGAATACTTCATGGTAATTTATTACAGGTCATTCATAAATGAAATGCACCATTATATCTTCCTGTTGCTCCATTTTAGTGAGAGATCTAGGTTATGGCTCTGAAGAAATCTTTCTAATAGATAAAATAGAGAAAGAAAATAATGTCAGCGCTGCCCGTGTGCAGCAGTTCTGTTTGCTGGGGTTCTGTTGCAGGCTGACCTCTAGTGGAATAGAGCGTGCAGTGAAACAGGATTAGGGTTTAACACTTTGAATGGCTCTTAAAGCATTAAAGTAAGGTAAGATAAAATTAATTAAACCCACATAACATTTTTAATGACTTTATTTTCATGAAGCTGGTAATATGCACAAATGGAACTGCTGTGCAAGCATGCCAGTCTTTTCTTGGCATTGCAGTTCTGTATAAATTCACATCAAATACTTTCCAAATCAAGGTCTTAATACAGTAGTCTTTTGATGTTTGACTAAGTCCACTTGTAAACAATCAGTCACTTGTCTGTATGCCTTAAGTTAGGGCCTATTTCTGTTTATTAAGTATTTCAACATTTGTCTAAATACTCTGCTGAATCAGACCCCTCGTCTGTGAGTTTATAGATAATGGTCTGTAAAAACCAATTATCTGCAAAGTCTGTGGGCTTAGACTGGATTGTTCCATGATTTTCCCATACATTGACCCATCTGGCGATTTGAAGATGTGCGATATATGATTTAACAAAAGTGCGGGGTGATCACACTGTGGCCACGAGGCCAACTGGGGCCCGCAGAGTCTCAGAGCACAGCTCACTAAAGCCCTGGCCTTGTAATTGCAGCGTGAGGACAAGACTGCTCAACTGCAGGCTTTTATTGCAGACAATGTAAACAGAGAGCAATTTACCTCCTACTAAAGCAAAATCCTCCTACTGAGGGGAATAAAAATAACTGCAGATTCTACGATTTCTGCACTTATTTTTGACTCTATAAATAAATAAAAATCAGCAGAATAACCCTTTTTTTTCTTGAAGACATGGAAATTTGCCAAGAGTGTCTCTTGAACAGTAATAATCATTACTGTACTAGGTATTTGGCTAGATTTATGGTTAATGCAGAGTATTGTGGGCTGGATTTGAGTAACTGGTTTTATTGTGTTGTTGCTTGCCGCTGTGGTAAAATCTGAACTCATGAAGAATGTACAACAACATTTTTGGGGATTCCACTTACGAAGTGGACTGAAGTGTAACTTTGGCCATAAGACCAAAAAGCAGGTATGTATATTTGTCCTATGGCAGCAGTCCAGGAGGAGTTTTGCATTTACCAAAGAGAGGGCAGAGGTATTGAATATTAACTCAGCGAACAAAATCAGAGGGAAAATATTATCCTGTCAGTAGCACTCTTTAAAGAGTTTCTACTGGTCTCACAGACAGACTAAAATAGTATTGTCAAGTGAGTAAGCTCTTAAAGCCATGATAACATGATAAGAAGAAGTTGATCTATCCTGGGATTTGTAAAAATTCAATCTAAAAACTATGAAGTTAGAACTTTGAGAGTGTTGAGCTACCCAGGTTATAGAAATAATATATGCATTTTTGTAGTGTGGAACAAATAATTTGATGGAGGAGTTTCAGAAATACTTGTGAAACACCTGTTGTGTATACAAACTGCCCAGAGAAGAAGAATGAACTGCTGTCCATCATTAACATCCTGAACCCTGGGGAGCTGTGATCTCTTGTGGGGAGAATACATCAGTCTGCAGAAGCACAGAGACCTTCCAGATTCCTCTCCTCAATGTTAATGCTGTGTTTGAAAAAGGTCTTATTTGAACTTGAATCACTTCTTTTAATGAATTATTTCTCTATAGAATTCTTTGAAAAATGTTAAGAAAAAAGAGTACATTTAATAGAATAATGAAATATATTACAGCAAAGATTGTTCAGTATATGACAGTAGCACTACATAAAGGATACAAGTGAGCAAAGAATACTGATTTGAAATAAAACTTCAGTAGGTGGAATATTGCCATGTATATATGAATATATACAGAGAAAGAGCGAGAGAGAGATGAAAATAAACAAAAAGCCAAACTGACCCCTTTGAAAATTGGAATAGCATGTAAACTTTAGAACACATATGAGAGGTTTCCTGAGTGTCTCTTAATATAACTGTACTCTTCTCTCCTTTTATTCTGGCTTCGTTTTGATCCATATCCTGTTGTGATAGTTCTGATAAGAGCTTTCTACTCTGTTTGCACAATTAACTTATAATGTGGCATTGCATGTGTAAATAACATTTGGGCCCTCCTAACATAGCGTCTGGACACTGTACAAATGTGAAGGCTTATCTCTAAATCAGGCAGAGACTTAGAGGAATTGCCTGGTATTTTTTTCTTCTGCATATTTCAGTTACAGTCAGGCCACTACCAATTTTTCTGCTAGAAGTGGCAGAAGCAAATTAAAATATTGCAATCAAAAAAATGTGTTATCGCTCAACTTTTCTGTGACGTAAAATCTGTTTAAAATCTTTTCAAATGCAGTCTGTATAACAGAAACACCTAAAGGAGAGTCATCAACACTATGATTGTGTATCTAACATGCTTTATTTCATATATATAGTATGGTTATTTTTAAAAAGCCTGGTTTACTTTGGGAAACATCTTAGTTTCTTTCTCGCACACAGTGGACAGCAGAAAGCAGCACAGATCAGGATGGATGGGGGCAGATGGGAAGTTGCTTTTGGAGGAGGACTTATGACTGCAGTCACCTATGCTTGTAATGGGAAGCCTAATTTCTCCATTTATTTATTGCTCTGTGGGTGTTATAGCAGTGTGAGGTTTCGTGGCTTTTCACTGTGCTGATCTTGACTGGTAAGGAACAATATGGCATGGGCATTTCAATTTCCTTTACATTTCCATCTTTACAGTATTTGTCAAAACTACTCAAATGGGCAGTTTCACAATTTGACAAAGTATCAAAAGGTATTTTGTCAAAAATATATTATATATATACATACACACTCTTGTATGCTGAAAATTAGGTGTTCACTGCCTCGCTTTGAAACAGGCAAGTCTGAAAATGAACCAGATGTGTGATTCTTTGTAGTAAAACTCCATTTCTTTACTTAGTCCAGTAAGCTGGCCATACATTTAACATACATTCTAGATACTTTTTAGGAACTGGTACTAAAATTTCTTGAGAAAAAGGTGTTGAATGTAGATGTAGAATGCAAGAGGAGGACCACAAGGATGGTGAAGTGTCTGGAGGTGAAGCTGAATGAGAAGCAGCTGAGGTCACTGGGTCTGTTCAGCCTGGAGCAGAGGAGACTGAGGACAGACCTCACTGCAGGTACAGCTTCCTGAGAGGGACAGAGGAGGGACAGGCACTGAAGTCTGCCCTGGGGTGACAGGGACAGGACTGAGGGAATGGCCTGAAGTTGTCAGGACAGGTTTAGGATGGATATAAGAAAAGATACTCTTCACCCAGAGTGTGTTAGGCCACTGGAACAGCTCCCCAGGCAGTGATCACAGCACCAGCCTGACAGAACTCATCAAGCAATTGGACAGAGCTCTCAGACACATCATGTGGTTCTTGAGGATGTCCTGTAAAGGAGTTCTACTTAGTCATCCTGAAGGGTCCCTTCCAACTCAGCATATTCTGTGATTTTATAATTGAATCTAGGTGGAGGTTTTGAATGGTTTAGGGGAAAACCAAAATATTTCACACCACAGAGTGGGGAATCTAGAACTGGGCAGAATGTCCATATTGGTACTTTTCTTATGGCAGGAGGAGTCATCATGTGATTCAGATTTAGGTATTATATGTTCTTGAATTTTTGAAAGCAGCCTGTATTAAATACCTCAGCTGTACAACATGCCAGTAGGTACTTCTGGTATAATTTGTCTTCACACAGGTCTCCTAATGGTCTCTAATAGTGACAGATTTTCTTAACCCCAAAACTATAGATTGTAATTTATTTTGCCTCTATGCTTGTCCCTACATTGTCTTTAAGTGCCTGAAGACACAGAAGTCCCAGTCTGACCAGAATCTCATTATATTAAGTGCTGAAGATTTGATGAGAGTTTGACTAATACATTAAAGACAAATTTTCTCCTAGTATGCATGATTCCCCATTCCCTCTAAGCAGACAACTGAACTCTTCCCGCATAGGCTTCTGAGTTCTCCACACCACAACTGGGGATTTACTGAAATCTGCGTGGCTTGTTAGAGATCTGCTGCACCTAACAAGCCAAGAATCTCTCTTCTAGAATAAAGTGTATCTGAAGTAAAAATACCGTCATGGAAGAGAGAAGTAGTCTTCCATACATCTATGGAAGAGAGAAGTAGTCCACAGTCCAGGTGATTCCTTATGCTGTTCTACAGCAAAGCTTCCAGGAGTTGAATTGGACATAGCGGAACTTTTTACTTTTTGTCTTTGTGATGCCTTGTTACTTAACAACTTTGAAATGTGGTCTTCAAATCTGCAACCTTGAAACCATGGGGATTCTAAAATGCTTCTAAAAGCACTGGCAACTCCAGCTACATAAAGAAAGCTAATGCTGCTCCAGCAGGCAAAATGGGATATTTTCCCCCCATATATTCAGTATGCAGGAAGTACACCATGAGGTATATGGGCTTAGCTAATTACCATCCAAGCTACACCTTTTTTTCTTGAGCCAGGTGCTTTCAAAGTCAGTGAACAAGGCCTTATCTGAAGGTCCTATCTTTCTACCAGAAAGGGTTCAAGCCAGAATGTGGCATACAAGTGACTGTGTGTGACATCCTTCTGCACACAGAGAAGAGGGACGGGCATACTTGCATATTGCAAGCTATTTCTGTGGTTATCCAACCTTCAAGACCTAGCACATTCTAATGGAAAAGCGTTCAGGTGGCAAAGATCTTTTCATGCTGCATTCAGAGGAGAATTGGTAACTTCTGGTTCAAGGCAATTTGCGTGTGGAACAGCTTGTGATTGCTACATCATGTCTGTGATAAATTTAATTGAAGCAAATGTTTCAGCTGGGAATAAATATAGGTAGCTTGCTCATTTATGGTTCTGGTAGACGTGTTATTCAGTTGTGTTAATGTCAGGTTGACTGCAGCAACTGCATGACAGTTGGCAGAAAACTTTTCAATGACAGTTTTGGGTCTTTCTCTGTGATGGTCTGGAATTCTGCAGATATTCCTGATGTTGTCATGTATATGTTTCAGAAATATTTTGAATGTATTCTGACTGCTTTTTACTGTCTCTCTGCTTCCAAGAACTTCCAAGAGCTGTAGTCAATGAAGTTCATTAACATGGAAAGTTCTCCTGCAACTCTTTTGGGCAAGTGGAATGACTTTTTGAAAGAGAATGTTGGAGCAACTTGGAAAGCACTGAGAGAAAGAAAACAAGAGTGGTTACCTTTTTGTATTTGAAGGTGTGACTAGTAAAAAAGAATTGCTGGCAGACGAAAGTTTACAGAAAGAAATCCCAGATTCTTTTGCATATATCAGACTATATGTAAAAATTAATTTTGTGGTGAGATAGGAAGTATATAAGATTTTTTAGACAGTTTGTGCATGAGCTTGACCTGCAGTTTTTCCCGAGAACAAGTGTGAATATGGTTATACCTAGAGTGTACCAAAGAAGGAAGAAATGCTATGGTGTTTGGGGATGGCCAGCATAAGTGCTCAGTACTTAAAGAGGCTGACGCTCTGTTCTGGAAATAGGCAGAAAAGACACAGCTAAAGAGACTCTTGAGAATACAGAATAGAGGAACTCGTGAGACATCAGGCAGCAGTTTCTGTGTGAATCCGCTCTACCTCTTAGAAGTGTAACAGAATAGCCTTTCACTATACTTGCAGTCAAAAGACACAGCTCAGCATCAAAATGACTGTCCCTGCTTGTGAGGTTCTCCTAAAATTGACTAAGCCAAGTGGCACTATCCACTCAGAGTTTATAACTTTGACCTGTGCCAGTGTAATATTCCCTGGGAACTAATGGTTTGGAACGGGACCTAGTCCTGACTAGCCACTAGAATTTTAGTTCAGGCTGCAGGATTTCCTACAAAACAAACAAAAATGCTACAGGCTTGCACAGACAGTTCATTCTTAGCCAGAGAAAGAAGATACATCATTTGCTTTGGGCTTTTGCTTGTTCTTTCTGCCTTTGAGAGAATCTCAAAACCAATGGTATTGAGTATGAGAGAGAGAAAATGAGAACAGACAAGTCAGAACATGCCTATTTGTAGGATATTTTTGGGTCCATAAAACTTGCAAGGAATTGTATTTCTCTGCAGCTGAACTGGACCCATCATAGCAACGTAATTTTCCAAATAATTCTATTACTACTCTCTCAGTGTTGCTGGCAGCATTTGTCTTTCTGAAGAGAAAAATCTGGTGATGAGTTTGTGTGTATGTCTGCTTGTGAACAGTCAAAATATGCACGTGTGGTATGCACATTGAAACAGTCTGAAGGGGCTTTAAAAAACTCATCCGTGAGAGATACTCAGCTCTTTTAAATGTTTCCCTAATTTAAACCTAGAAATAGTGCAAGAAATAAGTATAATCCTTTGGTGTGGATGAAATTTTAAAGTATATCCAATGTGTTTCTGTTAATTGTTCCTGAAGATCAAGTTACATTTTTGGAGGGAACCATTGTTCTGTAATTCCTGAGAATATTATAGCTAGTGAGCTGTAGAGCTGATGATTTTAAAATTTTAATTGTTACAGTTTTTTGTTTTGTATGATGTCTGTTACAAAGAGAGGCTTTAATAGATTGGTAATGATGGCACTTGAATTAGGAGATGGATTACTACACTAAAGCTTTTTAATTATCACAACAGCAATACTTTAAACCATTTTTCAAACTGCAGACTGTAGTGTAAGTGTTGGCATCACTGTTACATATTCACCTGGTGATCAGTGACACTGACTTTAGACAGAACAGTCCAGAGCTATTTTTACAGAGCTCTAAGTAAATAAATACATTTTCACTAGCAGTGTCCATGGATTTAATTGTGGATTTTCTTTTTTGGAGAGAATGGAGCTGATATTGGTCTAAGAAGTGGCACAGCAGGGTTTTGCAGCTCTTTGGCTCTGATTGCACCAATATGGCACTTCTTGGACTGCAACAATAAACTGTAAAAAGGAAGCTGGCAATAAAATTTCAGACTTGCTTTGATTTTCTCTCTCCATATTTTCCTAGCATTGTTTTAGAAAGACATAATGCTTTTGGTGGCATCATATAGTTCCAGTATTGTGATTTAAATAAGTATTTGACATGCTAATTAACTAAACACTGCACTAGAAGTGTACCATGACTTATGAGTCATCTATGAGAAATACTTAATCATGAGAATTTTAACAGGATATCATTTATTTTTTCCCTACATGCTTTGTAAAAAGTAACTGTGGTGTGTGGTGAATGATGATTCTTGGAAAATCAATCTGTACCTTGCATTTTGTTTTTAAGAGGGATAAGAAAAGATACGCAAGTCCTAAAGAACAAAAAAATTTATTTTATTTTTGATATAACTGCTGATATTCTTTCATGAGATACTTTTTAGAGGGTGTTTTTCATTCTGAAAATAAATGCTCAGGGTTTAGATATGAGGTATTAGAATCTAGACACTAACTTAAAATTTTGGGAGATTTAGATTTTTGATATGCAGATTATAAACTCCTGTTATTTACCGAAAGTTCTTTTGCTTTCCATAGGATTTTGAGGTGTAGTCTTACACTTTTTGCATATCTAAGCTGACACTGCTCTTCATTATATTTCTAAATACATTATATTTCTAAATAAATTGATATTTGCCTTGAAGACTGCATGTTCAGATGGGAGTTAGAGTACATATCATGCTCCACATTCAGCAAACTTCTGAGGAGAAAAGTTTTACACAAGAAATAGCTTTGCTGACTTGAGAAGCAAAGTCCTGCATGTTTACTTCATAAAAGAAGCAAACATTTTGAATGACTTGTTATTTTTTGTTGTTGTTGGGGTGTTATTTGTTATATTTTTGTTTTTTTTTTCCTTTTGATAGGAAATGAGCAGATACAATCAAAGCCTTGGAATAGCTAACCTCCTGTGTGTGATTGCTGTTATGGCAATAACTGTATTTTGTAATAATAAACTATTTCTCTCAGGGAGCCTTTTTGTGACTTAAGCAATCCTGGGAGAAATTAAGTGTTTCTCCTGGCTGAGGGAGGGTGCCAGGTCCTAGCACTTCTCTAATAGTCTTTGGAAACTTTTAAAAAGCCTTTTCCACACTTGAGCATGTGTGGAAAAACAGTTTGTGAGTTTCCCATCACAGTCACATAACTTCCTGCAAGAGCCATGAAAAACTTTATGTGTGAGCTTAGGGTCCAGGTATGAAAATGAGCCCTAAGTTTGATTGGTAATTTGTCCTAGCTAACAAATCATGTGACCCTACAAAAAGATAATTTTTTTTTTAGGGTTTGGTAGATTAATTACTGGTGTAAAGCATTCCATAATGTGGCTTTGCCAAATTAAGAGTCAGCATTCCTAGTTTTTCAATTAATAGAATTAATAGAATTTATTTCAAACCCCTATTTTCCTTGCTCATGCAAAATATTTAAGAATGACTTAGATCTTATGGGACAGAACACTAACTATGAATGTAGATATATTGATTTCATTATGTCAGAATTAGTAATTGTTGGCATGGTCTTCATGTGTCTTTGGAAATAAACTAAAATTTCGGGTTTACAAAAGAAAGACCACGTTTTTAACAATGAAGCTGTTTTCTCCATTCTGTATTGCTTCTGTTGCCCTTAAGATATTGGGGTGAAGAAATAAAGTAAATTCCATCAGCTAAAAATAACAAAGATAACAGAAACACATAAATCAAGTATAAATAATAGCAACAAAAGTGAACTGATGATTTCAAACAATAGTTTGTCTCTAACAGCAGGAGAGAATAAAATCAGAGCAATGAAATATTCTTTCATGGTTTTGAATAGTTATTGCTGTTGTCTGAGTCAGATGAGTTTTAAATATTGGGAACTTTCAAACAAACATGCACGGCATATTTTTTTGGGAATCCCACTAATATCTTGGTACATAAATTGAAGTAAATTAGAATGTATAGTTCAAGTTTTAGAGACTGCCATACTAGGCTGTAACAACAAAGAATTATTTGATCAATTAAAAAATTGAGGTGCATATGGTTGGATATTGTTGTTAGGCTTAATCCTAAGATGTGATTTCCAATATTGCAGTGCTTTATTTGTTTGTTTGTTTTATTCAGGTTTACAATAATGAAGGTGTAGCTTTGTTAATTATGTTTTGAGAAATGCAGTTAAATTAAAAAGCCTCATGAACATCAAAACATAAGGCTCTTGTAATGAAAAATGTTATGCTTCACATGACTTTAAAGCTTCATATATAAAGTATTTGTACCACTGATGTCTTTAAGCTGCACTTAGTAAAGCATTAATTGGCATATCCTAATTGAGCAGTTAGAAATGTGTTCCTGTGACATTCAATGTGTTTATATGCTGGGAGTGAATCTGGGTTGTTGTGGTTTGACTTTTTTCTTTTGCTTTTTTTTTTTCTTCAACTCATTTTCCAGTGGACTGAATATATTAGTGATGAATGTGCTGTGAAACTAACTGTTTGTTTCCATGCTGGAAAAGTTTCATGGCTCCAGCAATTGCTAGCCATTTTACCACACAGCATCCATCATTTTGTCAAAGTTTTAATGTTTTGTAGTGAACCACCTAGGAAAGAAAGGAGGAGAAAAGAATGACAAAACAGCCCAATTCTTTCATTCCATGCCAAAAAACTGACTGAAGTTTATCCCTGTTTGCCCTTGGAACAATTAATGTGACATTTTCCTGAATGCCATACTAAATTTGATTGTCAGTTATTGAAATGTATGTTTAAATCAGCAGTGATGCAACTCTAAATGCTTTTTTCATTAATGTCATTGAATCCTTAACCCACTACCTTTGACACATAACAGAATTAGAAAGCCTCTTGGACCACTTGGCTGAAGTTGTGCCCTCACTACAGTACCTCAGTTTGCTTGGAAACATTGCTTGCCCAAATGAGCTGGTCTGCAAAGAAAAGGATGAAGATGACTACCAGAGATACAGGTTAGTGTTTTCACTTGTGGATGTGATAAGGCATGAAAGTTTTGTTTCACTACTGAAAAATACGAAACTAAAATCAACCCAGAGTCCCAAACAAACATCGGCTCTATTCCGAAAGCATTGTGACATTCTGCCATGCAATACCTGGGAATTTGAGAAGCCCCCTTTCAGTGAGAGCAAGCTCAGGAGCCCTGTTTCAAGAAGCATTTCAGTGCTGTATAGCACTTGTCTGTGCTGAGCAGGTGTGCAGAGGATTTCCTGAATGGCAGCATTCTAATATCCCTACTCAAGGCATTTCCTTCTTTAAGGCAAGATTTGCATGCACTAAGGGTGGCAGGCAATAAAACCAAAAAAAAACACTGCACTGATGTAGCCAGTTGCCTTATCTTCTGCTCATGTTTGATATGGTGCTCAGTTGCTTCTACTGTAGTTATCAAAGTACTATTAACACAGAATAAAGGACTCCTCTATTGGGATGCTTTATTCGGATCAGTTATATTCTAATAAAAACATCCCAAATATATTATAATTATAAATTTATAATGTAATGTCAAGGAACTAGATTACACAGGAGGTCAACTGAAATTCAGTATGGAGGCTTGATAAAATACTGTAAGTCCAACTGAAATGTTGCCAAAAGTTGTAAGGATTATTTTAAAAAAACCCCAGAAAAACTTGTGACTGATGATGGTTATGAGTATGGATCCATAACTTATGGAATGTCTGCTGAATGACATAATTTTCAGAGTTGTAATCTTAAGACAGGTGAGACATTGATTATGCAGGGAAAAAAAAAAAAAGACATTAGATATATTTTTGCTTGCTACCATCTGAGGCATTATTTCAGTCCTTTCGTGCTGGCACTTTTCACATGGGCTCCAAATGGCCTTTGGAGGCAAGTCAGAGCCAAGCAATGCTGGTCACTGTGCCTTGCAGAGCCTGAGCTTGCTCTTTATTAGGATCACCCACAGTATTCAGAGTTATATAATAAACTCTGATCTTATCTTCAGGTAATCCAAACTGTGCTGTAGGGTAAAACAATAGAAAGTAGAGGAGACTAAAAGCAGGTTTATGGGGAATTTATGGGCTTGAATTTGATGCATTCAGAAATGGTGTATGTTAAACAGCAGCACATCTGCCCCAGATGTGCATATATACTTACTTTGTTTCAGATTTTTGAGAAGAATTTCTAGCTTGTCAGAATTTCACCTTTTAATGATTCCCCTTTTGAAACTGGCTTAGCTTGTAGCTTGGTTTTCATGGAGTAGAGCAGCCTAGGTTTAATAAAATATTTCCCATTGCTTTCCCACTTAAGTGGAAGGAATGCCTACTATCCAGCTTACAAGGCTATAATACTGCTGTCTCTATGTAAATTTATGTGACATGTGCTCTAGAAAATTGCTTAAAAAATGAATGATATTTCTACAGTTTACTGTTTTTCACTTTAAGTATGTTTTCTGACAATATGTCTCCTATTAATCATTTAAGCAAAAGTAGTATGTTAAAGGAGCCATTCAGAGGCAAGAACCCATGGTTCATTTAGTGCTCTCTGAAAAAATTCCTTATTGATTGACATCTTCTGTGGTTATGTGATGTAATATTTATAATATGTCACAGAGCCATACATCAAAACAAGCATGTCCCTTGTTTCATTTCAATGCAAAAATGTTGATTTCAGAGAGGTCAAGGTAGTTTTAGGTCACATCGTGGCAAACCACTATGTCAAAGTGTGAAAGGTTCTATTTATATATCTGCTGGAAACTGCAACATTGCTTCCATTTTCTTCCCTCTCCATTTTTCAAAATCCTGTTGTTTTTTTCCCATATAAACTAGGTTAGTTGAAGCACTTTTAAGAAAGAAGAATGGGATTCTAATTAGTTGAATGATTTATAGTTCTGCTGCTATAATGAAAGCTTCCTGATCCTAATCTGTTATTATTTGTTGCATTATATTTTCTAGACAGAACTAGACTCAAAACCCAAAACCATGGATGGATCAATGGATCTATCTGCCTATCTTTAGGGGAATATATATCACCTACATGATGGAACTGCTTAGAAGTAATCTTTAAATTTAACTCTGAGTAGCTAATTCAGAGTTTTCCATGCACATTCTGAGCATCCTGATCATAATTTTTGTCTTCTAGATTCAGCATTTTTTAATGGTTTGAAATAACTTTTTTCCTTAAAAGAGTTCCTTTAATTTTGATAAATTTAACATAAACAATAAAAGGATTTATGTGGCCTTGAATTATGTAAAAACTTGAATTATGTAAACATTGTGCCTCACCATAACTTCAACTGGCTTTATTTTGTTCTGAATGGGAGCTTCTCTTTGTAAATTTTTGCAGTGACCATTGGAACCAGAGCTTCATTTTTCACTGAGCTTTAATTTTGTTCCTACTGAGTTCAATTGGAGTTCAGGCTATTTAATTCCTCAACCAGAAAGAGAAAGGTGCTAGAAATCAAAGCTTTACTTAATCTTCTCATTCCAACACACCAAAAAGATCTGTTAACCCCCTAAAATCTTAATGTTAAAAAATATGAAAAATAATTTTTAAAAAATTAAAAAAAAATTTAGAAAAAATCAAGGTCCAGTGATTCCCAGCGATCTTAAAAACAGAGGTTAAAATTAATATTACTTACTTTAAAATAATTAGGTTTTATCAGAAACACTTGGAAAATATATAAAACTTATGATCTAAACTAATGAATATATGAAAAAATATGATCTTCAGGTGATCTGTTGGTATACCATTTCTATAATTTCATTACTAGAGGTCTTTCCTCATCTTTCATTAAAAGTACATTTTATACTGAAACATTATTTTGTTTTTGGTGTTTTTTCCCCCCAAAGTAGTTTATTTTTGTTTAGAGAAGAAAAGCTTTTTTTTTTTTTTTTTTTTTTTGGTGCCATCCCTATTATTCCTTCTTATATTTAAAATGTGTAGGATAACAAATTGAAAAAAAAATATCTGTGGTTTTGGAATTTTTGCTTAGACAGGAAAAGAAAATGGAAAGTTCCTTTATATGATATTTTTGTAAGCAAACTTGTTTGCTTCATTTTAAAGATTCATTTTTTTTCCCATCATTGTTAAAATGGCTTCAGTTTCTTTCTATTAAATAATCTTTAAGTTCTCTTTATCTTATTTTTAAGCTTTCTGTATTTGGGTGTTAATATTTTGTAAAGATATATCTTAGTGGTGAGAGCAAGGGAAAGCAGAATATCTAGTATGTAATGGTGACAGGAAAACTTAAAGGCTTTTGGCTCCAACAGGAAGCAAGAAACAGAAAAATAGCTTGCAAAACAGTGTCCTCTAAAATAACCTAGCCTCCAATCTCTGCTTTGAAGATTGCATGAAAACAAAGGTCATGACCCAGAGATCAAAGTAACAGAAGTCAACACAGTAATTGCTGGTTGCTCCTGTTGTACTCACAGTTGGTCAGTGCTGTGGGTGTATTGTTTGCAGAGAAAACTTCAAACGTGGTGTTACTGAACTGTGAAAAATCATCTGGGTCACAATGGATTACAAAGCATTTGTGAATGCTGCAGGTGACCTCACCTATTTTCATTAAAGCGATATGATTGTGAAGAATTCAGGCTGTGTGTGAAGTTTTCAGTGCTTGCTCATTCTTCTTTGCTCCTTATTGACATTTCCTGGAATGATGCATTCATTAAATGCTGTTGACATGGAAACAAGGGCAAGTGGAAACAAATGCCTGAGTTTATTTTAAATTAGCTTAAAAGTACATATACTAGATATGCTATCTTTGGCTGGGGGAGCAAATGATGATAACCTTTTGAAGTCCTCTTAAGATATGACAGCAAGAAAGGAAGTGTGGGAGTGTTGTATGGGTTAACTTTTCAAGCTAAAACAGCTATTCCCATCCCACAGTTTTGATTGTGAGAAATGAGGGGTCTTCTAGCATTTCCAGTGTTCTTGCAGTTTTCTTTTGTTTTATTTATGTTTTAAAATAACAGCTACAGATTTTGCTTTTCTATTTTAAGTAGTGTTGTATTTGGATGGCGATGTATGTTCAATACGTTGTAGGAGACTAGAATACTCAATATTCACTCAATAATGAAAATAATGCTAATATACATGCTGAGTACCAGTGAACTTACTGCTGATGCTCTCTTTTAGCAGGAGGGATTGAAGTCTGTGATATTTCCACATATGTTCTTTATGCATTCATTAGATTATTAGGGCATTGCCTTATATCTGTATACTCTACGAATCTGTGTTGCTTCAGTGTTTGAAAGAAGTCTTTTCATCTCAGCAGTACCTGGAAGGAAAAGTCAGTGCTGGAAAGACATCAAATGGCCACACAAGGTCCATCTGAGACCAGCCACTGGAAGGGTTCATGAGCAAGAACAATTACCATGGTTTTTGGTCACCAAATAAATTGCAGTCCATAATACCCAATTTGTCTGTGCTGACACAGTAAATCAAGGCAAAACTAGAATTACTGTTACATGTATAGAGAAAGATTTTTCTAATTCATAGAGTGGTTTGCTACACTGAAGAGGAGCAGAGTGTTAAAATGTTAGGAGGTGGTGTGGATTTCTGCATGATTTGCAGAATTACTTGGTTATCACCAAACAGAGCCAAGGCTGCTCAGGGTCTAATGGGATCCTCTAACACACCTCATGCCAGCATCCTGCTCTCTCTTCTGGAAGATGCTGGCTTCAGTTTATGGCCTGTCTTCCTTATCTGTTTGTTTAATGAATGCTTTTGATGCAGAGGAAATTCTGTAGCCTGTTTGTGGGTAGAAGGGTAAATTTTTTGGCGAGTGCAGAAGAAACAATCACAGGACATAATCTAGTTCACTGTCATAAACATGTTTGTTCAATTCTTCTGATTTCTTTTTTCTTTTTTTTTGTCTTTCCCCATTTAAATGCTGATCTAACTTAGCCAATTCCAGGTTATTTATTTTTTCTAGTTTACAATAATGTAACTGAGAGCATAATCAGCCCTTCAAAGTTTGAAATAGGGGTATCATTTGTATGTTCTATGATTGTTAAGGAAAGGAAATATAATAGCACAGAAAATAGAAAAATGAAAGTAAACACCTTCTGAAACAAACAGCATGTTGCAGGTATGATACAGGTTGAGCTGGATATTTCTGCATTCTTGTGGGCAAATATTTCTGTTTTCCACAGCAGATATTTTTTATTTTGAACTTAAATATTGATGCATAGAGGACAGTTTTTTATTCCAGGTTTTGTTACTTACAGTACAAACTGGAATACTATACACAATCTTGTTCTTACAGTAGTCTTTCACTAAATGTTCAGTAGAAGAGTTTCCAAATGTGCCACTTTCCCAATATCCTTGCAAGTCTTTACGTAAAGCCTTAAAATGGAGCCTATTGCATGAAGCACATGCAAAATTAGTAAATGAATTCTTAATCTTTATTGCCATTTTTACTTAACTACAATGGAATTAATATGAAGTTTCAGATTCTGTGGGCTTTTTCCACATCTGAATTGTCCTGTTGGTATGATGAATACCTGTTATGAGCTTATTTTCATGGAACTCTTGGCATCCATGTCAAGAGTCAGGGTGGAGGAGATGATTCTGAATTAAAAAAGGTGCAACTTTACTTAAATAATTTTTTTAATCCACTATGAATTGGATGATCAGTTTGCAGGCAATGATAAGTGGATCTGTAACTACCTTCCTAGTGTGTCTAATTTTTACTTTTCTCTTTTTGAATCTCACCTTTACCCTCATCACTGAAGATAATAACCTTTTTTCACACCACAACAAAGGTGTTAAAACCCAGTAACAGCAGAACACATGGAGCAGTGCTACGTTTTAAAATTATTAAGAGAATAAAAAGGGGGAGGGGGAGTAGGGAGACCCTTCCCCCAACTTCTAACCTAAATAAAACTTTCTAAACTAAATGTAGAATCTAGATGGATCTTTCTTCATTAACCAATATGCTTCTAACTAGTGATTTTACAAGTCTAAAACAGGTGCAATGTGGCATGCAATTTATGGGTCCCAGTGCCTGCCATAAAGCATTTTATGATGGCTGTGTTCTGTGTTATTAGTAGCTGTCTTTTTCTGCAGCCATTGGTGTTTGATAATAGTCTTAAAACACCCAAAATTACTTACCTGCAAGCAACATTCCATAGTCCCTGTTGACAGTTTGAATAAGTTTAGTGCCCTTTTGTTGTACTTTACCTTCAAAACAAACTGATTGAACCATCAATAGCTCCTGAAAGCTGACAGAGGCATGTCATCTGGTGTAACCCTCTGATAGCAGGTTATCTGGGGGAGTTAACCTCCCTGCATTGTTAACCCAAATGTTTTATGTACTATGCAACTTTAGGATACTGCTGTGATAACCTCAGTAACTAAGTCATACATCACACTAAAGAGATTTTGTGCAACAAATAACCCTGGATTAAATTTACAAGGGTTGAATTGATATTGTAGAGTATTCATTCTCAGGCTTTGGTAATCCTTTCCTGTATTTTTTATGGCAAACTTGTGTAACATTTAGATTGAAGCTGCATCTTCATATTTCTAGCTAAAATGTATCCAGGAAGCTTGCTGTTTTTCTTCAGCCATTTAATATGGATGTATTGTATTGTTTTCAAATAGCATAGATGCTTCTTATCTCACACTTAGTAAAAAGAATCTGAATAAATGACATTGAATTTTCAATCTCCTTCTAAAATAATTAATTGCCCATATACCTTCCTTCTACCAGTGGGATAATATTTATGGTACCTAGTTTTTAGTATTTGCTCGGCTTAAGGAGTGCAAGTTTGAAAAAAAGAACCAGTCCCAAACCTGGGAGTTGTGGAGTTGTTTGCTATTTAATTTGTGTGGGGAGGGTTTTTTGGTTTTGTTTCTGGAATTGACAAGTACTAGTGCTAATTCTGTTTTTTGAAATGCAGTCAGGATGGCTTAAAAATACAAAAATACATTTGTATCAAGGAATGCTATTATAATTTTAAGCTCTTTTGAAATGATTGAGAGACTGACATTAGGGCTGTGATCCAAAGTCAGCATAGATGACAGTGCTGTCTTATTCTGTTGTCATTTTTGTTGCAGCCTGCTTTTCAATGGCATATTTCATTCCATCATTAAACATTTGCTGATTTTCTAATACCGATGTTTTCTTCACCTGAATATTCATCTTTTCTCACCCTACACTTAGTGGGTGTCTTTACTCATTTTTAGCTTCACTCTTCTTCACTCTTGACATATTGTTTCCTTCTGTACATGTCTTCATTTGAAAGAATCTGTTGTCATCAGAGCTTTTCTGCCAGTAATGCAAGATGGATAGCTTCTCCTCCAGTGAAAGATAAGGACCAGCAAAATGCCAGGGAGGACTGGAAGGGCAGCCAGGAAAGCTGGAATGAGTCTGAGAATGTGTCTGTCTCATGGGTCTGTAGCTGTTGTTTAAAAAAAAAAAATGGTCTTAGGAGATGTTCTGTTTTGTGAAGTGACGCTCTCTGTTTCTTCTGATGATACAATTGAGAGCCACAGATTGAGGATTCACATTTTAATTGTCAGAGCATTTCAGAATTGAGTATTGTCAGTTCAGTTGTTAACAATTTATGAAGATGTTGCTTCAGAGGAATGGTGTATTTGATGGAAAGCTGTATTTTCACCATTGAATTTTGCTTGTTTTAAGAAGTCGGAGTTAACATGTTTATCTGGTTTTGACAACACTATCATAAGATAAATTTTACCTTTTGAAACAATTACTTTTTGTGGGTTTTTGAGGGTGGTTTTTTGTTTGGTTTTTTTTGTTTTGTTTTGTTTTGTTTTGTTTCCCCCCGCCCCCAAACCATAATTCAGTTTTCTATTTCTTTATTTTCTTTCTCCCAGAGCCAGAGGAGCTCTCTGGCTGACTTGGGGTTTATGCAAAGCAGCTAGGCTGGGGAACATTATCATCACCTTTCTACCCCGTGCCAGAAAAAGTCTGATATTGCTCTCACTTTGCAGCATCTGCTTCACATTTGGTTGACTGAATGCAAATTATGTGTGCTTGAGGTGGTTAGATATTTGCATTTGCTGTGGTTGTACGTTCCTTCGGTTTTGCTCTGCCATGTTCTCTCCCACCACAAGCCAGTAGTATTTTTCTGAGGCTAGAAAGCTGCTTTCCTTTGAGTGGAAGTGATAAATAGAATATAACACTGATCAATCATAATAAGAACTTGAAATTCTTAAAATGTATTCCCATAAATAGTCTCTCCCTGTGTGTTTCTGCACTTAATGCTGAGCCAGGATCTGTATGCCTCAAGGACACGCTGTCTCTCTGGTGGGACCAAGTTGGAATTCTCCTTCTAAATGCTGATCATTGTGTTTTTAGGAAAATAAAATTAAAAAAAAAAATCCAAAGAAGTGCTGGCAAATGGTAAGAATTCTTGCACAGAAGCTGGCTAGCAATTTCCCATATCTCAGATTGATTTTCTCCTGCAGTGTGGGTAGGAATCTTTGGTATCACTCAAAATTCCTTTTCCCAAACAGGCAATGCAAAATAATTTCCAAATTATTCTGTTCCTTGATATGCTTTATACCTCACTAATATTCCGAGACACATCCATGGTGATAATTGTGTTTGATCCACCAGTATTAAATGGTTTTGGCTTCATTTGAGAGATTAAATATTATAACTTTTTACATAGGCTACATTGCATGGAAGAGGTGAATACAGAAGGGAAGCAAAGGCTGTAGCTATTTCTGGCTGTTATTTTTCATTCATTGAATCTGTGAGTATGTCTTTGTGCATTACTGGATTTTAACTGTGTGTATTTTGATATCTGTCAGATATTTTGTCCTGCACAAATTGACAAACCTGAAATTTCTGGATACTCGGAAAGTGACCAGGAGGGAGAGAGAGGAAGCCTTGATCAGAGGTGCCTTCATGAAAGTGGTGAAGCCCAAGGATGCGAAGGTAGGAGAGTAAATGAAAGTGGCAACAATAATATGATTCATTAACACTATTATTAAACAACTCCAAGAGCCTGGCTGCATCTTTTGCTAAGGTAAAAAAAGAGGTGAAACCGTTCAAAGGACAGGACTGATAAATGTGGTCAGATGGGGGACAAAAGCCTTAGTAATTTTTCTGTGTTTGAATGTAGAAATTTACAGACACATGTCTAATGGGCTGTGGCCGTATTATCAAATTTCTGGTTTCAACCTCTCTTTCACATAGCAACGTAACTAATATGTGTCACTGAGCTTAAAAGATTATTTTTACCCTGTCCAAGGAAATGTAGCAACTGTGTGACATACTTTTGTGAAAGAATGCAATTTTTTCTGACAAGTTGTCCTCTGCCTTCTATATTAAACTCAAACATCTATTGCAGAGCTCATACCTGTGGTGTTTATTGGCTTTTAGTGAACCAGTTGATTGCATTTTGTATGATGTAACTTAACGTGGTGTCCTGCTAATAAGCATTGGCAGTATCAGAGAGCCATTTCAGTAATCTGAGCATTTAATACAGCTTCCATCAACTCTGGGCATCCTGCTGAAGCAATCAGAATGTGAATTCTCCACTTCGCCTTCTTTTTCCATTGTTGGTCAATACTTGATAACAGCAATCTGTGATGTGCTCAGAGTGTTTAGTACTGCAGATCTTTCTTAAAACTCTGCTTAAGTTTTCATTCTACTTGCTTCCTGTTTGCTGCTTTTTCTCTAAAGAAAGCCGTCAATAATTTATTGCAGATTTCCAATAATGCTGAATAATAATGTAGTGGTTATGGAAATGCACTGTTTGCTAGCATAACAGTGTTGCTGGATAAATGCATTATCATGAGTACAATTGCAGTGCATTCAAATTAATTCAGACTGATTAATTTATAACTACTAAAATGTTAACAGTTCTGATACAAACATTGCTTTGATATATTGTTTACCACTGCTTTTAGTTATTTCTGTTTCATATATGAAATATATGGAATAATTTACTTTTAAGCTGTGGTGGAGATCCTATTCACAGCAAACCACCTTTGGCCAAATGCAACAGCTGAGTTGTGTTAGTTGTGTTAGCATATCTATGTCATCTTTTACAATTCTCCTTATCTAATCAAACTTTGGATCTGGTGAAGTTTTTTAAAATTTATCTAGCAGTTAGATCTTTCATTTAAGAGTCTACTCTGTGAATTGCATCCAACTTAATAGTGTAAGAGAAAGAGAGGAGTCTCAAATTTGAAGTTACTTTTCTGGATTAAACCTCTTTTAAAGTCAATAGCTAAGGGTAAATTACTTAACAAATTTAGGGATAACATCTTTATCTTTTATATCTACAATTGAACCTTTTGTATAGTTTTTGAATTATTTACCCACTAAGTCTTATTATAAGCCATACATTTATTTCAGAAAATCTGCAGAAGGATCCAATTTACTGTTGTTATTGCTATACTAAAGAGTTTTTTCTTCTTTATAAATGGTTCAGTACAAACTACTGATGGTAAAATCATTGTAAATTATTTTTATGGCATGAATTAATGCTTCTTAAGGTGCTACAAAATTACCCTCATCATACAATATTATATACATATCATAGAAGTAATTTAAAATAAATATTAAATTTGATGCAGATATTATAAAGCTCCCCAAATTGTTTTGAATTTGTGCTTATTTCCTAGGATATTCATGCCTATAATACACACGCATGCAAACTATTTCCATGTCTGAGAAGACTCAGAGAATTTTCTCTGCATATATGCTTTGAGATGCAGCTAGGTATGTGTGCAGCTATTGACAGCTCTGCTGAAGACCACAGCAAGCAGATTCCTCCATAAATCACAAAGATGATGTGCACAATAACTACTTCTGAATTCTGTCATGTGTTGTACATTGCATACATAATGGGGTTTTATTCTTCAGCCTTCACACTTCCTGGGTCTTGTGTTCTCTATTCATCAGTCTTCTCCTACATAGCTGTTGATAATTTTGACCAGCTTCAGCCAGATTTAACAGGCAGTACTGGTAATATATTTTAAGCTTTCTGGAACTAGTTAGAGATTACACCTTGATTCAAACTCAGTGGAAGATTGCAGCATACCCAGCATTGGTCATCTGGAAAACTTAATAAGTTGACATAGTGGTATGTAAGACCTTGATGATAATGAACTTCCCAATAATGTGTGTTTTTTTCTCCCTTTCACCTAAGGTAGCAGGCACTCTGTCAGCCTGTGCTCACCAGGAAAGGAGACGCAGTGATTAGTATTTATGTTGGTGGGTGCCACATGAAAATCTGCCAGATTTAGTAACAACAGTGGGCCTTTCAGACCTACTTTTTCAGGAAAAAAACCCTAAAAACAATAAACCAACAAAAAATCCAAACTTATGCGTTGGCTTTTTTCCCCCCAGTATGATAAGCAGGAGATGATGTGGCTTATTCAGCATAAAAGACAGACTGATAATCTAAAGAGGCTGTGATGGGGGGAGTTGTTTTCATTTTAGTCTTGACATGAAATACTTGGGAGAGCAAAATACCCCACCAAGAAAAAAATACACAAAATGAGAATGAAAGCAAGAAATTTCCATCTGACTAGCTTGTGTTTACTGAAATGTGAAAGTATCTAGCAATCACCAGTCATCACTAAGTCATAAATATTTTATTTTGTATAATTTTTTTAAACTTTCATTATTCCTTATGTTTTTTAACAGAACACTACACTTTCTTGTGCTTTGCTTCATTTCATCCTTTGTTGAAAATGCATCTGTTTGTGATATGACTGTCTTAGGGAAAGATACAATCATTTATTAGAAAACAGTTTAATGTAACAATGCAGTATTCCTTCTCAATATGTAGGTGAGCTAAACTTCATTATTCTGTTCTGTTTATGTTTTCTTTAGTCAAAATATTGAACATTGCATCATGCCTGCTTTTAATAAAGACTGGGGAAGTCTGGCTGGGTAAGAGGCATTGAGCCAGATGAGGAAGCCTTGTTTAATGACCAGAGCATGACCTCATTTCACTGGCAGAAGTGTAGCTCCAAGTGGAAGATGCCTGTCCAGTGTGAAGTGTGTCTGTGGGCATGACAGCATTTCACATCAGAAAGACAGCTCAAGAATACGACAGTCAAAATTGCTTAATTGTGTCCCAGCTTTGTAATTATTCATCTGTGCTTCTACAAAGAGTACAGTTGTCATTTCTTGACATAATTATTTAAAACTGTACCCCTCTTTGGTTTATAGGTTTATGAATTTTGTGCTTCCAACTGTTTCATTTTTCAAACTTAGAGATGCAAAGCAAATGTGATTTGAGAAAATATGTTACGACTACACATTTTTACATTGCATATAATATAAATAAAATGAAATTATGGTGTATCAAAGTACATAATTTCATATTTTAATGGTCTGTATTCATGATCATTTAATCTAGATGATAAAATGTGGATATATCCATTTAAGTGTGTTGCTACAAATAGATACACACTGTCTTAAGTCTCTTGAAATATAAATTTAAATATTTAATACAAGGTCAGCCTATTTGCTTTTATAAAATATATTTACCAGTATTTCTCAAACCCTCTTCCCCACAAATATTTTTTTAATTACTGCATTTTTAAGGTTAACATTTTCATCAGTTTTATTTAGGGTGGTAAAAGAAAGCAGAATGCATTTGGTCACCAATAATAGTTTTGAAGCTTTTATGGCCAAATCATTGGTGGGTATCTCTAGTTATATTTCCAAGTAATAAACTTAATATTAAATGGAGTTATTCTGCTATCTTGCAGCTTTACCAAGAGCATCTCGTCCACTGGCTGTAAGTGAACTCTGTACAACAAAAAAAGGCAGTATGAGTGTTTTGAATTTTTCAATACTTTTTCACTCTCAGATGCATTATTTTCATGGCAAGTTATAGTTATGAAACCTGACATAGCATTTGTTCTCTAAGGAACTAAGATGGAGACACTGAAGCAGAAAGGAAAGTCTAATATCTGCATTCCATGTAATAAATGTCTGTGATTCATGCCCACAGTGTTACTTGAAGGGTAGAAGGAGATTATTTTATTATGATAGGAAGAGTAAATATTTAGGCAGTATCATTTAAGAAATAAGGTGAGATAAAATCTACAGTGCTGCTCTCAGATCATTGGCAGTATGATATATGCTTCTATTAAAGTCAGATGAAGCATAAGGAATGATTTTAGTAATTTTTGTCCCAAACTATTTAACAAGAATCATACTTTTCTTGAATAGATATATTCAACCTGCTTCCATGAATATAGGGAAAAACTTATTGCCAATGTATCTCATGGACCTTTTTATCCCCTTCCTAAATTAGGAGAATGAGTCTGGTTTTAAAAAGGAAATAAAAGGAGGCAGGTAAAACTTTGGACAACAGCTGCATTGCTCACAATCTTTTTCTTTTTACCATTGCCATTGTGTAACGATCTTGATTTATGAATTTAGAGCATTTGAAGAACATGCAGTGTAAAGGGCTTCTAAAGCGTAAAGAATCATTCTGTCAGTGAACTGCTAGCTCATAAGATTCCTCTTTGAGAGAACTTCCACATAACAGGGTTTCTTATTGTCCGATGTCAAAATTTCACACACCAAAACAAGGACACAAACTTAAGACTCCAATCTAGACTGTGATGCAGTAAATAATATTCACCTCAAGGACATTGTAGCAGCCATGCAGTCATCCATTTTGCTCTTTGGAATGTTTAGGTATTTTAAGCAAGAAGTCCATAACATGTTTGGTTCATAACCTGCTGTAATTCCAGCTGTCAAGATGGAAGAATAGACACATGTGGGTCATATGTGTATTAGGGTAGGGAGAAAGACTCTTCTTTAGTGTTGGTTGGTTTTTACATTGATATTTCTTAAAAAACATCCTCATGTGTTCTTTGGGCAGGTGTTATGTGGACTGCATTTCAATATCTTAATTGTTATTAAATATACAGAAGGAAAAAGGTGATGTCTCTTTCCTAAAATTATTCCCTTTAAAAAAGGTATATGATTGTCATGAAGCCTGTGTCATTTTAGCCATTTATGCTCCCAGTGCATTTTTCAGATAGGAAGGAGTGTTATTCCTGGAGCTCTGGCCTGAATCCAGTGCAGGTGATTACATTCTGCCTCTATGGATTTCTCTGGATTCTCCATTTACTGAGGCATTCTTCTCCACCTTCTGCCCTAACCTGTTCTGTAATGTTGCAGTGTGCTAGTTAACCAGCTGCTGCTTTGCACCTGAAAAGTGTATCTTTCTGTAGTAGTGAGCAAATTGATTCCTTTGTAAGACTTCATATTTGTAAAGCAATTGGAAATTCTCTAATGAATGGCAATAGGCACTGTATATAATTGATGCCTCCATTTAATTGAAGAAATTATTGTGGCAATTTGTTTATTACCACTGGGGTTGGTTTTTTAGTTGGTTTGTTTTTTTTGTTTGTTTTTTTTGGTTTTTTTGTGTTGAGGGTTTTTTTGTGCTTTTTGTTTGTTTTATTTTTGTTGTTTGTTTTTTTGGTTTTAATTTGTGGGTTCATATATATGGAAGCTTCAACAATTAGATGCTGGCTTTTGTATTGTCTACACAGTGTATTTAATAAAATGCCATTCAGCAGAATGTAACACCATGATATCAGACACTAAGATCACGACTGTCTTAGATTCTTTGTGGATCAATATGGCAAGAGTTTTATTTTGTAAGGATTTTTTTGTTGTTTTTCTTCTGGAAGTATAAACACTGCTGAAGTACAAGCAGAGCTTCTTGTAGCTTCTCTTTTCTAATGCAATGGATCTCATTATCAGATGATACCAGTGTTAAGCACAGGAGTTGTTAATATGTTGAATTTTGTTAAAAGAAGAGAAATTTATTTAATATGGCATTGGCAAAACTCTTGGCCAGCTTTTGTCTATTCTTTATGTTCCTATAAGTGATTTTTTGTTTTCCTGGACCTTAAGACACATTATACCACATGTACTCTCAGTCATTTTGTTGAGTTATTCCCATTGAAATATTAGTAGTCTTAGGTATCATGGTTAGAATAAATGCCAATTTTTAGCCATGAAACAAAGGTCCAATTATAATTTTTCTTTCTGGAAACTGTTTGTCCCAGCCATATTTCTGAAAGAGAGAACCAGTGGCAAACTATCACTACCATAGGGTCTACCTGGAATTTTGTACATGTTTACAAGTTGGAAAAACTCTCTTGGCTGAATTTATATTTATTGTTTGTTTTGACTGTGGTTGGATGTCCCACAGCTTTCACAGCAGGCTCAGCAGTGTATTTATATGCTGTGTTAGGATAAGGCCTGGCTTTGCAGATTCACTGACCCATGAAAAGCTGCCCAGCTGTCAGAGGGTTGTGGTCACAAGGGCCACTACCAGTGGGGACAAGGATGGTTTGTTGTTGTGACCTTCTCAGGAGCGTATCTTTGTAGCAAGGAACAACTTAAGAATCATGACTTCATCACATAAATGTGGTGCAAGTACATCATATAGCATCCTTTAATGAAATTAATGCTAGATTTTTGGTTTTTAGTGTTGCTAGTCAGATGGGGTCAGAGAGGACAGGAACTAAAGGAAAGGTAAAATGCACTGATATTTCCAATCACTTTGGAAAAAGTGAAAATTCCAGAAATTAGTAGCCTAGTGCCATTTTAGATACTCTAAATTATACAGCAGAACCCTGTAGGGATGACAGTTAAGTACCTTACATAGGAGATGTCAGTTTTTTTGTGCCATGGGACACCAGGCACGGAAACAGCAGCAGAAACTGGTGTTTAAGCAGCTGAATCCTTCCTTTCCTGTTGTGCTAAAAGAGACATTGTGTGCTTGAAATATTGGCAGGTCAAGAACACCAGAGCATTACAAAAAAAAATCCTTCCCTTCTCTAACTTCAGCCAGAGTGTGGTCCAAGAGTCAGACAGGGCTGTGATGAGGTCACCTCCTAAAAGCTCAAGCATATCAGTCATTCTCTCTTCATTAATGACTAAGAACAGGACCAATTTAAAGCTGGTTTATGAGTTATTTCAGGGAAAAAATAATAATAATAATTTGTTTTCAGAGAAGGGCTAATATTTCTTCACTTGTCTCCACCCTTACCAGAAATGTATATGCCAAAGGGCTATTTTGAAAGAAATCCTGAACTTTTTTGCTTATGAGTTTCTAGAACTGCTCCCTTTATGAAAGAAAAAGAATAAAGCACAGATTCATCTGCTCTCTTAAAATCATATTGAAATTACAAATTCTGGTTCCAGTTCCTGAGTGTTAACTCAAGCTAACATTTTTTAATCTTCTCCATCTTGCAGATAATGGACCTGGCATAAAATCTTTAAGATTTAGTGAATTAGGTTATAGATCTTTGTTTCAGGGGAAAATCAGGGTTTCATTGTGTGGATAAAAAACTAAAAAATATTTATGACTGAGGACTGATGTTCTCTTTGAAGGAATTAGTGAGATTATAAAACTTTTGCAGTAAACTGTTGCCCTAATTTATCTTATTCATCCTAGAAAAATGTTAATAGGAAAACATACAAATTGTAATTACAGTAATTTCGCACTGATAAGCCACACCTATTTCACTGAAGAATCGAGCCGATCCCAGAAGTGCGGCTAATCACCAGGTGCGGTTAATTTATGGAAAAGTTCCAGCTATATGCCAACCCAGAAGTGCGAGCCAGGCGGGCGGAGAGCTGCTGCGGAGCCGCGGCCGGGTGGGTGGGGAGTGGGTTTTGCGAGGGTGAGAGGGCAGCAGGCCTGCTGCCACTGCCGAGCGGGCAGGTGGGGAGCGAGCTTCACGAGGCTTCGTGGGGCAGAGGGGCGGCGGGCCTGCCGATGAGTGGGGCAAAGGGGCAACGGGCCTGCCGCCAAGTGGGCGGCCAAGCAGGTGGGGAGCTGCGGGAGTGCTGGGGCCCGCAGCACGAGGAGGGCGCCTGGGGCTGCATTTAAAGGCTTTGCCGGTCTGTGAAAACTGCAAATTGAGCACCTGACACCAAACCCCGCGATCGAGCGATTCTATTACTAACTCGTTACTTTGTTGCACATGGATCCTCGCTTAAAAAAAAAAAGTGTGGCTTATAACCCAGTGTGGCTTATGAGTGTGAAATTACTGTAACTCTGTAATTAGAAATCTGTCTAAAATTAAATAAGGAAAATGTCAATCACATTTCAAAAATGGCATTGCTTTGAATCCTGTTCTGTGAATGATCTGTTTTAGAGGCAGTTTTGAGACTTAGGAGACATGCAATCTGTCCTTGAGGGATATGCATTTAATTTTCCCATATAGATAAGGTATGCTTTACTTCTAATGTATTAAATGTGTTTACATCAAGGAACCTAGTAAAGTCATGTGCATTGTCCCAACAATGACTCATTTCTCTTTCAGCCTTGGTGGGGTCTGAAAAATCTTGAAAACCTAGGCATTCTTTCTTGTAAAAGAACCTATGGAATATTTGCTTAATGATTAAATTACTGTTGCCTTTGTGATGCTAACTTATGAGCTTGAAGCAGATAAGTTTTTTTCACATCAGTACAGCAAACCATGCTATATGTCTTATTCTGATACATTTCTTTAGGAAATGTATCATTTGGATTAAAATAAGAGGTGAATTCAGGACTGAGAAATTAAGACTTTTTTTTCTTCACACATTATAAGACTAAACATACAACTTTGTTCATGTAACAGTTACAAACAGTTCACTGTGTAGGCCAAATGCTCTCTAATGCAGTAAAATTAAGAAATAATATGCTTTGAAAGTGATTTATGAGTGTGGTTAAACTGCCAGATTTACAAAGAAATAGTTCAGATCTTGGGAAGCCTCAGGAGTCACGTCAAAAATGAATTTCACCATGATTTAAACTGCTACTTTTCTTACATGACATTTAATATGTGTACTTTGGAGGCCCATATGTCTTTAATAAAATAGCATTAAGTTTTAAATATGATATGAATGCAGTTAGTTTCTAAATTCATAACCTTTTCCACAACTCCAAAATGCTAACCAATAAGGGAGTCACACATGCAATAAAACATAAACCTTAGAAAATAGTTTTTTATTAGAACGGTTAGACATTTGGCAGCTGAGTTGTAATGTAATAAATACGTGCAGCCAGTGTGGGTTTATCAGTCTTTGTTTACACTGTCAGCAACTGGGACCAGACAACTAATTATAACTGAGGAGCAAAGGTCATGAAAACTGTATTTTGTCCAGTGAATCTCTGCTTCCTAGGTGAATCCTAGAATGCCAAAAAAAGTATTTTATTATAGAGAAAACACTATTATAAACACTACAGCATGCTTCCCAGTTGAGTTTGTCAAAGAATATAATGTTTGTTAGAGAGTCATATACTTTTAGACTGTCCTGAAGTAGTAAACGCTTCAAAAATCATAAAAATATAAACATGAAAAAACATGCACAATTTACAAAGGATTTCAATGTTCTGTAAATGGTGGCCAAAAGAGTTCAGTGTTTCATGAGAAAGCAAAATGAGAGTCCTGTCTATGCTGAAGTTATTAATGACAAAAGAATGCTATCATTTTAAGGGGCATTTTTTGTGCAATTTGAGGTATTGTACTAATTTTGTTAGAATAATGTATTTTTACATTACTTTCTGAAACAGAATCTAGCCCACAACCAAAGCAGCTTTCTAGGTAGCTTGACCTTTTACTCAGAACAGCAAATTCTGGTGTGCTTGAGTTCCTCTATTTATTCAACATGCATAGAACAATATTGCAAGCCTGTTCACATTTTCTAGGTAGTCTGACTTTCTAAAGAAGACTATTGAAATGATATAGGAGTTGTGAAAATATAGATTTTCTGTGTACTCTCAAGTGGGTGGGGAGGTGGGGGATGAAAACTTGATTGTGGTATACTTTGTCCTTCCAAATGCTTTCAGTGATTTGATTTCTGGTTAGTGTGGCTCTAGAAAAATGACAAAAACTAAAATAAAAAAGTCTGCTTTGAGATGAATTGCAAAGTATATATTCAAATGCTAATCTCTATTCCTCCAGAATTATGGGTCCCCTAGAGCATCCAGAAAATTATTAACAGCATGTAATCCAGCTCAGTTTGAATGCATCTTTACTCTGTTAGCCAAATCTTTACATAATACAAATCATTCTACCTATAAAAGCACAAATATGTTATTGTTCTCAACAGGCAATTTAATGCAGCTATAGGGAGGAGAATAAGAGAAAAGAAGATTACAAGCTAGCTGATCATGCTTTTATTTCTCTTAAATCTCTCAGCATTTCTCTGTGGTTGTACTTGTTTAAAGATTGTACACAACTGTGCTGTCTATATGATTTGGAAAGCAAATCAGCCTAAATATGAAGTTTCAATGGGTGTATTTTTTAGGGGATTTGATACATTTATCACAAATATACATTTTACCCCAGAAGCAGTGCTGAACCTGTAATCTTTTTCCTTATAATTCTTTTGAAGACTCCGACTTTGCTGTAGAGAGCACAGTTATATTTGCCACCCAGTTGTGCAGCTTTAGCTGGAGAATAGCTATTAAAGTTAATTATTTTCTGGAGGGTTTTCTCAAAAGGACTATTAGTGTGAATACATACAGAAAGCATATGAACAAGGAAGAAACCCATTTTATTGAAATAATACACAGCTATCTCCAGGCATGCTGTGGAGTTAGGATCCTGCTACAGTGGACTTAGGAAAATGAGACAAAGTTTAGCTCACAATTCTTGCAAGCAGGAAGGTGGGTCCACTCTGGCATATGTGTGAAAATTATTGGTTTTTATCATTACATTCTGCTTTATTACTCCTTGCATTACTTTGTCACCTGACTCTGGCTCGTGACTCTCACTGTAAAGTTTTTCATCTATATGATAATAATTCTTTTACTCTTTTGTGTTGCTTTTCCTATTTTCCACTAAGCACGTGTCATGTTATACATCTACTCACCAAGGATTGGAAATTTATGTAAAGTGTTTAGATATGAGTAAGCAGTCAGCCTATTATTATTATTAATTGCACACAGACAATGTGACATAAATGTTGGTTTTAAAGTGAAAGGTGAAAGCGCTATCACAAGGGAAATGTCTAGGAAGAAGAATGGAGTAGGAGAGGCAGTGAATATTCCTATTCTGTTTCATCAAGCCCATCAAGCATGAACTGGATGAAACTGTACATAATTAGTAGAAAAACATAATTTCTGGGTTTGAAATAGGGTGTCACCTGCATGTTTTGCAGTGATCTACAGGTCTAGTCCATTGGACGGTTGAACGTAAAGCAAAAAATATATTTGCTGCTGCGTCTTAGAGCTGTACTTTGAGAGCTTGCTCACTTTGCATGCATTTTGGCAGGAGTTTTGTGCTTTCTTTCATATTGCATATTGTTCAAGAGAAGTTTAACAGGCCACAATATTAATCCAATAGCCCAGAACTGCTCAAATTTTTAAGTATTTTGTTTTTGTATAACACCTCCCAGCTTTTTCCTTTCTTGCTATGTGATATTTTTTCACATCTTTATGGTCTGAGTAAGACTCTACAGGGCTATTTCTTCTAAATAACAAGTCTAAGAATGTTGTGTGCAATTTTGAAAGATGGAATGCTCTAACAGGCTAGGCAAAAGCTCTGTGTGTGACACAAAATTTTTCTTTCACATGGAGAAAACTTTTGAATCCACTTTTATGTCTGTTGAGGAGGCCCTGAAGGAGGAGTCTGCTGTGTGAGCAGTAGAAACAAACGTAGGTCTGTGCCATGTCAAATGGTCATTCCAATGCAGAAGTCACTGGAATGTCTGCATGTGTTGTTCTAGTTTCAAAACAACCAATCACTCTCTAAATATAAACAAATGCTGCATTGGCAAGATCCTCAGCAGCAGCTATCCAGGTAATAACCTTAAAGGAGTACTTTGGGTTTTACTGTTTACTCTGACAGCAGAGAACTTGTACAGGGTGTGAAAATAATTCAGATTGTTAACAGAAATGTGTCTTTAAATTGAGCTCATGTGTCAGCCCAGAATGCTGTTTCTGGGTTCTCAGTAAAGGACACACCTAACTTTCTGGGAAGCTGCAAGGCCATTGGCAGTTTCAAAGTAAGGAAAGAAAATAGAATTTATTTCATTTCCCTGATTTATTTTTGAACATGAAACTAGATATGTTATTTTTCATAAGAACTTTTTGATTTGAAGGCAACAGCAGCATAGCTTTTTGGGTCTTTTTCTGCCCCATATGTTTGCCAGTTTCTCTGGAGAGAACTTCTGAAGACTTGTTTATGTGAAATGCTCTTTTGCTGCACTCTTTCCTCCACCTCCCTGCAAGCAGAAATGAATAGATATGTTGTTGGTAGAGAACTTACTTGCTTTGTCCTCTTGAGGTCACATTTTGGCAAGCAGGAAGTCTATTTTTTGATTTGATAAACCCCTAGTGGGATATGGTTTGGCTTGTAAAAGCTGCTGTACACAGAGCCAATGGTTGTCTTGTCCTTTACAGCCTGGTCTTCCACCTTCTGCCCAGAATCCAGGGGAAACCAAAGATCACTGGCTAGGGCAGTGTCATATGAGAACTGCTGGAAATTTATGGAGCTCTAATTAAACCTCATATGCACTAATTCAAGCCCTATAAATCTTGTGCAACACTGGTACGGTTAACATGAGGCTGATGTGGTCTGGGAAGACGAGGCAGATCCCAACTATTTTCTGCAGTTTTATGGTTGGGAAGCAATCATGTTGCAACCTAGGCTGTCCAGTGATCTTAAAGATAGTTCATAGATGTTAATTTAAAGTTTACTTTCGGTCAGGGAATGTTGAAATGTTGTGTGCAGATAGACCAATGATTACAAAACATTCAGGTGGTTTTTGTTTGTTTGTGTTTGTGGGTTTTTTTGGGGTTTTTTTGGGTTTTTTGTTTTTTTTTGTTGTTGCTGTTGTTTGTTTGTTTTTGGTTTTGTTTTTGTTTTTTTTTTTGGCTTCCCTTGCTGTGGAAAAGGTTTGCCTGAGGACTTTGCCTATACTGCAGTTACCTGAAGGTGAGAGCAAGTCCTTTCAAGCCATATGTCAATAACAACAATGAAACACTGCATTATCAGGGCTACTGTTTAGATGGATGCATGATATATCTATTCTGTGTGGCAGAAAATATTATACTTTCATATGCTTTCCTGAAGAAATAGATTAATCAAATACTAATATGCCATATAAATTGAAAATTGTAGCTACTTAATCTCAAGATGGAGAAGAGCTTAAATTGATGGTGTATCACTTTTTCATCTGTAATATTATCATGGTGGAATACTTTTACTTGGTAGAAACTTGCTGTAGTGAGAATAAAAAAATTAATTTACTTATCCCCATGACTGTGCTGCTCAGCCTAGGCTGAAGAGCCACCTCTTTGTATCTGTAGTAAAATCCTGCCTGTGATGCAGTGTCTAGGAGCAATTTACAAAATCAGTAGAGCCAGGATTTAATGCTTTCACTTCTACACTGATCAAAGAAATACAGTAATTTCACGATTATAAGCTGCACCTTTTTCATTGAAGAATCCAGCCTACCCCAGTAGTGCGGCTAATCATCAGGTGCGGCTTATATATGGATAAATCCCGTGGTCTACCCAGCTACGCAGATATGCGGCTTATAATCAGGTGCGGCTTATAATCATGAAATCACTGTACTTATTTTTCTGATGCAATTTGTGTTGGAAAAGGCTTATTGTTTCAAAGGGACTATGTACTGTGTGTTTGGCGTACATGTAGGCTTTCAGTGCCGGTTCTTCTCTGTCCAGAAGCATCCAGAAAAATAGCATAATCACTTTTTGCTGTGTTAGGGCCGTAATAAAACCTGTCTATCAAGAAAAGCAGATGGACCAGGTGAATAGAAAATCTTGTACTCATAAGGCAGCCTGAGAGCATAAGATACCACTGTTGGAGGATTGGTGGCGGGGCCCTGATGTGGATCTTGTGTGGAGATTCGGATATATGTGTGTGCTATTTCCAGGCCTCCAGGATTTAGGAAGGTTTTTTGAAGGCTAAGAGCTTCGTCGTCTTTACAAAATCTTTTCTTTCTCCAGGTTCTCTGTATGTTGAGAAGTCTTTTAAAGCCCTGTGTCAGTTCTGTTCTTCCTGTGAAGTCTTTATAAATATTTATATAGCCCTACTGAGGAAGAGTCAATCCATTAGACTGCTTTAGGCTAAGATTAGCACTTCTGAAGCCTATTTAACCAGATACGAGTTTACTTTATTTAATAACATTAAAGAGATAGTAAAAGAAAGCTTCTTTATCAGATAATGGTAAGATCCATGAAACAGGTTTATTAATGGCTAACTATCAAATTATACTTGCCTCAAAATTCATGGAAGTAGCATAGTAATTGCCTATTTGATTTCCGGCAGATTAACATGCTTGTTAATGTAGAAGCTCTTTCCAGAGAGTGCAAGGCCCTTGTTGAGGTCAGCCCTGCTTTCTTACTTCACAGCCAATGGAGCAGTGCTGCTCTGAGACTGTATGGCCACTGATGCTGATTGTTTTCTCTTTCTTTTCTTTTTCCTTCTCAAATATTTTATGGTGCTCATAAAAAGCATCCTGTGAGTCATACTTGATTCATACAGATATTCATAAATGTACCAATATTTGCCAGAGGCAACTTGCAGCTGTAGGAGTGAAGTGAAACATCAAGGTAGAGATATTAGGGACTGTTGGTCTGCTACTGGTCTAACACAGGCTGAAGATTTCTGGTATTACTTTCAACTTTTAGGGGGGAAATAAAGTACAGTAATTTCACACCTATAAGGCACACTGGACTATAAGGTGCACTTCCGGTTGCCAGCAAATTTCCAAACTTTGTCCATATATAAGGTGCACCAGAGTATAAGGCACACTCTTTTTTTTTTTTTCAGCGAGGATCCGCGCGCAACAAAGTAACAAATTAGTAATGTAGTCGCACAATTGCGGGGTTTACTGGCAGGTGCTCAATTTGCAAACAGTTTTTCATGGATCGGCGTAGCCTTTAAACACAGCCCCAGGCGTCCTCCCCATGCCGTGGGCCCTAGCACTCCGCCCACCCCCGGCGCCTGCTGCCGTGGCTGCCCTTGCAGCTGCTGCGTGGCTCACACTTCAAGGTTGGCAAATTTCCGAACTTTATCCATATATAAGGCGCACTGGATTATAAGGCGCACTTCCGGGTTTCGATCAAAATTTTAGTCAAAAGTGCACCTTATAGTCTTGAAATTGCTGTATTTTTGGATAGTACAGACCTCTGGTAACACTGGAAGCAAATCTCCCAGGCAGAAGCATAACTTTATGGTTATTTTTGCAGACCTATATAAAGGGTAAGTGTATTTTGAGTTTAGTAACATGTGCCACAAAAGAGATACCAGACTTTGCATATGTGGATATCTATTTATAGTAACCATCTGACCAGATACCTCTGAAACAACCATTTCCTTTAATTTATATATATTTATTATCCCCGAATCTCTGGTATGTTTTCAGAATTCTCTTGGCAGCAATGTGAAAGTTTTGTAGCTCCTGAAACCATCCTTGTTGTATTTTATATGTACCCAAGAGTTGAGGATTATACAATCAAGAAAACTGTTCTTGATATTCCTCTGTTCTCTTTCCACTCTCCCCCCTGCTCCAGACTAACATCTAGAAGGTGTTTGTCCCAGATTCTTTCTATATCACTCAGAGAACGAGACTTTGGAGACAATTGTATCAAGAAGAATCTTCATTCCCAATTACTGCCTCTGGTAAGAAGTGATGAATGCAGTGCCTCAGTCCACAGTCCAGCCACTCCCACTACACAAATTTGGGTTCCAAAGAACCTTAGTTTCTTTCAAACTTCTTTCAAACTTTCAAAGGTTTTCAAGTCTCCCTTTCTATCTCTACTTCTCTCCCCATCCCTGCTTAAGTAGTGCAGATTGACTCTCATAAATGGTAGGATTTGGAATAATCTTCAAGATGATGCCAGAACAGCATGATTAATGTACTTTTATGGTGCAAGAAAATGCAATAACACTGAAACATTTTCTTTGAGGTCAGAGCAGTTTAGGTTAATTTGCCTTCTGCTATGCCCTCCCCTTTGCCACCCTCTCTAGAAAAATGGAGGCTGTATAAGAAGGACTTGTATTTTCAGTAATAACTATTTTCCTTTTTCAATGTGCTTATTGCAGCCCTATAAATATAAATGCTGTAAAATTTACTTATTTTTTTTGTTTTAAATGAACCTTTTGGAGCCATTAACTACAAATTCTATGGTTAAATCCTCTTTTAGTTCCCTTTGAGTTGTCTTCTGCAACTGTTGCTTTTTTCCTGTTTTTCATTAATATTTGTTCCTCTAATTAAGGTCATTACAGAAAGTAAGACTCAAAGTAGCAAGCATAGCATGTTAACTTTAAATTTATTTTGCTTAATTTAATTTTTCTGAACACCTTTGAAGCTGATTCAATACAATCATAACTCTAAGTTCTCCCAGATGAAAAAAGAAAAGTAATTTTTACTTCTCTAATTCTCTCCCATTTTTGAGTGACTAAAATAGGGTAATTTGGTTTGCAAAGAGGACATCTGCTGGGTTTTTGTCACCTCAGATCTGCACTTTGGTTGCTAATGAGTAGAACTGCAGCACTTGCCCTTGAGAAGTGAAAATGGACTGTAACTGTGGAGAGAAGGTGACTGGGAAAATCTGAATAGTAAGCTTACTATCCTTTTTTCTTTAAAACAGCATGTCTGTAAGTTGCTTTGAGCAGAAATAATAGAGAAAAAGTTGTAAAAACCCAAGAAAAACATAGAAAAGACATGTTAACTGAATTAGAGGAACCTGGAAGTACAAACCAGGTTGGATTTATTTCTCTTATGGCATCAGAGAAGTTGCAAAAATTGGAGATAATGCCAATGTTTCCATTACTGAGCAGCTGTACAGAAGGAAAACACTCAGTAAAACTTCTTAGCACAATCCAGTTAAACCTTATGCTTCCTGAACACTTTAACAATTTAAACACACCCATTAACACACATCTATGAAAGTCAGGGACTTTTGTTTGTTGCAATTTAGTAAATACTACTTTAGTTAACAAACAGTCTCTTGAAGAACTATGTCCCTGGGTGATTAGAACTGCTTGGGCCTGTTTTTAAGTTCTTTTGGGTAAATTTAATCCTATCTAGAAGTTCCACTGAAATACAGCACTTCTGTGTAAGTCTTATCAAAAGTGAACACATTTTTAATAGAAACTCTGTGAGTATTGTGTTTTATCACTGTATTTGTCTGACTAATATTAAGAAAGATAAAAGTTTTACATACCATCCCAAAGATAACAAGAGGTCACACAGCAAGCCCCACATCTACAGATTAGTTGCCTCCGAAGATCTAAGTCATGTTTTTCATATAAATCATATGGAATGGCCCTTTATGAACACCTTGTAAAACTCAAAAGGCTTTATGATTGTTAATAGCTTCTGTGGTAGTGATTTACAGGCTAATTTGAGACAAAATATGTTGCAGTGTGGGCTAAGAGAATGTGTTATCCTATCTGCATAAATAATAGTATGTTATTGGTTGTGCACTTCAGAAGCAAGTGGAATGTGTATTACCTTATATCTTCCAACTAGATTTAACATTTCAACTTTAACTTATGACTTAAATCAACCTGGTTAGGGATGAAGTGTAAAGTTGAATCATGCATTAATTTTTTCCCCTTCATGTTATCCATCACTGTACTAACCTGTGAACTAAATGTAAGTTGTAACACTTGTAATCAGTCTGTAACTGCAATTTATTCAATTGAAGACCATCTTATTAGTGTAAAAATAGTTTCAAGAGACATTTTTATAATGACTGTGATAAAACTTTGATGTATCCTAAAATGTGTGCAATGTAAGACATTTATAATAGCCCCAAGTGTAATATTAACACAGCCTTTTAATGCATGTAAAAAGAGATCAGTTAGTTTTGATTATATTACCCAATATAGGTTTGATTCTCTTTTGGAGTTAAAGCATTGCTTGCCAGTTCTAAATGTCAAAGTTATTGGAATTTGAAGAGAGGTAAATGAAGTCCCTGTTTTTGGGATGTACCGGGCAGTACAAAGAGGAGTCACTCAGGTCCTGTGTGGCCAATGTCACTTTATCCATGCATGGATGTTGGTTTCTGGAGTGTTGTAATGAGATCTTGCCCACCAGAGACCTGGTGATAAATTCCAAATGATAGATCGAGAGGTAAATGGATAGATATCCCAGCACCCTGGGTAGATACTTGAATATAATGGGAGTTTCAGTCCTTTTTTTAAAATTTTACTTTGTTATTTAAATATATTGAAATTATACCATTGTAAAGACAAGAACTGAAATTCCCAAAACAGCTGAATGGAACATTTATGACTGGCTTTCATAGAAAACTTCTTCAAATGATGTGAAATGATGGGAAAGAATATTATCAAACATTTTCCCTTCAAAATTTGTCTCGTAGTTGCATGCTTCTCTATCCGCTGAAAATCTTGAAAAACTTTACAGAATTTGTTCTTAATATTCAAAGTTTCTTTATAATCTTCAAATTTTAAGAATTAAAACCTCTCCTGCCCTTCATTAAAAGTGAAGGCCTTAATGTACATTTACATTACCAAGTCATGGTTTTTCACTTGGCATGACATTATTACATTAAAGTTTCTTTTTAATCCTTTGAGTGTGTCACTTTTCCTAACCATTTCTTCAGTGACCTTCTTATCTCCCACAAATTCATCTTTTGTTAGATAATTTCCCTGACCTTTCTTTTTTTCTATGTTTATGTTTCATTAAAGCAACCAAGAACAAATTTCCCTGTGTTTCTAGGAAATCTATCTATGTTTGATAAACCAGTAATTGCAGGTTATTATTACTTCTGTGTAAGGTGATGAAATAATTAATCATAATAACTCTTTAAAGTATTGTTAGATTTTGGATTCCATATCCTTCAGTAAAATAATATTGCATTTAAAGTGGTTACACAGCAATTTCACTGGATAAGAGTGAATCTGTGGTGGTCTGGAAGAAAGTATGTAGTGGGGAAGGGGAAGAGAGATAAAAACATTTCTTCTGAAAATAGGGATTATATAAATATATAGTGCGGCAAGATAGTCCCAAAAGCTTTTTTGCTGTAAATACAGAACTAATTGTCAGCTGGCTTTCTTGAGTATTTCTCAGTGACTTCTCTTTTTTAGTGAAAAAAATCCTAATAGGATATCTGCACTTGTTCAGAGAATTGTATGACTGATTCCTTTCAGAGTTGATAGTGATTATGGACAAGTTTTGCTAAAGAAACTAAAATTTCAGCATTATATAAGATGTTTTAATTTGGATGGACATTTCAGGCTCAAAATTCTGCAATGTAGCTGCATTTAATGAAATATATTTTAAATATAATAACAATAATAATAATAATCTAGAATTTAATAATAGTAATAATAGCAATAATAATAATAATTTGATTTAATTTAACAATATTAAAATTTTAAAGCTGTCACACCCTGTGGAGCAGTGGATTAAGTACCTCTATCCTCATAGTCCCTTTGTGAAGTAGGTGAGATATCTCGAGATAATACTGCTGAATTGAAGCTCAGTTGTTCATCAGAAGACGCTTTCTAGGATGATAATGGTACAAAACCATTTCCCACAAACCTTGCTGTAAATCACTTGAGTAAAACCCTCTATCAGTATTACAGGCAGTCTGTCTGATCCAGTGCTGGTCACAGCAAGCTGTGGTGTATAGCTGGCAAGACAAGAAGGTTTGATGAGAGACAACTTCCAGAGTTTAATATTCTGCTTTCATATTGCAGGCTATGTGAGTAGTCTCAATTCCAAATCAGCAGAGAAATAATTAAATTTACTTTCTCAATTAAGACCAGACTACAGAGTAGCAGTTGGCTGCAGAAAAAAGTCTGGTATTATTTAAGCTAGGAATTACTCTCAGTGGCCAGGTCTTGGCAGATAGTTGGACATCACTTTTTTTTGGAGGGATGTCCTTCCCCCACCTAGTACAGAATAGAATAGACTTAGTTAAGGTTGTCAGAATTTCAAAAGCTTTATATGTGCCAGTAAGAAATAACTTTGGGCTGAAACATCTCCACCACTCCCCACCTCAAATCTTTGCCCAAGACATTACTGAAAAATAAATGCAAAACCTGAATGATTTATTTGTGTGGAGAAAACTCCTGTGATTTTGGGATTGCTGCAAGAATCAGCAGTTATAAACCACAAAAGCATGTACATATGGTGAAGAAAGTAGCTCAAAAGTAATGTAAAATCTGATCTAGATAAAATGTGCATTTACAGGTGCATATTACATACAAATGTGCACTATGGAATATAATAAAACAGCTCTAAGTGCTGAGACAGAAAACCATTAACATTATACTGTTTCTCAAAGTCTATAGGAAAATATAAAAGAAATGGTAAATTTTGCAAAGAAAGATAGTTGAGTTTGTTAAAATGTTTATTAGATAGAAAGGTTGTTAAAATGTTTATTATCAGAAAATTTGTGTGAGCTTCCTACCACTTCACCATAAAAACATAATAATTCCATAGGTTAGGAAAAAACCCAATGTTTTTCTTAAGCCTGTCTATTGCCCTGGGAGTGTCCAAGGCCAGGCTGGATGGAGCTCTGAGGAGCCTGGCCTAGGGAAAGGTGTCCTGCCCATTGCAGGCACTTGGAATGAGATGATCTTTAGGTTCCCTTCCAACACAAACTGTTTTATGATGCTGTGATTCCATTGTAAGACAATTTTTAGAAAGGCATAGCACTGTAAATGAATTCTCTATAGAATAATTAATTAACTCACACTTTGATTAAGGATAGGTAGATACTGATAGATCAGTTGTAGCTGACCAGGTTGTATCTTTGCAGAAAAATATTTAGGACAGTGATGTGGATCTAATAAAGAGAGCAAAATTATAAAATCAAAGCAGCAAAAATGGCTGCTCTTGCATTTTTTTTACCTTCCTCATTCCAGAGTCTTGGCATAGATTTAGGTGTTATCTGAAAAGCAATTAGATTACTTGTCTTAATTAATTCATCTTTGGTATTTTTTATGTGAGCTTTGTGCCATGTTTCTGTGCATTCCATTCATTTTTTAGGAAGGTGTGTTTAGTATAATCTGTATTTATTTTACATGTTTCCTCTGCTGGATTTCAGCCATGTAAAATAAATGTTATGTTTATTATCCTCTTTGACTGCAGTATTTCAAGGACTTTCCCTCTTCTTTCCAAGGGTTCTTTATGTTCAGGCCTGTCAGACTTTACAAACTGGAATGGAAAGATGTGTGTTTGACTTGCCTCCCTTGCATGCACATTCTCTTCTTTCTGATCTAACAATGTGGATTTTGGAACTGCTTTGAAAAAAAATTTAAAATTCATGGAAGATCTGGAGAAAAAGAGGCAGAGGAATGAAGCTTTTTGAAAAGTGATTTTGTCACAAGAATATACACACACTTATAAAATACTTCTGTGTTGCTGCAATCAATGTGTGTTATCAGGTACCTGTATGACAGATGAGTTCTGAAATTAAACTTGTTTTCATGCATTCTTTAAATCAGTTGTTTTATGACCATTTAATTTTCAGGAAATTATAATTGTTTTGTTGTATATTCATGTGTTTTCCAAAGCTGGTGGAATATTTAATTGATGCCTTGAGGGTCCAGAGGACCTTGAGGCTTCCTTTGTGCTGAAACAGAAATTCAAATGGTACTAAAACCCAAAGAAACTATAGCCACAGAAATCAACTTCTGAAGAGAGGTGCAAGCTGAGTTACAGATCTTCTGTATTTGTTAAGTCCCAAGGACAGAGTGTTCATACAGTCAGTCTTCATTCAGCCTAAATTTGTGTTTCAAGTTTTAGGAATCTTAGGTTGCATTTATTATTTCAAGTGCTTTTACCTGGACTTAAGCATCCTTACAAAACATTGATAGTTTCAGAAGAGAATGTTTCTTAGAATAAGATTACTTCTTTTATGTACTCTTTTTAGGGGTTTATATTATATATTCCATTTGAGTAACTGCCTTTTCTTATCATTCTGTTATAAATCTTACTAAAATAAAAATAATACCCACTTTTCTTCAGTTTGACGCTCTCTGCGCAGAAGTGAATCAACTACATCTGAATTTACTTGTCATTAATACTGAATGATAATAATGTAGTATACAACTACAAAATTAAGTACAGTTAGGGAAAGGATAATATTTATTAACTAGAAATGTCAGAGGAATAAGCATGCAAATTGTAACAAAAACACAAATGAATAAGGCTTTCAGAAATCTAGAGGTGAAAAAAGTCAAAAGAAATTAGTGAACTTACCCCCAAAATTCCTTATTTTTCCTTTTTTCCCCCCAAAAGCCAGTTAGGTCTCAAAACAATATTTGACTTAAAGATTCACATCTAGTTTTGGCACCTCAGAATCTACAGGGCAGTTGATAACTTGGCACATTGATGAGTTTAAACCTCTAAATCAGTGGGGAACATCCTCTCAGCTCTCTCTGAAGTAAGAAGTGCAAAGCTGAGCAGCAATGAAATACTGATCTCAGTTCTGATATAGCAGGGACTGCCTTTCATTGCAATGGTTAGGCCTGGATTTACAGCAGTGTTGAGGCAGACTTTAGGAGCTACCTTGGCAGACTTAGAAATCCAGCTCTGTGTTCTCAGCGCCCATTCTAAGCCAGAGGGAGTTATGTTTCCAGTCTGTTCAGGAAGTTTCCAGAAGACTTATCCTGCTTGTGTCCCCATATCTGTGTGAATGTAGATCTTAATAAATCCAAGTAGCTTCTACTGGTGTTGGGGTAATTGTAATTAATGCTACTCTCTACCAAGGTTATGAGTAAGACAAATGTTTTGAAGAAAAGCAGCATGATGACAGAAGAGGACTAGTTTTAGTAGGAGTGGCTTCTTGGCAGTAGTTAAGAGGAATTATGGATATACTTAGAGGAAAAAAAGTTGTTCTTTCATCTTAAAACGTTTTTCCAGGTGCTCCAAAGCTTCATTTCTTTCAGCATTTATCCCCAAAAGTGTGGACTCAGCAGGCCTTTGATAACCCAAGATTTTTAGAGGCCTTGTTAAAGTCCACTTGATGTCTTGTGCCTAAAGCTGTCCAAGCACTAGGCATTGCTGGTTCCCAGAAAAATCAGTGAAACCTGAGAATGCTCAACAGGTAATGTGCTGAAATCCCACAAAGGTCTGGCATAGTTTGTCTTTGTATTTACTAGACAGATGTGGTGTTTTAAAATGAAAAAAAAGAGAAACCAACCCTCAACCCAGTCTATTTGACAGTAGGGATATGCAGTATGCCATAATAAGTATATCAGCTTATAGGAGACAGTTTGATTATTAAGGATTTAATAAGAGTTATTTTACAGTCAATCTCTGATGCTTTAGGATGATGAAATCCAAATTCAAATTCCATTTATCAAACCTACTAAAATAAACTTACAGGATAATAGCAGCATTAAGGAATTGCTTTCCCTAATCTTAATTTGGAGATTGCTATTTCCTTGACAAAGTGGTGCACCTGGCAAGAAAGGCAAATCAGTATTTGATAGATGTAGCCTGTTTGAAGGTATTAACAAACAATTTGACATTATTTACTTTATGGAAAACATTTTTGGAGGATATGATTTACACCATCAACAAGCAGGACAAGAATCTAGAACTAGAGGCTAGAAACCAGAGAATTTAGACTAGAGAAAGTTAATTTAAAAGTCATGTTTCCCATATACATTATCTGCAATTGTGAAAACATGTCAAAGTTTGGTAAATTAAATTTGTTTAATGTAAATAATCTTTGACCAAAATAATAGCATTACTTCAGGAAAAAAGACATTGTCCTTCCACTTTGTTAAAGTTTGTATAACTCAATGCAAGCAAGAACTCAATGTTACTTTAGGGAGAGTTATGATTTAGTCGATCTAAGTCCATAAAGCAAGCCTATAAATGTGTTTTAATTCATTTAATTGGTCTGTATTCTTGGGGCAGTGTTAAGACACAAAAAACATAGCTACATTCTGGCTGGTTGAAATTTCACTGCCGAAGCTGTAACAGGTGCTATTGGAATTAAGTGCCTGAGTAAAGAGATAATTAGTGCAGGTGATGGCTGGAAGAGTGGAAAGAAATTTACTAGTAGCCATGTTTTTCAGGTGCAGCAAAAAGCAGTTAATTTTACTTTGTAAAAGACATCTCTTCAGTGTGAGGAGGTACCTACAGTTGTAGCGTTAATAAAGGTTATTTTTGGATGAATCAGTATGCTGTATAGAAACTGAAGTGGTCATGTCTTTCCAAACAAATTTAACATTTAATGTGTTGACCATGGGAGAAGCTGAAATTTGCATGTTGGCCCAGAATTAATCCAAATTTTTGGGTTTTTTAATGCATACAATTTTTTGAGCAAGACTATTAGAGGCTTTTGGCCAAGTCTCATGAAGCACTGAGTATAATGGCCCAAACCATGGCATATTGGAAATAGTTCTGTTGATGTTTTCAAAAGTTGACCTTGTCCTCATTACCGGGTTGTCTGAAAGAGGGTTTTTCAAGAGACTGAGGTGGATTAGTGAAACTTTGACATTGTTGTGGAATTGAGGAAGAGCTCTTCATATGGGCATTGAACAGTGTGCTCCTTCCAAAGAAGTCTGTACAGCCTCACAGTTCACCAAGGGGCTGCCAAGGGAATTAAAGGTCAGTAAGCAAAG
>VRYO01001366.1:13277479-13347848 GCA_009812075.1 Sialia sialis
ATGGCTAACCAGTATGTATTGAAGCATGCAGAACTGTGTGGGCTCAAAGTCAGCTTTTGTGTCCTCACTTCTAGGTCAAATCACATGCAGCTGTACTTGTTTTGCAGTTCCAGCTACCACTTGTGTGCAGATTCTCTGGAGGGAGCTTTGGTTTAAATGGAGGAGAGAATGCAGCTCGCTTGTTGACACTGGGGTAGCTGTGAGGGACATTTTGCCTTCCACAGAGGTCATAACTTGTCACTGAATCCCATTGTTGGCAAAAAAGGGTCTGGTTTTCACGGCATTGCTATTTGTTTTTGATTTGGACTCCTCCTGAGTGCACAGATTATAGGCCAGTAAACCTCTCTTTCACTGACTAGTATGGGAAGTTCCAGTCTCTCATAAACCTTAAATAAGTCTTAACTCCAAATGCTGCCTTTTGGAGATTAAATTTCTCAATGTTTTGCTGTGTTTTTAGCCCAAGAGTGCTGTTGACAGAAAGCAGTGGTTTTATTCCCTGATTGCTGTCTCTCTTTATAATTTTTTTTTTTGTATGTTGCATTTTTCTGCATTAGTGGAGGTATCTGTGTTTGAAAAAGGATTACATTAGTCAAAACTTAAGACAGATAATTTGCCCTCTTTCCTTACTGACTGACAGGAGCCTAAGCTGCACATAATCTTTTGAAAAAATATGGCCCTTTTGCAGCCTATTGGAAATTTCAGAACCAGAAGATTTAACCTCTTAATACATCTAATTGAAAAGCTGTTGATTTTTGACAGTGGAAGCCAGTAGTGGTATGAGCTGCCTGAGATTTGCTGACATTGATTTTTTTAAAAATAATTTTTACTAAACAGATCATTTTCCCATATATTTCCCTTATTTGTGATAATTTATAGTCTTTACACCACTGAAGGCAAAAATGAGATTTCCTGAAACAGTTGCCTTGAAGGCAAAAGAGAAATCATAGCTTTAAATCTGAATTTTGAACACTATCATTTTGGAGAAGCAAACTTAAGCAGATCACCAATGTTCTATTGAAAATTTTCTGTAATGTAGCTATATCAAAAGCATAGCACATCTGTGTGCCTTTCTGGTACTCAAAGCGAATCTTTCAAATATTTCTCAAGTACTCTGAGGGGAGAGTTATCAAATTTGAGCATATTTCAGTCAGATGTAAAACTGTTTTGAGTGCAAAGTACTAGAGCTGCCTCTCAGTGCAGATGCTTGTGTCACACGTTATTTTCCTCCAGGAAGAGCTTCCAGAATTTTCACAATTTTATGTCATGTGTTCTTCTGTCCCAATGTGAATCTGTAATGCAAACCTGGCTTGGACATTTGGAGAAACTCCTTTCCAAAAACTTTAAATGATAAAGCACTCAAGTAGGGGTGCATTCTGCACTCTGACCAGGAGAATTTTTGTCCAGCAGTAGTTCACAAGTTTGCAGGTAAAGTTAAAAGTTCCTTGCTGCTTCTCTTGTGGAGAAAGCTCTCTGTCTGTCTCCCATGGAAACCTTTCCTGAGATTTCCTAGTTGTCAAGGATGGGTTCAGAGTTCATAGAGCTTTTTATTGTGCCCTTTTTGAGGGATAGAGGCTGATTTGCAGCACTATTTAAAGCAAAGATGCCAAATGAAAGTTCTTCATTTTAAGTTTGTGCTTACACAAAGCTTCTTTGTGGTTTTTTAGGCCTGTCAGACTTGTCAGGCGTGGTAAGAAAAAGTATATTGTTTCCAGCACTTGGATTCCTTTCCTTCTGACATCTGCCACTCTGTAAAGATGATAAATTCCTGCCTCATTAGCCAGGGGTGTGGGATTACAGGCTGACAACACATTAATCACCAGCTTCTGTGGCAGGCTGACTAGCAATAGGCATTGTTAACAAAACTTTTCTAATATGTCACTCTTCCCTATGACAGCCTGTAATCAATCATCTTGATTGACAGTGCTGATAGATTACACTATTTATACTTTGTGTAATGAAAGATAGCGTTTCCACCTACTGTCATTTCTAGGCTGGCATTGGAGGATCGCTGAATGGAAACAAACACAACAAAAACCCCCGGCCTCAGCTCGGCATTGTGGAGTTCAGCCAGGCAGCCTTGTAGGTCCTTTGTGGTGGCTTTCAGATGCCGTGTGTTGTTGGGGAGCCTGGTGAGCACTTGCCTTCAGGTAACCCTTGAACCGAGCGTTTCTTTGCCGCCTTTGTTGCAATAAACTGCCGGGTCAAGTTCAGGCAGGTAGGAGACCGTGTTAATCATGTGGAGGCTGCTGCTCCTTTCCCCATCCTGTCTGTCTTCTCCTGCTGACAGCCCTCCGCCCCCAGCCCTGACCAAGATGAGAGGTGATTCAGATGTTGATAAAGTGTGCGTGTTTCATGATTTAGAAGGCAAAATTATCTGTGTTTCCTGTGATTGTATGGCGCGGGGAAAGTAAACACGGGGAGGAAGTGCAAAGCCAGCTTGCCAAGACAGCAGGGTCTGTGCTGGAGCTTGTTTGGCTTTTGAAACTTGGGAAATCAGAAACAATATCAGGATTAAAGCGCATAAGCAAATTGATTCCTTGTTTTGGTTTTGATATAGCTCTTTCTGGTTCTAGAATCGCTTGATTACTACCTTTATATCTCCTTATTACCTCTATATCTTCTTTGCTTCCTGAAGTTATTTCATTTGGCTGTACTGGAAGATAGAACATTGACTATAACAGGACATAAGTTCCTTGTAGCACGTATCTGTTAGAATGGATTATTTTTTACAATTGACTCCTATAGATTCATGTTGAATAATTGCAAATAAATGCTGCCTTTATGTTGTTGTAATGGCTCGGATATCATTATATATCTTCATTTCTAGCGTGTTCTGAAAAATTTATTAATATACTTTATTGATATATTTATCTCTCTCTTTTTTCCTGTAAGTATTTGTGCTTTTTTTTCCTCATTGGAAAGGTTCATGTGCTAAGTCACAGGAAGAAACTTAAAATTCAACGTTTGGAAAGTAGGAAATATGAGTTGGACCCTAAATTATTGTCCTTGAGAGTTGAGCTAAATTTAGGCATTTGGACAGGAACAAGGGTGGAGAAGATCATCCAAACTTTAATCTCCCCGAGAAGGGTTTCATTGTGAGGCCACAATGATTAATGAGAAACCTGACCATCTGATTAAACCCCTCTGTGTCACAGGACATGATTAGTAGGTGACAGAGACTGTAACAGTACCCAGCGAAGCCTTGTTTCTTTCACAGCTCAGACTGTTGTATGATTAATGTCCCCAAGGGCTATCTGCAGGTCAGGCAGGGATAACCTGTCAGAACAGGTGGAAGTGACAAATTCTGCAGAAACTCCTTTTGCAGAAGAGGCAGCACGCGAGAATGGATGAATGGGGAGGATTCCAGATGGGCTGGTTGACCTTTCTGTACTCTGAACAGACACCGAGAGCATCACGGGAATGAAACATAGTAAAGTATCAGAAAACTGCAGATGTTCCATAGTTATTGAAGAATTACAGCTTTGCCAAGTTGGGTTGGTAAAATGCACAACACGTCATATTGTCGCCACTGGTTTGTGCTTTCTGATATGCTGGAGGAGGCTGCAGATCTAGTGTGTGTGCATGGACTAGATAAAATACCACACACTGTGTTTTATGGCAAGAGGGGGAGATTCTTTGCTTCAGTACAGATAAGGCTGGATAGAGTTGATGCTTTAGTGTAGCATTTTCCTGTGCCAGTATATATAATCTATCTCATTCTCATCAATACTGCTCCATTTAGGGCAAGACAATCTTGGAAGTTAAAATGGTTTATAAAAATCCTCATTCCTTTTTATTAGGTGGCGGTTATCTAGTCAGGTATTTTATATCTTCCAGAGCACTTTCACCTCTTAGGTCAGCGGTTCAAATCCCCAGCTTAAGTATCCTGACATGCTCCACCTTCAACATCACACAGCACAGAATTAGCAAGAGGATTGCCAAAGTTTCACCTTTCAGATAAATTGACCTTTTCATTTAATCACAGGAATGGTATAAAATATCTTTGTAGTATTATACAGGCAGAGAAGAGAATGTTAGCATGGGGGTTCTTGTGGAATTCCCTCTGCATGCAGTTAATGTTTAAAACAAAACAAAAGTGAAACCAGGAATAGGATTTCCCCCCTTGCCAAATGAAGGAGCTACTTCTGTGCAACTCTTGCTGCTGTTGTACCATTGCTATTGGTGTTTTTACCATTTTTAGCCATTTATAATCTTGCTTTCTTCAGATTCTCTTTTAGCATATGCAGAGTATCTTCCTCAGTTTAGTTATAAAAAGTCAATTTTATTTTGCATATGATTTTTTCCTCAACTTTATGTATCTTTGAGAGGAAAAGCTTCTTTTCTCGTTGCAGAAGGACAGGAACCAGCCCTAGTTAAGTTATTGTGTTCTAGCATTAGATTTTTCATTTAATTGAACTTTAGTTTGTATTTTCACCATTTTCAAGGGAGTCTTTCTGAATAAAGGCTCTCATTTCTGTGGTTCTAAGACTAATTTTTTGTTCTTTGCCACTGTTTAAACTGTCAGATCCAACTTTGGGTATGGTAAATGCTGTGCTCCCTTGAGCAAATCAGCTGCCATATGCTATAATTTACACTCTCTGAATCTTTATTGGCTTGGCAAAAGGTCATATTTCAGAGTGGTTTTCCCAATATAGCATGAATAGAAGAAAAAGACACACTTCAGTGGACTGGTCACTGGAGATGGGAAAGCTCCTCTCTGTGCATGGTCACAGAGTGGCAAATAGAGAGAATATAGGTAACAAGCCCTAGAAGCTACACAGGGAGTGAACCAAAATCTCTCACTTGAACACTCCAGATTTTGAAGCCCAATTCAGTTATCTTCTATTTTTGTTAAAAAAATCCACAAATGCACAAATCTGCTGTAGCATAAAGATTTTAATAGCAATTTCAAGCGCTATCTCTTACTCTGCTCCTACAGAAGTGATAGAGTTTGATAAATTGTGACAACTTCTCGTGTAAATAGTTTGCCTAGCTATTTGTTCCAAACTTTGCTATCAGTTTTTCAGACTCTTGTCATTGCAGATGCTCTCCTGTAGTTTGATCAGTAAATCAGAAAGAAAGGCTGGATATGAATTGCTTGTCTGATACCAGAGGAGACTGGCTTTTTAACCCTCTGTGCAACCCTTGGGGGAAATCAAAGCAAGAAAAATGCATAGGATTTTGCTATGGAAGGGTGGTTAATGAAGGGCATGCTAATTTTAGGGGTAATCTGCTAATTCAGAAGTAGAAAAGCAGTATCATGGTGGCATATTCCAGTGTGATCACATTAGCAACTTATGTCATTTGTCTCAGTGCCTGAGGCACTCTAACTGAATTTAAAATTACCCTAATGACCCTTAGTTGTAGATGCAGGTGTGCATCTGTTGTATTTTGTAATGCAGGTGTGTTTCTGTTCTTATGAGTAGCACTAATGAAAGCCTAATATCCATTTCCATAGAGAGTTGCAAGAACGGCTCTGTTTTAATTTGAAGGGTGTGTGTTTATAGTGTAAAAGGAGCTTGTGAATTAATTGTAATTAAAGTGTATGACTCCAAGACTGGTTAAACATTCCTGTGGAAGAGCACCTGCAATGGTGCTCATCATCATCATCATCCAGACAAAACGCAAGAGGCTGCTGTAAGAACGTAAAAATAAACTTATGTCTCTACAAAATGTTCATTAAAATTTTTGAATATAGCACTGGGCATGAAAGGCTGTCTGTGCTGTATATACAACTTGTAATGTGATATTTGTGTCCAGACCTGTATTGAGCCTTGTAGAGAACTGCTGCTGCCTAATAAATTAATTGTGTCAGGGGTTTTCTGGTTTTCTTTTGAGACCTTTACTGTCAATGCCAGGAATGGGAGGAGGGAAAAGCTTCCCACTCCTCAGTGGCATAGGTAATCCTGCAATGAATTTAGTGTGCACCTCTGCTCCTTCAGAAAAGCCGATTTCATTGATGGCTACCTGAAACTGTGCAAACAGAATACTTGTTTGAGCTGACATAGCTGGACAGTGAGGATTTGTGTGTGCAAGATTGAGCTTTTCTGGTTTAGCTCTTTCTGTACATTTCTTTTGAACACGTGGAGTTTATGAAAATCTGTATACACGTTCAGCAGCCTCTAAGATGTGGGTAGGTCAATCTTGCCAATGCTGCATGGAGAGCTCAGCTGTTCTTCACAGCCATATTCTTCTTTCCCAAGGTGAAGTACTGAAAATGAGTTGATGTTTTCATCGTGTTGTAGCTTCCAGGGACAGCACAGTGCTCCATCACAGGCTGAAATGCTTGGGTTCTGTGTAATCACAGACCTGAGTTCTAGCTGAGCTTCTGCTGTGAAAGATGACATGGAGATACTTTTAATGCATCTCCTCTCACCCATCCTCTTTAAAATATATGATAACAATCTGGATGGTTTCTCTTGCCATGATGATGGGTTTGTCCCTCTGCTCTTTGCCAAGTTGGGATTGATGCTAATTTTCAGCCTATGACCATGGGCATAAAAATGGCCATCAAATTTAGTGCTCTGGTGTTTAATCTGTGGTAGAGGGGATCATTTTTGTTACAGGTAAATCTAAAAATGTCATTTTGGGTGTTCCTGGATGCCCAAGTACTGTACCATGTCTAGATTTCCTTATATTAGGAGCTCTTTTTAACGTATGCATTTGTAGTGTAAATGCTGCTGTGCTTCATTTCTACTTGAAACAGTACTTTGCTAATAATTATATATATTTTTTCTTGTCATGATCTGTTATGTAATTCAGATGAGGAGTGTGAGAATTACATAGAGAATCTTTCTAATACTGTGCCAGCTACCCAACCACTTTTTTACCAGTTTTTCAAAGAGCGTGGGGCAATATGCCAATAATGAGCTTAGAAAGTATGTATGAAGCTCCAGATAATGTGACATGATTTTTTTTCCCTTACTTTTGTTCTTTGTTTCATCTTAATTAGTCCCAGTAGGAAAGATTGATTTTTTTTTTTTGGTTTTGGGTTTTTTTTTTTTTTTTTTTTTGCTTTTAAAGCCTTGTAGCTAACATCTGTTGGTATTCCTGGGGTCATTCTTGCTCTGTCCTATGTTTGACATTTCTTGTAAAAGAAGAGGAATTTGTTCATATTGACATTAGGTGCCTTGGTATCTCTCAGTGGTGCAGATGGCCTGTGAATAAAGACATCAAGCTAATAGGCAAGATGACAAGCCTTGATAGCACTGGTGCTCCTCATGCCTAAGTGGCAGGGCAGCATAGATTGCTTTGCTGGGGAGATGCTCGCTCTGCTGGCACTAAAGCATATGGAATTACCTAAAAATGCAGTGGGATCCTGGGAAAACGATCGTACCTTGAAAATCCCTGGCTAGCTGTAACAGTTTCTTCTTTTCAATCCAGCATTTCCTTGAGGGGCAGAAATTATAGAAAAATGTGTGCATGTGGAGGAAAGATCCCTAATTTACTCTAGATATTAACGATTGTTGCTGTCTAATGCATCAGAATAAAACATTATTGAAAGAGTTCTTTGTTACATTGTTTGCTTGTGTGATTTTCTTAGAAGTAAACAACAAGCTTCTTGTGTGATAACAAAGGTAAAATAAATCAGAATCTAAATGAACATGTGCAGGATGCATTTTAAGTAGATATTAAAATATTATTGTGTGAGTGTTTGGTAAAATGTCATAGAGCTCCAAACAGGGAAAATCTGTTTCTTCCACAGTGGACATTTATATTATCCTCTGGAGAAGGCACACTGGAAAACCTGGCATTTTCAAGTCAGCTGATTACTTCATGTGGTAGAATAGAAAAAAAAGCCAGATATCCAAAATCTAACAAACAAAACATGAAAGAAAAAAGATAATTAAGTTCTCAAGAAGCAGAGAATGAGTAAGTTGCTGTCATTTTAACAGCACAGTTAGTTGGCAGAGCTACTGGCTTGGGGATCCTCTGTCATATATGGTGTGTAGGGCCTTTTCCCAGGGCTTATTTGGCATAAAGTACAGCTTAGAATAATTCAGAGAAATCAGAGGGATTGTATCTAATTGGTATAGGCACCAAATTCAGACTTCCTAAAGCCAGCTTTTACTAAGGTTGACCTTAAATAGTATCATGGTATTAAAACTGAAAAATGGGGAAAGGAAGGAACAGAACTTTTGCCTCCCCCTTCTTGTATTTGAAATAATGTTATTCCCATTAGAAATTTTCTCTTCTCCAGCCAGATGTGACACACCAACACTGAAGAGTTAGCAAGCTCTTCTTTAATCATGGAAAATCAATCCTGGTTGAAATATTTCCATGTCATGAAAGGCAGAAAGCAAATATATAAATAAAACCAGATTTTACTTTGAAATTAAATTCTCACAGTCCAGGGTATGTAATTATAAATGGGCAAAATATTGTTGTCAAAATAAAAGAAAGCAAAAAAAGACAGTCACTTAGAAGTATTTTGTGATATACTTCAACTGCATTAAAAAGCCAATATTTTCTTCAACTTCTATCTCTTGACAAATCACGTATGAATTTACTGGAAACTCAGTGAGCATTATATTGTTGTGATATATATGTAGCTAGAAACAGCCAGTTGTGTTCTTGCCTTTCAGGACTGGAGTCATCTCTTCCCTCTTGGACAATGGTTCTGAATTTCTCAAGATGAGAAGTGATTTCAATTACTCTAATAAGGGATTTTCATAGGTGTATTTGATACTTCATGAAGCTTGAAGACAAATACGTAAATGTTTGTAAGAGTGAGGATTTAAGAGTGTTTTTATCTGTAATGCATAATGCTTAATCTCAGAAATTGTATGTCTCTTCTGCCTGCTCCCCTCACCTCAACTTTGAGAATTCATTACGGGCAGCCACATAATAATTTTTCTCTGAGGATCCCAGGATTTTTCAAGATGAGTTAAGTAAGCTTCTTTGGAAGAGGGGAGAACTTTACTCATCACATTTGCATAGTTCATAGAAATTATATGATATACATTAAATACTTGAAGTGAAAAGTGAGCAAAAGGTTCAAGCTGACAAACTTCCAAAAGGGTTCAGATTTGAACTCACAGAAATACTTGTTTTAAAAGGTGAAAATTCAAGGAGCTACCTGGTAATCAAAATAGGTTTGTAAAAGCAGAAAGTCACACAAGCGAGCTTGCCAGTTGGCATAACTTCTGGGAGAGGTGTGTGAAGCTTTTCACAAAGATTTTAATGCGCATGGTTGGTTCAGGATGGTGCAAATCCCGGGATATTGGCAGAAGTGGTGTCTCATTCTGTGTGTGTCAGATGTTAAGCCATCTATTACACTTGAACGACAGCCAAGACTAAGGGTTGTGAGTATTCAGCTTACTGAATTCAAGGAAGGGTTTTGGATAAATGATTTTTGCATCCAGACCTTTTAGCAGCTCAATTACTCCACTTCATTGACAGCTAGAGTTGCTCTTTAGTTTCTTTCTCAGACCTTGCCCTTTAAAACCTACTGAGATCATTTTTCTTCCTTGTCATCTTCTAGTGTCTCTTCCAAGCACTTAATATTGTGCACAACATAGTCACCAAGATGTGGGCCATCATGGGAGAGGTTTTACTCCTGAAAATGAAGGACTTTTTCAGAGATTTCACTCTATGTTCCTTCCTCTATTAGCAGTACCTGTGAAGGTAGATCTTACTGAGCTATTAGGGCATCATCTTCTGTTCTTTTGCTGGTTGTTTTGTTTGTGGGTGGCTGATTTCACTATCAGCAATTCATTCATACCTGTTTTATTTGATATACTATGAAGCCACATGATTTTAATAGGGAATTGTATTGTTCATGCCTGTATTTTGGAAGTTGTGCTAATTGCACAGTCATAAAAAAATAAAATTGACAGCTGCAATGACAGTGCTTGAAGACCATGTGGCAAATTACTTCTCAAAGTGAGTGAAGTCTTCATTTTAATAGTCATGTAGTAGGCTGTCTTCCACTATAAATATGATCTGTTTTACACTAAGGAATCTTTAAATCTCTTTGTTGCAGATAATTCCATAGTTCTAAAATTGTCCTCAAGGATTCCACTTTTCATTCTTTCCAGTGCTCAAAATACATTTATACTGTGTCAAAAGACATCCTGAAAACCTGAAAATAGACTGACTTTTGTACAAATAAGACATAAAATTTATGTCTCCAAGTTTGCCTTATATACAGGCTCTGAAAAACATTTCTGAAAAATAGCTAAATTTTATTTATGCTGAAGAACCTGAAAAACTGAGGGAAAGTGTAGGAAGAAACCACATTGTTAACAACAGATTCCAGCCAGTAGAGCTTACACGTGTATGGATGTACTTGAAGATGTGTGTACATATATCTTATAATCAGTCCATATTCACAGCACATGTGAAATAGTGCAGTATTTCATTCCATGAAAGCTGGATGAAAAAACACTGGTAAAAGATGATTTTAGAGTATTATTTCACTTGTAAGTCCAGCATTCACTTGGAAAAGAACTGTAGTTAAAATGGAGAAATCTCTTCCCTTAGAAAAAAATTTTACTGTCACTGTGCAAAGCTGTGCCCTATCTCTTGGCAAACTTAATACAGAAAAATCTGCCATGGTCAATAAGATAGAGTTTTACATTTTTTTACATTTGCTTCTTCCTACTTCACTTTGTTAGGAGGTTATTGCTGTGTTTCAGTGGGATTTGTAAGAATTTTTAGAAAGCTGTATTTTCCCCAAAAGTAGCTATGTAGGTTTTTCACAACTTGTCTTTATTTGGATAAGGAAACATGGTGCAGTTTTAGTTAAAAGGAGATTTATCTGGCACAAATCTTTGCATGCTATTTGTTTATTGATTATGATCTACTTGCAAGTAATACAAGTGTCAGGTGCTCTCAGCTGAAGTCACTTGAAATATATATTGGGTGTTCGTAAGGCTTTAAATCTAGCTGAAAGAATTGGGAGGCGGTGTGAAAAGCCTTAAGCAATAACTGCTTCAAGTAACAGATCTGTTTGTATTGCTAAATGAATTGCTGATATGGATGCAGCCTGTGTGTCACATTCTGGAAGGTTTGGGTCTATTAAGTTATCAGCCTTTTCTAGTTGCTGAGAATTGTGTCGTTTGTGTCATGATTGTCTCATAACTGTAACTGTTGTTTTCAAGTAAAATTTAGTTTTCTTATTAGCAGAGTCCTTTGAAAGAATTAAAGCCAGCACTCTGATCTAGGGACCATTGGACAGTTATTTTCCTGAGGATGTTCTCAGGAATTATTTGTCTCAAATGGTAAACATTGATTGAGAGGTGTGGCAGTCTATGATAACATTTAAAATGCCTAATAAATTGTAATACCCTGCCAAGTGATAGTAAATAATTTTTCCCTTCAGGAGTTCTTACTTAAATGAAAAAGTGTCATCAAGGTTTGAGTTAGATTAATATGTGATTGTTATGCTGAATATCTGTATTTTTAAAGAATAATTAATGGCAGCATAACACAGAAAGAATTACAGTGATGTGAACATGAAAACTGCTGTACATAGTAAAGAATATAAGAAGATACCATTTAATTCAGACCTTGGGTTGATTTTCTGGTCTACATGGTTGCTACCACATGAAATACATCAAGACTGTAAGAGAGTAAATAACTTAAGAGACATGAGATGAAGATGCTTTTCAGGAGACTAAATATATTTCATTTGTAAAATCCATTCTACTGTTCCTTAAACGTCCTATTCAGTAAGCATCTCTGCGGCCCAAGACAACATTCAGAACGAATCACAGTCTCAGAATGGGTGAGGTTGGGAAGGGACCACAGTGGGGTGATCTGGTGCAGCCTTCCTGCTCCTGCAGGGTCATTCTGGAGCCCGTGGCTCAGGATTGTGTCCTGGCAGTTTTTGGATGTCTGCAGTGAGGGAGACTCAGCCTCTGGGAAGAGTGGCCAAAGGCCTAAGGCTGTATGCCTTGCACAGGATGCAGGTATAAGCAAACATTAATTTTGTGAGTGTTTTGAAACACATAGCTTTTGCTGCTAGCAGCCACAATAAAAACATAAATTTAGTGCAGAGGAAAATGAAACTTGGTTCTTCTGAAGCGCAGGATGTGCAGTCCTGAGCACTACCAAATAATTGGTGTTTGTGGTTCCCTACCCTTGCCACTGCTGTCCTAGGGAGCTCTCCACCATTACCATGAATTTCTCTAGTCACCATTTTCTCCTAAACATTGGAGTTATTACACCTGGATTTCTTTTCCTTTTTTTTTTTTAAGCTAGCATGTGAATGAAAGTTATATGGCATCCCCAACTCCCTTTTTGGGCTCAGTGACTCACAGGACTAAACACAGCTGAATGAGTCTATTGTCTAAGTGCCAGTTTCACAGTGGGATTAATCTTGTAAACTCAGATGAATCTTCTTCATTGACAGGAACTGCAGAAACCTGACTTGGTCATGTAAACATTCTAAGTTTCTGTCTAAACATTCAGAACTTGGCTTTCCTGTGGAAAAGCTTGGCTACCCAGGAACAATTGCACTTTCTGTTCTTGTATTTGTAACTACTATTAATTGGAATATTAAAAAAAAGGAGAGAGAATAAGGATAGGTTAAATGAGCATATGGAATATAAAACCTTTGTTTTATATTTATGAATTAATGAGAGATAATATAGGTGTACACATAGGCATCTTAGCCTAGATGTTTGCTGCTGGAAAGAGCAATTTTTTTTTTTAGATCTTAGTGAATTCTCACCAATAAGTTAGCTATCTTATCCCCTAGTTCTGCTTACCTGCCTCTAGCACTGTGCAGTGTTCCCAGGATAACCCCAAATCCTAAACATACAACACAGAATTAGTTTAATGTTCTGCATGGGAGTTTGGCTGTGTTGTGTTCAGCACTCTGTCCTGTAATAGAGTACAAGTTAAACTGCATTTTCAAGAAGATTGATTCCTGATCTTTAAAAGTTGGAGAAGTGTTCAGTGGGGTTTTTTAGTCTTTTTTCACAGTGTCCTTCTGTCCTAGTTGTTACAGGAGTAAAAGATGAATTTTAAAACTGTCTGGTTTTAAGCAGTAAGGGGATTTTGGTACGTTAAGCTTGATCTCCAATCCTAGTGGGATGCTCAAAGAGGCCAAATCCTCAGAAGTTACTCAAAGAATCAAGGATCACATTGGTCTAACACCAGAAAATTGGAAGGATTTGGAAAGAGTTTGAAATAATTGCATTCTGTTATGGAGTAGTGTGGTGGAATTAGATGTGATGGAACATGAGGAAGGTTATGCTCAATTTTGAGCATTAGGAAAAGTGGGCATTTCTTGAGGCAGGCAGGCATATATCCCTCTGTGGATGGTTGTAGGACTTTGTTTCTTTTCTGTCTTTCATAATAGTTAAGAATCTGATACTTTGAAATTCTGTGTTTTCATTCCTCATTGTCCTATTAACTTGTTTAGAAAATGCTGTAACAGTAGTTGTGTTGTAACACCATTGGTCTAAAAATATATACAGTCCAAATTATTAAGAAAAATATTATCTTTTGTTCTCCTAGCTGACAGAAGAAACATGAGAGCTTTTAAATGCACTTATCCTTCTTTAGGCTAGAGAAAGTTGCATTTATACAGTAAGCAGAGTAAATCCGAGAGATTGTCTCTTGGGTAAATAATGCAGGTTCAGTAGTGTATTGTGGTTTGAGGATTTTTTCCCCCCCTTGAAGTTAGTTTTCCCCCTTAAAATTATTTTTAGTTTAACACTTTCCCAATAAATGACCTTAATCCTGTGTAACAGCCTGTGTGGCAAAGGGAAAATTGCTTTAGTCAGCTTTGGTGTTGAATTTCTGAGTATTCTGTTGGATTGTTATATCCATATTATAATATAAACACGTCCAAAGTTGTCATTGCTTGTTCATTGGAAGTGGCAAAATAGAAGGTAAAATAGAGCAGATATTTGCTCTTAGGAGCTGCCAGGTGGAAGCCATCTTTCATGAAATTATATGAACAACATTGATTTCTTAGTTTGCATTTCTGGTCATTAGGTAATAGATTGACATGCAACCTTCAAGCTACTGTGCTATTTCTTTTTTCTTTTTTCCTGACCTCCAAAGTGCTGAGTAAATGGTTTCCAGTTGACCTTAACTTCTGTGTTTGTTTGTTTGTTTGGGTTTTTTCCCACTTGGGTTTGGAATACAACACTTGAAAAATTATGGCTAAACTTTTCAAACTTGTTGACTCATAGGCAGTTTACAAATTTTATTGAAAATAGTTGAAGTAAGTGTGTATGTATGGTACATGTAGGTATGTGTGTCCACACCTAGGGAACACAGTTTTCACTTACATTCATTAAACTCAAATAGCTTGAGAGCTTTGATCTAAGGTCAGGCTACTGTGGTACATTGCTTAGAAAAATTCACATTATGTGAATATGTATTATGTACTTTAAAAAAAAAAAATCAAGGTTATCTTTAAAAGCAGAGAAAACTTTTCTTAGGGTATTTTTTTTATTCCTAATCTGTTAATATTTCTTTTAATTTTCCCATGAACAACTAATCACTTAGGAGATAGATATTTTCTTCAGTCACTGCCCATCTGTAGAATATTTTAAGCAGTACTTTTCATCATATTTGTGAACCATTTTCCTGTAAATTTAAAACTTGTATAGGCCCAACAGCTCCACAAAAGCACTCGTGGCAATTATTCATTAAAATTCGTGTTCAAACTCTGAAATGAAATTGGAGTCATGCAGGTTTTCTCTTTGGGATGGCTACAAAAAGCTTATGCCACAAAATGTCCTTTAGGGATTGTTGAGACAGAGACAACCTGTATCTTCTGAACAAAACATCTGGAGAAATATGGGCTTCTGCCTTTACATAGGCTAGCTGTACAATGCTAGACAGCATGGCAAACATTCTGGTTCTCAACCAGAAAGAAATATTTTGGGAACAAGTCCTCAAGTTGAGATATGTGGAGAAGAGTGCTGGCCAAAAAAATGCGTTTTCTTCATTATTGCATTTTCTCCATTGTCTTGCTGTCTGCTCTTGAGTAGGCGTGAGACAAGTTTACAGGAAAAGCAGTTATCTTTGTGGAAATTAGTTAGGTTCGCAGGGGTAGGAAATATGTTTTTCTTCCCCATGCTGAATTTTTCTGAAGAGGAAAGGATGAACTTATTTAAATTCAAAGTTGCACATTACATTCTTTTCTGAATTAAAGTGTGTGTGTGGTTTTTTTTTTTTTTTTGGTTATTTTTTTTGTTGTTTTTTTTGTTTTTGTTTTTGTGGTTGTTTTTTTTTTTTTTTTTTTTTTTTGTTGTTGTTGTTGTTTCTTTTTTGTCTCATACTTCTGGTGATTCTCCATAAAGTATAGTGCTTTTTACCATCCTCAGACTGAGAGAGGAATATTTGCAGCTGTTCTTACATTCTGGCCAGCTCCCACTAGTTTCTATCTTATATATTCATGAACAAATACTAGTAACTCTGATTCAGTTTCTAGTAATCATGTATCCAAGTATCAGAAAGTTACATTTCAGAGTGAAAATGCAAGATTGATTAGTAATGGAATCTGAATAGTTCTTTTCCTTGGTTTACTGTCTTCCCAATCTGGAAATTGGTTTAGGGGCACTTTGTTAAATTAATTGGCATCAGCTTAAGTCCTGTTCCCCATGAACTGTGCTAGTTCATAAAAGCATAATTTCTGGTGGCACCAGCATTTTCACCAGTATGGTATAAAGTCATTTGCATGACTGAATCAGTAATAAGCATTAGATGATAATTTTAAATTTGTGGTAGTTTTATTATAGTGAAGAGAGCGCTTCTCTTGTGTCCTGCACAAAGTATTTCATGGTCTATTTTTAGGGGGTTGGTTGTTATTTGGTCAACTGCAATATATGGTAATAAATACATCCTGTGTAATGTCCTCATGCTTAGAACACAGGCTGTAAGTCAAAAGCAATACATTTTCATTAGCTTGTTTGAGCAAGTGACTACTGTGTTTCTTCATCTACATAAAGTTAGAATAAAATATTCCCTTCTTTCTTCACACACAGCAAAGCTTAATTTAATTAGAAAGCTTATGCAGTTTGAGAATTGCCAACAAGGGTGATGATGCTCAAAACAGTTGTCTGGAAAGCATGCTAAGTAGTCAAATGCTCAATAAAATTGAAAATTAATTAATGATGTGGAATCCTATTTTATGAACTATGATGATTGATACCAGAGGAAAGCCTGTTTCTTTAGCTCAGTAAATACAGTGCTGCCTTGTAAGAAGGTGGAGGATGTGACTAGCTCAGGAACCAGGTTGGAGGTGGCACTGCCTCTCAGTGAGGTGCTCAGTGAAAGCTGAAAGCTGGTTCACACCATTAGGGAAAAATTACTTCCTACAAAATCCTGGGTGCAGCAGTTGGTGAGAAGGACCTTGAGCTCTTTAGGACTGTTGAGTAATTTACATTGCTGAGGACCAAGAATAGTTTACCTAGGTCAATCAAACTTACTGAGTTAAACTTGAAGGCAGTAGGAGGCCAGCCATAAAGAAATCAGATTACCAGGATATTATATGAGTGGCAATCTCTCAGAAATTAATAACTGAATACAATGCAATAAAATAAAAATATTGGAATAGATTATGCAGGTGTGAGCTATTCCTATTTGCTATCTTTATACAGAAAAGTTTTGTTCAGGGTTTGGAAGCATGAGAATCTGGTGAACATGTAGAAATACATGAGATTTTGGTTTTATTTGATTCAACAGGTGGATCTTGAGGGGGGTCTATAGCAGAGGACATCTCTCTTCTCATAATCATACTTGCAAAACGTATGGCATTCAGTACCAAATGGTTATAATTATCCATGACCTGTGTATTTGACACTGTGAGCATAATTTTTAAAGTTTGCATTATTTGCCATGATATCATTTATCAATATTTTTATTGGTATTTATATATTTTTATATTTATTCTGGAGGCTATGTGTGTTTTTCATGGTTTTAGATCGAGATCAAGGGTACCCTGAATTGTGAGGGATTGCTGATCTGGAAATCAACTGAGGAAGAAAGCAGTCAAATTGCTGGTAAAAATTTAGCTGTGATATGTGCTTAACTAATCAGTCTAATACCAGTCAAGATAGAAATGAGGAAAAGAAGAGTTGTAATGGAACTTCTGACATTTGCCAACCTATAGCCTTGCTGTCAAAAAAAAAAGAGTTGCCAGTTGGAATAAACAAAAAACCTTTTTCAGGGCTGATAAAATTTGTTGGAAATGGCAGCCAGATTAAAGCCTCCACATCAAAATGAATGCTGAAAAAGCTCTTTTCAGGACTAAAGAGGAGATTCAAGTTGTCAGCAGCCAGTCTGAATCTGGCAAGCAATGTGAAGTACTTAGGGCTAGAGAACTTTAATTAGACTTCTCTCCAGGCTAAACAGAAGTTCTTAGTCTTCATCCTTGATAACTCACTGATTGGCTTCTGTTGTACAGAGAAATATTAACTTTGACAAGAATTTGTGTATGTGTGCCATGTAATAAAATGCTATATTGTTATATGAGCAGGAACTTGTGTGCACTGGACTATGTGGGTGATATTACAGAAGTAGCTCAAACCCAATATTATTCACCTCCAGTTTCTTTGCCTTGTGAAGGTGCTGTTTTTGTTTAAAAAACAGCCTCCAAGCAGTAATTTCTTTTATGTTTTTTTTTCTTTCCCTCACAGCAAAATAATTTATGATTTTTACTAAAGTTTATTATCTTTATGAAGTGAACTGATCTTGGCAAGTTTTCTGGATGGATCAGGAGTGTTATTACAATCTATTAGTTTCAGTGTCGAAAGAATTTTGAAAAGATAATTTGGTTCAAAATCATGCTCTTGTGAGCTGAAAAACTAATTGGAAATACATAAACTAACCAATGATATAGTATAAAATGAGATATATTATTTATGAAAGGCATAAGAATTTGATCAGAAATGTTTTAGAAATAATATTTTTATACTTTGATCAAAGTCTGATTATTTTGACCTTGAGTGAAATTATTCATTAATTCTTTTTTTAGACTGTAAGCAAAAGTTTCTGTTTTCCTTGAAATGACTAAGTTTATTTTTCAGATTTAAAAAATTTAATATTTAGTACTTTGTTCTTTAATATAGGAAGCACATTTTGGTTTTGGAGACCAAAGGGGGATATATGTTGTTGCTGAGTTGTTACTGTATTTATTGAATAGTAGCATAGAGTTATTACTTTAGATAGAAGCAAGATATACTGCACTTGAAAAATCAGTGGAAATATATATTTCACCATCACAAATCTCAACTATTATACTTAGCTGCAGAGATGAACTGGTATTTAAAGTTTTGGAAATGTTTTGTTGAATCAGAACTGTAAATACTTTTCAGTTTCTTTTCTTGTAAAGTGTTATTCATCCCCAAAACACTTCTGACATTGCCCTCCTTTCCTTCTTTTTTCAAAATTGCTCTCTTCAAGTTAATGTTTTTAGATTTTCTTAGGTGTAATCACACTTCTTAATGAATTGATCACCTATGTTATTCATCAGGAAGACAGCTGTCCTTTTCAGGATCTTTCCTCTACCCTTTTCTGTTAATTTTTTCTTCTCCACATTCTAAGCTTTTTTTCTTGAAGCATTTCAGAATGGCAATCACAGTAACTCACAGAACTCTGTCTTCCACTTCCTTCTTGTTGCTCAGGTTCACTTCAAACTGTGCCAGAGGAAATTTAATTATGGTCTATTCTGAAAATCAGTTTTTTGATAGTTAATATATAATCAATTGTCTCTGTACCCCAGTGAGATTTGGTTTGAAACTGATGGAGACCATTGGAATTTGTGCTAGGTCTTATGTCTTTCTGTTTTCACTGGTGAATTATGTGAAAGCTTTTCTCCCTCTGCAGTCCATCTGTGTTGTGTTTGGGAGCATTGTGCTACTAAGCCATGGATTTAGAGGGCCTTTGTGTTGGCAATATTGAGTAATTCATGGAGAAAGCTCTTCTGTGTCAGTGTTGATGAACCTTTGGAGCACTGTTTTCTTGGCTTTGCACTATTTCCAGCCCAAACTGGGAATGTATATAAAATATAGAATGTTATCAACACAAAACCTCCTATAACAGTTGTCTTTCACCTCCACTCACAGCAGAACAATGGATATGATGCCATCCTTCAGCAGCACAATCTCATTTCTGGTGTTCAGCAGCTTGTCAAATAAATGCTGCTCTACTGTGGTGGAAAGGAGCCTCAGCTCCAGCCCATGAAGGCTCAATTACATTAAGGATAGTATCTAATGTTGTGAGATTCCACATAATGCAGGATTTAGCATCTTCCAGTGGATTTTCAGAGTAAACTGTAGTTAACATAGATGCAGTGTACTTAACTAAGTGTAAGAAGAAAGAAACCAAACCAAAGCAAGTGATGCAGTCACTCAGCACCTCACTTGGGTGGGCCTGGGAACTTCCCAAGCACAGGATTAGGCTCACACACCTAACCCAGCCCTGGTTATTGCTGAGGGGGACAGTACATGGCATGGAATATCCTCTCAGTTTGGTCCCTCTTCCTGCTGCTGTCCCCTCCCAAGCCCTGCACACACCCAGTGTACTCACTGCGGGAGCAGAGTGAGGAACAGGGAGTGACTGACTGGGCAAACTCTGCTTAACAATAGCTAAAACATTTGTGTGTTGTCAGCTCTGTTTTGATGATAAATCTCATCCATAGCATTATGTAAGCTGCTATGAGGAAAATTAACTCCATTCCAGTTGGCCCCAGTACCATTTCTTAGTTCCCTCTTCTCTGTCTCTGCCCTAAGTTTTTAACTTTAAAATGCTTTGTTCAAAGGCAAGAAATGTAAACAGATTGAGAGGTGTAGCTAAATGGAATAAAGATAATAACCAAAGGAAAAAGTCTGTGTATTTAGTATCCCAGATTGATCAGAACCTATCTCACTTGACAGATAATTGCCTGACAAGCAGTATCTTTGATGTTAAGCTTCAGTGAAGTAGAAAGTAAGCTCCTCAGCTGCTCCCCAGCAGTCTTTGGGTGGTCTCTTGCTGTCCAATGCTGGAGACCCTCTCACCCTGCTGAAGGTATTTTTTCTGGTGTGACACTCTGTACAGATAGTTACACACTGCCTGCTCTGTGAGGTCTTGGGGAGAGGGAACAAAGTGTGGAGAGATCTGGAGGGAGCAAGAACGGCCAAATACAGTGTAAAATAAACAAGTTCTAAATTAAAAAGAATGTTAAATACAGATCATCTGCTCAAACCATGACAGCAGATTTAATTCCTTCCTCCTTTTACCTGATGGAGATGCGCCTGCAGGGCTCGCATCAATTACCTGTCGACATGTGGAAAATGATTGATGAGCTGCCTCAGGCACTGAAGTGTACTTTGTCAACCACTCATAATTTATACATCTTATCTCTGCCAGAACAAAAGACAGGACAGCATGCACTCTGAAAGGAGGAAAAAAAAAAAAAAAAGAGAGAGAGAGAAGGAAAAGAAGAAAGAAAAAAATAAAAAGGCTGTTTGAGTTGCAGTATGTAGCACAAGTTGATAACATTGATGCCTATCTATTTGCTCCTTCAGCAGACATCTCCTGCCACTTTCTACTGTGACTGCTTGAGTTTGCCAGGCTCTCTGGCCATGCCCTGCTAGAAAGATGCTGACATAGTAAGCATGGAGCAGTCTAGAGTTACATTTTAATTACACTATTATCTACAAGAGTCTCTGGAGCACTGATGTTTGTTCTGACCTTTTGTTTTAATCAGCACTCTCAGAGCATGCTGTTAACCACCACTGACAGAGATTGATAATTTATATAGTGGGGTCTTCTTAAGAAGCTTTCATTTAGAACCATTACAGAAATCAGATGCTTTTACGTTCAGACATTGTTTTAGCATGTACTTGAGATAGGTGAGTCTTAGAGTAACATAGAAACCAAATCTCCTCTTTGACCTCCAACGGTAATCAAATCCAACATAATATTTTTAAAATATTTTTGGAGGGATAAAATATTATTTATATTCCTCTGAGACTCTTGGAGCACTTTCAATCACAATGTTTATTCAGTACTAGTTAGGAACTTGCAGATAAGCCTCATATTCTACTCCTAATTTTTCAGAAATAGCTATTAATCTAGAGGGAGGATGGAAGATCTTTTAAATGCCAACCTGAGACAGTGTAAACGAGGCTAGTTTCCAAAATACCTGGTGTTTAGTGTCATTCAAGTTTCTCAAATTGAAAAGCAAGAATCTCTCACTAGTTTTGAAAATTTTATTTTCCAGTTTAATAAAATAATGAAACTTAATGTGATCCTTTCTCCACTCTTCAGCATCTACTACATTGGGAACAGAATAAGCATTTTTGAAATATTACTCTGTTTGCTTGAAAGGTTGTGCTGAAATGGTCTAGAAGCCATATTCATCTGAAAGCATCTGTGTTCTGAACTCATGTGTTAATAGTGAAGGATTAAAAAAAAGTTAAGACAAAACTGAATGGAAAATTTTGTGATAGAATATTTTAGAATATTGGAAGTTTCCGTAAATGTTGAGTGCTAATATACTGGTAAATTTAGTTTGGCAGTCATATTTTCAGGTATTCTCTGGTGTAATTTTGCAAATTTTATTGCCCAGGCATACCAGGACGTTTTGGAAATTTCTAGGGAATATTCAGTTCATGTGTAGGTTATTTTCTGACTCCCATTTTCATAATGTCTGTGTTGAGCAGGGCTATGAAGAATCTCAGAGCAGCTTACTCTAGAAGCTCTGGTCTGTACTGCTCAGCATTGAAAGTGCTGGATGGATCACAAGGAATGTTTCTGCATACATGCATCATTTTCTCAGTCATTGTTTTATTTTACCTACTGGCAGTGTGAGCAAACCTTTCTGACTAGACCTACTTTGTCTGATTTTTTTACATTAATCTGTGCTTTTTATGCCAAACTGTTCCAACACAGATTTGTTTCCCTCTACCACGTTACACATCCAGCAGTGGAGCAGATTACTAAGCCACAAAGAATTAAATTAATTACCACAAGTCCAAACCTGCAGTCATGCATGGACTTCAGTAACAATTAAGCACAATAGCTGCTAGCTATTTAATTGAAAATTGTTCAAAATTATATTTAATTGACTAAGTAGAACTTCTGGGAGAATGAGACTATTTGTACTCTAACTACAAAGAAGACTTATCCGATAACAACATATTTGTTCAAATACATATATGTTTTTGTAATTCCTGGTTACCAAAACAGATATAAGATTCAGAATTGGTAAATGCAGGAGCAAACAACAGAGTGTCTGAATTCTGCAATTGGTGCGTGAGCTTGCATAGAGTGACAACCAAACAGATTTAGCTACACAATATGAGTAACTGGATTAAAAACAAATTAAAAGTTTTGATCAGACAGGAGGTTTTGATGATTACAAGCAGCATTGTAACATTGTTGCAGGACTTGTAGTAGAAATAAAATAAAAATTGCTTATTCAGCTTGTTAAACCCAAGAGACTAATAAATGGTGAGACTTACTTTTGCTTAACTTCTGAGCAGCTGTAATCTTGCTTTGCTTGTATTTCCAGCTGAGAAAAAGCAAATAAATGTTGTCAGTGTGAGCCTGAGCCAGTGAATCCAACTTCTCAGCAGGATTTATTAGCTGCAGTATAGCAGGAGTAATACAGGTATATGACATTTTTTGGGGTGGACAGGATAAGTTCCTTTCTGTCTGTAATGCATTGTGTAAGCACATTAGATTTTTGTTTAGAGAGGGAAACTGCTGAAAATCATAAAACTAACACACACTGATCAATATGAAATAGAATTTCATACAATATTGCTCTGAGTGAAAAGAATATATATTACAAAGGCAGTTTAAAGAGACAGCAATTCCCAGTCAGTGGGGGCAAGAGATTTCAGTGTGGGAGAAACACTTGCTTCTTCCTTTGCCATCAACCTGCTATATGACCTTGAATAGGATACTTAAATCTGCTCTTTATGCTATTTTTCTGTCTGTCTTGTCAAGCTAGATTGTGCTCTGCTCAAGGCAGGGCCCGTGTGCTGTGGTTCTGAGAAGCCCAGTGCTGGCATTGCCTGACCTTGGATAAAAGTGCAGAGGTGTTGCTCTAACACGAGTGAAGAGCAAGGTGTCTCCAGCTAATGGGCACTGTTGTTGTGTATGAGATCAGCCGCAATCATTTAAAAAAAAAAATTAAAAAGGAGCACCAGCGATGGGAGAGTCATGCTTAATTTCTAGGCTTATAGTTGCTAAGCTATAAAAATATCACCTTTGTTTGATTTCTGTGCTCCTTTGTCCTTCTGTGCAGCCGTCCTTCATTTTGCTGGTCTAACTGCTAGGGAAGCTGATATTCCTTGCTAGGAAGCGTCAAGCTTATGAATTTTTATGAAAGCACTTGCTTTTATCCAGCTTTGTGGATGGTGTTTTAGGGTACAGCTTCCCATAGTTATCTCTCTACTTTCTTGTATACCTTCCCCCTCTCCCCGCTCCCCAAGCCTGCATCCCATTCTCTGTGGTAAGCTGGTCCTTTAAGCTGTCTGAAATGGATTTTAAAAAAACCAAAAAGATGTCCCTACTTTGTTTTTAAGTATGTTATTTCTTCTTAGTGCTGAGCTGCTTTTTTGTTTTTGTTATTTTGTTTGACAGGCTGCTTGTAGATAGAACAGTTCTCCATAAGGGATTGAAATCATACATCAAATCTATTGTTTTATATGTAAGCCACTTGAGAACAATGAAAGCAGTTGCTGGAACCCAAATACCATTACAAATAGATTTATTGTAGCATGTTTTCTCCCACCTTTTTCTAGAAGTTATTACTTTAATCTTAAGAATTTATGTAAGTATGCTTGTAGCTTTTATATGCTTTATGCATTCACTTTTGAGACTTTTTAGCTATTTAGTGGCATGGTGTTTAAAACAAGTGTTATCAAGGAAATAATTTCAGCTTTACATCATTTTTTTTATATTTCCCTCTGAATGCTACATATAAAATAGCCAGATGGTAATATAAAAGAGTTATAGTAAATGTCATGGAAACTTATCTTCACAATGCCCTTTAGCTTGGTGTGTTCATCTCAACCTGCAAACATCAAGAAGAGATAAAGATGTAATATCCCTTTGTCACAAAATTATATAAAATTTCAATGTCTTCAAATTTTAAATGCCTCTAAGAAAAAAATTTATTAGAAATATATGCAATTAAAGTCATTCCAGCTTTTGTAAAAGAGCAGAAATTATTTTAAACTGCTGTTTTCACCTCAACTAGAACAAAGCTATTTTGTATTGGAAATATTTCCCAAACTATAGTTATGACAAACTAGATCAGGTGTTCCTAAGAGAATACAGATTTCACTGTCATTTTAACAGTGAGCCTAAATCAGATCTCAAAGGACAAAAATTTATTTACATATTTTTGACCCAGAACTTACCCAAAACTTTCATTTACAGCAATATCTTAAATCCTTTAGTCATCATAGTGGGTGAACTAGAGTCTTGATAGTTTGTTGGTTTTTTGTTTTTTTTTTTCTCATGGTTTCAGGGGATGAAAGATTGCCAGTTACTCTGGAAATATATTCGAGTTCACTGTGTTGATAGGTGAAAAAACTGCTGATTAGACAGCTTTTATAAAAAGTGTTGTGATTGCACAGCATTTCTCACACTTCCCCAGTCCCAATAGCCATATGTATTAGGATGGTGTCAAATGCAGTTGTTAGTGATCTTAATTTGTTTTATGTGAGTGATTGGATGAAATGTAAATGTAATATTGATAAAGCTGACAATACAATGGAAATACGGCATTCTGGTTGAGTATTCAGCTGATGGCCAGAAAATACTGATAAATGGTAGGTTGTGAAGCCATGCTTATCCTTGTTAAGGACACAGGATTAATAAACCCCTCTGAGTTGCCACCTAGAAGAGGTGCTACATTATTTCATATCTTAGCTTCCTACAGATGAACATGAAGAAATTAAAGTAAATATATCTGTGGAAAAAATAACAGTAATGAACAAATGAAGAAAAAAAATCCATGAAAATAAGTGAAGGAGACTAAAAAAGCCAAAATTGTACCTGTGTTGAACTAGTCTGGTAATCAAAATATTGTGATTGAGCAGGGAGCAGTTTCCTGCTGTCTAGGCCAGTCTTTTCTTAGTAAGAGTGGCACAGAACTAATTGTTGAATTTCTGAAATGTATTTCTTGGGCGAAAAAAATGTGGATGTAGTTGTGTAGCACTGTTGAAGTTTGCTGAAGTGATGTCAGCATTTCAGTTTTGGAGTTAAATAACCCTCTTGAAATCTATGATTTATATTTTAGTTACAGTAATTATAAGCTGCACCTGATTATAAACCGCACATCTGGGTAGCCAGGTAGACCACGGGATTTGTCCATAGATGAGCCGCACCCGAATATAAGCTGCTTATTTTTTTTATTTTTTTTTTAAGCGAGGATCCATGTGCAAGAAAGTAACGAGTTAGTAACAGAATCGTGCCAGGCAGGGTTTGGTGTCAGGTGCTCAAGTTGCAAACAGTTTTCATAGAGGAGCGGAGCCTTTAAAGGCAGCCCCAGGCACCCTCCCCAGCCGGCTCTCACTTCCCGGTTTGCATTTCACTGGGATTTGTCCATAGATAAGCTGCACCTGATGATTAGCCGCACTACTGGGGTAGGCTGGATTCTTCAATGAAAAAGGTGCAGCCTATAATCGTGATATTACTGCAACATTTGCAAACAAGTGAAATATATTTTCCCTCCAACCTTACATCCATGTTTCACCACGCTTTCCCTAAAACCTTTGTCTTTAAGGACTAAGCTTTCCATGGCTCTTCTAACTTAAGTGTTATTCTTAAGCATCTTTTACCTTAATATTGCTGATGAGGTGTTATTTCTGTCTGAAGGTAATGTCAGCCTATTTACAATGTTCTTTGGAAGTAAGGAAAGATAAAATCCCCACTTTTGGCCCAGGGTCTTCTCTGGTCAAGATGTGAAGAAGCAGCAGGTGTGAAATGCTTCTTCACTACTGGCTTTGTGCATGTTTTCTCTCAAGACCATCAAAATGGACACAAGGAAATTACAGCAAATCTTTTAATATAAGATGGGATTGCTGATGTCAGACCCTTGCATGGGTGTGAATCAGTGGATTCCTGTTTAGTTAACCCTGACACAACTTTTTAGGCATTAATCCTTTACAATGAAGTTTTCATGCCTGCCTTTGTTCTCCTTGGGAGTCTGTGGTTGTGTGATAAGTGTTCTATCCAATCTTACAGAAATTTTGCTGATTCTTTTTGGCTTTGCATTTTTAAAAATTCCTTTTTATTTTTTTTTCATAAGAAATAGCTATAGGCTGAGAGAAAGGGAGGAATAATCTTTCTGTTTTCTTCTTAATCCCCTAGAAAATAGTGGACACAGCACTTTGGAACCTAAGCTCCCATTTGGTTTCCATTATATAACAGAATTTGAAATTTAGTTTTGACTTCCTGTTCAAGAACCTCAATTGGTTGTCCTGTGGCCATAGAATATTCCTAAAAAATCGAAGATATGGCTGTAGAGGCAAAATGCAGAGCTTATTACTTTTACATGCATATGGAGAACAGTTTAAAAAAAGAAAAAGGAAGTCTGAAACAATGATGCATGAGCATGTAAACCGCATTTTCTGTTTTACTTTATTGCAAATATGAAGAAATATGTATTCAAACTACCATTTCCTTTTAACTGGTCAAGAGATATATTTTACTTTTGAAAGAAAATTTTGATTGAGCATAGGTTCTCTTACTTAGCATGATCACTTTCCTGGAAGCAGCTCTGTATTTCTGTCAGCATAGCGGTTCTTTCATTTAATTCTTTAAGTTTTTTCAGTTTCGCCTTTAGAGAGTTGCAGAACCCAACATCCTGAATCCATTGTCTCTTTATTGTGATGAATGCAAATAGAGCAGTTTTAACTTTCCAATCTAAAGTATAAAAAAATTGGATTGCACATTTGAAGTGGACTGAAAATGATGCATAGAGAAGTAGATAATTTTATAGGCCACTGTTCTATTTTATGGAATGATAAATAATGATGTAAAGTATGTTTTCCTTTGCATGTTTAAATTGCTCAGTGTACATAACTGAATTTAAAATAAATTCAGAAATGACTGCTCAGCCTTGCTGTAGTACTTGGAGAACTCCTTTATTCTTAGTATCTTTTCTAATAAATGATTTGCTTTGAATAGAGCTTCTTGCTTAGATCTTAAATTTTAACTGGACTTTGGCAGGTTTAAATTTAATCTGGACACTGTAGGGGTCTATGCTGTCACTCTTTGCCTGCTGTTTCCAGTGACTGATTTCTCACTCCTATTCCCCAGCCATTTTATGTAACTTCCTTTCAGGAGCCAGCTATGCTGTATGAGCTTTATTTATATAAACTTGTACTTGGTTTGTCTGGGGTGGAGTTAGGGTTTAGTGTTGGGTTTTTTTTTTTGGTTTTGTGACTGAAGCAGTGTTGATAGCACACCAATAGTTTGGCTGTGGCTGAACAGTGCTTGTACAGCACCAAGGCTTTCTCTTTTTTCCAGACAAAGAGGCTGGGAGTGGGCAGGGCATTGAAAGGGGCATAGCTGGAACTGCACTTTAAAATTATGTCTTTCCCATCAGTTAATCTAATTAATCTGTAAATTCCTCCTTGCTTGTGCACTTTGTTTCAGCATGTGGTTTTAGTTCAAATTAAGTATTTTTTAAAGTAATGTTTGCTTTGCAGGTAATGCTTCGGAAAGGAAGGAAAGGCAACTTCAGTGGGTTTTTTTTGTTTATGGACCTTGCCTTGTATTACCTTATTACTTTGCCTTCCTCTCTTTTTCTCATTGTGGTGACTCGTTAGCAAACTCAAAATGGAGGTTATAGATCAATGGACACTGTCAAGAGATTACTAAGTAAGAAAATTTCACTTTTTGTGTTATTTTCAACTACTTTCTCATAAAATATAAACCTTTTGAAGTATTGAGAACTGATGCTTAGATTGATTCTTTGATACTAGTATTGCCTAGCTGTTTTAAGAAGGGCATTATTTGATTTATCCACATATATATGACAATGTTGTGATAGCATAAATTAGCATCAACATTCTTTGGGCATTTAAAAACAACCCAACTGCCTTCACTGGACACAGTGACTCTCATGAGATCTTCTAACCCTTGTGACTTGCTGTTTGTGAGATGCATGCCTGAGTTAACAAGAATAAATGTATGTGGCTAAGAAACGGTTTCACTTGTTCCAGAAATCTGAGTGCTTGGCAGTGTAGATGTAGCCAGTGGTTTTCACTTTATTTTATTTCCTCTTAGACTGTGTGTCACACTTGGTTATCATTTTTAAAGCTTCAGCTGTGGGAGAGTGATACTGGTGTGAGAATGATGTCACAGCATGAGAAGTCCAGAGAGGCTTTTCCAGTCATTACTCATTGAAGTACATCTCAGTGGCAGAGATACACACTGGGTGACCTCATGTGTCTCCTTTGCCTCTGCCTTCCACGACTCTGTGAGTGCTAGGGCAGCACAGGAGATCAACCTGGCTTTATTGACAGCTGCAGAAAGACAAGGCACTAAACAGACCTGCACATCCTAGCTGGGGATGGATGGTGCATGTGGCACTTCCCTGCAGACAGCACACCTGAACACTGTGAGATTACTGATTTCCCTCCTCCTGCTGGCTCCCCAGGAAAATATGAGTTGGACTATTGAAGCTGATACCTCTTAGTTACTCAGATGATCAGTTTTCCTAAAGCAGGAACAGTGTGGACACGTGTGAGAACTGATTCAGAACACTTTTACATTGTCTCTCACCTCTTAGGACATTTGGAGAAGAAGCCTAAACTTTCCCACTCCCACATTTCAAATTTTATAGGCATTATACATTAAAATAAGATCTGCCCAGCTTTGTTGTTCAATGAGAACTGGACTAAGAACTTGCAACTTATTAGACTCAGACTAAAATTCTACCATTGCTGTGTATTTTGAATTACATGCCAAGAGGCTTTAGCTAAGATGTATGATCCGTCCAGAGCTTTCAAATGACCCTGGAGCAGTTAGACTTATTCATGTTTAATTGTGACTATTTCTAAAAATATATCATAGTAAAGAAAACATGTACTTTAACTCTCAAAAATGTTATTACATTATTTTCTTGGAAATAATAATTTTTTACTTCTTTAAAAAAAGCATGTTGAAACTCAGGAGAATCTGGGCACGCCAAGGGAGAGAGCCATTTTGAATGCCAGTGGTAAGTTCTCTTTAGCCTTTTTTGAATGCCATTGGTAAATTCAAAAACTTCTTGTAGTGTATAAACTGTTCCAGATATAACAACAACATACAAGTTGCCATTATAACTCTAGATTGCCTTATTTGTTGAAAATGTTGATACTTCTCAAAAAACAGAGTTTCAGTTCTTTGTGAATGGAGTTTGAAGTTTTCCTTTGTCACTTGGTAAGTATGCAGTTGATGGATAAAGCTTAGATATTGTTGAGATGGCAAATATTTGATGGAAGTGAAAGTAGAAGCCTGAACAAGTTTGCTCTCACAGAGGAAGATGAGGGGTTTTAACAGAAAACATGGAATGCTTTCTGTTCTTGACCTCACCTTAACTTTTGAGCATGTTCAATTTTCAGGTCATCAAGCATTTGTTAAAAGGGGCTTTCATTGCTGACATAAAGGTAGCAGTTTTGTGTGTGTTGCAGTACATTAGGGAGAAAATGTAAGTAATATGTCTTCTTCATCTTATTTTCTTAGACATTGCAGTGAAGCATACAAAAAGAAGCTTTGCAGTAGAGGATGGATGAGAGGGTAGAATGGTATGGAGAAAAAGGCATGGACAGGAAACTTTTCTGTATATTAGTGCTGATTTGAGAGGATAAGAATACCTTTACTTAAAATGTAAGATTCAGTTTAAAAACCTCTGTAGAAGAGTTGTATTTATCTAATAAATAAGTTGTATATCAGTATGGAAAGAGAAAATAATTTCTATGTACATTTCAGGGATATGCAATATTGAATCCATAGCAACAAAGGAGGTTTATGCTCGTTTTTCAGTAACAACAAAATATTTACATTCTGGTTGTCTTGTTAGAAGATTTGGCTGCATGTGGGACATTACTTATGGACTTGTGCACTTATGACATTATAAGCTGGAGAAAAAGTTCTTTATCTTACTATGGTGCTTGTTCATGTGTTTGCAGAGGTTTTTATTTAAACATCTTCTCTGCTATGGATCTTACTTTATTAGAGGTTTATTAGAATTGCTGAATACATTGGGCAGGTGATGAAAGGAAATAGACTGGGAAAACTACTTTTGTTTAAAAAAAATTTAAAATCTCTACAAATTTCTACTTAACAAAAGAAAAGACACGATAACTCAAATTAAAGTATATATTTAAATTGTCCTTATTAAATCTGACTTGAAAATGGATAAGCAATAATGGTGCTGGACTATTGTGTTTATCAACTTTATTGCAGAGCTGTTGATTCAAAAATCATAGTCATTTATAGAGGATATCAGGTATCTGTAGTAATTTGTGGAGTGTAACTGGGAATGCTCATTAGCTCATTTAAAAGGAAAAAAGCGAGTATAATTTGCTTTAAATTTAAAAGCCATCACTTTTTTTTTTTAATCTGAAATATGTCTGTCTAAAATGTAGCCATTTGAAGGGAAGGATAAGGCCTGTCAAGCTCCTTCTCCTGTGTTAGTGCTTCATCTGCTTTGTTTGACATCTCTAAACAACTCCTTAAAAATGTCGATTTTGGCATGCTCCACAAAGGAGGACTGAAGGGTGTTGTTTAAGTTATTTGGGCCTTCTCTGTTTTTCTTTCTGTGGCACAAAAATGGGCATTTTTTTTTCCATGGCTTTCCCCCCAACAAATGTGTGTTTTAGCCTCAAATGACCCTGGCATCTTAACATGTCAGAGTGTTAATAAAGCACCGAGGCTGTCATAATGTGGGGTTAAATAAAGTCTTCATGAGCTGTCTATTAAGCTGATTTTTTGTTTGTCACTTTCTGTAGTTTCTTTATGGATGCAGCTTGTCTTGGTTTGTGGGCAGCCAAGCAAACGGGCTTTGTCTTTGTTCAGTGCTCTGTTTAATTCCCCTCCTCATTCATTAATCATCCCTTTGACTATTTATACCAGTGGCAAGTATAGCTAACACACTTAACGTTTTCTTTTGTCTCAGTGGCACTCTTTGTGCAGGCCAGAGGAGGGCTAATTATTAACTGTAAAGTGACATTAAAAACCCGTAGATAAGCATACAAATGCTGCATCCACTGAAATGCAGGGGTTTTTTGTTGGGTGGTTTTTTTTTTTTTAACATTCAAGTGCTTGTGGCCAAATGAGTTTTTCTTGCTCTGTATAGTTGGGAGTTCACAGTAGCACTGCCAATGTCGAGATAATTAATGAAGAAGCTCTGTTAAACCCAGAAAGTCTGCCAGTGTCAGGTTTTTTAGTTTCATCTCTGGACAGCTTAGTTGGGTATTTTGTACCTTATCAGGCAGAAGCTGGGATTTAAATTGCTGCTATTTAGTTGGAGGCAGTTCCTCTTCTCTTTAAAGGTCTCATTCCTGTGTTTATTAGTATTCTGTATACACAAGTCTTGGAATGCATTTTTTGTTTTGACTTCTTATGATGGGAAAGATGTTAGCATTTTCTTTCTGGCCTCCTTCTATTTATGAGGTTGTCTTGAAATGATAACTTTGGGGTTTTTTTATTAAACACTGACAGTGATCACACCTTTCTTGCTTACTCAAAGTCTATCTGACCCTCTTCCTTGTCACTCATGATTTCATTATATCAGCACAACAATTATTCTGGAAAGACTTCTTTGAAAAAATAATATTTAGAAAAGGTATATGTTCTAGCTCTTTGGAGGAAATCTAGTTGCCACAGGATATTTTGGTTTTTTTACTGTAGTGCCTGCCTCCTTCCATCCTTTGCTGTATATTTGCTACCAGATTTTTTTTTGTTTTCTGCGCCTTGAAAATAAAGTGCTGCTCTGTGAGGTGGGTTCAGAGAGATTACTGCAGGATTTAAGTAGTGTTGCAATCAGCTGCTAGCTTGTAAGTATAAGTGACTTTTCCTTTGACTGATGTTGCAATAAGAGACGTGTTCATAATTCATAATCACGAACACAACACATAGATGAGGCCTGGAGCTGCAGCTTGGTCCTTTCAATGGCTGAAGCAGCTTGGTCCAGCAGTGATGCACTGAACACAGTTCGAGCATTTCTGCCTCGTGTCACAGCTGACATTTCTCTGGCTCTCAGCATGACCAAAAATCCTACTGAGTTTAACATAAAGCATACTATCCACCGAGATAGGTCTTTGATAGCAGAGCTAGGAAGAGGTTATACTCTATTATTCAGGCCCTTGTATAAGTGAATAAACCTATTACTTCACTCTATTGTTATTGCCAAATGGAATGTCTTTCACAAAATTTCGAAGGAGCGATAACGTGGTGAGGGTATCACAGGGGAGGCTGCTTTTAGCTGGCTTAGGCAGATTGCAGCTACAGCTACAACACTAGATCAATAGTTACAGACTGCCTTCTGCATGTCTCAGTTAGGAAATTGGGATGTTGATTACAGAGAATTCTTACTTGAGATGAAATTGGGAGTGGTGGGAAAATCTTGTTTAAAAAAAATGTGGTGGTACAGTAGGCTGTGCTGCATAAGTAGTTTTGTATTTGTTTTTTGTGCTGTGTAACTGCATAGGTTTTTAACATTTAAAAATGAACCACTTCATAAGGTCGTGGGGTTTTTTTGGTTTTTGTTTTTAAGAATAAAGATAACTTCTGTAGCTCATTCTATTTTCTTGTTTTTGCATGCACTAGGTACAACTATCTCTTATTGAGCTTAATAAGTCAGCGTGAATGAGTTTCACCATGGTATTAAAGAAGAATATTTACTTTTTCAGAGTAAACTTCAAGTACTTTAATTCTTACTATTTTGCCAGACTGATTGTTCATATATTTCACAACAATTTTTTGTAGCAAGGCTCTGAAAATATGAATTCTTATTAAACATGAATTTTTTCCTGGCATGATGAATCAAATTAGTCTTCAGGTAGATAATTTTCTCTCTTGCTATAAGAAAGCAAAGTTTATTGACTTTTCATCAAGGTTTTGAGTGTGTAGTTTACACAAGACTGGGACTTTCTTTCGGGTAGACTGTCAGCAGCCCAGTAACAAAAGTGAGGCTAGTAACTTTGATATTTTAATATGCTAAGAGATAAAATCTCTGCAGAAAGAGACGTAAGTACAATTAATTCATCAAACCCGAACAAAAAAGTCTGCAGTACCTCAGCCTATGGCATGCACAGGCAATCCCTTAGATGAGATCATACCAGCTTTGTGGTACTTGGATCATTAACAGACATCCCTTACTTTTAGCAAGGTAACAGTTTGAAATAATATTACAATTTCTTTTTTTTCTGGGAGATGTTTTTTGATAATAATCTTATGGAAGTATGCAGAATTGTAGCTAGAAGACCCTGAAATGCTGCTGGACTTCTGGCATCAGAAGATGCTGGGGTTTGGTTGTAGGAATGTGGAGGTGATCAAATGCAGATCTAATCTCAGATGGAGGAAAGCTGTAATGATATAATAGATGAAAATGACTGTAATCACGGAGTTGAAGAAGCAGTATGGGATACAGAGTTTTTTTCTGTGACATTGTTCTGTTCTACTGACATTGTTCTGTTCTACTGACATCTCTGCAAGTTTGCTTCCTAGCTGAGGAAGGTGACGTCTGTATTCACAGATTTATTATGTTTATTAATTTAAATGTGCTATGCAGTTATGGATTCCTTCATTTCTTGTATACTTCATTTTCTTAGTTGTATTCATTGCATCAACACCACTACACAATATTGGCATTTCTGCACACTAGGAAAGCTGTCTTAAGAGAGAGATGAGTCCATAACTCACGTTACATCACACTGAATACTCACTGCTATGGTGAATAAATTTTTTTTAAAATGCAATCATTCTAATATGTCACCTTTTTCCCGAACTGTTTCTCTCACAGAGAACATTCTTCATGTTAAAATTATTTATGATGTGTTTTTGAAAAATAAATAACAATGATTTACACAATGTCAGCAGATGTACCCTGGACATCCCCTGGTGTAATCAAGAGTGTCGACTCTTGTGACCCAAGGGTGACAGTTTTGATCAGTTTTGCTTTACAGTTCTCTCATCCTATGGAAGTGTGAGGCAACACTTATGATTACCCAAGAGCCACCAGATAACAGCTACATGCACACACATGTACAGGCAGAATATTTAAAACAATTGCAAAGTGCCATGATTAGGACTTCCACAGATTTTTTTTTCAGAGGTTTATACCTATTTTTCATTGGAGTGGTGTATTTTATGTCTGACTCAAAAGCTCCAGATAGTCTGGTGTTCAGGAACTGTGTTGGAAAGCTGGGGGAATTGTTTCCAATTCACATTTCTGCCTTTGACCTGCTATGTAGCCTTGGGCAAATAATTTAATCACTGTCTGCCTGCTTTCTTTCCTTTCTTTTTCTTGTCTGCTCAGTTCATAACTTTCAAAACTGTTTTCTAATCCTTAACATGAGTAAACATTAAATTTATATAAAATATTATATCCTCCCGGTTGCAATATTATAAATATTGCTGAGGGTTGTTACATTTAAATAGTTGTAAACCCATTCTTTTTTGTAATTTTTTTTGTACTACTTACAGAGATCATAACTAGAAAATTTTAAATTTTATTTGATGCTTTGTTACAAAAAAGGTAGTTAAAAGCTTGAAGACACTGGACTGGATTATCAAGGAAATGGAGTTCCATTTTTCAGTCTTGAGAAACTGTTGAGATAGAAACACACACACATGTAAGATAAGGGGTGGAAAGCAAGGAAAATAAAGACACTTCTCAAATGTTTGATTCCAAAAAGAGAGTGTGTATGAGAAGATTAACAGGAGGAATATAAAAGAAAGGTTGTGTCCAAGTGTTATGTATCTCCACTTAAATGAATAAACAATGAGAACACCAGGGAAATTATGTTTTCTTTTCTTTGAAAAGTGTTTTTCTCTTCTGGTTCTTACTGACTGTAACCCTGCTTTATGGGGTTGGCAGATCCTAAGCACTTGAAGGATTGTTTTCCTTCTCTGCATAATATAATTTTTATTTATTTATGTATTTATTTTAAGTTAAGCAACTTTTAAAATTTGCAGAACTGCACAGAGTGCACTGGGACTTTTATGTCTTTTCTATAAAATTAAGCCTACCTTTCTTTATATGCCTTCACAATTCAGAGCCACACAGCCTTTATAGTGTGGAAGTTATTTTTGTTTGTCACTCTTTATCCCAGTTCTCTTCGAAAATAGTAGGAATGGGATTGAGTATATAACAGATTAGCAGGTCACCATTTATGTCCACACTGGGACAAGGAAGAAATAAAGAAGCAAGAAATCTAACTAGAAAATAATTCCAGCTTTAAGATTTCTTATTTGTTAGGTTGAGGTCACAATGCATGCCTTTTTAAAGATTGGGAAAAGGTGAGTGGACTAGATTTCACTTGTCACACACTGTTAGAGTTATTAATTTCTGCTACTTATATATGGATGCTCTTGAGTTTAATCTCAAATCTTGAGTCTTGAAAAGATTAAGTAACTGTTCTTCGGTTTTATTTTCTATGTTTAGTCCTGCCAATATTCTTTGTTGTTGAATAGTAATCTTTCCAGTTTTTTAAGGGTCATCATCTAGAAGGAGTCTCTGAAAGACACTCATCTGAGTTAAGGGATGAATAACCTAGGCATTAGCATTCTCTAGTTTATGGTAATTATTCTTTCATTCTATCATTTTGTTCATGTTTAGAACAAGTGCATAAATGAGATTGTTGGTGGAGGAGTAAAACTGAAAACTTGCTGACTGGTCCCCTGATGTACATATCAAGGACTCTGTTAATTGTGCATACATGGCAGGCAGATCTGTGTCTCCTGGTAATACTGCCAAAGAAAGATAACTGTGGCTTTATGTTCAATATGTGTTGAGCTGCTTGTTGATGGGATGGATATTAGAATTTTTAATTCCATGCATTAAATCAGAGAAATTAGATGTTTACTTTAAACACTATTATCTCATTGGTCTTTTTTGAGTGCTGCAAATTTGAGAAATCTGACAAAAGTGTGTCTGTGCAGACACAGAGTAAAAATATAGCCATAATATTACTAGTTAATTTTACTCTAAAGTTACAATGTGTGGATCTGGATTTAATCATGAAAATTATTGATTTTAAAGCTTATTGAATGAAAGGGACTTTCTAGAGCTGAGGACAGTTTCCTATTTTAGAGAAGCTTATGGTCAGGAGAGAAGCAGAAAAGTGCAATTGGTCAGGTAGGTCTGAGAAGATCTGACTGTAGTACTTAATAATTGTAGAAAGAAAAAGAGAAAATTTATTGTGTGTTGAGCTGCATAGTCCAAGAATGCAGTTTTTAGGGAGTTTTAAGTGGGTTAAGATTACATCTGTAAATTTGGTATTTTTCAGAAAAAACTATTGGTTTAACTTGCTGGATTTTTGTCAATTGCCAAAGAAAAGGGAAAATGTGAGGATATAAAGCTGGGGCAGATGAGCACTGCAGCCCACGACACATTTGGCTTTCTGGGCTGGCAGAGCACATGGGCTGCTTGTGCCCAGCCTCTCATGCAGCAGCACTCCAAAATCCTTCTTGGCAGGGCTGCTCTCATTCTGTTGTTGAGTAATTCAGCCTTCTTCTTATCCATTGTTACCAGTTTGCAAACGCTGTTTATCTTCTTTGACCTTCCTTTTCGGGTCAGCGTATCTATAGAAGCCTTTCTTATTATTCTTTGCGTTCTTTGCCCAGTTCAGTTCCAGCTTCACCCATCCCTACACAACTGAGCATCGTGCCTTTACCCTTCCCAGGGCACCTGTCTTAGTTCCCACTCTCTGTGAATTTGCTCCTTTCCCTTTAGTTTGACCATGCCTGTCTCTTGCCTTCCTTGCCCCATTTCTTGCCACTGGGGATTGCCAGCTCTTGCACTCTCTGGAAGATTTCCTTAATCTGCCAGCTCTGTTCACTTGTTCTTTCCTGAGGGCAAGTCCTACTGATCTCCTTGAAGAGCCAGAAGTTTTCCCTTCTAAAGCTCAGAGGCCTGACTTTACTCCTTCCTTGACCCACATCCCTCAGGACAGCAAACTCCAAGTCCAGCTGCTGCACTGCAGCCCAGTGTGCCCCAATGCTGAGTTCCCGGAGGAGGTCACTGTGTTGGTTACAGCAGCTGCAGTGCTGCATCCCCTCTGGTAAGACTGGCTCTTACCTGCCTCATCTGCACACCTTTTGAAATCCTCCAGGCATGGTGATTCCAGTTCTAGCCTGTCCAAATGCTTGGCAACTCTTTCAGTAAGAATGTTTTCCTAATATTCAATGTAAAACTTTCCTGGTGCAACTTGAGGCCATTTTCTCTTGTACTGTCCCTGGTTACGTGGGAGGAGGGACTGGCCCTGACTTTGCTCCAGCCTCCCTTTAGGGAGCTGTAGGGAGTGCTAAGGTCCCTGCTGACCCTCCTTTTCTCCAGGCTAGATACACCCAGCTCTCTCAGCCTTGCCTGACAGGACTCGTGTGTATCCCGTGTATCGTGTGTCAGTGCTGGTCAGGTGTCACTGTGTGTTACCTTCCATGGCTATAGAAGTACATGTGTAACCATTATAGATCTCCCATTATCGTCTTCTAAGCATTTCTATATTTTTCTTTTTCTATAAGGTGACTATGGATGTCTTCAGTTGAAATTATCCTTGGCTGTAAAAATTCATGGCATTTGTAAAATAGAGAAATAAATTACTTTCACGTTGGATCACATCTGGTTTTCCAGTTTTGCTGCTTATTCACTTGTCCTCATGCTGATGTAGAGGAGGGGAAAACAAAAATAATTTTTATACCCCATCTCTGTATTTAATCATTGCAGAGGATGGCAGAGGCTCGCAATTGTAGAGAAAAGGACTGGCCACTAATAATTTGTTACCAAAAGTGTGATGAGAAATATCATTCCGTAGCAGCCAACAGATTTCACCTGGTGTCTGCTTTCACAAACCCCAAAAGACACATCTTTAAGGGAGAATGCTGTTAGCCAGTGCAGATTGAACATCTTCATCAGCAGTGTGAATGGAGGCCTGTTGTGTAATTGAGACACATGTGGCTGTGTCAGCAGGTGATGGCAGACAGACACACCTGAATGACAGTGTGACAGCAAGCAGAGACAGGGGGCCCCATCTAGCCACTCTTACTGCCGGAGTGATGAGCGCACAGGAACACAGTCTGTGAATTATCAGCAGGCCAGAATGAGATGAGGCTTAGGGAGGGCTGCCAGACAGTTTGCAATGTGCTACACATTTCTTTCAGCAGTTACTATTTTGCTATGCATAGCCCCTTGCTATTAAGCAGACAGAACAGCTCATATCCTGTGGACGGATGATAGATATGTCATATCACTGAAAAATTGTTTGTCTTCCACAGGTGTATGGGATGCCTTTTAAAGCAGACAGAGCACATGACACTTTTCAACACTCTTTTCGATACTGATTTGGCATTCAGGGTCTATCAAAGGAGAAATCTTTCACATGCAATTATGACAGAAAATAAAGGTGATGAAGTGTTGTATACAAAGAATGGAGAGAGATCAAAGGGCTGTAATGAAAACTGATTACAATAAAAGAGCTGCTTCAACCCTGAGAACTCCACAGAACTGCTTGGGGCATGACAACACACACACACACACTTGCATGCACAAAGGAGAAGATGCAGATAAAGCCACAGACACTAATTCATAGGAATAAATGAGGAAAACTATATAGCTGTTCTTGGATATCAGAAGGCACATTAAGACACTGAAGGAGTACAAAGTGACCATGCTAACAGGGGAGAGTCTGATTGGATCCTTCTGTAAAACTTTCTTTATTGTACCAAAGTTTTGTAAATTTATAACTTCTGATAAGACTGTAGGATAGATGACTGTTTTCAATTCTTCTATTGTTTCCCTGATTAATCTCCTGGGGATTGCACACAGAATAAGTCACTCATTCAGGTTTAAATATTAGCAAGGACGCTGTTTAGTACTGTTAGTTGCATAGAAATGAAGAAATTAATCAAGTTTACTCATCTATCCTTTTGACTCCTGTTCTGATTTAAAGCCTATTCAAATGACTTTACATTGACTTCACTATGTCTTTCCCAAATTCCTGAGCTGAGTTTTGAAGCCATTCATTGGCCAGTTTCGGTTAAGTGCCAAGCAATTTTGTTTCCTTACAAATTTAGAGACCATTATGCTAAGTACCTTTCACATGTTTCAAAAAGCCTTGTGTGATTGAGTGCAAACCAGAACTATTTATTTACTTGTTTTTAATACTTGTGTTCTTTAATAACTTGCCAATGTCTTTGTAGTGAAAGACCTATCATTTTACACAAGGTAAAGAATTGACAGTCTTTGCAGCTGTGCTGTTTTGAATTTTTATGTTCTGCCAAGATTCCTCATAAATAGTGAGTTTAGCTTCAAACCCAGAAGGAAGAAATACTTTTGAAAACTCTGCAGAGCTTGCTTTTTTCCCCTCACTTATATTCTGAATGAACGATTTTATTTTTAGTCCCAAAGCAGAGAGTGTTACCTTGAGCAACATTGACTCAAACCACTTATTTTTGCTAACAGTTTTAAAAGTGATTTAGCTCCTTGACTTGTGTGAAACAAAAACATTTCATTGTTTGAAAACTCAGCTACAAAACCAGAAATGTTACCCACAGCGCTGATGAAATTTCAGCTAAATCCAGAGAAGCAGCTTACCGGTTCTAGTATCTTTCCAAGGACTGGCTTTTCTTCTCAAAAGTCTGTTCTGTCTCTGTGAACATAAGACATACCACCACTTAGAGCAGTATATTTTGCCCACAAGTTAGTATTTAAAAATACTGTCTCACATAATAAGCAAAACTGCTTGCTCTTATGTCATTCAAAAGGGCTTTGTAAGGGCTATGGTGCATCCCAGAATGAACATCCAAAATGTATTTAGAAATGTTCTTCTATAAAGTGCTAAAATACCTGACAATGTTTCTGCTGCATTAAACACCTATTAATGTGTTCTAATGAATATTGGGCATATGAGAGCTTTTTATTTTTTCTTTCCCACAGTTTATTTCCTGCTGTGAAATACAACTGTTAGAATATCAGATTTAAACTCTGCTTACTATGGTTCCTCTCCTTCTCTCTCAGGCAGTGTTCCTTTCTTTGTACCACTGTTCAAAGCCAAGAAAATCTCACTCTAGAAAGGTCAATTTTCAGAGAGGTGACCCTTGATAGTATGAGTGTCCTATTTAAAAAGTGATGGCAATAACAAGCCCACCCCCACAAGCCAGAAGACTTCATAATTCCTCCTTTTTGCTCTCAAGATATTCCAAACAGAATGATTGTAAGGAGAATCCTTCCTTTTTTCTGGTTGCTGGAATGACTTTCCCTGACTGATGGTACCTACGGTCATCCTGTGTCATAAGCCCATATTCTGCTCTGGCTGTGGACAATGTTTGTGTCTGTTGCATTTTGAGTTCTACTATTGTATGTTTTTTGGCAGAGCTTTCAGCACCATTCAGACACATGTTCTTAATTTCAAATAAGGAAAATAATAGCAAATGGACCCGGCTGCCTGGGAGGACTAGTAAGGCATTTCATTTGTTACAATGATCACTCTTTTAAGGATGGTTATTCAAAATCACCAAAACCATGGCAACAGCTTATCTTCCAGAGCAAAGATACAGTAGGCTAGCATTATCTTAATTTTTGTTGCCATTTTCACGACCATGATACTAGTATTCCAGACTGAGTACCACATGTAAAATGAGAGATTTACAGTACACACTGACAGAAGGCAGAGCTAGTACAGGTTTAAACAAATTGACATTCTCAAACCTCCTGAGAGCCATTTCTAAAATTTTTAAAGCAGAAGTCTACTTATTTTGCATCTGAAAATCACTTTAAAAAGAAATTTTATTGGTATAACCTAAATCTGCAAGTGCAGATGTTACCAAGTTTTCGGGATGAAAGGAGTTGGAACAGATTTCGAAGTATTGTGTACAGTAAGCAAACAATGTAAAGCACATCTACAGGGGTACACATTAATATCAGGGGTGAGTGTGCATTCCTCTCTGTTTTAACTACCTAAAAATTTCCTGAGGTTGTCAAATCTCTTGCTGATCTGAAAACATGTTTTTTTCAAAAATTGTATGTACAACACAGTTTTGGAGAATTAATAGTGTTCACAAAATGAGCTAATTCACATTTCTTGAACGTCCATGGCTTAGCGCAGTAGAAATGGCGACGCTATCAAAAATTTTAGTCCAAAATGTTTTGTTTTTCATACATCCTTAAAAGATAGCTTCCTTAGGTTATGAAAGAAGAATGCTGACTCTCTAATGGACTTCTTGAGAGGGAAATCTATTGATGTTTTTCATAACTGAATGTATAGAAACATCACAATAAAAAGTAGAAAAATCTTGTAAATTAATTGTGCTATTACTCACTGTTGTAAGCTCCTAGCAAGTTATATACTTGCACTAAAATGAGAATTCCTTTATAAAGAAAGCAAAGACAATTTATTAATTGTTAGGTCTCTGTCTACTGAGAAAAAGCAATCTCCTTGAATTGTCCATATCATGTAGTAATGGCTTGAAAATCAGTGAGTCATTTGTCAATATTTCTAAAGAGCTTTTTCAGATCCATTCCAAAATTAATAGTTTACAATTTAATACAATATAATATAATAATATATGCAATCGTTGCATATACAGTAAGTAGCTTCAAAAATAACTTTGTGTGGAAAATGTGCTCAGAAAGTAATTTAATTAGATGTTTATTATATACTAAGTTTCACTTATATTAGTAGATTGAGAATAATGTTTGGTTTTCTTGAATGGTAGTGGAGAGAAGCAGTGAATAATTCTGTGCCTATTGTAACACATTAAGATGCTCCTGTATAGTGTGGAGCTGCTAAATTAGATTTTAAATTATATCTATTTTCTTGTCTGGAGAGAGCAAAGGTACCTGAAAGGTTTCTCTTCAGCTTTCTTTTACAGTTGCACCTTTTTATTGGAAAGCAGGTGATCTGGGGACATCTGCACCAACTCTGTGCTGCCATACCACACTCATGCAGCCTTACCTGCTCAGTAAAGCTCAATTTTCAATTTCTTGAAGTGGAAGCAACACAAAATGTACCTACAATTGGAATTGGGGCCTTTGTAGAAAATGTAAACTTTCTGCTAAATCTTATATGAATTACTATGTTACAGTTCCTTAACAACCCATTTATATTTCTCTGATTAATTTGTTTTAGTTAAAGTGTTCTCTTTTTGTAGGTTTGTTTTTTGGCATAGGAAGACAAAAATACGAATTCTTTTTTACTGTGAGGAAGTTAAGACAGCTTTTACACTCGTCCTTTCAAAGTTATTAGAATGCATGTCTAAAGTTCACAAGTTAAACATTCCTTTTGCTGTTCAGGAGCCTAATGTCTATAGTAATATTGGAAAAGGACTTTGTGGCAGAAGTAGAAATGGTTATTTATAAAGGTAGAGTATGAATGCCTTCCAAGTGTATTTGTATTTATAGTGTTAGCTTTGTAATAGCCTATGCTGTCAGCTTTTTAAGGTTTTATTTATTGTCTCCTGCAATTCCATATTGCATATATTTTGGATGTGCCACTGTGCAATTGTAAGCAATTTAAAGTATCCCTGACCAGTATAAAATTCCCAGAGAAAACATGGACTGTTCAGGTCCAATGGACCAAAACTCTAGGACGACTTGACTTTGAAAATCTCAGTCTTCATCTGCTGAAGATAATGCCATTTGTGAATGTTTGTAGAGATGCCAAGAATTCCTTCCCAGCCACATGCCTGGAGTTGATTTGACTCTTCTGCTAAAGCAGCAGCCTAAGACTTGCTGAAGTGAAGGGAGAGCATGGTAGTGCAAAGAGCAGTGGAGTCTGAGAAACTGAGATCAAAGGATCCCCTGTGGCTTCTGCTCCTGGCTCCAACTTCAACTTCCATTTAATTAAGAGTCAAATCACAGAGGCCTATAGTTTAAAGTGTCTGCTAATTTCGATGAGGCTTTGTTTTGGTTTTTTTTCTCTGCTACCTGATTTTGAGATATGTAAGGTTAGTTTTTCTGTCTTTGTGCATCTGCATCATTTGGGAACTGCATGGAATTATGAATGCTCAATGCCTTTAAAAGTAAAATAATATCTTACTTAGCATTAGGCTAGGAGTTGAAACGCTCTAAACCTGTGGACTTGTTAATGTTAACATTACCTCTCTCTCTTCTCTGGGGTAATCTGTTACTTGCACCACAAGATTAAGTTAATATTTTTGTACATGAGTAGACAAAGTGTTAAATTCAAGGCTATAGATAAAAGAGTGATTGAATAATCATACAAATGCACAAAGGTTTTTGCAGTTCCTTTTTAATTTTTATTTTTAAGTGGGTAAAGGCCCTAGTATAGTTTGTATGAAAACTTATGTTTTTATAGAAATATGTTTTTATGCATGCATCCTACAGAACAGTTTAACTTTGGGGAAAGTTACTGCTTGTCTTTGCGATCAAAATTAGTTATGCTTTGAGAGAGTGGGTTTTTAAATTTGGTTTGGGTTTTTTTTTGGTTTGCTTTTTTTTTCTTTGTTTGTTTATGGGGGTTTCGGTTTGGTCTGGTTTGGGGTTTTTGGGTGTTTTTTTCTTTTTTTATGTTTTTTGTTTTCTTTTTTGTTTTGTTTTATTTTTTGGGTTTTGTTATTTTTTGTTTGGTTTGAATTTCTTTGGTAAGAATAACCACTCATAATAAAACCAGACTTGCCTGAGTCTATAATATTGTACAATAGAATCACCGTGCACTACATTTACATATTCTTATATACTGCCTAGTAACTTGAGGGCAAGTTAGTGTCAAGCTATGCACTGTAGACAAGGTATAACATACTTAATTTTTATACTGACTGAATTTTGCATTTAGTGTAATAAATACTATTGTCACTAATTAAATAGCACACAGAGAAAAGGAATGCAAGTCCATAAACACACCAAGCTGCTTCTGTTCTCTGCCTTTGTAAGGGTTGTTCCTATACAGACCCCAGGTATACCTACTTCTGTGAACATCTGGATTGCCAAGTCTTACAAGAGTTAATTTTTGTTTCTGCTTTAAGTTCTAAGCATTTAATAATTTCATGTGCTTAGTCTTCTCCTTCACCCTTAAAGGAAAAAATAAAGAAAGTTTACTTCTTCCTTATGGTCAGAAATACTAAAATACGTGCAGTCCAGCAATAGCAATGACTCCTATGTTGCATTACATTAAAATGGAATTTATTGTCAGCTTCACAAAATACTTTGTGTAATCTTACACTTTGTATAGCTTTTACAATTATAGTGACCATCTTCTTAAAAATACCTTCAGATGAGGTGATATTTTAAAGACAGATCTCTTTTATATTAGTATGAAGTACTGGTGGTGTCTCAGTTTCCATATCCAGGGGAAGTTTTATAAAGAAAAAATAATCTGTGTGAAGGTGTGAAATATGTTTTTACTAGCTGAGGCTGTTTTTATAGTGAGTCAGATGGGCAGCAAAGGCTCCCAGCAGCAGTAGTCTTGAGCCACTTGGAAAGGTGTTACTAGATCTTCACTCCCATGTAACTCAGTCCAGATCTGCAGCAGGGAAGCTTCTTGAAGTGCCCAGACAGCTCAGTCCTTGTATTTATTATGATTTTTGTACTTGTCCTGAGAGCGTAGTATGCCTTGTGCTGCTTTTAGTGAGTGCCTTCATCTCCTTTGGTTGCAATATCACTCCAGAAGGTTACTCACTTCCTGGACTAATTCTAAACAAGATTTTCTTTGAAAATGATCTAGTGACATTGGAGAACCCCACTGACAAATATCAAAAGTGTGGAAACCTTGAAGTCTTGTAATGTGGAAAGAGAAGTGTGATAGCTTAGCTAAAGTACAGGTTACAGGAATTTCAGTCATCTCAGAAGTACTTAATTTTCAGAAGTGCAGTCCAACAGCACAGTTTAGTTTATTTCTGTCTAGGGTATTGCAATCTACATTTATAGGGAAACAAAGTAGTAGTTTTCACGTTTTGTCGCAGCATGGCTGATTCATTGAGGCATTAGAAGTGGTTAATGACTACCAAGGTGCCAACATTTTGTAGCTGGAATGCAGAAGTAAGCAGTCAGCAATTGGGACTCAAATGCTTTATTGCAACCTGTCTAGTTTAAATAGAATCACCTGTTTCTGTCAAGTAAACACCAAGTGTTTTATTTCACACTAGTAGGAACCCTTTGGTCTGTATGAAAGTTGCTTTTCTGCACCAAGAGGGTATAAAAGATTTCTCAACTTTTACATACAATTGTCTGCTGCATCCTTTCGGGGTTGAATTACTGTAGTAAAAAAGTTAAAGCACATTTGAAGAGCATCTGGTAAAGGGCTGTGCTGAAATCATTCATTTAAAAAAACCAAAAATAACAACAGCAAACACAGAACTAGAAATAAAAATTGAAGATCTTTATAGAGCTGTTTTTTTGGCATAACTCTTAAGATTTGGAATACATTTTTTCACAGCTTCTGAGACACTGGGCTGAGCAAATAGCATCACATCATGGTGGTAGGAACTTTGGCCACAGTGCAAAGGACTCACAACTGTTAACAACACAGTTTTGTAACTAATCTGCATGGGATAAGTGTGTGCATGATATATATCAGTGATATCATGTGTACTTTGTAAATTTTTTTTTTCTTCCTAAGAAATCAGAGTTCCCTTACATCCCAGGCTGTCCTGTGTTCAGATAAAACTGTCTTTTTCTTCTCCACCAGAGGGGGAGGTGAAAGTCACTGAGATTTTCAGTCTAGGACTTGGTTGGTTGATTCTTCATTGTATAGGAGATAAAAAAGGCCTGGTACTTCAAAAAGACCTTTCTAGGTAACCTCCACCTGTGTTTTCTGAAACATGCTTGCTCACACAGCCTGTTAACTGGGGTGGATGTTTCATTAGGTTTGTGTATTTATTGATGATAAAACACACTAATTTTATGGTTTTGTTTTAATTTTACATTGTTGGTTGAAAACTGCTGGTGATAATGGCCTTCCACATAATGTTCCAAGATACAAGTCCTTGGAGACTTCTTCCAGAAAATAACATCCTTCCACACAGATGTGTTTTGCTGGGAGAAGGTGCTTCTGGGGCGCTTTTGCAAAGGAAATCCTTGCTTTACAGGTAGCATAAGGATATGGTTCCACACCCCATATGCACTCCTAAACTTTCCTTGGAGCTGCTAAAATCGACCTGTTTGTTTCAGGACAAATGGCCTGAAGCAATTCACTTTGTGCAACACTTTACTCAGCATTTGTATGAACAGAGTGTCAGGTAGAAGCCACTTTAAAGCCAAGCTGTACAGTCCAAGCTACAGTGTTTATTTACCATGGCACAGCCTCTCTGGCAGTACTGCACTGAATCCTGAAATACTTGCTGCCAACTCAAAACATGCTCATTCTGCTGAAATTTCAGTACATTTATAATGAAGGTATAAAGAATCTTTTCTCAGTTTTTAGTTCAGCTGTCTCACTAGGCTTGCTTAAGCTGTAGGCAAAGTAGTTACTTGCCTAGAGCAGCAGACAAATAGGGAAGTTAAAATTATGGCTTTAGGCATGTGTGAGCCAGGCATTCTCTCCTTGTTAACATTCCTCTCTGCACCACAGATATTAACTGTTTTTCCCTGCCATTACCAGCTGATTAGCATTATCTAGCTAAATTCTTAGCAGCTCAACTAGTTTTTAAATCAAATGCGCTGATTCTGTTTCAGATGTGAAGAATGATATGCATGTCAAAAGGCCAGTCTAGTTTTCCTAACGATATCCCTTGGTCTAAGAAGTTATTACCTCCGCCATCCATTGCTTGTAGTGTATTCCTGCCTGCAGTATATCCTTGAGTTTGCAACAACTCAGGTAGCTGCTGATGATAACAGCAGTCTTGAAGAGGTGAGATTTGTCTTGTTTGTTGGATTGATTTTCTCTGCTGTTGTCTATTTGAGAGCAGTTTCCTTGGTTTTAGGTTTGCCCTGAAAGCTTTGCTCCATAGTAGTTTTTGTCTGCTAGGGAATATGAGGACAGGAATTTAGTGTTCCTAAATCAAAGTGTGGTGCCCTTGGGCACAAGGTGCTTTGTTTGACTAATTAAAAAAAACAAAAGTAAATTTTACTGAGATTTTTTTGTCTACCTAACAACTTCATTGCTTGGTTGAATTACAAGCTACAGTCACTTTATCTTCTGGATATACACGGCTGAGCCTTTTGTATTTCAGGAGCTTCACATTTCCTGTACTGTTATGACTTTATATATATCTTGTTGCAACCCTGAGTGGCTATCCTCACCAAGGTTTTCATAAAATTTCTCCTTGGTGAAGCACTGCTATGGGTAGCAATGATGAGAGTTGTAGTATAGAAAAGGCATCAGCATTTTTACTGCTGTGTCATCTGCTGATTCTCAGAGTGACCCCTTATTGGTCATATTCTGGTAGCTGATGGTGTCATGTCTTTTTTTTATATCAACACTGTTGTTTCTGTTGGGAGCACTGGGCAGGTGGGAAATTTCAAAGGAAAGGCTGCTGTAAGAAAGCAGAAAAAGCATACTGCCAGTCTTCAAAATATCAAAGACAGCACTGCTGAAGAGAATAACTCCTGCTTTAAGGACAGCACATCACATTTATATCCTCAAAGAAGGAAGTGGTTATTTAAATGTCTGTGTTCTCTGAGTGATTGCCAGAGCAACTGTGAAACCACACTCACAGCTCCTTCCATGTGTTCACATTAATAGCAGCCTGCTCGAGAGTTCAAAGCCTGCTCCACCTTCTCTAAGGTATGCAGCAGAGGGAGAAGCTGGCAGCTTTTTGAGCCAGGCAAGAGGGCTCTATGTGGATTTGTTGACAAACACAAACAGGCCTTTTAGTATCCCTAAACTTAAATGTTAAAGGTTTGTCTTCTTAAAATGGTTCTTTGGAAATTGGTGGAATTATTACAGGGTGGCAAAAGATGCAGTTAATTGCTCATGATTAAAGCTGTTTGAAAACTGATTCCCTGAGTTTTCAGAACACATAATGGCTCTATGTAATCCAGAGCGTTACTGCTCTTTCATCCATATGAAGAGATCAGAAAAGAGAGATTTACAGCTTAAGTTGCCCCAAGCCACACATAGCTGACTTAATTTTCCTTTCCAAGGGAATTTAAAGATTGTTGTTGTGACTGGTTTTTGGTGGATTATATGTTATTTTGAGGTCACCTGTGAGGTTTATTTAAATGATTGATTGACTGAAATTAATTATTCTGTCACAGCAGTAATGGAGGTAAGATCGAGGAGACAGATAAATACAAAAGAAAAAGCAAATCTTATAAATGCACTTATGTCTTTTTCAATTTAAATAAATCAGGCAGAATACATATATCCTGTATGGTGCTTTTGATCCATATACTTTTCCCTGAATAGCCAGAATCTTTTTCCTTTGGTGATCCCTAGCTTGAAAAGAAAACTCAGCCTGCTTACAATGAAACAGTACTTAACTGTCAAATATGTTTTCTGACATATCCTAAATACCTGAACTCAAATTCTCTTTCTCTGTTGTTTTGGTTTTTTTTCCTCAGATAAAATCTTTTGCTGTCAGTCTCAGAGTAATTTCAATTAAAGTTATGGGTTAAGTGAAAAAAGTGCAGAGAAAACTCGCAAGAAAATTTAACAGTTAATTCAACACTTGAATTGATACTATCAATGTAGAAACCTTTATGAGTTATATTTTTTAGTCTGAGCTTGATTTGAGGAGGGGAGAAAGACCAGAAGAGACCTTTCACCTCCTTATCCTTGGCCTAAATAAGCCTGGCCAATTGACCTCTCTTAAGTGTGTGGCAAGGTGGATGTGTCTCTGTAGGGTGTTAGAGGAGATGGTGTTAGGAGTGCATGGCACAAAGAACGTTCTGGGTTCTGCAGGTGTGCACTCCTGAGCTGGCCTCACAAGAGCTGAGGGGCTGCCTACTATTAATGTTTGACTCTTGAGTCATGGAGGTACTGAGGGTTTTGGGAGAAAATCAGTTTTAATTCACTGTGGAGTGCAAGGTGGCATGAAATTGTTGCATTGATCATTCTGGTAAATGTAACTATGCCTTTTCTCTTCTAAAAATAATTCCTTTTCTTTCCTGGGAGTTGTGTAAAGAACATATTTAAAGTGTGCTGTGATGTATCAGACTTTATGTTAAGTCTCTTATCAAACAAGTGGTCCTGTTCTCTTCAGGAAGAGTGATATCAAGAGCTGGGACTTCTTTGTGTGTTTAGGTTCTGAGATTAGTTAATATCTAACTTTATTAAATCTTTCATTTATATATAGGATTTTTCCTAGCTTGCAGTAACAGCTAAACATAACAAATCCTTTAATGTGCTACAATATACCTCTGGAAGTAGTAAGGTGTCAGGGAATCAGTGAGTTCATCAGATGTACCTATTGTATGGATTACTGCCTCTCTCCTTTGAATCAGTGTGAGACAGGAGGTCCCCACAAGTGTTTATCCATTTGAGTAACATATCTTCAAAAAGAAGCTGTGTTAACAGCGTAGTACTGCACAGGCACTACCACGCTGGCAGATGATCACATATGTGTTATCTCTCTTAATAAAGCTGCTTTGCAGCTGCAAAAACAAAAGTTTAAAGGGTAATAAAATGTTTTCTTGTACAAGTCAGTGTGTTTTTATGATTAGAATGTGACCCACTTTTCTCTTGAGAGTCTTAATGTATGTGTGGGCAAGGGTTCACTGAACACAGTAGTAATCCTTCTCCTACTTGTGTAGAAGATGCCAGACTTTTCTTCAGTTCATACTCCAGCAGTAGGTGAAAAGAGTTGATTCATATCTTCATATCCTGAAGACAGAGAGGCTTTTGCATCATGTAATTTTTAATTTTTTTTTCTATTTGGTTAATCTTAATTTAATCTTTTTGATGTTCATGAAGTAATAGTTCAAATGGCATTTAGGAGAAGAAGATCTAATACATTGAACAGATCAGTTCCATGAGATTTTGAATCAGGTCTGCACAGAGTACTGCACTTTAAAATTTAATAAATACTTTTCATATGAGATTAGTAAATTGTGATGTAACTCTTTCTTTGAACTGCTGTGTAAGTTTTGGCCATGTTTCTATAATGCTGACTTTGTTGTCTATTATTTAAAGTTATATTTTTCTTAAAAATTTAAAAAAAAAGTTGACCTTCTTTGGTACCACTGAAATAAAAAATCAATCTTTATTGCATAAATCTATTGTAGTCTTGTCTGTTTGAACAGTATTAAATATTTGTGAGGTAGTTAATTATGGGCAGGAAACTTCCAAGATTTGTTTCAGCAAATTGCAGTTATTGACAGAATAATAAATGAAACAATAATTTAGTCCAGTGTATCTTTGACCTTTAGTGAAATTAAGTAACTTATACATAACTAAGTTTTGAGTGTGGGTTAATGAAAATGGGCTGCTTATTTTGAAAAAAAAAACTATGAAAACTGAGTGCAAAGGCCTTATTATTTGAAACTGTCAATATTGAAACATATTTAAAAGCAAATTAAATACTGTGAGAAATATTTAAAACTGAGGTTGATTCTTTAACATTTGTTGCTCTCAGCATGTCTTATAAAAAACCTTGTAGGCTGCTCATTGTCAGTCTTAGATACACTGCATAAACATTAAGGTAAGACTTTCTTGAAATCCAACGTGTGTCTGGGTTACAGCAGTATTTTGCCTTAGCTTTATTTTAGAAATCAACTGGAAGCAGTGATAGATAATTTGAAAATGTATACAAGGAAAGAACATTTTCATTTTTAAGTACATTAATTGTTTTTGAAGAGAGGCATCGGTCTTGGCCTCATTTGTAGTTTCAGCAGCTATTTCATACATGCTGCTTTATGTGCACTGCACTAAATGCACTGTTTTTTTATTCTTGTAGGTTCTGTTGTACCTAGTATATTGTTTTGATTTGAATGTGTCTTCAGAGAATGGGTGCTGGAGAACTTGCTGATGTTGATGAGCAGCTGGGGGAGGTGGATGTGTGGTGGTGCAGCCGTGACCCAGAAGTGCTTCAGACATTTGCCTTGCACAGTCCCGTCCCTTATCAGCCCCCAGCCAGACTGGAGGCTCCCAAAACTCCTCAGAGAGCCCTTCCTGAAACCCCTGCCCTGGCTAGAGTTTCTACTCATCTGTTAGCTGTTGACTGATGCATAAAAGCTTGTGTTCCCTGGAGTCTGATCTAACTGTGCATGTATTCAAAGCTTTTGGGATACTGGGAATGAATGATGTACTCAGCATTTGAATGTGTGAGAAAGACCAAAGCTTAACAGTAATTTGATAGAAAGGAATCAGTGTTAGGAGTAGCCACTGAAATTAATACTCTTAGATAAAAAAAATTCAGGTTTTCGGAATTTTTTGTCCTTCTTGGGCATCTATCAGTGTTTAGTGCTACTTAACAAAACTTCCCAAACCAATTGTATCACCTGGGGAATAAAATAGATTTTGTTGCTTTATTTTTTTCCTTTGTAGCTATTTATGAACTTTCTAGGACAAGTCACTAAAACGTTCCTTTAATATAATTATTGATCTTACTATTTACCCTGTTAAAGCTCTGGGGTTTGTCATAATATTGTCATTATTGAATGAGCAGCTCACCTCACACACTTCACAGTGATTTTATGCCTTTTAAACAAATTACAGGGATCTTATTTTTTTGAGCTGTCACGTTGAACACCTGAAATTAGAACTTGGGCCTTTATGTATAAGACCCTTCCAATTCCTACTATTCCCTCTTAATTTTCATCTCTTTTCTCAATTCTGTTACCTGCAATATTTGCTATGGCTTTTATCATAAATTTTCACTCTGGGGCTCTAAGTCTGACATTCTTGAAATAAGACCAAGATGAAACTTTGATAAGAGAGAAATCAGTTCACTGTTCATTAATTCATTTAAGCAATTCAGTTTTACAAAACACAGACCCATAATGGTAGGGAAGTTAAAGAACTTTATGAATGAAACACCTCTCTTAATATCTGCTTGGTAGATATGCATGACTCATTTCCTGTAGAATTTGATAAAGCTTTTTCAAAGCTGTCACTAAATAACCTGGGATAGGAAGGTTGTTTTAATATCACTACAGAAAAATGCCATCTAGTATGTTGATGAGAAGATACTAAGTGTATTCATGTGATGACAGTTGGTGTTTTGCTGAGGAAAAAATGTGATCTGGGCTCTGAGATGTAGATTAGGAGAGTTACTCAAGTGGTAATGTGGTTAAAAGTGTTAATGGAGTGGGCCTTGGGAGTGAATGCAGCTGATGAATCAAGCCACAATCACCACCTGCAACCCTCTGCACCCTGACTTTGTAGGTAAATTGTCTTTCTTCCCTTTTCCACCTTCTGCTCCCTCTAAATATAAAAGCAGGACTGCAGTATTTTTGCATAATGATTCAAGAGGTTTTCTCACTATTCACCCTTTGAATTGAAAATTACTGCAAAGTGTTGGACACTCACTTATAAAGAGCCATGAGGTCAACCCAGTGGATGATAGAGTGCATAAACGAGTGATGTAGAAGGGTGAAGGGATGGTGATCCCTATTCATCTGGATTTGAATTTGTGTCTATTTCCTTCCTAAAAACTTTCTCATGTATTTCCTGTCATCTTAAATGCACCATTTTACAGAGTTGTTTGGTGAGTATACACTCACATCCATTCTTACTGCATTTCCAATTTTCTTAAGCTACAATCCACAAAGTTAAAGTACTGTATTTATTCTTGTGCTATTTGCACATTTTGTTTATAAACATTTTATACCAGGATCTGGATATCTTTTGAGCATTAGCAATAAAGAGAAAATAAAAGGCTTCATGTGAATGTTAGGCAACAGATGAGAGATTTATATTTTCATGTGATTTATGATGATAAAAAGGCAGAGTTTATGAAACTCATCTAAGCATAAGCTGAGGAAGGCAAGGAATGCAAGAAACAGCAAACAAGGAATTTGTATCAGGAGTAAGCATGGTGGAGGCTGCTAGAAGGAAAAATAAATAGACAAAAAGCCAGTTTTCATAGGTTGTTAAAAGAAGAAGGCTTTTTCTGAGAGAGGAAATTGTTTGGCCTACAGAACCACTGATGCTGCTATCTTGAGCTTAAGGGAGAGAGACTTCACTCCATAGAGACAACATGATTCCAGGATCAAGGAATCAAGATCCATTGGGCTGCAATGGGGGAATTTCAACACTGAACAAAGATGATACTTTTGAATGCCATGTACCACATTTTAATACAGTTACGTTGTAATGACTCATTGAAAGGCTGGTGGTACCTATATGTTCAATTATGCAAGGCTATTGAGATGGCAGTATGAAAAAAAAGTAATAGATTTAGATAATTAACCCTGCAAAAGCAGTGGTTATCACATTTAGAAGTAGTTGCAAGCTGTTAAAGATAAGTTGTAGATGAGACTCGCTATTACTGAACCATTTTATCCAAACAAGTGGTCGTTGTTGTTTGAGTCCTTCTGACTCGATATCTGGGGTGGGAAATGTGGAGCTATGGGAAAGAAGGAGTGGCAAAGTGACGACTGTGAATCATAAAACATGCACTGTCTCTCTTCTATTTATGGAGACTTTGCATGGGATAAGCATGCTTTGCTGTAGCTCCATCTGCATTCATAGGATGCTGCTGTGAGAATCACAGCTTTAGATGCACACGGAAACTGGGACATAATTCACTAATGCATACAATTGTAAACCCTTACTGCTTCTGTAATGCAGCCCTAACTGAGTGAGCTGTGGTCACCAGTCTGAGACACTGGTCTGGAGTGTTTCAAGGGAAGACCTAAGGGACTGAACTCACTGAGCCCCCAGAATGTTCAACACTGATGTATGAGATTGCAGAAAGGTCAGTGTTTCAAAAAACGATTACTTTTGCAAGTGTTTTATTTCAACATTTAGACAAAGGTGGGTAGGCATTCTCCTGCTTTAAATTATTATTTACTACACAAAGGTGATGTCGACTCCACCACTGTTTTCTAGTGTAATTCTAAAAGCAAAATTTTTACAAGTGTCTCCATATGGATGAGCAGTACAGATTATGGAGTATAACGTGTGCATATATAACAATTTTGGTTTAAAGATTATTATTCATTATATATATATATATTCATTATATATTCATTAGCATGTTCCTTTAAAAACAAAATACACTTAGACTCAGAAATGGAAATACTTTTTTTATATTATTTGGATTCCAGACTTATATGTTGGCTTATCTAGTTTTGCACATTTCTCTTTATGCAGTAAGTCAGTAGTAGACGTGTTTTGACAGCTGCATTTCCCTCATGTTCAGCTTCCTAGTTCTGAGCTGGTTCTGAGTAGGAAGAAGTTTTCCTTCTCAGATGATAACAGTGCTTGTGCTGTCAGGAATTTCAATCTTTTGTGCTTTTACCTGATATTGCTAATTGATGGCCACCCTTCTGCAGAATATTTTCTGATGTTGCCGTTCTCTTCACACAACCCTCTCAGGAGATAATAACTTAACTGTGCTTGTCTTGAGGAAAAATGAGTAGGTGATGACTGAGAAATAAACTTAAGGAGAGCCATACTCTCTGCCTGTTTCTTTGAGGCCTTGGTGAAGGATGTACCTTTAATGGGGAAATGAGAACACTGAATTAAATGTACTCAACATCTGTTTCTCAAGAGACACTCGAGCAGTGTGCAAGCAGAGCTTTCCTCTGTGCTACTACCAGGGTCTAATCCCAGGACCGTGTCTCTGTCAGTAGCAATTATCCAGCTTTTGGTTTACCCATCCCAGGGACTTAAAGGAATGGGAGAATGGGTGTTTGAACTGACAGGCTAACTAGCTTTACAACAGTGAGGAGTAGAATTAATTCAACAATTTTGGAATCTCTTTCTCTGCTCTGTTTTTTAATGTCTTCTGATCCAGCAACAATGTCTTTTTTCCCCCCCCTCTTTCTCTCACTCCCACCACCCCTCTACACTTTCTTTCTCCCTCCTCTGCACACCCCATCCCCACAATCTAATTTTAGATTAAATACTTGCATGAAAAAATAATTGTAAGTACATTTTGTACTAAATATTATTTTTCAAGTTAATAAAATTACCATACAGTTAGGTTAGATACATTCCTCAGCTTGAGAAATGTGTGCAACTAGAACGGTGGGGTTTTTTTCTTTTTTCTTTAGGTGCAAATGGAAGAGTTAACATGAGTTGGTAACAATGTCATTATTGAATTACTAAAAAAAAAAAAAAAAAAAAAAAGCCTACACAAATAATTTCTACAAAAGAAGTTATTTCCACATGGTTTGCAGCTCCCTCCTATAATTTTTAGTACCTTGCTTTTGTCACTTGTGACATTTCAAAAGGCATTTCTTTACACTGAGAGGAGCCAAAGAAATATAAATTCGAGGCCATATCCACAGATTAGTGGTAAAAAAAAAAAATCTCAAAATTCAGCAATCCAGGTTTTGTCATCAGAGGAGTTTTTTGGTGGTGTTTTTGTTTTTGTTTTGTTCTCTTTTTAATTTTTTTTTTTTTAATTGGGGTTTTTTTTGGGTTTTTTGTCTTTTTTTGGTTGGTTGTTTTGGTGTTTTGGTTTTTTTTAGTCGTTTGGTTTGTTCGCTTGTTTTTTGTTTGGGAGAGAAAAAGCCAATATCCACACAAACCAAACCAGTGTTCGAGTATTCAATGGCTGCTTTTTTAAAGACATCAACTGAATCTGGATGTAAAACACAGCTGAGCTCTCAGTTTAGGATTATGATACTCATGAATGATGCCATCATTACCAAAGAAACGCAGATTTCTTTTGTCTTCTTTTCTTTTTTCTTCCACAGCTTTCTGTGGAAGGTAATGATATTTTGCTGCAAAGGGAAATGTTCTGCAATAAGGTTGAAGAAGTCAAAATTAATCTGAACAAAATAATAGTTTTAGTGGCCTCAGTTGTAGGTGCATGATAAACTATTCCAGAAATGGAATCCAGATATTACACAGGTGAGGCTTCTAAAACACTGAGTTCACTGCAGTGAGATACCAGTTAGATAGATGTGATTGAGAAGGAAAGGATGTGGGCTGTGCTTGATTTAAATCTTGGAAACTGAGATCACTGAAGTGGTGATTAGTTTTATTAAGTTACTCTCCTAGGCACGAATCTTCCTGTGAAGATTACTGAAAATTTGTTTAAAAGTTTGACTTGGTTGTTGGAATTTAACTTTCGATCCTTGTGAAAGTGGTCTGACAGAAAAGAATCATAGTGAAAAGTGAAAGGTTATCTCGTTGCTTTGATTGTCATACAATCAAAAAATTTGTCTTCCGTGAATATTTTGTTGTGCTCAATCATTTGTTTGTTGCTACCACAGAGAAGTGAGTTTTGCATTCTGGATTTCCAGCACTGAATCAGCAGAACATGGCAGGTCTGTGCCTCTCAAGCTTGTAAAGCTCACGATGCATAACTAAAATAGCATAAAGAAATTATTCTTACAGTGTTGCCTTTGCTTACACTAAAGAAAAACACAGACTGGAATGGATTTCTGGAGGTACCTGCCCTTTCCCTGTGCTGGAGGTATACTGGTAGCATATTAAATTTGCACATACAGCTCTGTTGTGAATTTCAATAGGAAAAACATTTTGGCTCTCCTAAAGATGATGGAAATTCAGTAAGAACTTGTTATTACTAAGTTTGATCATGCTTAGAGGTCAGGATATTCAGCAATGGAGAATTTTCTTTTAATAGTTGATTGAAATGGTTTTAGTCACAAGTTTGGTCTTTCTGTCATTCAGGTCTAGCTTCAGAGTTCAGTCTTATTTTTCACTTTTCAAAATCTTGTTAAGAAAGCAACCTTTCTTATATCACAATAACACTAAAGCTCTTTTAAAAGAAAAATACTGCACCTTTGAATTGGATGACTGTCACAATGACCTTTAATGCATGGATAGTAATTTATGCATTAGTGCAGCTAAAGAAATACAGCCCATGATGGCCTGGTGTATTGATGCTCAGCCCACAGTGTCACACAGCCAACAGGCAATTTTATTAAATTATTGCATGGTATTTGCAAATTAAAAAACAAACAAAACTGAAACAAACACTGATTTTTTGGGGGGAACTGTAACTGGAAAACATTTTCAGAATGAAAACTAAGTGAGAACATTCTGGTCATAAGTAATGGGTTGTATTTTTTGCTTGCTTGTTTTTCAGTGTGAAACATACTTCGTGAATATTTAAGAATTATTCTAAATGTTAACTTAATAACCTTTGACTATAACATCTTCCTGTGTTGGATGCAGTATTAAACCCCTTCTGCCCCTTTTCTGGTAGGAATTTAATGGGTGATATAATATATCATCAGTTTGTACCATTGTGCATCAGAATTCTTCAGTAAGTTCTTTGAATTAGTGAAATCAAACAGTTCTGTTCTTATACCTGTCGCTATATTGTTTGCTTATTACCACTTCAAAACGGAATTTTCAGGGTGAAATGCATGAAGTTATCCATCAGGAGTACAAAACCAAGAGCAAACACCTTTCATGAATCTGGACCTTATGGAAAAGGGAAATCCACAGCAGCTCTTGCCTCTCCCCACCTTTCTGCAATGACTCCATGGAGTGGTTGTATTTCAGTTCTTTGTCAAAGTTTGTGAATTTTATGTTAAGCCTTTTTCTTGTTCTTTTTGATGATTTTTGGGGTGTTGGGTTTTTTTGAATACCTCATTTAAGTAAAGCTTCCTCTCCCTGGTACTTGAGAGGAAACTTTTTTGTAAACATACTTGCAGCTGAGCTTGGAAATTTTTTTAACTAAGACAGAAAAAGCTTGAAAATAGAGCCATACATTTGTTTTTCTAAAGGAAAGAAAACCACCTCAAAATTTGCCTGGATATTATGCTGTGTACTTGATGAATTATTAACCTTCAAGACTATAGTGCCTGCTTCAGCATTGTTACATTTTATAATGTTAATCTTATGCTGTGGATGTGAATATGCTAAATTCCATATAAAATTTCAGAGGTGGGAGAAAAAAATTTACAAAACAGAAGCAAGTATATTTTATGAAAATCATATTTCCACAGTAAATAATTCAATCTCGTTTTTATTGGTTTGTTTTTCATAGCTCCCACGGGCACTGGTCTATACTGTAACTATACACCTTGTAAATATTCAGGTTCTTTTTAGCTGATTTTGTGTCTGTAGGAAATCAAGTCCTGAACCTGAGGAATAATATCTTAACTTTTTACAGTACTTGCAATTATTTCCTCTTCAATGTAATTTTCACCTTTCCTGTCCTTTAAATATTCTTTTAAGTCAGCTTGATGAAAATGATTAAAAATGAGAATTCAAGCAGGAATTCTTTGGACCAAGTAATTTCAGTTCTTTACTTTTTATCAGTTTTCCTGCTTAGAAATATGCTTGGTCATACGAGGAAATGATGAAATGATAAGTACACATTTTTTAGAAGATGACTTTTTATGAAGAAAAAAAAAAAAAGCTAACCTGTGCATCAGAAATCACGAAAAACTATAGCTAAGCCACTTAATGACTTTTAATTTTTTTACCTGAAGGCTATACTGAAGATCTAGGCTTAAATAAGAAAACTGTTAGTTCTGATGTTAGTTAGATATGAAATCTGGACAACAAGCAGTTTATCATATGATTATTAACAAGTAAAAAATCTGCTTTAAGTTCTCCAGAAGCATGTGAAATCTTTTTACAGTACTAGTGGTTGACAGATCTAACTTTTAATACCTAAAGAGAAATAATTCCCTTCATCAGATAATTATGTCAGCATATTTTGTCAAGTTTTCCCAAAATTAGTAGCAAACATGGATATAACTTCATGATAATTGAAGATGAAATCTCTCCTCCTTTCTTAATCGTTACCATTGAGAAGTGTAAGTATTATCAGCTGAAGAGAAGCATGTGACTAGATTTTAGATTTGGAGCAGAGGATCCTTATTATAAAATGCTGGATTGACACAGTGAAATGCACTGAGAGTGGAGCACTGTGAATGCTGAAAAAAGGCTTTTACATGTGACTTTTTGGTCCATCCCATGTTTTATACATAGTGCAGCATAGTCCCCCTCCTGCAAGCTTTTGCAGGTAGCACTTACTCTTTGGAACTCTTGATTTTTGCAGAATGGAAAACTAACAGCAGTGCATGGAATAACTTTGACCAGTCTCGGTGTCAATATTGTGGGAACAAGTTGTTTCAGAGAATGTAGCCCATCACCTTTGTAGTTCTGGTTTTGCAGGTTCCATGTCACACACAGCATTAGGCATCTTGCTCTCTCACTGGTCACATGGACATATAGATACTATTCACTGGGCGAATTTAGGTTTGCACATAACTGAAATTACAGTAATTTCACGGCTATAAGGTGCACCGGACTATAAGGCGCACTTTTTTTCTTTGCAGTGAGAATCCGTGCACAACAAAGGCACGAATTAGTAATGGAATCGCGCTATCATGGGGTTTACTGGTGGGTGCTCAATTTGCAAACATTTTTCACGGATTGACGTAGCCTTTAAACGCAGCCCCAGGCACCCTCTCTGTGCTGTGGGCCCTGGCACTGCCACCCACCCGCAGCACTGGCTGGTGCGGCTCTCGTGGCTTGGCTCATGGCTCACACTTCCAGGTTGGCAAATTTCCAAATTCTGTACGTATATAAGGCGCACTTCTGGGTTTCCATCCAAATTTTAGGCTTGAAGGTGCCCCTTATAGTCGTGAAATTACTGTATATTCATTTTTGTCCTTCTTTGGGTAAATCTGAGTCAGAATCTTCAGAGATAAGTACTCTTTTTAAGTCTGGAAGTTTTAACTTGCTGACTATAACATAGAAGAAATATTTCTCGGGTTGAGGTATAGAAAAATCTGCTGAAAAGTGCTTTGTAGGGATTGTTAACCCCTGGGCTTCTGATGTACTGATATCATAGGGAAAAAAAAGGTAAATTTGTCTAATTGTATTTTCCACTGAATTTCTTTGATGCTAGTTTGTGTGGCATATGTTGGACACATCACTTGACATTGGCAAAAACTGATGTTTCAGTCACAGCATAATACTATCTTAAGTCTATTGTTGGATTCCTGTGTGGCAAAGCTGGACAAAGAGTTTATTCTTCAGTTTATTCTTAGAGGCTTTTTATTTCTATCAGCTGATTGAATTGTGACATGTTATTTGGGGATACCAGAGCACTTCTGCTGTGCACATCAGGATGATGATTGTCAGGCTGATTTTTGACCTTTGCAAAGGATGCAGCTTGATTTTTTTGTTCAGGAAACTGCATATACTAGTATTTTTTTAAGGTGATGAAATTAAGTGTTCAATGTTTGTATAACATTAGAAATAGCTTCCACCATTACTTCCTTTGTGCGTGCATTTCATCTTGTGTCCAGCTCACACCTTCTCCTTGTCTTGCTAGGTCTAAACATGATGCATTTGGGATAGGTAATGTACATAAAGTATATTACTGCAGAATGACTTCTTGTATTTCAGGTATTAACCTGAGACAAAAGGTGTAAAACTTTTATACTACTGTGCTTTGCTAATAGATGTGCTAATTAATATTGCTTTCATGTTAAGAGTAGTTGTAAAAAGTTTTCAATTGCACTTGCACAAGCAGCATTAATTGTGGCAATTGTAATTGCTGAGGGTTTAAAAAATTTATTTTATTTTATTTTGCAGCCTCTTATAGAATGTCTCTTTATGTGCATTCTGTCTTTGTGTGTATTATCTAGATGGACAGATACAGGTAAAATTAATGAACACAACTGTAAACAGTAATAATTCACTTTGATGACAGTTTTAGCAGGGTATAATTCAAATTCTTTTTCCACCTCAAGCAATTCTTTAAAACTGAGGGCTAGTGTTTTCTCTGAAAACAAAGTCTTCAATAACCATCACAAGATCTTAGAGAAAATCACATGGGATATTGCTGGAGGGCAGGAATGAAATTCAAACATGACACCAATATATGACATGTAACAGAACTGTAGAGTAAATAAAGGAGTCATAACAAGCTCTCTGTCTTGGGAATAATTATTAAATTATTTTTGATAGCATGAGAAAGGCATGTGTTTGTTAATATGGTGCTGAACAAATATGAAACAAAATACAGAACCTAAAAACCTTGTGAGCTCAACAGACATATGATGAAATAAGGATTCAATTTGAGTTTCTGACTGAAGAGTTTTTCAGCTTAAATATATATCTCCCAGGGTATGAAGAGTGCATAAGAAACGTTCTCAGTTTCCTTGGTGAAAAGATTTATATGTCGGCAAAGGTTTATTTTTATTTATTATTTGCTTTATTTAGATAATTGTGTCTCCTTAGCACCCTTTCCTTGCTCTAGTCTATACAGATTATCTCATTTCTATGTTCACATGGTATAGTCCTACAAACTATCCTATTATCCTGATATTTGTGATTCTGCAGTAATGTCAGCAGCACTTCAGTCTTCAGCACAAGGGATGACTGAAGCAAAATGATACAAAATGTAGCTATTGTGCTTAGAAGGCATATTGGACAAAGTATGCCTAACTGGAATAAAATAGTTTTGGAAATTTTTTTCTGGCTGTCAAACCCATTGTTCAGAACTATTGAAATATACAATTTCAGCCCATTATTATTTTTTCTCTAAGCTTATTTGAGAGCCTGCAGTATATGTAACATTCTAGAAGCAAAACACCCCAGTGGTTTTGACATTTGGTAACTCGTGCAGTTTAATTTTGCTAATTCTGAACTCTTCCTTTAATTCTTCATTTCACTAAATTATGAGATGTTCCAGAGCCAAGCCATCTGGCTTCTATAAAAGCCACAGAAAGATCAAGGACATCTCCAACTGATTTTATTGTCCAGAACGCCTCATGAGCCTTTAATGGGAATAGTGGGGGTGGGCAGAAAGTTTGGGGTTTTTTTAGCCTAAAGTGCTCTTATGGATGGCCTTAGTAGTGAAGTCAGCTTTCTACACTGTGTTTCATAAACCTTTTATGACTACAAAAGAGTAAACAAGGTAAAGGTTCAATGTGTTTCTCACTGAATAAAAAGGATATTCTCAAAATTTGATACACAGTTTTATTTAAGATGTTCTTCATGAACTCCATGTGATATTCATACTGAAGTCACTTTGATTTGAAATATCCCAGTCTTTAATAACTTGAAATAAAGGATAAACAGAAAATATCTCTCTCGGGGTTGAAATTGAAGTGGTGCCTGGCTAAGACTTTTTTCATGTGTTTATACCTTGTGTCTGTCATGGTAAATTTAGGTAAAAAATGTTCCTCATCTATATAAAAGACAAAACCTGTGAAGAATTGTTAGCAGTCTGGGGAACTCTGCAGTAATTGACAGTATTGCTGCATTTAAAATCATGGCTTATTACAAGTCCATTATAAGTGGCTAAGTTAGCTTACTCTCTAGTCTCAATTTTGCTTTCAGTATAATTCAGCAGAGAACAGTTGGGATATTAATGGCTGTACTTGACAGCATTTTTCAACTGTGTAGAAAGTTATTGTTTGTGAATTGGAAAATTACTTTTATTGTTATGGCAGTAAAAACTAAAATTCTGGAATAATACAGGTTTTATCTTTGATACTTTTGCAAGGTGCCCTAAACACTGATCTGATATTCAGGAGCTTCTTTCTCTTAAGAGCAGATGAAGGCTTGTTCCCTTGAGTCCATGAATTAGAAGAATATGGTCATAAATCAGGGCTCAATAGAAAGATCACAAATATAAATCTCCAGTTTCATTCATAATATAAACCCTTTGCTTTTGCACTTTGAAATGTCTGCATGTCCTGTCTGCCGGATGACATTTTGATGCAGCTGATAAATGCAGAGAGCTCTGTGACCCTGACAGTCTAGAAGCTGGGGCATGGCCCAATGTCAGGCACCTTCAAGGCTTGATTCCACAAGATACACCTTCAATGATTTTAACACTTGTTAAGTATTATTGACTTGATCCATATATTTCCAGTCACAACAATTGATGTAAAAAAATACAGCACATCTTCCGGATGAGGTGGGGATGCAGGCCAGTGCTAAGCATGTGTGGGCTTTTCAGGAGCAGCCTTCAAGTCTTTAACATAATGGCAAGTCTTCACAGGAGGTTATTGGGATGACTGGGAAGTGCACAAAGTGTCCTCATCTCACCAACGGAATACCCTAGCTCTTGTGCCCAGTCAGAACTTGACCCAGGATTCTCAGGTAGATTTGGCATCAGTTTTCAGGTCCAGGACTGTCTGTACAGCAAATGATGCCAATCTTTTTCCAGTTCTACAGGCTGCAATGCATTACCTGCCTGAATAGTAATAAGGGCTTTTTTTCTAGAAGTAGCTTTGTAAAGATGTTGAATGAAGTAGAACAATGAGATAGTGAGCAGCTTCACACTGGTGTTCTGAGCATCACAGCAACAGAATAAATTGCATAAAGGACAATTTCTCATTATTAGGTAAATTGAGAACATTTTATTTCTGCACCATAGCCTTCTATTCTGCATTACACATTAATGGAGAAATGCAAAGTGTGAATACACTGATACATGCCGTACATGAATAAGGCATAGTAGGAAAATACAACAGATAGAAAAGAGTGGGCAGTTTTACCACCCGCCACCCAGAACTATGAATCTGTCTGACATTATCACTGGTTAAAGGAGATCTCTGCCTTGGCTTAATTGCACATAATTTGGCTGACAGTTGAAATACAAACCTAAACAGTCACGCAGCTAAAGATACACAAAATTAAGTATTTCATGTGATGCTCAACCCCTTCAATCTTTATTAATAACATAATTACATTAATTACACCATGGTTTAAAGCTTTGCTAGCACAAGAGGAAGAAAAATGATAGACTCTCCTAAGTAATGGGTTGCATAGCAATTCTGTTAGAATTAAGACTAGTAGCAATATGCAAAGTAGCAGTAATTTGTAAATATATACTTCACTGTTTATAATTCCTCTTGTTCCACCCTATAATTGTTTTCTTTAGCCAACTCCAGCAGACATAATTCTGGAGGTCAATCCAAGTGTTCCATGAGTTATGAATACAAGGCTATTCTCAGGCTGAGAAGACACCTGAATCATAGTTCCATTACACTTCTACTCCTTTGTGTTTGTTGCTGTTGTTTAGAAGGTTTTTTTGACCCAATCGTAATTAACCATCTGTTAGTAAAGCACTAAAGTAAACTGAGTTTTCCTTGTTCTGTTCCATTTCATCATGCAACAGAACTGTTTTGCACTGAGGTACTGAAGCCTTTGCACACTGAGATGTAAAGAGTGTGCTAGATCCATGTGGGGGATCAATGTTTGCTGGCCCTTAGCCTCTTTTAACAGTAATGCTTTCTTTTTCATTTAACTACAGAAATTATTTGAATCCTTGTAATAAAATTGGAATTTTTTTATCTTAAGTAGGAAAAGTAATTTTTTTTCCTGAGTTAGCTGTTTAGATCAAAGGGATGGAAGATTTTTAGTAGTGACATTATAGTTTCAATATTTGGTAAAATATCTTTCTAATCAAATTAGAATTTATTTCTGAAGTCAAGTTTGTCCCTTTCAAGTTACTCTTTTAAACTGAACGATTCTGATGACCACAATTATATATTCCAGTAAGAATATTCCTGGAAATTTTGTAAATTAATTCAAGATGAAAAATTATTTTAAAGCATTCAGATTTGGCTAACTGGAGTAGTCATTCAAAGTTAAGGAGCCAGTTGCACTTGCAGTTTGTCAAGGATTTTGGTCCTTTGTCACTCCGTGCTACTTCCCTGAGTGTGTCTGTCTGCCCAGACATCCATAACTCAATCCCATAACTCATCCGTAACTCAATCCCCACAGTGCCTGCCCAAAGGGTTTTAGTATTGCTCTGCTTCCCAGCTGAAGCTGCTGAGGAGCTCTGTGGTTTACACCACATGAGCTGCAGAAAGGTGCTTTTCCTACTCTAGCCATGATAAATTATGAAAGTGTCCATTGTAGTCACTTAATTACCATTCTTTCTTTTACTCCAGTCACCTGTCATCTGCCTTTATCATTGAGATCAGTGATTTGGTGCTCAGTCTTTGAAGATTCCCCAGATGTGATATTTTTATATTCATTAATACATCTGAACTTTTGAATGCCTAGTTAAAAAGCTGTCAGGAGTGATCGATATCTACAGAGATGTCTCCATATTGTCACAATGGTGATTCTACTTACCTTCAAAATTAGAATGAAAGTGTTTAGCTGATTTTTTAAAATATGCTATCCAAGGTTGCATGTTTGGAACAGAAGAAATCAAAGGCATGTAACATAAAATGCTTATTTGGCTAGTAGTAATTCTGTGGTGCCAGCAAGAGACAAAGAAATGTTCTTTGCTCATTTGTGACCTGAGACTCTAGATCTCATTTTCCTAGATTTTAATTCAAGTAATCTTTACAAATTTATTTCAAAACCAAAAAATGCAAAGATTATTTATTGTTTATTTGGTCCCAAGTACTGCAGCATTACCTTTAAAGTTCCTCTACTGATTAATACAAACAATAATTTTATTTTTTGTTTGATTTTAAACTCTTTTCTTAGCCTTTGGCAGTCTCACTCTGGGAAGTGTATAAGGATGAATACAGTATCACAGAATGGGTCAGATTGGAAGGGACCACAGTGGGACACATGGCTCCACTCCCTGCTCAAGCAGGGTCACCCCAGAGCACAAGGCACAGGATGGCATCCAGGCAGTTTTTGAGTATCCCCAGTGAGGGAGCGGGTGGGTTAAATTAGGTGATTTGTTAATTGTACTTCCTGGTGAATGGTGGTGAAGGTATCTCTTTAAGTCCTTTCATGATAAATTCTTGGAATTAATTTAAATTACTTCAGTATTGTTATTTTTGTAACACTGTAGAAAGGGGAAGACTCTGGGAAATTTGAATTTTGAGATTGTCAGTTTTAATTAAAAACCATAATGTCTTCTTTTCTTTTTAATAAAGTTAATGCCCAATTTAGAACTCTAGGCATAGAAGTCCCAAAGACATTTCTTTTTATACTGCTTTTGCAGTGTCTTATGTCTTTATTTCTTTTAATAAAAGGGTTCAGAGTTACTGTTTCCTGAAGAGGACTGCAAGGGAACCATTTATACTGAATTATGAGATAAAGCACTTGTATGAATTCTGTGATTATATTAATTCCTTTTTTAAAATTGTCTTGGTGATGTAGATACATCTGAATGATACAGATAAATAAAGGGTAATAAATATAAAATATAGCTGAATATAACTATTTTATTATAGAATTCTGTTTCTTTTACTTTGCTGCAAAGGCATTCAGTTTTGAACTTTGCAAGATATTCAAAATGCAGTTAGACCACTATTTGGTGTATTAATGAATTTGTAAATCCAGATGAATTACAGCTGAGATTAAGTCACTATATGAATCTGCATTATGGCTGGTTCTTAAAGAAAAGAGGTATGAAAATGGTATTTTGAGAAAGTATCATTGCATTATTTGCTTTCTCAGTTTCTTTCTAACTTCTTGATCCTTCCTGAACCTCTGTGTTTCTCTCTAACACTGAAGAATATTAGAGCAGTTAATGTTCAGTTGTGCCTGTGGTTGGATCAGCGCTGTTTGTCCAGCCCTGAAAAAGCACCTATGTTTGAAGGGGATTCTGCTATTGTAATATTTGGTGAATAGGATTTCACTGGGAGCTGATCTGTGTGCAGTGAGAAATAGGGTCCTTTTGCACACTGTTTGTAATGGAGTGGAAAATTACATTTGCTATTGCAAGAACAGCCCCATTAGTGAGAAAGCAGATTCTCTTGCAGAGAGCTGGAATGCACCTCAGGCAGTGTCAGGGTGACAGTCCAAATAATGGGAGTTTGGAATGAACAGGGAGATTCTAAAATGAAAAAAATGCTTCTCTTCATACATTGTGGTTCCTTCATAAACTTATTGCTACATAAGGAACAGTTTGATTTAAAACAGTATGAAACAAAAAAACCCACACGTTTAAGCAACTGTTGGTAACTTGTTTTGAGGATGAAGCCTACTGTTGTGAAAAGGAAATGCAATGATTTCCTTCTTAGACCATTATCTAAACCAGTCTGAAGCTAGTAATGTAAACAGGGATGCTAAATTGTTTTGTTAGAGGTTTTTTGGTTATGCTTTTAAATAACACTGCAAGTGTTGTCAGTTTTATCTCAACCATATGGATTCTTTAGGCACTGAATAAAGGATCCTCTGTCTAAGTGTAAGCATTGAAGACAAGTTGTAGCTGTCCCTGACCCACCCTAACACCTTTTCTTCTCAGTGAAACTGTTTTGATCTTACTCTGATATTGAATAATTGACTTCTGAATTAGTATATAAAATCAGTGGTGTCAGTTTTATTTTGAAGTGCTTACAACATTCTAACAATGAAGATTTGAATGTAAATTTCAAATGCTGGTGGTTCAAAGAGTAAAAATAATTTATATTCTCTTGATGCTTAAAACTCTCAGATAAAAATAACAACAAAATAACTACAATAATAATAATTATATTGCAATTATATTAAATAGAACTATTAATGACTGTGAAGCATGTAATATCAAGAATGCAGGGAACTTCTATTCACTGTAATTCTGTAAATGTATTGGGATCTAGAAGAGTTCTGGTAGGGCTAGGCTGCAATCTAGGATGATGGTCAAACTTGAATTTATTTAAAATCTGCCATTGTCCTATTAAACCCTTAGTGATTACAAAAATAAAAAAAAATAAAATAAAATAAAGAAGAAAGGACAAAGTATGTGCAGGAATTTATTCTGCAAAGTCCACTAGTCCACTACAAAGGATTGTGGAGTAGCTCTGTGGTAGAGACCAGGAGTTTAGAGAGAATAAAAGGTCTTTGGTTTTATTGTAATTTGTCTGTCACAGCTACCTGCTGAGCTGATAGTCATTAACTTCTCTAGGAACTGATCTAAATGGTAACATTCAGATTGACATTTGATTGAAATAAATGCTCAAAGACTGTTAGAAATAATTAAGCTTATCAGCCTCAATGATTCACAGATCCCTGGCCATTTAGACTGAAATATCTGTCAGGGTTTTCTTATGAATCCCTTGTTTTGCAACAGAATTTCTCTGTAGACGATTTTATTCCCACAGTAATTTCTCTAGGCATTTCTCTTATTCGTATTATTATGTGATTATTGTGTGTTTTGACCAAAAGCTTATTTTAATTTTTTCAGATGAGAAATATCAATCCTTAGAAAATTAACAAAGTTTTCAAGGCATTATTTTTATCTGTGCAGAGGAGAAGTTTCCAAAGTGGAATTGCATTGCATTTTAAAAATTCAACTGAAATAGTAGTTAGAGTGAATTGATAGAGGATGTATTTTTGGTGATGTCACCAAAAAAAAAGAGATACTTGCTCCTAATGTCCAAATGCCCATTAGAAGAATGACTTGATTTTTCCTTTTTTTTTTTTTTTTTTCTTATCTGCAGCACCCATCTGACCTGACTTTGTGACAGTAATGGTATCATCTAATTTACGTCTTGAATTTTTAATAAGTTTCCCATGAAGGAATTGAAACTCATGGGTATTTGTAGTTAACATGGGTCCATTATTTTTGTCTTCCTCATGAGTGACACTTGGACATGTTGGCTTCTATACTCAAAGATAAAAGGAAATGTGCAGTGTCTTCTGATTTGTATGTTTCTGATAAAGTTATTTTGATTATCAGGGCAAATGCCCCATGTGTTCTGTTTCCACTGAGTTTATTTCAGCAGCTGTCTTAAAGCCTGGTTTGTGCAGGAGAGTCTCCAGTTGGTATCCCTGAGCAAAGACTGAGGCTTTTGTTGTCCAGGTCAGTTTTTACTTTGATAAGTCAGGATAATTGGGATAAAAATGCAATAAGTAAACAGGGCCTGATGCCCAAGCCTTGGGAAACGCTGAGTGGAGGATCTTGTGAAATTACTGATAGCGTTTTGGCACTGTGAGTCAGCGGGTGGCAGTTGGGTTAAGAAAACTCTAACAGTTCATGATGGACTGATGCACAGCAAATTTTAGTCTTTGTTGAAACATAATCAGTTTTTTGAGCTAAGATGGTGTTTATCAAGGGGAATATCCACAGCTACACAATGCAGGTCCCTGTACTGAAAGGTAGTAGACTAGAGCTGCAATTGAAATGTTAAACTAATCTTGTTGGAGATAAACTTTTTTTCAAATATTTCTTCAAAAATGAGAAAACTTGAGAACTTTTAATTGAAATCATGTATCCTGGTTTTATTTTATCTGATAAGTGCAAACTGTGTGGAGTGAAATAAATATATTTTAGGGGATGACACCATCTTGGCATTTGTACACATTCTTTTATAAATATATTCTTTATCTTACCTGCCTTGAAACACTTTTAATACAATTAAAAGCACAGAATGAGTGCCAGACTTGTCAATTCCAACAACAAAGTGCTGAAATTTTCAGTGAAACTGAGAGATCCATCTCCCACACATTGTAATGAATAGGTTCATAAAAGGAAAATAGTTTAATTACATTTTAGTTCATGGATTGTTAATAGGCTGGAGTATCTAAATTGAATAATGTGATTCTGGTAATAATTATGTGTAAATGAACTTGTTTAAATGATATTTTACAGCTTCTTTATAAAATTACAGCTAGAGGCAATCCAGTGATAGACAGACAAAGGCCATGCAAAAATTATCATAAACTATTAGCTTGTTTGCAAAGGGTTTTATGTTAATCTTTTAGTACTTAAAGCACTCTGCAATTAACATATCACGGGGAGCTGCCTCGCAGCAAAGGCATGCAAATTAAAGTGCTCAGATAAAAAGCCATTCACATAAAAAAAATCAAAGAAAGGGTGGCATAGCACTGAAAGGGTACTGGTTTTATATTTGAGATTAAGGAGGTGTAATGATTGTGTTATCTAACTAGAGTTGTAATTAAAGCTTTTCTCCTGCAGACATGACAATAGATACAGCATTGATTTCGGTGTTTTAATTGTGAAAGTCATTTTATTTCAGGGCAGAAGATATGAATAGCCTAAATCAAAGGGCTAGAAGATTGCTTTGTTGATAGTACTTGTTCAACAGCTGCCTTGTTGCTTAATACACAAATGGGGAGAATGGTGAAAGAGATCCTGGGAGGTGCTCCATATTGTAATTCTCCTGCTGGTTTCCTTTCCTTTCATGAAAAAGGCAAGGATCTGTGTACTGATTGTAAACAAGCAATCTTTTCATACAGCACCACTGGTTTTCCTCCTTTAGTTTCCTCTGAACAAAAGAAGTCATAAAAACCTTGAACTAACTTTTACTACTGCTCTTTTCAAACCACAAAAGTTTTTGTAATAAAACCATCATCTGCTCTCAGAGATATCACACTTTTAGTGGGGAACAAAAAGTCTCCATGTGGCTGTA
>VRYO01001366.1:13348848-13378720 GCA_009812075.1 Sialia sialis
CTTATATTCGTGAAATTACTGTACATCATGTTTGTGGCTCTATAGTGTTAGATTGGGAAGGGGTGACTTTTTCTTCTTTTTTCTTTTTTTTTTCCCTCCCCAATCACTATAGTAACAGAACAGAAAATGAGTAATCAGAATAAATACATCTGGCTGTATTCTCAGCTGGCATATGTAGCTGTCTGGTGTTCTCATTCTAGCAGGGAGTACATCCTAGGAAGAGGCAAGGCCAGGGGCTGATTTGGGGATGGACTAAACTGGAAGTTGGGAGGATACAGTTGATCAAAAAGACCTGCATCAATACAGCGTATTTCCTGATGTGGAAGGAAATATGACAAGTCAGAATAGCTTGTTTCCTTTCTGGTGTGGGATTAACTGAATGTGTGACTACATGCATGTAAGAGGAATTGCATGATTTTTCATGGTACCAGTATACTTGAAACAGCTACAGTCTTTCTGTTACAGACAAGATGCAAGCAGTAATTGTGTGCTTTCTCTTTCCTCAACAGAACACAAATTATTGGTTTCAGAGGGTAACCAAGGATTAGGAGAAGGCTGGTGTATTTAATGGTTATCCTCAGAGCAGCCAGCCCCTGAGCTGGCAGAGAGCTCAGGGCAGCAGAATTCCTGCAATCCACAGGGAATACTGAGTGACCTGCTGGGCTGCTGAGACCCAGGTCCATGGGGCTGAAAGGGACCCAGGGGTACTGAGGGAGCTGGTGGAGAGCTCACCGAGCCACTCACCATCATTTATCATCAGTCCTGGCTAACCAGGGACATCCTAGAGGACTGGAGGTTGGCTGTTGTGACACCTATCCACAAGAAGGGTCAGGAGGAGGATTCTAGGAGCCACAGAGCTGTCAGCGTAACCCTGGTGCGAGGGAAGGTTATGGAACAGAGAATTCTGAATGCCATCACACAGCACATAGAGAACAACTGGCTCAGCCAGCATTTGTTTAGGAAAGGCAGGTGCTGTGTGACCTGATCTCCTATGACCAGGTAACCTGCCTGGTGGGTAAGGGAGCAGCTGTGGTTGCTGTCTACCTGCACTTTAGCAGAGCCTTTGACACTGTCTCCCACCACTTTCTCCTGGAGAAGCTGGCAGCCCATGGCTTGGAGAGCTGCAGTTTGCTGGGTTAAACCTGTCTGGATGCCCAGAGTGGGATGGTGAAGGATGCCACATCCAACTGGTGGCCAGTAACTGGAGTGGCTCTCCAGGGCTCTGTAGCGCTTTCAATCCCATTTAATATCTTTATCAAAGACATGGACAAGAGGATCAAGTGCACCCTCAATAATGAACTTGGATGGGAGTGCTGATCTGCTGGGTTTAGGAAGGCTCTACAAAGATGGGCTGGATGGGCTGGACCAATGGGCTATCAATTGATTGAGGTTCAACAGGGCTGAAGGATGAGTCCTGCCCTTGGGTCACACAGCCCCCTGGAAAGTGTCTCGGTGGGAAAAGGACCTGAGAGAGCTGGCCAAAAGCAGCTGAATATGAGCCAGTGTGTGCCCAGGTGGCCAAGAAGGCCAATGGCATCCTGGCCTGTATCAGGATCAGGGAGGTTATTGTCCTGTACTGGGCCGTGGTGAGGCTGCACCTCAAGTATTGCATCCCTGGCATGAAGAAAGACATGGAGGTGCTGAAGTGTGTCCAGAGAAAGGCAGTGGAGCAGGTGGAGGGCCTACAGTGAGTGTGAGCTGTGTGAAAAGAGGCTGAAGGAGCTGGAGTTGTTTAACCTGAAGGAAAGGAGCTCAGAGAGACCTTGTTGTTCTGTAACACTGCCTGAAAGGTGGGTGCAGCAAGGTGGGGGTTGGCCTCTTCTCCCAGGCAGCCACTGACAGGACATGAGAATGTAGCCTAAAGCTGCGCCAGGGGAGGTTCTGGTTGGCTATTGGGAAGAATTTTTTTCACTGAAAGTTTGGTTAAGCATTGGAACAAGCTGCTCAGAGAGGTTGGGTCAACATCCCTGGAAATGTTCGAGAAATGACTAGATGTGACACTTGGGGCTATGGTTTAGTTGGAATGGTGGCGTTTGATCAAAGGTTGGACTCAATCCTGGAGATTGTTTCCACCCCTATGAAAATAGGGATTGATGCAGATTCTTACATAATAAGAGCTGGCTTAAGTTTCCTTAGAGCCTTTCTGAGAGACTCAAACACTGAATTAGCTTGACTTTCTGCCAGTAGACCTGCACATTTCCTAATTTGGGCTTAAAGTAGGAGCCAGTATGTCCCAAGAGAAACAATTCTTTTGTAATTATAAGCAGCATGGACTGGTGACACTTTGAGATTGCACTCCACTGCTGGTCCTCACCCTTATTGTTGCTGGAGTATTGATTAAATTTGCTTTTTTCCCTTATAAATTTCGAAGCTCTCCATGGAACTGGCTGAAACTATCTAAGTAATTGCTTCCCTCCTGCTGTAGTGACAGCTTCCCTTGACAGCTATGTTTCACAGGAACTATGAAGCTGTCAGCCTTGAGGATGATGTTCTGAGAGCAGCAGACTGAGGTTTCTCAGCAGCTGGCTGAAGGCTGTAGAGCCTAGTTCTGGAGGAGGACAGAATGACCACAAATCTCATTTTTTTTTCCTTGTTCTGTGTGAAATTTGCTCATTGAGCTGATGTGACCCATAGACAGAGGAGAAATGATGATAAATACAAAGGGCAGAAGAGACTGCAGGCAGGAAAAGATCCTGGGGAAAGTGAAGAGACAAGACCATCTGTCAGTTTGTGTATCAGGGTGGTAATGAGCTTTGTTCAGATAAGACTGAGGAACACGCCTTGCTGATTTTGGAAACAAAAATGTTGTATAGATGGTCTGGGATTTCTAATCTGACTCCTAAGCCAAGGGCTTAGAGAGATTCCATCTATATGTGGTGCCATAATGTGGTGGTTTGTAAAGATAGGATAGCATAGGTTCATGAACATTTAGGAATACAGTGTGGTCCTTATTTATTTGTATTTATGTATGTATAGATCGTTGAAATTCATCAGTGAGTGATGCTGTTAATTGAAAAAAGCTTTTGGCATTGTTCTACCTTTACTTTTAGTCCGGCCCTGAGTGGAAGAATTGTTCAGCTACATTTCCATAAGCTCTTCCCTCTTTCCATTCCCTTTCTACCTCCAAATGGTTAATGAAATTTGCTTGAAATATTTAGAAAAAGTCTGAGGAGAAACAAAATCTCTCGTGGATGTTTTGCAGTGTGTTGTGTACAGATTTCCAGTGTAGTTTTTTGGAAAGTAGAGTTTTTGTAATCGTTATATGGACTTTATTGAATCTTACTGAGGTTTAATCTTTACTCTTACAAGTTCCCATATTTGTAGGCTTCTACCTATCTAATTACTGAGGACTTTAAGGTAGTATACTATTTTGCTAAATCTTAATTCAGTAGAAAAAGACTGAATATAAAGATAAGTATGAATAGATCGTGTTATGTTTAAATGTAGCCCTTTGTGGCTCTTTCCAATATTTAAGAAAGGAATTTTGCAGGATAATACTACATAAGATGGCACACCAGATAGAGTAAAAGAATTTTAGGAAACTTTGTGCTTAAATAATTGGTGCAACTTCTTCATATGGCACAAGAATATTTTTAATATGCATTCTTGTTTATTTTCAAGAGACCATTTCCAGTATAACTGCAACCAGAAATGTATGTGGTCTGCCTAGTACTTTGTAACACTAGGAATTTTTGCAAGCTAAAAGTCTTAGGCTCTCAAGAGCTGTACTGGGGCCTAGAAACCACCTAGTAGCTTGAGTCTTGAGAACTTGGACTTGTGAGGAAACAGTAAAGGCAAAGCTTTTACCTTGCCTCTCGTTAGGATTACATGTATATGGTAATTTTACACAGTTATAGACATAATATCATAGTTTTAAGCCTTCCAAGAGCCTTCTAAGTGGTAAAGTTCTAGTCAAGTAATACTGTTTGCTTGTAACTTTTGGCTTTGGATTTCTCCCAGTCTTGAATGCTCATTACATTTCACCAGGAACCCAAGATCTGATCCTTTTCAGACATTATTTCTCTTGTAAGGGCTTTGCTGACCTTCCATGGAGATACAGCTCTCCTTTTGAGTTAGTTTTTTTCTCAGCTGAACCAAACTCTTCTGTGGAAGTGTATTCCTCTGTTTTGTTCTCCTGATCAAATTCTCTGTGGTTTTGGTAGTGTCTTTAGTAGAACATATTGAATTCACTCTCAAATGTCTCAGGCTTAGTGCTTTTTTCAAAGACACAATCGATTTGCTCTTAAATTTTCTAATGAGGAATTCTGCTGCTGAAGACATGAGTACTGTACTGGGACTAAAGCTGCTCTGCTGAAAATTCTTTATTCCTAATAACTGATGGGAAGAGCACATATTTAGTGCTTTTGTCAATGGCCATCTGTTCCTGAGCTCAATGCATGCTTATTATTGTTGTGTCAGTGCTCTAGGTTCTGAAACTCTCATATTAATACATACACTTTATAACTGTGCATTTATTAATGACTGTCTTCCAAGTTATTGTAGGGGAAAAAATAATGGTTGAATAAAATAGCCACGGTCATCTTTAGGAGCTGTTAAAGGTGTAGGATAAGACAGTGGAAGATTAACATAATTCCAGTTCATTCAGTGTTGCAGAATGAATAGAATTCCTTTGAGGTTATGAAATTGCTGCATCATTGAACATTTCAGTTTGTGTGGATCCAGTCATGTGCCATATATCTGGAAGGTCGTCATCCATAATGACTCCTATTTCATTGGTTAACCTACAAAAATAAGTACAGCTAAACCCACTCATTAGAACACATTCAGTATTAGAAAGCTGCAGTGGAATTTAAACAAACAGGAGGAGTGGGCTACAATTTTAGAAGTGGTATTGATTCACTAGATTTGGGGAAACTTCTTTCTTTTTTTAGGTATGTGCTGAAGTTCTGGCTGTGCCACAATCCTGGGTCAGATGTTTGCTCATTGAACTAACTTCAGGTTGACTGCATTTCTGGAATATGTCAGATGTTCCTTTGCAAAATTTGGCCCTGTGAGATCTTCTTACTGATAATTTCCATTTTAGGTTTGAGCACTTTTAGCTCACCGTACATTAGAGCATCCAATGAAAAGAATTCTTCATTGTGGTTGAACTCTTATTCACTGGAAACTCAGGGCTCAGACAACTTAGGGCACGAGATCCTGAAGGAACAGGCCTTTGGTTTTCTGTTGCTTGACATTTCTGAGCTTTGCAGAATGCAGCTTAGGAGTATGTTTTAAAAAATATTTTCCCTGAACAGCTTGTTGACTACCACAGATTACCATGGACTGTTAATTAATTTTACAAGAACTTTACAAGAGCTTAGAATGTCAGAAATATAAGATAATTCAGGGTTACTAATGGACATTTTATGTAGTACTGACATGGGGATTTGTTATCTAGCAGCAAAAGCGAGTGCTGACTTCATTAAAGGGGAGGAAAAAAGCCCACCCAAAGAAACAAAAAAAAAAAAAATCCTGTAATGCATTTATCACTCCTACTGCTACTTCTTAGTGCTTAGTGAGTTTTTATTAAGCACACCATTTTTTATTTTGTGATGTCTGTGTCCATGAAGCAATGCAACTATAACAGAGCAGTTCATAGACCAATCTTTGATTGAAAAGTCATTTTTGCTCCTGTGGGTTATGTAGTCACAACCGCAGAAATACTGCAGTCAAGACTTGTCATGGATTGCATGATTTTTACAGTATTCTGTAAATTTCAGTCTTATTTTCCTCAAAAATTGTATAAACAGTCATCATCTATTTTTTTCATATGTGAATCTCTCTCAGCTTCTACTGCCTGGTATGTTAAAGAAGGCTGGTCTCTTTGGTACAGGAGATGGAAAATATTGCTAAAAAGCAGCTTTAAAACTGCTCCCAAAAAGTCTGAAATTGAAGGCAGGAGCTACGACAAGTACTAGGAGTGACTCAAGTGATACTGGCTGGGAAAAGAATTTCTCAAGGACTGACCAGGCATTGACTTATAGAGTGTTCCAGAGTTTATGAGAACAAGCAGTTTGTGAAGTCAAAGGCATTGCAGATGGTAGACTCATCACAGACCTGAATTTGAAAATAGAAATAATCAAAATAGAAATATCTCTTTCCTTCAAAGCAACATTGAAAATTCTTTGTTCAGAGCATATGTTTATTCAATACAAAGGTCTTTGGTAACTTGGTTGTCATTAGTCAAGCTAGAGAGTTTCCAAAAAAACTAGTCTTACCTTCAAGAGACTGTTTCCAGGGCAAGACAAATATAAAGTATGTACAGGCACAAGCTCTAAAGCTGAAAATAGGTGGTGATTAAGAATCTGAAAAGAATACTTTCTAAAATTAATCTTATTTTTTATGACATATAGATTATGTATCACATATTCCAGCCATGAGTAGACAAGTTTTTTTGTGACTTCTTGAAATTCTTCTCTTGTAGTATGTAGTCTCGTGCCAGATTCCACATGGACTGCCAAATTTTTCCAGTCAGAGTAGTCATTTCTTTTTTGCAAGTAGTTGGGGTTTAGAGGATTTTTTTGTGGGTTGGTTGGTTTGTTTTCCTTTTCTTGTAGGCTGTATGTCTATTTACAAGACACACAGATAATTAAGGACAGCAGAAAAATATCTTTGTTGCCAAAGTGAGAATATATTCCTGGATCAATTCAAGTTGCATCAGGCAGGTCTGCTCTGAGCATTGGGTCAGGTGGTTTGGACCTATCTGCTCTGTCCCAGATTTCAAACTGGTGCTTTCCCTTCCCTTGGTGTCTTCTGAGTCTTCTGTGGGATTGCATGTTATTTCAGTCTCCAGAAACCTCAGGCAAGCTGTAGAGCTGAGAGAGAAATGTTCAGTATGGCTGCAAAGATGGAGACAATCCCACTTTTGACGAGGGATAGTATTTTTATAGGAGGTAAATAGAAGTCATGGCTTTTTAGCTGTTCCAGTCTGTCTGTGGGTGCTATGCCTTGACCTACAGAGACAGAATCAAAAATTTATGCTATCTTCTAGAGACCTGCCAGTGTTTCAAATTTATACAGGTCAACCAGAGAGGGGGGGGGGGTTGTGGGGAAGAGAAAATTTAATGTAGATATTATCAGGAATGTTGTGGGAGAAATGAAGATGTGGACCAGTGGCTAGCCAGGAAGCAGTGGGGTAGAAGTCTTCTAGTTCCAATGCAGGCCAGAACCATTGAGACAATTTGATGTTCATGATCATCATGATTCATAAAATCATAGAATATCCAGAGTTAGATGGGACCCATAAGAGTCATTAGGTCCAGTTCTTGGCCCTGCACAGGACAGCCCCAAGAATCACAACATGTCCCCCACACCATTGCCCAAATGCTTCTTCAACTCTGGCAAGTTTGGTGCTGTGACCACTTCCCTGGGGATCCTGTTCCAGGCCCACCACCCTGGTTCAGTTGTCATTGCATTCTAAAAGACAAAATCTGAATACTGAAATGAAGAAAAGAACATAGTAATTGAGCTGCTTTTTGCAGGTAAGCAAGGGAAATGTTTTCCTCACTTTGAACAGTCACTCCAGTAATGTGTTCACATGCACCAAGGGGAAAAAAACACAGCAATTGAAATGATGAAAAATGAATCAAATTAATTAGAGGGAAAATTGTGATCTAGCATTGGACTCCAAAAGGAGCTGAATGCATAGAAAGGAAAAAAAAAGCTTACTAAGCAGTTCTAATAACAGAAACAAACAGTTCTATATGTTAACTTCATTGTGTGTTTAGTCTGAGAGGAACAAAGCAATCCCTGGAAAAGACAGACAATATCCTCCCACACACTTAGCAGCACAAAAGATGGGTGGCACTATTATAGTGGAAAACCTGTGCAGTTCATGTTATACATTTCATTTAAACTGTGCAGAGCAGAAATCTCTGGATACACAGAAACACTTTTTTGAGTTAAATAGCAAAGCTGAGCAGAATTCTTCAGTACCAATATTTATAGCAGAAATAGCCTCCAGAGTCGACTGTTTATTTATCAGTTGTTAATTGAGTTGATGTTTACTCACGATTGCAAACAGATGATTAATTTATGGCTGAGTGTTATTACTATGATAGTGAGGAGATCATTAGAAAGAAGGATTATAATAGGGTTCTCTGCACTTGTGAGGCTAGTAATAAAGATTGACTATTATAATTAGATAAAGCTTTGTAACAAATACTATTAAATTGAATCTGGACTTTATTTAAATGCACTGGCCTGTTATCTAAAATGTATTAGTGGAGTGTGTGGGTTAAGTAGAACCCCTGCCTACACTGTTTACTGTCTCCTTCAGAGATTAAAATGGCTCTATACTTGTTGGCTAAGTGGCAATGTTATGCATTATGCATGAGTGTTATTTCTATTGAAAACTCTAAAAATATTATTGTAATACCAGAAAAATATTATATTTTTTCTTTCAATTTTAACCTGAGATTATTTCCAACTTTAATTTTGATGATAGGTGAACCAAACCTAATTTAAGAAGGTAGCATTAGGCTTCTTCAAAAGTGAGCCTTTGCAACACTTTTGCATAATTCTGTTTAATGAAAGTCAGAGGAAGACTTCTGTGGGAATCCAGAGACAATGTTATAGAGCATTTGATTTCTTAATTTTCATGGAGGCATGGAAGGCAACAAAAGAAGCTGGAGTGGGATGGGATGAAGCTTTCAAGAATGTAGATCTACATCTAACCCCTCCCCCTACTTTCTATTTTTCTTCTTCCCCTGCCTCTTATGAGAAGAGTCTATTACTGCTTGAAAGTAGTCCAAATTGATTAGAGCTCCTCGAGATTTATCTGTTTTTTTTGAAAATAAATTTAACATGAAGAAGCTCTTCTTTGGTCAATTTGGGAGCATGGGTGCAATGTGAACCTAGTGTGAACAAATGTGGAAAGAATGGGTGGGTATTTTAAGAGTATTTTTACATAGGATGAGAAGAGATATAGACAGAACTTGCAGCTGGAATGTCAGCATCATTTTAGCACTCTGGGCATTTCAAATTAAAAATGCAATGGCACCATAAGAAACAGTGTAATGATATTACAGGGACTATAAAACCAGACATTTTTTAAAGCCTTAATAGGTTACGCTGTAATAAGTTCATGGTTTCATGACAACTGAGTGCAAAATTTCCACTCTTTTTTGTCAAATCCTTTAAGGATAGAGAAACACTGTTCTCACCTTCCATGGCTGAGTGCTTGAAGGCTTAGCATCTTCTGGAGTTGCTTCAGCCACAGACTGTCAGACTGTGAACCCCCAGGCTATGCAGAAATGCTCTCACCCCACAGGTGCTGAATCTCCAGTGAAGATCAGTGCCTGCCAAGCACCTATCAGTGTCTGTTTCCAAATGACCACAGAGCACTCCTCTGCTCAGCTGAGGTTTGGACCCTTATATATGTATAATGGGCACTGGAAAGCTCTGGCCCTGTGGTCTGGAAGGGCTGTGCAGTTACTCTGGTCTGGGACCGGATGCTCTCACAGTCAGCAGAACTCCTGAGTCTGCACTTATGTTGCTACCAACATCCCACTCCAATATTTTAGTTCTGAGAAAACACTACCTGTGGGTTACTTTCATTCTCTTAGAGGGATTTCTTTGTTTCAAGAAGAGGTTTGGAACGGAATAATTTATGTAAACTATTTGATTACTAAAATGATATTTTAAAAAAATGGCAAAACCCAGAGGTTTAAAAACAACAAACTGGAGAAATGATTGAGCTACAGCTTCCTTACACAGTTTGCTGTCCCTGAGGAGATGGAAAATGGGAAAAAATTAAATGCTTTTCACAGAAATTACTTATAAAGGATTAATAATGCCTCAAAATAGTCTCAGAAAGACTCTGAACATGTTCATGGAAAGTTAGAGAAGGTCTGCTAGTTTGACCCTTGCACAGCAAGTGGAGAGAACTTTTTGATCTTGCCTGACTTGATGGGACATGGGATGAAGCAGACTTTAATCACAAATGATTAATAAATAATTTCTAAAATGCGATTTGTCTTTCCTAGAGAAAGTAATTCTTTTAGACTCTGTGGGGAAAATAGAATTTTTTAACACTTTTTATAAATCTGTCGGCAAGTTTTAGCATTATCAGTTTTCACCAGCACTCTGTCCCATGGCTGTCAATATGACTGTGCTGAAATATAAAATGTCATTCTCCAGCTACTCACCTGCTTGCCTTCTGAAATAGTGCAAAGGCAGGTATTAAAAAAAGGTGGGAAGCTTCCAAGAATGAGCTTGAAGGCAAAATAGAGAAATGTAGAACAATTCCATCTAAAGATGACTTTGAGAAACCTACATGCAAGAAATACCTCTGAAGAAACAAATGTGGATTGGTCAAAACTGCCATCCTATTTAGATTTTGTTCCTTTATGTGGCTAAAACATTCTTTGTTTTCCCTGTGAAAAATGTGTGCTCTGAAGCTCAGTGCACAGGGTGAGTTTTGGAAGGATCTCAAAGACACAACTTTGCCAGTTGAGGGCAAGGTACAGAAATCTAGAGCTACTGGGGAAAAACTGGATTTTGGATCAAGTTTGTATGGCAACAGCTAAAGATTGTTTCTCAGCAGCAGTTGCAGTTGACCAAACACAGGGATAATACCATTCCTTATGAACTGATCAAGGTTTCTGTTGTCAAAAGAATATAATGGTGTTGGGGGAGAACTTTCCACAGAGATTTTACTTTTCTTCCTAGAATGTGTGTCTTCTTTCAAGTAGCTGGAAAGACTTGTGCTTGTCATCAGGATCTCAGTGGCAATGAACCAGTAATTTGCACATTCCATTATTTTTACTCTTAGGACTCCAGTGCAAAGTACAAAGTAAAAGAGTTCTAATTTTTTTGCTGTTGATAAGACAGAATTGAGCTTCTAGAAAATAAATCATTGCTATTGCTTTATTCAGCTTTCTACCGTTCCTTTGGGTTTAGATTTTTTATTGTTAGGTTATGTACCCTGGAGATACTAAACAAGGAGAGGAAAAGAAGCATTCTTGATAGAAGTTTATGAAAACTGGCACATAGCTGGCATGTGGAAAGCTGTCATGATAATCAGATCTTTGATAGATTTGACAATGATATTCTTGCATAGGTAAATTCATGCAATCACAAAAGACATCAAATGAATCCTTAAATCCTGTAGAATATAGACCATTTTATTCAGTTACTGAGAATTAAACATAGAAGAATTAGATCATTTAACTAGTGTATATAGAGCAACGACAAGTTGACTAGTTTTGTTTTCTTCTAATCTTCTTCAAAGTTTCCAGGCCAGCCCTTCACTGAAGAATATACAATATTTTAGTTGTTTGATAGGTCTTACAACAAGAAAAGAAGCAAGAGCAGCATAGCACAGCTGGTGTTTTTAAAGTAAGTTGTTGTTTGACAGCCATGGAGATATTATAATTGTAATTCATTGAGCAGGACTCTATGAGGAAGCAGAAGTCCCTGTTGGAACTACTCCACAATTTTCCAGCTGTTATCTGTTTTCTTCACACAAGGAGGGCTTGCATTGCATCTTAAGCCTTCAAGAATGTATGGTGAGCTGGATGTAGTGTGTATTTAACTGTGCACTGGAAAATGAAGCCAATGTAAACTCCAGTTATTGCTGGGCCTTTTCATTTTTCTGACATCAGACACAAAAGGTCATGACTGCTTATGTCCCATTTAAAACAGCAGTAAAGATTCAAAAACCTAAAAAATGGCAGTGCCTTAATTAAGCACTTCCAGAGAAACACTCTGTTTACAAGTGCAACCTGTGGCTCTGTTTATATTCATATGCCATTCCTTATGGTGAGGAGATTTGCAGAGATATGTGGGAGAAAATAGCCCACATCTCCAAATGGTGTTTGAACAGTCTTCATTTCACACATACTAGGGAGTGATTTTTTTCAAACAAACCATCCTGTGAGCCTGTTGTCTGTCTGCCTGGAGTGGAATCATGTTTTGCTTTTCTAGGGCTGAAAATTGCATGTAAGGATGCAGCAGAAGTGGTGAAGATCCCAAAACTCAGGGAGGAGTTGCGATGCACGATGCAGTGTTAGTCCTGCTGAGCCTGATATGCCTTTTTACAAAGAAGAAAAGTTCGTGTAGGATCACTGTGTTATAAAAGAGCTGCCGAGCGAAGGATTAGCTCAGCTGATGTTTGTTCTTTCTAATACTTTGTTTATATTGAGGGAAGGAGGCTGTCATTTGTATTACAGTCTCAAAGAGTGTGTAAGATTGAAACAAGATGGGTTTAAATGAGAAAAAGACAGTCATTTGCAACAGAGAAATGACTTTGGATATTTTTTTCCTAAGTTAAGATAGAGAAAAACCAGACACTGAACCCAGCAGAGCTTCTAATTGATTTGGAAAAGAAAATCACTAAATGCCTATGCATATAGCTAAAGAGAGAGTAATCTCAATCAATGTAGAATAAGTACACTATTTATTCAGCCTGGTGGATAGTAGGAAAATAATAAACCAAAACAAACCTCGATTAGATTGAGAAAATTGTAGTAAAATATATTCTGAAATCTTTTCACTGGTGGTGCTGTATGTTGCCATCTCTTCTCACTAATGTGTAGTATAGATTCTGGTATCTAATTAAAACATTAAAACTCCTGAAGAAATTTTCATTTATTACTTGAAATTAGTGTCACCATGGAAGAGCTGTTAAAGAAGGATGTAAAGTAAAAACATATTTTTGTGAGAGATTTTTAAAAAAATTGCTTAGTGTGATATTTTTCACCAAATGTTTGTTTTACAATGTCATACATAACTGTCATTGACTTTAGATTTATTAAAGACATGTAATAGCTTGAGGAACTGCTGTTGTTAGCTAATTATCCAAAATGTAATTAAAATTTGGCTCAGGTGGTAATTTTTTGCTTTTTATTGAAAGGAAAAAAATTTGTTTCTCCAGGAAGAGACATTTAAGATGCCTTGAAGTTAATTTTTAATTAACATTCTTGCATCTGTCTCAAAACCAGATAGCAGTCCTGTATTGTTGGTAAAAGATATAGGTAGATATTCTTTCTTTTTTTTTGTTCCTCTCTTTCTTAACAAAGAATAAGAAATGCCAATGATCACTAAGTTAGAAAAGCCAAGTGTCTTAAAAGTAACTGAAACTAGCAATATTTTCTAGGATAAAGGTTACCATGTTGTCGCATTTTACTTCAAAATTTAAGGCTTATTTAATAGAAAAAGTTGAAAAAAATGCTCTGAAGTTTAATATGTGCAACCAAGTCTGCAAGTCTGCTTGTTCAAGGAACATGTTTTGCGAGTCTGCATCAGCTGGAACCATGTTAATGTTTTATTTCTAAAATGCTGGATCAGATTTGTGCACATTGGTGTCAGACAGACATAGTGTTGCACTTATTTGATATGCTTAATTAATTGGCAAATACTGTCTTTAATTTGATGCTTTTTTTTTAATATCCCAAAGGCTAAAAAGAAGTGAAGGCACAGAATTCCAAAAGATGCTGAGTAGATAAGCTATCCCTTTTGTGCTCATTTTCAGTAAAATTTGACTGTTCAGCTCTCCTGTGTTGTTTAAAAATTCCACTCAAATTGTATGTAGAGGAAGGAAAAAAGCCAACATCTTTCTGATAAATACAGTAATATTTGATTTTGGGGAGGTCAGGTAGTTGGGAAGTCACAGGACTCTGCCCTGTCTGTTTAAAATGTGCTTTACTTGGTTTACTGAGTGCTTAGCTGCTGATGGATGGTTCAGTCCAAATGTTAGCTTTGTGTACTGACACTGTCTCTCTGATATACTTTGAACTCTGGATGAATTTTTATATGGCTTTACATGAGTACTCATGAAAACAGGAGCGAGCTATTTCATTGCTCAATCTCAGGTGGCCAACCTGGTGCAACTACTGTAATATTTTTAGGTGAGTTGAGAAATACAGTTATTATCCAGCAGTGGGGAACAATGAATGTGTTAATGGTGAGACTGGTAGGGCTGCATTTGAGGTATTTGGAACAAACACCTTAGTCAGCAGTCACAGGTGGGAAAAATACCTTTGACTGTGAAAAATAACACAAATGCTTGATTCAGTTTTTTACAGTGGTTTGTCAAATAACTTTTCTGATGCTTAGTCCTCAGCAGCTGCAAGAATGTTTGTTCAGAGAAGGCTGAACTTGTGTAGAGGAGTCTATTGAATCTTTAAATCTGGTTTCCAGCCTGCAACCATTAGCTTTCTCTTTATAGGGAATTCCTGATCAGTAAAGAGATCAGAGAGATTTTTCCTTCATTCTCAATGCCTGTTATTTCCAGGACCTGGGCTTTCATGGTCTGTATTAAGCACAGGTATTTGTAGAATGCCTTTATGCGAGATTTGTTCCTAAGAGAGGGGCTAAAACTGCTGAATTCTTGTCTGTTTCTGCAGAAAACCCATGCAGTATGACACCTTGCTTCTTCAGGAATTATTGAGTCAATGGACACTTTACTGAGGGAATGGTTGGTTATGGACAATGTGCTGTAGCTACAGGTCCATTTCCCAAATGGAAATAACCATGTGGTGGTGAATATTTGAAAACTTTGTCTCACAGTACAAGACCTATTAAATGGCATCTCACTGGTGGCATAGCTGTGTGCTGGATGGGCTGTGGAAAGGGGATGTGGGGAAAGGCACCATGGACACAGGATTTCCAGCCAAATAGTTACTGGTGCAGAAGCCCTTCTAAATAATGGAGATTTTGTTGCAGTCTAGCCCTGGAATCTCTAGGAAGCTTTGTTTGTTCCCCCTCCAATCACAGCTAAATAATGAAGTATATTTCTTTTTTGGCACTGTGAGGTTGTGCACTGAGAGAGGGACTTTTACCTTAACATAAGAATGAGATGGGAGTACAGCGGGCAAGGGTACAAGATGGGCCAAGTGAGTAAATCCCACAAGAAAAGCTTAGCTCTGGAAAATCCTTCTGTCCTGCCATCAACTGCACAGATGTATGGTCTGATGATTGGTGAAAACATGTTAATTACAGTTTCTTACTGCTCAAGAAATAATGAAACTTTTTTTATTTTAAATCTTATCAACTGTGGGTTTAATTATGCTTTATTTTAAAACCAGACAGTTTTGTTCAGATCAGAACAAAATTTTGAAATATATTTTTGAAATGTTATTAAAGATGAAAGACCCCAAATCAGTGCTGCTTTAATTAGCTGGGATGAATAGATGAAAGAAAAGTGGTTTCTAAGCAGATTAGTTTCAAGATAAAATATTTCATTTTATTAATGTTTGACCAAATCTGACATATACATTTTCAAATTTTTAAGGCATGTGAACAAGACCCGATGCTATTAAATGCTGGGTTTCTTAAGGTTCCAGGCAATGTGGTATGCCATGTGATCCTGTGAAATATCATTTGTGATTTTCAAGTTGACATTGAAATGAAAGTTAAAACAGCATTAGTATATTGCACAGATTAGTGGAATCATAAGTATCTCTAGCTGTCTTGAACAAGTGTTAGAAATCTACTGTAAACAGCATTCATTAATGGAAAGCTGGATGAAAGTTTGATGAGAAAATATTTCTTTTGTTTTAAGACTAAATGATGTTGGAGTGTCCCAAATAATGTTTTCTACATTGTAACAGTCTGGATTTAAATGTAAGGATGGGAGGTACTGCTTTCTAGTGTGGGTTTTTTACATTTACTATTGTTTACAAATATTTTCAAAATGAACTTCTGGGGGTTTAAGTCTAATTTCTTTTTTAAATAGAGTGTCAAGAAACTTGTACAGATAGTTAATATCCTTAGCATACATCTTTGATTTCAGTGTGTTGGAGCTGTGGGATATGCTTGTCTGCTTTTGACTCTTTGAAGATGTCCCATAGACTTCTTTCAGATCAAATCACACCTAACAAAAACCCTGAGTTGAGTCCAAGTTGCTCTTTTGTTGGTCTTCAAAAGCATTAAAAATAGTCACTGAAAATAAGCCATGCTTTTAGGGGGGATACAGTGTGAATTGGATCTCTGTGAAGCTGTTTAGAAAACACGTTTCCTATTTAAGGTTATCTTCACTCGTTTCTTTTGGTATCATGTGAACATTTAACAAAAAAAGCTGACATTCCTGTCCTGGTGCTGTGTGTATTCTTCTCCTGTCCTATGCAGCTATTTCCCACATTTGTCAAGGCAAAGGTTGAAGGGGTATGGACAAGGGAAATAGGTCTCCCATTCATTCCTATCTGTCAGGAGTTCACTTTGTCATGATAACATTCAAGGAGTATATTTATCTATCCTGCTACTGGAGGTTAAAGCAAGGGTAAAGAAGGAGAAGGGAAGAAATCATGTTTTAAAAGTTTACAAATTCTACTGCAAAAACTGTAAACAGAAAGAGGCTTGCAGTGGAATGTGTAAAATACTGCTGCATTGATAGCGATGGGGCGGCAGGCTGCCACAAACCCGCTCGTATAAACAGAGCAACTCTTGCTGCAGATTGGGTCTGTTTTGGCTTAAGGTCTGAGGAACACATTGCTTTCAAAGTGAATTCTTAGGTGTCACTTCCCATAACTTATAGCAGAAGATTACAAAGCTACTGATATAACATATTAGTTTGATGGACAGAATTATACCCCCAACGCTTCCTGCTCTCCCCAATGACGCACACTAACTTAGTGTGCTGTGACAGCTGCCTTGATTTACCACCAGGCTGGGAGGCCAAGTGGGAGAGGGAACATTCACATGAACGCAGGGGCTGATACTGGCCCACAGCCTAGTTTATAAAGCTGCCCTGTAATTCACCACAAATGTGTCACCATTAAAAGGGAAAAAAGGATTGCAGATAATAAATACTCTTTAATTTATTAGCTAACAACAAAGAGATCAGAGCCAGTTGTGATGTGATTGTTTGACATAATATTGTCAAGGAAAAAAGCTAAGTTGACCAAAGATGTATATTACACATTCAAGCAGATGCATCAACTCTTGGCTTGTCACAAGCAGAGCTAAACAAAACGCCAAACAGAGGAGAGAACTGGCAAACAGCACAGTCATTTATCTCTGAAAGAGACATATTCAAGAGCAAGTGAAATAAGACATAGTTCTTTGGACTTGGTCAAGGGCCAAGTTCTAACTATTATAAATTAAATGTTTTGTGTATTGTATTTGGCAACTGCAGCAGCTCTTACCATCTTGGTCATGGTAGGAGAGTGTTAGATTTTCCTGTCTCCTTTTGCCAGAATGATGGCTTTTGTTGTGGGGGACAATATTAGAATGTGTCTGTGCATACCAATAGCCACAATGCATGCTGTAAAAAAAGGCATATAGATTTGGAAAATGCAAATAAAAGCTGTTGGACTAGCCAGCCTACGGAATTTAAGCTTTCCAAAGAAAACTTTAGGAAGTCCTGAATCTCAGAATCTTACTTTCTAGATTGTTTGAGTTTACAGAATATAATCATCAATGTAATTATTTCAGGTTCATATGCTTTTAATCAGAGTTTTGACTTTCTTTATATATTTTGAGAAATCTTTGCTTTTGGTTTTCTATGAGCATTGTTCATGCCACCACAGTTAGCTTGGTGTCAACATTGCCATTATAAATTATGTTTAACTGTTTTGGATGTCAGATGTAAAAATTTTTGCCCTGGGTTGAAAACTGATGCAGAGGATCAGAGAATGCAGATTATATGTTTATGCAGGCCTATGCATGTTAAAAAAAAATAAATTCATTAATTCAAAAATGTCCAATAGTGTAAGCCAGCCTGCATTCTATATGCACACACTTTCAGACATGTTAAACATGTAAATCTGTTGCTGAAAAGTATGTTGAGTGATTGTTTCTCATATTATTAGAGCAAAGAGAGGTGTCAGGTATTATTTAGGATGCTTTTATGTGACTGTTGTAAAAAGAATGTAGTACTGTTTCCTCACATCTCCACATTTCAGAAATACGAAAACTTAAGGCAGTGTTATGTTACTTGTATTAAATAGAAAATGTTTATTCCTGTGAAAATCATACCAGCACAAGACCTGAGAGTTATTTGAACTCAGAAGCAAAAGCCCAAGCCAATTTTTTGTAGTACATGGTCCTCATGCTGAGTGTTTGCATGGGTATAAAAATGATCCCATAGTTTGATATCCATGAAATTATTTCCTTCGACATCAGAAACATTGTCCAACAATCCTGAAAAGACTGAAATATTGGAATTGTGTCTGCTTTTAATATGATATTGTCTTATAAACTTCCACAGAATTAATTTGAGATGGAAATTGAAAATCCAAATATATTCCTTAAGGACCTGCCTTTTCTCCATTACTTTTGACAGCTGGATCATACATGAGTTCTCCAAAGCAGGAAAGGAAAGGTGCAATGCATGGTAAGGAAACGTGAGAGACTCAAGCCATCTCCTCCTTGTGGGGAGGGTGAGAATTCTCTGCCTGATCCAGCAGCTCTGAAGGTGGATGTTCTTTGTGCACAGTAGCATCCAGGGGTGCGGGGGGCTCTGCAGGAGTGTGGCTTCTCACATCTTGAGCATGGGAGCCTCTGTTGAGGTGGAGATGGAGCAGAGGACCTTCCTCCTGCAGTTTCTAGCACATTGAATGATCTCTGTCCTCAGGGCAACATACATCACATTTCACCAACCCATCTGGGATGAGTAATTAAAGGAAACTTTTCAAATTATATCCTAAATTAAAAAGAGAGAAGAGGACAGGCTGTGCCAAAATTGATAACTTGCTCCATTTTGATGAGCAGGGCACTCAGTTCCTGGGGAGAGGGAACCAGCACATGCTGGATGTGGAAAATTGCATTTTGGAGTAGAGAGAGTGCAGTATGGAGTCCACTTCATGGCAGTGCTCAGGATAATAAATGACAAACCAGAGGGATATATAGCACAGAGTACTTTACCACTGGTTAGAGGTAATATGGGCAAGTGTTTAATATTTAAGCAAATACATATTAAAAAAATTATCTGCTTTAAGGTTTTGATGGTCTTGCAGTCCATCTCTTCATTCCCAAACCCAGGGGCATAGCTACAGATAAGGCCAAAGTTATTCTGCTCCCTAAATGGCAAATTAATTTTGGTTTTATTCTGATTTTCAGTATTATCAACGCTGTTTTTTACTAATATGTTGATAGTTAACAATTTCTTATACTATGGCTTCTGAGGCAAAACTATTCTTAAAATCTCAAATGCTTTCAATATAAAGAAGTGGAGATCTAAATTTTCTCCTACTTATATGTGCACAAAATCCCTCAAGTGTGTCTGTATCCCTCTTCAAATGATACAAATGTAGGAGAAGGGAAGGAATCTACATTTCTCTAGTATTAAATCTATAGGCTAAAAAGCAGAACTGTTTCAAAATCATTCATCCTGATTTTCAAAGATTGTGTTCTCTTAGTGAAGAGTTATGTTCTTTAAATGTTTGGAGTTTACAGTTTCCTTTCCTTATAAAATGGAATTCCAGTTGGTATTCCTTAAATTCATTAAAGAGCACAGAAAATATAGGTGACTATTCTAGTTTCTTATAGTTTTCAAAGAAAAAATATATTCTTAACTCCCCCTGAAGATGACATTTAGAAATTCAAACACAATTAAAATGAATTCAACAGCACACCATGGTGTCCTCTAGGAATGATCCTTTGTAAAGCTAAAGACAAAATTGTATGTGTTCATGCTTATTAAAAGCAACACATTATATTTTACTTCACTGCTCTTTAAATATAAGGTATCCTAAGAAAATTTGTGCAGGAGCAGATGAAAAACAAATCACTTTAATACCACACAAATTCTCTAAAAAAAATTAAGATCAGGATATAAAACTGTTTCAAACAGATGCTGATGTGTGCTAGAACACATGACAAAATGGATGTAGCAGATGAAGAAATGGATACGACATGCTGAGGGCTTAATGTAACATACAGCAAAATTGATATACCTCTTACTGGAATAAATAAAACATGGCATAATATATACATTTTAATGAATTGAATAAAGCATGTAAGGGAATTGATTGGAAAGTCTACTGAACTGAAAAACATAAAACATAACATAAAATAAAACATAATATTATGGATTTAATCAAATAAAAATATAAGGGATTGAACTATGTTGGAATCACAAAAACAGAAGGGATTTAAACTGTGCTGAATTGAAGTAAAGAAAATATGGGATGTGTAGAGCTCAGTAAGCTCTGGGTATGAGTCCATCAGGGTCCCATGGCTCATTTCATTGTTCAGCTACTTGCCACAGGGAAAACCATTAGGGTACAGAATTTGGATAAAGAATATGTATGATTCATATCTGCCTCTACCACACAAACTTTTAATTTGATTTTATCAAAGCAACTTATTCTCGCTCAAGTTCTTTTTATCTCACCTTGTCTTGCTCTTCCTCTCTTCCCCCTTTATTCCATTCTTGTCCCCTTTCCTCTTCTCTCTTCCCTTTCACCATCCCTCACCTGCTTCTCTGGGCTCTCACCTGTCCTTTTTCTTGTCTGCACATTTTTTCCTTTTCACTTCTCATCTCTGTCTCTCATTCTCACACTCCTTTGCTGGCCCTCTGGCTCTGGTGCTCACTATTCCTCTCCCACATTTTCTCTCTCTTTCTTTCTTCCCCTCTTGGTGTTGTCTGGGTAACAATGATTCCTGTATCCCAGTTTTCTGTTAAATATATAAACAATGGAGAGAATTGATAGAAGTGATTGCCAGATGAGATATACACTTGATTTGAAGCCAGATATGAAAATCCCAGTATTTGTGTAATGGTGATTATGCACATAAGTAGAAATTTCACAAAGAAACTGCATTTCTCTTTAGGCTTGTTTGCATCTAAGCAGCCATGCTCCCTGCTCCACTCTTCTCATGCTTGCCAAAACTTGAGTTTAAATTCATGTGTAGAGCCTGAGTTTCATTGAGGTGCTTTTCTTCTAATTCAATTGTAAGAATCAGACCTGAGGTTTGGATTTTTCTTGTTTCATCCTGTGAATATATGATCCATATTTTGGCTGTGTTATTGAACATGCAGAATCATTGGTCCAATTGGTTTTTTTTGGTTTGTTTATATCACAAGCTTTAAATAAAAATAGCCCTTCTTCAAACTTAGCCAATTCAGATTTTCACCTTTAGGATTTCTTTTGTTTTTCCTCTTTCTTTCTAAAATTCACCCATTAAATGTCTTAAAACTGGAAGGCAGACAAACTCCTATCTTTGTAGTTTTATTTCTTAGCTATTAATCTCGGACTGTAAAGGAAAACTATATTCCTGCCAAGGCCGGCTTCAAAAGTTTGCCCTATTAAATTCATTTTATTGTTACTCTTTATTCTAAGTCCTGTGTTCATTCTGGTTTAATGACAGCTCATGATGACCTGGTAATTGTCTAGTGAAGTGCAGTAATTTCACAATCATAAGCTGCACAGGATTTGTCCATGTATAAGCCGCACCTGAATATAAGCCGCACCTTTTTTATTTTTTTTTAAGAGAGGATCCATGTGTGACAAAGTAACAAATTAGTAACAGAATCGCGCCAGGTGGGATTTGGTGTCAGGTGCTCAAGTTGCAAACAGTTTTCATAGACCAGCCAAGCCTTTAAAGGCAGCCCCAGGTGCACTCCCCAGCCGGCTCTCACTTCCAGGTTGGCATTTCACTGGGATTTGTCCATAGATAAGCCGCACCTGAATATAAGCTGCACTACTGGTGTAGGCTGGATTCTTCAATGAAAAAGGTGCAGCTTATAATCGTGAAATTACTGTAATACTTGACATAGGAAGTCCTCAGTTAAAGAAAGGGACAAAAGAAACTTGATTTTCCTTGTTTCACACTGGGTCTGTGTGAAAGGCATTTGACTTCCGTAGCTGTATGGTCATGAATTGTTAAAAGAAAAACTATGTTTAAGGATTTCTATCATCAAAGAACATCAAAGTGTGGATGTCAACAGAATACCTGACCTCTTCTTCCAGTCTCAAAGCTGCTAATCTGTCTCTCTTTTGGTGAGTGCCCCAAGGTGACAAGCTATGTACAGCCAAGTAGTTGGTGCTGAGGACTGTCTGTCTCCTCTGTAGGCACTGGAGTAACTTTGGTGTACTTTGGTTTGTGTTTTGTACAGCACACACAAAATGCACACACAGAGTAGTATCTGGATTGAGAGTCCACCATATTGAATGGTTGCTTGGTAGAATTTGCAGAACATTTATTCGCTTTAAAATCATATTATTAGGGAGCACAAGCAGTTCTTCTATCAATCCACCCAGAATTCTTGAATCTGTTTTCCAATAAATATACTTTAAATCAGTATTTATATATTCATAAAACAGAAGCCTGATGTTATTAAATACTGCCCTGTACTCTCAGGAACTTATGATTTGAAGGGTGTTGTGGATAAATCATTTAGAAGTGTAAGTGTTGAAGGTAAACAGATTCTACGAAAAAATAGGGGTATGAGAAGGCCATCTGTGTGCTTTTCTTATTTGGTATTTCATAGCTGTATGAAATACCAAATTTATTTATTTATTATGCTGTGTTTATTATTTTGCATATTTAAATAGCTGTTTTCTAACTCTGCCTCATTTTAGGGCTGTGCTGGAAATGTTTGTTTGCAAGTATTGAGGGGTATTAGTCAAGCATGTTAGGCACCTGCCTTCATCTGGTCTTGAAGCTTAACAATAGATGTACAAGAAAGCTTGAAAAATGCCCTACATGCTGTAGTTTCAGCCAGCTTAGATTTTGTTTTACTCTCTAACACTTAAAAATTTTTCTTGTAAGCCCAGGGGGACTCCTGCACAGACTTTGAGCTGTGATCTCCAGCTGCACCTTTGTCTTTTTCTGCTAGGATGTGCTGGGGCTCCTTTTTCCCCCATTGTATTTTACTTTGTTACTATTCTCAGTAGATTGTGTATTTAGAAGTTCTCATCCATTTCTCCTTCACCATTCTTCCTGAGGGGTAGCTTACAGTATATCAACAGTAAAGGGAGCACTCTATTTCCAACTTAACCTTTTGTTCTTACATCTTTGACACTTGTTGACCATTCCAATCCATTAAATGAGCATTTTCAGTCAACTGTATACTGAAAACAGCCACAACCCTCCATCAAATGGAGAGACATTAAGCTTTCACAGCAGGAATCAGACAGCCTTCAAAATGTAAAGGAATCTGTTGTAATTTTTAAACATTCAAAGTGTATTAATTCCCATGACAGTTATCCCTTAAGTCATTTCAGGCAGTTGCACACTTCTCAACTTTCACAGCTTTCATGTGGAGATCATGATTTTTTTTCTGATTGAAATATTTCCCCCATCTTTCATACTTCTGTTCATACTGAGAATGTTTTGAATCTGAAAAAAATACTTGAAGAAGTTCACAGGTAACAGATTAAACTACTAGTAGTTCCTTTTAATGGCACTTTGACTGTGACTCTTGTGATATTCTAATCCTCTTGGTTTAGATGGATTCTCTGGCTGATACTGGGTAACTTTCACAGACAGATGCCCCCAAGTCTTCTGTATAAGTTTATTCATTATATTTTAGTAAATTCCTCAGGTTAATACAAGTGAACTAAACAAAAAATACTTTTTTTAAAATTGCTTGGTCTTTTCCATAAGATCCCTTTTCATAAACTCTCTCCCAAAGCTATTATTTTCACAGAAAAATTTTAAGTAGTTGTCTGCTCTGCATTTGGAAGCCTGATCTGTGGAGTGTATTGTTTGCATCCTGACTTAATTCTCCTTTTCTGGAGCAGTTGAGGGAGAAAATGAAAATTTAGTGTGATTAAAGCAAACAAACAAACAGAAGGTATGCATAATTTGAACATAATGCATTTGCTGTAATAATTTCTATGAGCCTACCTTACAGTGGCTTTGGCTGCTGACCTCTGAAAGCTTAGCCATTATGTAGTACCAGTCTGGAATTTACTTCTCTGAGGAGTGTAATCTTTGCTTGCAGTGCAGATCATCTTTTCCCTCTGCCCTTTTTACCACTGGGCTAAATTATCCAGGTGTATTTAATCATTTTCATTTTTTTCATAGTTTTCCTTTTTGACACTGGGTCTGCATCAAGGACATCACTTAACTCCATTTCTGACTGTGGCCACAATGGCTGTGTCCATTTCCAGCTACCATAAACCAGTCATAAATCAGGAAAAAGTGCCGTGCTGCTTAAAACTGCTGAAATGAGCTTTGGAGCATTATGCTTACAAGAATGTCAGCTTGTCACAAAGTAAATCAGCAAAGTGTCCTTAAACCTTTGTTGCATCAGGGAATCTCTGGCCATGTGGCTTGAAGCCTGGTTATTCATTTTACTGCCCTATTTCCTCCCCTCGCAACACACACATGTGATTATTATTTTGTTTGGACACTTCATCACGCTTTTTCTGCTTTATTTATGGCTGGTAATTATAGGTTTTATTGCTTACTCCTCTTTAGATTTTGTCTGAATATATTAAATGAAACTTCTGGTGGCTCCTGGGCTCTGAAAGGCCACAGATTTACATTAATGCTCTACGAACTGTGAGTTTATTTTACAATATTACCAGATGCTAATTCTACAGATTTACAATACCTGCCTTACTTGGAATCTTTTATCTCTGCTTTTTGAGGTCAAAGTTCATGTGTTGAAAGCAATCATCCCCAGAGATTGCCACTGAATATTGATACTGTAGTGGGGCAACATCAGATCTGTTGGTTATATTTGCACTGTTTGAATCTGGCCTGATGTTACTTGGCAATGAATTACTCTGTCTCTTCTGAAAATCTGCATGAGCCCAGTGTAATTCTTATTGTTTGCTATTCACTGTCATATAAAATCACTTTTTTCATGTCCAGCTATTGCTAATCTATCTCTAAGGCAATATTATATTGAATTTTTTTCCCTGATAGCCCTAAGTTCTTGTAAAAACCTTGTAGGAGTTGGGTTCTTGGCTAGTGTAAGGAGAGGCTGTGTTTCACTATAATCTTTAAAATGGTCAGAAGCTGAGTAGGAGTAGGTGGAAGGGTTAAAAATCCCAGATAGCATTTCCACTGCCAAGCAACAATTTATTCCTGTTGCTACTGAATCTCAAGCAGCTGGGAAAAAGGAGGTTTTTCAGAGACAGTTCATTGTGGCTTAAAGTTAGGGAAGTAGCTTCAAGACAGTGTAATGGATTGGGATTGCTTAATTGGGGTTTGAAATTTCTTTCTGGCTTTGTTTCAATCTTTCTGACAAAGTAGGGTCAAGCGTAATTTTTTAAAAAATCAATTACTAACCTAAAATAGCAACTTCAGTGCATCAAAATAGATAAGAAATAAAGTTACAGTGTCTCTGTTTCTGCTAAGCTTGTGTTTAATCTCTGAGTTTGTATATGAATGATCAGATTTAGGAATATGTCAACATTCTCATGATATTTATTATTGTCAGCTGTTAATATGATTTAATCTTCAAACATAATTTAATTTTAAATTAGATTTTGCACTGGGATTTTTTGCTTCTTCACTAGGACTAATTAAAAAAACCACAAAAGGCTTTTGCAAAAAATTTGATTATGAAATGTGTTCAGAGAATCTTCAGATGAAGATAATTTAGAAACAAGATAGAAAGGCTAGAGCAGTAGAATGGCAGGTAGTTATTTTAAAGATCTACTGTATGGTTTATAAATTAAACATCAGTTAACATATATAAAAATAACTTATTCATTCTGTGATCAAGGAGTATATGTTTGAAATATACCCTACCTTCTTCATTAACAGCAATATATTTAATCCTGATTTCATGAGTGAAAATTTCAATTTATCCTTGCATTTTGTGCTATAAGTACTATTTTGGGAACATATATTTCTGCATGGGAAGAGAAAGAAATGACCTGAAAGCAGTGTATTCTGAGCTGTAGTTGTGTTTAGTTTACATTGAATTTGTTCAAAGTAGCTGCAAGGTATTCTTACAAGAGCAATGCAAGTCACTCTTGTCTATTCTCTTTTTTGGAGTGTCTTGTAACAGCCTTTTCTTCTTTGCTTCTGTTTTCCAGTTGTCTTTGTTGAGGTGCATAGGGTTGTCATACAGGGAACATAACAGTGACAAAGTAAATCAAGTGTTAAGTAGGCCATAATAATTTGCATAATCCTTTTGCAAATCCTTCTAGGTGCATGTTTGTTAATGACTAAGATATAACATTACAGGAATGTGATAGAAACAGCTTATTAATGGCAGACTTATTTCAGTTTCTTGAGTTGTTCACAGCTGTTTATTAGCAAAGACTATCGATAAACAAATTTTTACATCTTGTAACATTAAAAATAAAATCTAATAAGTAATATCTGCTATCTAAAGTGGTTAGTAGGTTCTATCTTCAATTCAGAGAACAAGAAAGCACTGTAATGTGTATTTTGAGTTTGTGTGGTTTGCCTCTCTGACTGTAGAAAGTTCCTCAATCATTGAAATTAAACAAAGCAAACTCCAATGCATCACAGGTTAATTGTAAAGATGTTTTATTCTTGACTTTGTTTGTTTGTTTTTAAATACATCTGCCATGATAGCAGAGTCCTGCTGAGCTGCCTGCTTGGACACTGTCCCGTTGCAGTCCTCAAGGACCCCTCTTGGGTTCAGAAAAAGAAAGAAGGGCCTTGTGGCAGTGCTAGAGGGAAAACACCACAAATGTGAACACTATGGAAAGCAAAGGAATACTGATGATTAATAATTAAGAACAAACTATATAATTTGTCTAAATTACTGTTTTTCTACTTCAGGTGGTGAAAAGGATTTCTGGGTTCCCCCTGCCTCCACTCCTGCATTATTTGTTCGGGGTTTTTGTTTGTTGGTTTTGAGCCTGCATAATCTGTTTCAGAGCTCAGGACTATAATGCTCATTTTTGATTTGTGTAATTTGTTTTGTGGGTTTAAATTTATTCACTCACATGGAGAAAGATGGTATACTGCTTCTTAATTAAGTAAATTTACACCTGGAATGAATTATTCTTATGTATAAAGAAGCAAGTGAAGCATTCTGAAAGATTGCTTATGCTCCTTTAAACAAGCTGTAATTTTACCAAACTGAATAATTAATCAAAACAAGATTGTTCTGCTCACAACAGCATTGTCAGGAATCATGTTTTGTATTATGTTACCTTATCTCAAAATAAGGTTCTTCAGTGGAATGAAGATGACATCTAAAAATGAGTATGTGACTATTGCTATGAACTAACTGTTTGAATTCTTTATAAAGCTAAGGAGTACTTGTGCTACTGCCAATTAATCTTTGGCATATTTCCATTGAGGAATTAGGACACTAATGAATCTTGAGACATTCTGTAAATTGATCCAGTAACAGATCACATCAATAGTTGTTCATTCCATGTTTTTCATGTTTTCTGTCAGGATTTGTAGCTCTGTGCTTCTATTTTCAATATCATCACTAAATGGCTGTTCTGTAGGGTGTTACCTTACACCCCCCCATGGAGTGACAAGAAGGGAGGTCAGTCTGGAGGTTTGTCTGTCGTGGTTACCTAGTGAAGGCAAAGGGGCTTTACTGGTATACTTGTAGGTGATCTTGCAATCTACTTACCCAGTGATGGTAAGCCCATGATCTCATCATAGAAATACATGTTAAATATAATAACCATGCTCAGAATAGGAAAAAACCCATGGTGCTCTGATGATGGTATCCAGTTTACTCAGTAATACCACTGTAGTTAGAATTACCCTTTACTAATATACCTAAAGAGAAATCAACGGTGTAGTGTTTCTTGCTCCTCATTCCTCTTTGTATTGTCTCCCAACAGACAAAATCAGTTATGTTTAGCCAGCTAGGAAGATGCCTAAGTCTTTGGGCATCACATTTTGCTTACTTGGGGTCTACTTTGTGACTTATAAAATAGTGTTTGTATGTATGAGAATTGAACTTCTGCTGCGTACGGTTTAAATTTAAAAGTTCTTTGGCAGAACTGATGCCTTTGCCATAGTAAAACACCGAAATGTGGATAAAGAAGAAGAGTAAAGAGCAGAAGGGGAGGTAGCAAGGAATTTAGTTTAGATTGGTACCTTAGGAACACAGCCTGGTAATTTTAACTCGTTCTTCAAGAACTTTATTAGCAAAAAATAATAATGATCTGTAATGATCTTGGAGTTTAGGAATGAGGACCATGAGATGCTTTTGCTAATGTACAGACAGGAATTAAACACTGGAATATAGCATTTAATGTTTTTAGTGTTTTAAATTTTGAGTGAAATTACATATAGTATCCATAGAAGTGAATATGTAGGTTTTCAATTGTTTGGTTGTTCCATTTTTTTTTCTTCTCCACCATAAAGAGTGGTGGGAAGGGTTTAGATGATTTTGTGTTCATATGCTGCTCTTTCTTGAAGTTTTTACTTTGTTATGGAAAAATAGTGTCATCAGTAGGAAATCTGCCTGTTAAGAAAATTTGAAATTTATACTGTGGTTTGGTAAGTTCACATATTTTTGATGGCTCTCATGACTGTATTGCAAGGAGAAGATACCATAGAGTTTAATAGAATTTCAGCCAAGCTGTTATTTTTGAAAAATATTGTTAACCAAAATGGTATACCCATTCTAGAAAGAGGAAGGTTCCCACATGGAAATAGTTTGCAGAATAGTAGGAACCTTTCCTTTTTCCCTGCTTTACATAATAAAGAAGACTTTTCTATGATCTGTGAAGTCATCATGAAATTATTCTTTTGCATCTAAAGTATTTTAGTAGATCAGCTTGGTTGTAGTAATTATCAGATGTACATAATTCTGCAAATTTTTCTTAATCACTTTTATTTTCAGATTTCTGTTAAGGATTTCACAAATTCTTCCAGAAATCTTGAATCCCAAAACATTCAGTGTCTCTTGGGATATTAAAAAAAAAGCCCATTAAGTAAAACTGCATCAAGTTGTAGATGGCATGGAAAATACTAGCAATAATAGTAAAGTCTATCCATTGCACAGAAAGTGCATAAGAAGTACTGCGATGTTTGCCATTATAATGTAGCTGGGATGGAGAATTACTCCCCCATCACCATCACCATATCCCTCACTTTATAAGCATAAGCCTGAAAAGTCATTCTTTTTTTTTTTTTTTTAGCCTGACACTGGATTGTGATATGTTGTCCATTTTGCATTTGTTTTGATAAAAGTTTTCTTGATTATGCATACTCATTTTTAACCAAGTAAGCCTAAGTAATTTTTTTAACATAATCACTCAGACTTATTCAGAACATTTTTTGATGGTGACTTTGTTCTCAAGTTTTGGGAGAGTTTTTTTATTGGTACTGTCTTCCTAAAAAAATCTACAGCTTGTATCTACAGTTTTTGACCCTTCTTTTCTCTCTTAGCCATTTCATATTTTTAACTGAATTTTAAATTTTCTCCATATAGAAGAGAAATGTAGAAATTCCTTATATGGAAATACCTGATTTTATAATAGTAACAGAAGCAAAAGTTACCTCCCATTTCTTATTCTTGAGTAGTTTTCAGAAAAGCAATTTCAAGTAGGTACTAAAGATCTGCTTGTTTTTAAGCACGTTCCAAAGTATTTCTTCAGGAAAACATTTATCTGCTTTAGAAACAGGGATAGACAGTAAGGGGTATTCAAGTGTTTTATTATTTGTACATTATTCTTTCCTAAATGGAAAATACTTAGCAATGTTTTTCCTTGCATCCTGTGTGAAGATTGTTCCAAACACCATGAACCATCTAAAACTCTGAGACTTTGTGTTCGTTTTTTGTTTTCTTTTTTTCTCTCTCTCATGAAAGAAAAATTGTTTTGAATCAGTCATTAGGAGAGTTCATAACCAATGTCAGATTAGTATAACTCTCAGAAAAAGGTCTAAAATAAACCAAGCTGTCTCTTCTTCAAAAGAAAAAGAAAACAGCTGCCCTTAAAATGAAAACAACTGTCCTTCAGACTTTTCACCCTTCACACATTGTCTTTGAACCATTAGGGTGTTGGCTAAGGTTAAGAGTGTAGCTTTGTAACATTAAAAAAGGAATTCCAAGCCAACAAAA
>VRYO01001366.1:13379973-13407473 GCA_009812075.1 Sialia sialis
CGGGTTGGCATTTTGCCAGAATTTGTCCATATATAAGCCACACCGGGTGAAAAGCTGCACTTCCGGGGTTGGCTGAAAACTTCAGTCAAAAAGGTGCGGCTTATAAGCGTGAAATTACTGTAGTAGTTACTAGAGTTTAGATCTCCTCTCTCAGTGTTCAACTTTTTCCAGGTGTTTTCTACCATGATTTTCTTTCCTGTTCCACCACAGGTACAGTTAGTGTAGATTTTGAAGTTGGAATTCCCTTGGCATACTTAAGAGTATTTTTTTTTCCCTTTTCTGACCAGTGATGCTTGCTTCTTGAACTTTTATAAGGGCTACCACTTTGCCATGAGAAGAATAATGGAGAGGTGGTATTTTCAGACTGGTTTGGCTCTTCTATTAGGCATTTCTTTTCCCACTTGGAATCATATGATGAGGAATTTCTGCTTTTTTTGTGTTGATTGCACCATTAATTATTAACCTTTCAAAGATTTATACAGCTTATTCATTGCATACTAATGAATATATAATATTGATGTCTTAATTTTAATGAAGACAGAGTAAAAGAATTGCAAAAAAGTAAAAAAAGTCACATCATCACCAATGTCAAACCATTCTTTGTCCATGTTGTTACTTAGGATGTGCACTTTTGTACATGTTGTTGGCTTCCTCTAGTAAAAATGAGCCATCCATATAGAAACAAAAGCCACTCCATATTTTAATTAATCCTATATTTTTTTCATCTATTGGCAAAGACTATTTGATCTGATAGTTTGCAGTGTCTGGGATATATTTGCTTTTATTTCAGGAAGAGTGGGGGAAGAGGGTGAAAGAAGGTTAAAATAAAAATTATGAAGTACTTACAAATGTGCATGTTCTCATGCAGCCCAGTTTTATGTCTATAATAACCCAAAGTAAGTAGCTGTATTCATGCCTCTGTCAATCTGCCCACTTTGATTTGTATGGAAGCCATAACTTGAATTTTCTCTTGCACTGCACCACTGACAATGTTTTAACTGAGGTGGAGACTCCTTGGAGAGAATAACTATTGTTCATTGTTGGGGGTGAAAAACCATCCAATTATCTCCACCCACTAATTATGACTACATTATATGTTTCTGTGTGTATGTGACAAACATGCAAGCAAAATGCACTTTTAGAATCTCGAAAATAAAATAATTTTAAAAGCAAGCATAATCAACAGGGTTTTACTTACTGTAGTTCTTTGCTTTGATAATGAGCCATCTTCATCTTGAACAACAATTCTGTATCATTTTAAACACATTTAAATACAGTGTTATGGAGGAAAAGTTGCTTATTTTTTGGTACAAAATTTCATATTCCTGTGAAGTTTCTGTAATTATATGAAGTTTATTTCTGTCCCCAGATGTCAGCAATCAAAATCTGCTTAAATATATTTTGCGCAAATCTGTTGGCAGCTGCTCTCCAGTCAGGTTCCTCAAGATATTAGCCTGTCTTTGAGTTTATGACAAAGTTAAAAATTATTCATTAAACTGACCTGCAGTATATTCAGTAACTGTAAAATTGCCTCGCAGTTCTATTTGGTTTGTAGATGTGATCACGAGTAAATTTTTAACTTAATTAATTGGCCGTTTCTGTTGACAAGAAATTTATGTGGTAATAATTTGCTCGGAATAGATGCCGACTGTAGGAAATGAGATATCCATCATGGGCTTGTGTTCCACCAGCTGCACAGTGGCTATTATGAGAGTATTTCAGGCTGCGCCGACCCCAGTGTTTGTGCAGTCAGGATTATATATACCCACGATCCATTGCCTGCCTGAGAGGCGCTCATGGAGGTCTATGATAACAAAGACTTGCTGATTTATGGCTTGCTGTGAAAGCAGAGCTTGATGAGATTAAACAATTTCATAGCACAAGTGTTTCTTAAGACCTGATTTGTAGTTGCAAGCTGATGGTAAATCACATTTATATATCTGAAAGCATGCTCAGCAGAGGAGTGCAATTACAGTTTAAGACAGCTACTTTTTATTTAATTTTTATCCTGGTTTTGTCTCTTTTATATCCCCTTCGTCTGCAAACCATTCACCTTCACAAGTCCTTTCTTGGTTAGAAGGCCAGAGACTGAAGTCACTGATGTTCTTCCTGTTCCGTGTGCACTCTTAGTAAAAGAGAAAAAGAAAATATATCTCTGAGTCATTTTAGAGTAGCTTTTACTGGTTCATCTTGGCTGACCTGGGTTACTGGGTTCAGCTGCAGTTCTTGATTTGCTATTGTGTTCAAGATCGAGTGCATTTTTAGACAATTTCTAATCTCACAAATATATTTAAATTTTAAATACCATGGTTAAAACATAGAGTAAAAGAAACCACTTTTGCTGGCTTAAATAAAATACTTAATTAAGTATTTTCTATCTAATAATTTCTGGATTCCTTTTTTCTTCTATGCACAATAGAAAACAAGACTATGTCCGCTAATAGCTGTTTGCTTTGGGTTTACAATGGTGCTGGCATTATCAGCAACGTATCTGCTATGCTTCATAAGCACCTCCTGCTAAATACTGCAGCAAAGATGTTTGCATCAATATTAAACCATGATTTGTGGGGCTTAGTGCTTCAAAAACAGAACCAAATGCTTGTGATAGACTGGGCTTAGAGTAACAAACATATTGCTTTTGTGTCAAGATCAGGCTGGAGTCCAACATGAAATCCCTAATTTAACTGATGCTGCTGAAATTCTTCCATGTTAAACATGAAAAGCAGAAAAGTAGCAGAAGCCTTGAGGGGAGTTACCATTCAAACTCTTCATTTGCTGTTATGGTGGAAGACCAAGTTTCTCAATATGCCCAGCATCTCCTGTGGGGCTGTAAGCAGTTCCTCAGCTCCCACCTGTTCTCCCCAGAGGTCTCAGCATCTCTTGTGAGTGGCCAAAGTCAGCTCTGTATTGAGAGAGGTGGTGAAGAGTTTTGTCATAACCTAGTTCCTGCATTCTGAAAGCTTTTGTTTGTGCATAAACATAAATTTCTAGACCACAAACAAAAAGAATAATTGCGGTACAGTATCAAATAGGAGGAGAAACACTGATTTTTCAGGAAGTATTTACTTTTTAAATTGCTTTATCATATGTTGTTGCTAAAACCTCATAAGGAACTTAAGAGTAAATCACTGCTTTTACAGATGTTTAGATGTTACAAATCCTCACAATGAGGCATATTGTTTTACCATCAGCTTTTCACACCCATTTGTCATCACAGACAGTTCACTTGGAGTTAGGTGTTGGAGTTACAGAAATTGAGATGTCTTTGCCATAGCATCTGAGAAGTAAGTATGCAGAAGGGACTATGCTTTAAAAAAGAAAATTACTGACAAAGATATTTTCATTACTTTGCATACTTTGCCCACAAATTTTCATCAGAATTTCTGAGTTCAAAGTTTTGGTAAGGTGATAAAGTTATTAAGAACAACACCCTACACACACAAACACAAACAAAAAACCCACAAAAATTAAATTGATGTATTTCACAGTTAAATCTTCTATTCTGTATTTACAATCCCCAGTTGACTAATTGTGAAGCAATTCAATGGAAGACCATGTTCATGGGATGCTTACTTTTTTCTCACTGGAGTGATAAGCTTTTGAAAATATGTGGGGAATTCTCCAAAATAAGAATAAACTCGTCTTGCCTCTTTTGGTTTTGGATAAGGTTCATAATGATTCTATCTAATTTTAAACCACCATGTGACTTCACGGCATCATGGTTAGACCAGTACCTGGTTTGCATGTGCAGTAACTGAGATTACTAATCTGTTTTGCCTCAAATTTCTTCTGAATAACACAGAATAGTCAAAATAGGATTTTTTATAAGCTGTGTATTTGAGCTATAGAGAAATGGCAGGGAACTCACCGCTGCTATTTTTTATCAGGTACTAAGCAGCAGATTCTACCTTCTGTCTTCAATCAGTGGGGGAAAGATGGGAAAAGGTATTTCCCTTGCTTTTAACAGATGAAGCCTTGTAGGATGTTTGGTATTTCCTCATGTGATGGGCAGTCACTGGAGACTAATCAAGATTAGTCCCTAAGGTAAAATGCCTGTGCAACCCAAGTGGATTATCAGCCCTCTTCCTGCTCATCCCTGCCACAAACTCCTCCTGCCCCAGGTTACTCTTCCTGATGGAATCCAGGGTACCAGAATAGGTCATAAGGTGTGGAAGACCTGATGTGAATGGTAGTCAGTGAGGTGAAGTTAAAGAAAGGAGAAAGAATTCCTGGCTTGTGCTGACATTACTCAGGTGCCTTGGATTCATGCAGGCTGTCCAACCCATCTGCTTTTGAGATGAGTTCTTTATTACCCAGGGCTGACTCTCCAATTTAATTTTTTGCTCAGAGAAAACACTCGTTGAACAGGCTGCTCAGTGATGTGTCTATTTTTTTACCTACTCAAAACCAAAGTTTTATCTAGTTTATCTTCTTAAATTTAATCCATTTAGCTTTTGGAAAGGACCTGACATAATAAAACTGCATTCAACATTATTCAGTCCTTTAGTACTTGAATTTTGGAATTTACTTAATTTGAATTTACTCAATTCCACTGGTTTAGGCCAGTGCAATTTTAGGGTTATGGATGTAGGCATTAGTGTTTCCTTGATTAGGGTTCTGACAGATTTTGCTTTTCGGTGAAAACTGGGGTTTTGGTGAGAAGTTTGGTGGGTTTTTTTCTCTTTTGTTCTTGTGGGGTTTTTTTTATCAGTATTTCTGCCTAGAAGTGTGGCCAAGAGAACCTGAAGATTTGTCCAGAACTTTTTCTGGTAATTGTACAAATTTGGGTTGGGTTTTAAATCTACACCTAGAGTGTTATTCTCAGTCATAAGAATTAAGACAATGTGTTGCAGGTGGAATGCTACAAGCAGGTGCAGTGTGACAACTTACAAAAAACAATTTTATTGATGAGCATTAGTATAAACACTCTTTTCAGAATAGACTATGATAATATGGTTCCAATATAATTGTGAATTTCAAAATCTGTATTATTTAGCAAATCATATCACCTTCTTGTGACTCAATTTCTTTGGCTAAGAAGGAACTAAAAAATCCTTTTTTTGTGAAAAACAATTTCTAGTGTTTTGGGGCCTATCCACACCTTAAACCTTGTGTTTGATTGGTTTGCTTTTATTTTTTTTATGGCTTTTAGTCTTGCTTCTTTTTTCTTCCTTTATATTCTTTTCTATATTCTTATCTTCTCTCTAATTAGGAACTCATTATTAGATTTGATTCACATTATTTTCTTTGGATTTTTTTTGTTTGGTTTTGTTTGATTTGGTTTTTACCAAAAATGTGTCCAGATGGGTTTAGCCTACGGAGTTCAAGTTTTCTTCTCTGAAGTGGGTAACAGGCTGAATCAGTGTGTCACAACCAAAGTAACCCATTAAGAAAATCATGAAAGAACCTTGTAAAAAACAGGAAAGCAGAAACACCTGAAGTGCAGATGGCAGAAGTATGTGTTTGGCAAAAACTATGTGGATTTCGGATCTGCTGAAGTGAATCTCATCTTAACATTCTTTGGGAGGCCACAAATGCATTTGATCAGATGTGCTAGAATGGATCAGTTCTCATCCTCAAGCACAAGAGAAAGTGATTTCATTCTTTCAGGTGCTTGTCTGTCTCTGATGCAAATAAAAATATTTTTGTTTTCTGTTACTAGAAGGCTGGGATGTAATTCTGCTAAGAAGGATATGATCTGGCTAGATGTCAAAATTTTTAACTCATAGTTTACTTGTATATTTTTGAAACATAAACCAATAATGTTTGCAGCATGCTGATTCCTGGGTCTTGACTGATTTATTACTGTAGAGTTGTGTAACAGCAATTAGACATAATTTGTATTCAGCTAATTTTGAGCACTAAAAACACTAAAGAGTGAAGTCTCTAGCTGAGTCAGTGGCAAAACTTGCAGCCTTTCACCCCTAAAATTAAACAAATAGAAGAGAAACTAAAAGTTTGAAAGAAGATGTGCCTGGAAGTCAGGTGAATCAAAGAGATAAGTTGCATTTTTTTAGCACAAGGCATTACAGTGCATTTCTAGCATGACTGTGACTATCCAGTACAAGCTTTTAGCTCGTAGTAAATGTAACCTAATTTGATTTAGATCAACTGTCTTCTAATCTAGATTAGGTTGACTCAAATTTCTTCACACAGATTGTGAGTTAAGTGCTTGTCCACTGACAATTATGGGAATACTGGTGATGCTCCCTAATTTATTAACTGAGAAATTTGATCATGTGCCAAATTGAAAGGGGGAAAATGGATTGAAATATGATTTAATGATAAAATGCAAATCTTGTTTGACAGTGTAGATATAGAAATAAATAAGCATAGAAATTATCTTCATGCTTATAGGCAACTAAATTTGTGTAAATCAACAGCATGCCATGACCTAACATCCATCTGTATATTTTGTTATTAAAGTTGATATCAAAATGGTGCAGAGTTGGATGTTCACTAAATATTTTCCTTATTTGAAAAACAGAAGTTTAGGCAATATGAGATTTAAAATCTTTGAATTATTTTACTTTCTCACATTCATGATGTGAAATAGTAAGCTTACAGTGAAATGAAACAAGGCCTCATTTTCAGCTACATAATAGAAAATGAATGAGCATCATTACAAATAAATCTGAAGTTTTCTTCTGTCTCAGGATAAATGTTACATTTGCTGCATCTGTCTTTGTCTTTCTTTTTCTTAATTTCTTAGCACAAATAATACATGCATTTAATCTTTAACTTGAGATAATCAGAGTTACCGACACCTGGAATAATGTGATGAGCAATGTAAATTTTATACACATATAGTCATAATAATTTAGACTGTCATCTTAATCTATTTATGATCAGCTAATGACTGAAATGTTTTACCATTGTGTGGGATATTTTATAACTGAAGTTTTAATGGGTGAATCAGTAACACCTGGCTGTCTGGAATGTCTTTCTTTCCCCCCTGTTAGACATTTAAATACATCTCTGGAAGGCCCACAGGGTGTGATGTGACATATAAGCTCTTAAAAGGAGGAAAATTAGTTCTTGATACCATAATGATCAGTGGGATGAACGTTTGCATACTTAGCATTAATGCTGTTAAATGTAAGAGTTTGATTAAAACTCTTAGAAAGGTGATGTGGGTTTTTTTTTGTTCCTCTCCTTTAATGCCCTTTCTAGTTTCACTTTTTGAAATTGCAAAAGGAGTTGATTTTTTTGTTTCTGTTTGTGGAGGAATTTTGAATATTTTAATAGCCTTTTCTCTCTTAGTGCAATTGTTTATGTTTTCTCTCAAATTACCTCTAACACCACAGAGCCTCTTAGCTACTAAGAATTTTAGGCACCTAGGTGCCAAAGTGAAAGAATACAAATTCAGTGAGACATTCTCCCAACAGAATATCTAGTATTGCAATATTAAATCCAAAAATATTATTCTAGTAGCAGTCTACTCTCTATTGTTGAATTAAAGCCATATATTTGTAATTTTGCTCCTTTTTCTCATAGATGTTATGCATTTTTCATTTATGCAGTTTTAGATTTTCTGCCATATTTAAAGTGTACAAAGTGCAAGAATGATAAAATTGCAACTTCTTAAGTGAATAAATCCTGATAAAGGCCCATGTGTATTGAGGTTATTCTACCTGTATTTTTTGTTTTTATGTTCCTCATGTATGTTCTTGTTTTCATGGGTGGATTTAGCTGTAGTTTTTATGAGGTAATACTGAGGGGCTGGGCAGTGAAGACTGCTTTGGTGATATCAGCCATCTTGTAGATTTATAATAAGAACTTAAAAAAAACCCCAAAATAACTTGTCTTCTCGGGCATTTTGATATTGCAGAGCTAGTCCTATAAACTGTAGAATGACAAGCTAGTGGCGTTCCTTTGATAAATCTATAACCACTGCAGTAAACAGGAAGGAGGCAATGGAAGGAATAGTGTGCTCACGTGATTAGTTCCCTTTAGTCTTGCTCCATGTGATAAATTTTGTAGGAATATATTAATTTGTGGCTGTTTTATGACTGTTACAAGTCCTGGGATATTAAGAAAGGCTGACAATTTCAGTTTCTCCTGTGATGTCTTCTGTGGCCATCTGTCACCGAAGTCTTTTTATATGTACACCACTTAATTTTTAGGTTCAACATGTGTTATAAATAAAATAGATGTGCTTCCAGTATACTGATTAAAAGTGATCAGGGAAAAAAAATGTAGGCTTTTAATCTCTTCTTTGAAGCAATGAAAATAACATTTTGTCTTCTTTTAATTATATTTCTTTGGAAGCCCTACTTCTGATCACTGCAAATAGGTAGTGAGTTTTTGCCTTTAGCTGGATGACAAGAGAAATAGCCCACTTCACATGGGTCTGGAATGCCAATGTGTGGTGTGTCTGTCATGGCACAGAGCTTGCATGGCCTTTTCTCAATGGATTTCACAGCACTTTGCAAGAGGGGTTAGGAATCCAGAAACACCACAGCCAGGTAGGTCTGAGATTCCTCAGCTTACAGAAAGAAAAGGCAAATGGGCAAACTCGAGACAGAAGCCAGACATCCCCTTCTATTAAGGCACCTGTTCATCCACAGACATTCCCTTTCTGCAGAGCTGCTTAAACAGTTGTGTTCAATTTTGCACAGAAAATTTATGCCCACAAATACTGTTTGTTTATTTTCAGAATAGGCCTCCAAACATATATGAGGATAATTTGATCCTTTTTCAGGTATTACATTTGGTTACTAAAGTTATATACACAAATTTGAAATAAATAAATGAGATTTATGTGTTCTAAATTTAAAATCATTAAATGTGATATCAAATTTTTCTTTGGAAAGTTTTAGTAAACATTTGGTAATTCTTGGGATTTTTATGTTTTATCTTTTGTATTCAAAATGTATTCAAATCGATTACAATTTAAAAAAAAAATAATAGAATGGCCCAGCAAAACCCTTAAGTTTCAGCAGGTACTTTTGGAGTGAAATATTGCCACCAGTTTCAAATATTTGCATTCTGTCTGTACTGTTTCTATCTCATAGGAGGGCTTGTCTGACACTCATGGGGGAAACTTGGTTCCTGTCAATGCAGCTCCTCACAGAAAGTCTTTGCACCTTTGCAGGAGCATTTTTGGGTAGCCAGGTACCCCTGCAGAAATCCTGAAGTGCAGGTGCCCAGGGTTGCCTGTAACACTGCTTTTGTTGAGTTTGGATCTTCTCCTTCCCTGAAGGTTTTATGAGCTTGACTGGCACTGTGATTTGCTTATTCCCCAACTTCAGACTGTCTCTCTGGTGCCATGAAGATCTGCATCGAGCAAGGTGCAAAGCTCAGCATTTAGATACCGTGCCAGAAATGAAGTTTACAAGTGATGTTAGGACAGCCTTCCCTTTCTCCTGCACCAGGACATGCACTTTGGTTCTGAATACTCTTCTAACTGGTACCAAAACGCTCCCAGATTAATCCACTCAGGGTTTTGCTCAGGAGTTCAGGTACACACTTCTGTGTGTTATTTTCCACCTTGTCCCCTAAAGCTAGGTCAGAACACTATGCTTGCAAAATTCTCCCCATCTTTTTCTTACCCTAATCTTTATTTCTATCTTATATCCAATACCACTGCAGCCATGATGACTCATATTTCTGGTGTCTTTAAGAGTTTAGACCTTAAGCAGAGGAGTAGATGATTTAAACATCTTTTAGTAAAGTGAAACTGTTTTATTTTGGATGCTTTGTGACTGTGACTTCTTTGTTCATAACTTTGCTACAACATCATTTGTCAAACAGCCTGGACAGTCTTCCAGGACCAGTTGGGGCCTGCCAGCATCCTCTTATTAAATCTGATACAAACCCTGAGTTAAGTATATCATCCTGTCAGGTTCCTGAAGTCTAGACAGACACTTCCTAATGCACATCAATAATAGGTGTGTGGCAGGGAGCCATCCTGCCTGGGCATGCTGCTGCGAGGCAGCTCCTTCTCCCCCCAGTGTTTGCTGAGATTTCTGTTTTGCAGTGATCACAAAACACACATGTAAATTTTAACTGGCAGCAGTATCCAAACAGACCTTGTTTGCAGTAGTATCTTAGCAGAATGTTTCTTTTCAAGGGGAAGGATAAAGCATTAATGGTTCTGCATTTTGCCTGTGTAGCTTTGATGACATGTGGAGGTGTTTGAACTGGATATGGGTGTTCTCTTGAAATTTAAAAGCGATTAAGAATTTTTCATCTTAATTTACCAAAAATCTGTGATGTGATAAGGTAGTTTCAGGAAACTGAGAACAAATTCTTAAAACAGCAATTATGTTTTACTAAAAGTTAAATTTCTACAGTGAAGGCATATTGCATTTAGATTTTATATAATCTGATGCAAGGATCTCCGCACTTATCTTTTATTCATGTAGTATCAGGAATAATGTCATTTGCATTACGGATTTTATGTGCCTTATTTAGTTAGATGCAGATCATAGGTTTTTCAAGAATGGGTTATTCCCTTTTCATGTTGCATTCCAAACAGACACACAAGATCAAAGAGAGGAAGGGACTCTCCTCTTCTGCTACGTGATGAGAATTTAAACGCAAGAAGTACAGGTTTGTGGTCCTTCATTTAAGTGGAGTGCTGTTGTCACCTACATTTTAAAAATAATGGGTGAAAGTTCAATGCTTTTTTAAAATTAAGAAGTAAGTGCAGAACAATGACACGTTTATGATGGGAGATGGAAGCACCTTGTAGCTAAGCTAAATTCATGGACTGAGGAAAAGAGAAAGGATAGCTTAAAATTCTAAGATTTAGTTCCTGTACTTGGAGAGAAGAAAAGGTTTGACTTTGTAACACATGGATATTAGCAAGCCGTCAAATGTCAGGTGCTGGACAGTCAGCTGGAAAATAAACTGAGAGCTGTGAAGTTTGTGTTTGCTGCATGTCAATCAAAAGAAGTGCTGCATAGTGGCTGAGGGTTACATCCCCCTTGGTCTTCCTTTTCTTCCTCCAACATCTAAACAGGATGCATCTTCTACTACATCTATCTGTGCATGTAGAAGAACAGTGGGTAGCTATGAAAGCTGTGAAAATGTTAGCGTTGTTCTTTTGCTGGATTGAAAAATAGATGAAACATGCATTGCAAGGAAAAATAACAAACTAGAGAGCCTTAAAAAATTATGTAGGGTATTGTGCTTTAATTCATGTAGAAAGATCTATGAAATGAGTAAGAAGTCTTTTGCTCAGAAGTCGTTTTTGACCTTAAAACCTTTTGTCCTTCCATGTAGAGCAAGGGCCTCTTCTTTATGCTGTGAAATAGCCACACTTGACAGAAAAATCCATTAATTCTTCATTAGTTTCAACCGCAGCAATGAGAAAAATATTAAACATGAGATGAATGAATAGGGCAGAGGATCACTGCCTTACATTGTCTCTTACATTTGGACTTGTGTTTTCTGCAACATGAATGATGACTGGTTTTATTAGGTTCAAGCTGTGCAACTAGCAGCTTGCTGATCACTCATTCTTTTAATTTCATCTCCAGGAGAGGAATTTTCTGAGCTATTTTGCTTTATACTGCATATATCCTCTGCTTTGTGATTGTAATGTTTCTATCATTTTAAGAGCTCAGTGTTTTTTAAAGGTTGATTTGCTCATTAGAGATGGAGGGTAAGGTAACATTAAGCTTAAAATTAATAGATTTGTTCATTGCAGCTTTACCTTTGTGTTACCTGAAGCAAGGCATATTTTTTGTTTGTTTTGTTTTCATTTGGAGCCCTTTCACCCACAAAGAATGGGGATTAGCCTTTGGCTAAAATAGTGCTTTCAGGCCCTTTCAGCATTCAGTAACTGTTTACTTATCCAGGTATAAATGGGTGAAAACACAGTTAAAGCTCCCAGCTGCAAGGTCAGCTCCCTCTTTAAAATTCAACCTCATGAGCTGCCCTTGGCTGAGGGCTTGCTGGAATGAGCCATTAAGTGCCTGTTGCATGTACCCTGCCCTTGTCTTACACAGGGCTGCCCACGAGCCCCTGGTCCTGTACAACACACCCTGCGTGCAGGGAACAAAAGCAGCTCAACTTGTGATCAATGATCATATGATCCATTTACAGGCTGCAAGCTCAGCCAAGTAGAACTAGTAAATCATTAAATATTAACTCAACACCGTTCCTGCTGGGCAGAACATCACAATCTGGTTTTCTCCAAGTTGCCAGTCATTACCACCAGCCTTTCCTGGTTTAACAATGAGCTTTTAAAAATCATAAATTAATTTAAAAAATGTTAAGACCCATTGCAAAGTGCAGGATATAGTTAAAAGCTGTAGTGCACGGCAAAAAAAAATTAATCTATTGGACTAAAATTGTATCTGAGGAACCTAAGACACTGGTACCATGCACACAATAAAATAACTGCTGCATCAGGTCTTCTTCAGGAGAAAGCTTAAACTTAGTCCAGAACATCTTGTAAGAACATGGTTCAATGCTGGGCTAAAGAAATTAAAGCTACAAAGAAGTCCTCACCCCTGACCAAGTGTTTTCTTTATGTTTGTTTTTTTACCAATTAACATACAAAGTTTATTGCCTTAAAAAGATTTTTAAAACCATAATGCATTTCATCCAACATCTAGAATCAGCATTTTTTTATTTTTAAAAAATCTTAGTTAATTTTTCTTCAAGTGAGGCTATTTCAGAAAGCAGCCACAGTGCATGGAAAAAAATAACTTTTTTTTATAGACCTTCTAATGATGTTAATTATTTGGGGAAATCTATTTTGGAGCCATATTAACTGGTGATAGATGGGCCTTGCTGTTTAAATGAGTATCCAGCATTCAGAAGGCATGTGCCCCTTGCTCTGTGAAGCTGGAAAAGTCTTCTTTTAAGATGAACTCACTGAAACAATTGTAAAAGTTTTTAAAACAAGCAGACTCCTTCCTATAGATTAAAATAGAGAGATGACCTAATGCTACAGTATTAAAAGTACAGAAAAAGAAGCACGTTCTATGAGATGAAAACCCGGTAGATAAGTGTTGGTTTCACTGAAAAGTTTTTGCATTTTTTAGCTCTGTGCTTCTTTGTGTCAATGAATCTGAGCCTGATGAGGGAGGCTCTGTAAAAGCAGTCATGGCAGAAGGTGATGATTGTCTTTTTATTTCAAATGGCTGAGCTGGGAAAGGCTGTTTTCTATCTCCAGGTGTATTTCTGAGGTTCCCATGTTTGTGTATGTTCATATCAGACAGGATGAGTTTGGCTGCAGCTAAATATAATTTTAAAAATATGTTCAAATGTGTAACAGGGTTTTTCGCCCCACAGATGAAAATTGAGGGTGAATTGTTCATACATTAAATGCCATGACCACAGCAACCATTTTTTTATTGATTGTTTCTCTTCTTTCAAGATGATAAGATAACAAACAGATTGAGGAAGCATCTCTTTTAGCTTCCTTCACCAGCACAGAGGAGCACACAGCAGTTTGGTTTCAGAGATATGCTTTACAGAAAAATAAAAAATAATTTTAGTCTTCACAGAGCAGTCTGAAAAATAGGAGTGGGAAGAAAATAAGATGCAGAAGAATTTTACATATATAATAACATTTCAGACAGAGATAGATGATGGCAATTTTAATCAAGTTACCATCTTAACCAACCTAAAACAGGTCATTTTTCTCTTACAGTGATGTACTTGCAGTTCTGCTGAGTACAAAGTCCTCAATATCTGTGTGTTAACATGGGAATAATTTGCTAAATGATGCAACAGTTTAAGGATCATGCAAATGGGAATAAACTTAATTCCTTTTGTGTTTCAACAGGGAATTAATGAAATGGTGCTGGCCCACAGGTGTCTGTCAGCAAAAGGGAATGGCATATATTTGTTCCATCCTTCTCAAGCCAAAACACTTGGAACTGAGATTGTTAAAAAGGAACCAACTTTTGGGTGCTCCTCCTGGGGAGCGATATGAAAGAGCAAATGTTAGATACTTGCTGCATAACTGGACACTTCTCATTTACTCTTCATGATGATGGCACTGCAAGAAACATTGCAAACAACATTAAACCCAGAAATTCAATGTATATAACTATGTAAATTGCTGAGGACAGTTTTCTTTTCCTGCTCTATTCTGCACTATTAACATGTAATCTCCTGCCTGTGGAATCAACAGGGCTTTTGACTTCAGTTTTTTGGTTTAACATTCACTATTAGGTGAGACAGTGGAAAAGTGGAGAGTGCCGTTTTATTGCAGTAATAAAGTATTTCATAGTAATAAAATCATATCATAGCTAAAGTGCCAGATTCAGTGGAGAGGGGGGAAAAAAGCATCTTTTAGCATAAAGGTACTTTAATGAGAGAAAATAAGTGAACTTCAGATCTACCAATTGCATTTTAAGGAACTGAGCAGCTTCAGGTTTTTTTCATAACAATGGTGGAGTGATTCAGTTGCAAAGTGTAAAACTTCTGGTGCAGCAGTCTAATAACTTAATCTAAAGTTATGAGTAATAGAAAATGAATTGTGATGTCACTAGTCAAAAAATGTCATCTTGGGTTTAACTTTGATACTTTATGCAGCCCATAGAGGTAATGTTAACAACAAAGGTTATGCCACAAGATGGGTGCTGAGATCGAAGTCCAATCCTAAAACTACAGAATTGTAAGACTAATATTTTTCTAGCATTTCTTCCACAAGTTTTAGAATAGCTGTAACTGGAAATAAATTGGTTTTTTAAATCTAAATATCTGAAGATATTTGCTGTAATATTTATTTGTCATTCTGCACCTGAAGATGGATAACTGCAGCAGAGGAGACAGATTTGTAAACTGGCTCTTTTCATTTTGTCTCATTATGGTGTCTGAGAATTTGTGGTTATAGAGCAATTCACTCAGTGTTCTAGAAAGTAGAATTAGATTTTCTACTACAGCACCTACGTTCCACTTCTGTATTAATAGATAAAGGAAAAAGTCCAACAAAAGCCAAACACAACAACAGCAGCAATAAACACAGGAACAAGTAATTCCGAGCAAGAGGCAATGGGCAGAAACTGATTCACAGGAAGTTCTACCTAAATATGAGGAAGAACTTTTCTACTGTTCAGGTGACTGAGCAGTGGAACAAATTGTTGGAGAGGCTGCTGAGCCTCCCTCACTGGAGATACTCCAAAACTGTCTGGACTCCATCCTGTGCCATGTGCTCTGGGATGAGCTCGCTTGAGCAGGGAGGTGGGACCTTTCCAACCTCACCTTTCCTGGTTCTGTGATTTATGTAAGTATAGTGGAATAATTTTGGATCATTTTCATTATACACAATTATTGTATTCACTTGGTTATACTCCAAGCACGAATGCAAGCAGCTCTTGAAGTCACCCAGGGATAACCCAGGCTTTTATCCTCTTTCTGTTTAGCTCCAGTTCCTTAGTAGTTTTACTTTGTCTGAAGTAATTCTGAGTTGCCTGGTAGCAGTATTATTGCTACAAAATTTTTATATTTGGGGTATGGAAAAGGAAAATATTCTTTCCACACCCTCTAGTCACCCAGTTTCTATCTAGCACCCATGCTTCTATCTGTAAATTTCAGGGTTCTTTTGATGTTTCTAATGTTATGAAATAAGAGTACCTCCAAGTTCTGTGGAAAATATTACAATTCACTCTGTGTTACATTCTGTTGTTTTATGTTTTGTCTGAAAGTGTAATCTTATTGACAAGAGGCAGATTTAGCTGCAGGTGGAAAGAATGAGAGAAATTTCAAGAGGAGGGGAAGAACAGTGTGTTTCTTTAGCCCATCTTCTCTTTGGTCAGTGCAAGCACTTGCTGATAGCAGCAAGGATTCAATTAGTTTTTGTAACACAATTATCAAATATGACATGTATTAGTTTGAGGAGCTAGAGTAGTAAAATTCAGCATGGTGTATATTCTGTGAATTAAGTACCAATGGGCAGTTTTTATTTTGATAAGGTAGACATGCTTTAATGGAGATCAGGTTTTTGCCCAGTGCTGTGTAACCTTTTTATGAGTGAGATAAAACATAAAACAATTAGATTTCAATACACACATCTTATACTCTTTAGGGCATTAAGTAAGAGAGGAAATTTAAACACTGTAATTGTACCTTTTAGTGGTACAACAGCTACTGGAGCACCATGTTTAGATTTGGGCAAGTCTGTGGCTCTAGAAAGTTGATGGGACACTGAAGACAGAATGGGGGGAACAGGGCAAATGGTTTCTCAGAAGGTGGGATGATGTGGTCAGAAATTCCAGAAAATTCTGTGTATCTTGGGTAGCCAAGGGGGTGTGAAGAGTTGATCACAGTATTTCAATAGTAGCACCTCAAGTGCACAGAAGCACAAGGAATGAGATTTGGAGTTTCCATCTGATATGGGCAGTGGATATGAGAGGAACCAGCTGTTGCAACTGAAGCTTACACACCCAGGGTAGAAAAAAAGAACTATTTTAATGGCAGCGCTGATTTGTTGGAACAAGTTTCCCAGCATTGTGACAGACTGTACAGAGATGGCAATTTTTTTAGCCGAGACTGGAAGTGCTCAGTGCACATCAACTGTGGAAGTAACCATGGTAACAGCTCAAACCAAGAAAAGTTCAGCAGCCCTGCAAATGAGCAGTTACCCTGTCTGACAAAAAAACCTTCCCCTCATCTAGGAATTGCAATATGTCCTGAAGTTTTGCAAAGTTAGGGGAACAGTTTTTTCAGCTGAGGGATAAATTTTGTTAAGTGTTTTCTGGATTTTATGGGTAGGGACAACTAGTTAGAGCATTTCTTCAATGGGAGCATAGAAAGCCTCTTGACAAGACAGAACCCAAAGCATTTTAGGACAGTATTCACTAAATCCATCACTTCAAGGAAGAAATCCTCGCTGACCAGTATCTCATGGCCAGACTAAACTCCAAAGAGAGCTTGGAAAGCACATTTTTAGATAAAGCAGCTCTCCTGCTGTTTCTTCTCTCGTTCAGGGTGAAGGTATCTTTAAGTGTACATTAATTATTAATAAGTTCAGGAAAAGTAATTATAAAAATGAGTTAGGTTAGCTATGTTATGCAGTTCATCTCCCACTTGCTAGGCATATCTGATATGTAAACATGGACAAGAAGACTCAGATAGGTCTGAACTACTTTATGTAGGATATTATTTTGAAGTTAAGAAAACCTAAAGTGAAAGTGCTGGGACAGTGTTTTTTCTATACCCCAGTTTCATCTCTCTACAAAACTGGAGTTTTAACAAATTGACATAATTACATTTTCCATAACTATTTTGATTGCCTTTTCCTTTTGTAATGTCCAGTGTTTTCCATTGGTTTTAGTTTATTTTAGTTTATTTTTACCAAAAACTATGTAAAAATATACTCATGGAATACTGCTCTTTTGTAGTGTAATACCTCTGTGTATGATTTCTTATGTCTCATGCATTCATTTGTGAAGAACCTAAAATTTCCATCAGAGAGTGTTCCTGTTTTCTAAGGAGATGCTTTACAAATTAATAAGATATTGATTAATCACATCCTTTATATCACTATAATTTCAGTGTTTGTATTCTGAAGTCTTAAGATAAGGCCTGAATGTTCTGTCAGTGAGTATTTCTGATTGGGAAAACACTAGCTTTATCTTTGCCTCTTCTTTGTTTTCATTTATCTGGAAAAAGTCCCTTAAAGGTTGCCATTATAGAGCAGTGCTCCTATTCCTATTTTATTGTCTGATGGCTTTGATGCTCTGGACTTGTATTATTGTCATCTGGGCTTTTTTTTCCAGTTTGCTGCTGACTTAAAGCATTTCAAAAGCCATTGGACATTCTACAAACACAGCAAATTGCTAGTACAAACAAATTCACCAAAATTATCCCTTGAAATATTAGTATGGGTATCGTGTTTGATTTACTCCTGTGGCATATTTTAACTAGAATTGTGTTTCAATTTGTTTATTGGGGATCTTTGCTTTGTTTGTTTGTTTCTATGGAGGTACCATAATTTTGTAACCTCAAGGATGTTTTGAAGCAAACAGATTAGCTCCCACAGTAAGCAGTACCACACTGGCTTTAAAATTCAAATGTTTCATTAGACTACCTTTTCCACTGGCAGCTTTCCTTACGTTCTGAAATCCTTCAAAAAAACCACTATAGAACATGGAGCTATCACATAAAGTTGATTTTCTGTTTTCCCAGTCTCAAGCTACTTAGTGCAAATAAAATTTTGTGCCAGTCAGCCTGAGATGTGTTACAGCACTGTTAAAGCCCAGCCTGTTAATTACAAATGTTTTGCACTGTTAGGGGGATGCACAGATTTCTTGGAAATAGGTTTCCTTCAGCAGCATGTAGTTTTACAGTACAGTCAACAGAATGTTGCAGAATAGCAATTATGGGAATAAGGAGAATGCACAAGCTATTGGAGTGAACGCTTTAATGCTGATACATTTTTCCTGATAAAAGCAACTCAGATAAGAGGATATGCAAGTTATTGTAGCAATTAGTTTTTCTAAGATGTCTATCTATATGAAATGTTTCATGGTAGGGAGAAAAAACCACAACTTTGTAGTAGAATGCAAAGTTTATTACATTTCTAGACTACATTATCCTTGTCAGCTAGATTAAAGCATTCTCCTAGTTTCTGTCCTATATTACCCTAACAAGTGAGGAAATAATGTAGTGTTGTTACAGGGAGCAGCTTATAAATTTTGACATAAGTGTGAGAGAAATCACTTGAAATGTGAGGCAACCAAGAGGAATAATTAGGAACAGTAGAATGATCTCAGTAATATGACAATAGTTTCTAAAGCACCCCACAGGATTGAAATCATCAGGTTTGCTTGACCTATATCTTTAATAATACACCTCATTGCCCTTGTATTGAAGCTAGAGGGAAGTAGAAAGTATAAGCTTTATCATGTTTTAGGAGAAATTGCAAAAAGTTTATTTATTAACACAGCACAAAATGGCCCATTTCTATGATTACCAAACAGAAAAGCAAGTTGGGCCACAGTTCACCACACAGAACACTTTATAGTCAGGCTCGGCTGGCAAAAAATATTATGTAAGACTCAAAGAAGATAAATGGCTGCATTGGCAGTGGAAATAACCTTCTGTTTAATTAGAAAATAAGAGCTGTATGGGACAATAAAAATGGTTACTGCTGCCCTCAGTCACTGTTTAATAAATATGGTAGTACTGAAGATAATGCTAAGTGTTATTTATTTGTGTAATATCATGGTCTCAGTAATTGTTCATGTTCTTGATAGTTACCCTGCATGTAGAATGAGTCTGTTTCGTGTTTTCTTTGTTTAATTTTTTAAAAGGAAAGAGGATTTTTTTAAAGCTGTTTTTAAAAGCCAAAGATATGTTAACACCTCAGTGTGACTGTAACCAAACTACTGATTTTCTTAGCTTACCTTCAGGATAATTAAGCTTGGAAATTTAGTGTATTATACTCTCCAGGCTGGATTGTCATCTGCCCTGGATATGTTTCTATGTCCTTGAGAGGGAGCATAATTTGAATTTTCAGCTGTCCAATTAATTGTGGTTGTGTTTTGAATGAGTAGAGTCCTGAGTCTGGTTTTAGCATGGTTTTGCCTTCCTTTGGAGGTTTAAGCACTACACATGCAAATCAAGTCCGGCAAGGCACTGTGTGGAAGACTGAAGATTTCAGTGAACCTTCTCCCTAAAGGGAACAGTTTTCATCAGTAAATTGAGCATCAAATTGTGCTATGTGCAGATGTATCAAAAGTTTCCTTTCTCTGTAGAGCATGCTTATTGGATATGGACATTGTTCTGGGCTTCACCTCTTCAGGAACATGCACACATTTATCAAAGGCTTGACAGAAAAGCAGGGCATGGATGCATTCCACAATATAATTTTAACAGGCTTGGTATCCAAGCCCTACTGCTTCTGGTCACAATCTTTCTGTTTCAAACCTACAGTTAGTACAGGGATTTGAAAAAGGATATCAAAGACTTTTCTTGGTTTTATCCAAAAGGATAATTCACAAGATGTTTCATCAGCAAGCTTGAACCCCTCCTTCCTTCCCTACTTTCCTTCCCCCCCCTCAAATGTGGACTGTATGTCAAGAGGCAAAACAAAACAAAACAAACCCCCTTTTCTTCGCACAATTCACTTTAAGCTTTAAAATCCTCCAAAATCCCCAATCTCCCTTTGCAGTCTGGTTCCCACTCTCCAGCTTTCCTCATCTCCCTCTGAAAGAAAAAAGCTCTTCTTTAAGGGACTGATAGGTTGTAGAGCGATGCTTAGCAACAACATTCCTGTGCCTTAAGTAGCTGCAAGCCCCTAGCTGAACCCTTTGATGTGACTGTCAGGGCAGATTTATTTTGTTTTAGCACATTGTCTACTTGTCCAGATGTATCAGGAGATAAAAAGGAGTCATGTTTACACTCTTTTTGGGAGGGGGAGGAGGGGAGGAGATGTAATTAAATCGCATTTTTGATGAATCTCTGAGAGATCAAGATGAAGAACAGAGGAATTGGCTTGAATATAGAGGGGAAAACCCATTTGCCTGCCCTAACACCTGACATTGTAGGAAGATGAAGTGTAAAGCCAGAGCACAATGTGTTGATTTGGTTCTGCTGAAGCCTTCAGCTTGGTGTTTTTTCATGTGTTGGTAACTCACGAGAGTCCAGAAAGGCTTACGAGAGAGTAGCAGTTGTGCACCATAAAGTCTTTCCTGTGTATGTATATATTTGTCCAGGTTGAAAAAAATGTGGCTTTCTCTATAATATTAGCGATATAGATTACATATCCCAGGATCTCTGGCTGTGGTAAGTGGTTGTCAATCAAATAATTAAAGAAAAGAAGAAAAAAAAGCAATGAAATTGAGCCTCAGTGATCTTGGATAAACAAGTGTGCAGTGTGAGGCAGGCCTTGCTGAATTCTCCAGGAGAACAAATACCACAGATAAATCCATTTTTGTTTATTTGCTTTTAACTTGCAGATTTAGTAACACCATTCTGAGCTCTATTAATAACCTGCGGTGTGCAGTGACAAGTCTGATTCCAGCATTCAGGGTGCTGTGGGTATGCCAAGTGAATAAAATGCTGGTTTTAATCTGCTGTGCAAAAGTTACTCTATTTGCATTTTAAATAGGTTACACTGCAGCACCCCCTTCTGCTGGCTGGATAGACTGACAAGAGGTTTGAACTGCAATTCAGTTCTGTTCACACAGGGCACAATGAAGATGCCTTTGAAAGCATTTTTAACCTTCCAATTTCTTAATTCCTGTGCTTGTTAAGTAAGGACAATTTAGCAACAATCATTAAAGTACTGTTACCTTATCCTTTTTAGGACCTAGCTTTCATTTCTTTGCAACATTTTCCATGCTTCCTGAAAAACTGAGCAGAAGGTGTCAGAGTGAATAGCAAAGCAAAATAAGTTCTCTAGCATTGCAAACAATTATGCTGGCCTGTGAGATGTATAAATGGTACTGCATTCCTCTGATTATCATTGCATGTGCTTGCAAGTGATGATATTGCATTGCTGATTTAATTTATGGAACAGTCTTGGAAGTTCCTATCTGAAAAAACAACTTAGCTTGATGATTTTTTCTTTGCTTTCGAAGAGTCTGTTGGTGTCAGATCAGCAAAAGGAGGTGAAGATGTTCTGAGTTACCTTATTTCAAAATACAAGGCTATGAAAAGTTATGAGTTACAGTATTATATGTAATGTGTATTTGAGCTCTGCACCAGTGTTTGTGTGCAGCTTATATGCTGTTGCTATGCAAAGCATAGCAAGAATCTTGGCCATTACTCCACTAGTGCTATGGTTTGTAATTGATGTAATTGGTTGAAAAATATTGCAGGGAATGACTGAAGGAAATGTGGAATCTAATACATTGTCAGTAATTCCCTTCATATTGACTTACCTATGCTTTTGGCAGCTTCTGTTGATGCTATAATCTCTAAAAACTCCATATTTCTCTTTCACTCCTTCAGAACTCTTGGGCAATGAATGAAATTCGATAAATGCCATGTTTGGGTGTTGGTGAGGTGGGAAAGGTTAGCGTCTCCTAGCATCTCAAAATTCAATTGTGGTTCACTTCATATGGAACTTCAAAGAACAGTTGTCTACGACAACTCAGAATTCTCTAGCAATAGTCACAGAGTTTTGTGGTTTGGGGTATGATAGACTTATTTATGGTTTGCCTTGTCCTTAGGTTTTACTTTACTGGTGTGAGAGCCCGTTGAATCCTGCACAGTGTAAATGAAAAGAAGGTAGCATGTGTTTTCTCAGAATATCGAGGTAAAGATGTTGACAGAGAAATGTAAGGTAGAATGTATAATAATTGTTTGGACTTACTTTCCCCATCTCAGATCAGGATTCAAGGCCAGCAGATTTTTCTTTATTGTTTTATATGTCTGGGCGTCTTGAGTTCTTGATTTTCATTTAGTACGAACCTAAGAGATGAAAAATATTAAGAAATCTATTTTAGGGGTGATTATGATTGAGCAACTTTGAATTTACTTGGTAGTGTGCTTTGAAATGAATTTACTGTTATTTTAAAATATAACATTATGTTTTACAGTGAAGAGATTGCTTGCTGGATAATACTAATGGGCCTTGCTTTCATTCACTGTTGTGTGGGTAGCATGTTAAAGTGCTCCTTTAGGGACAGATTCTGTTAACTGCTGTAATGAAAGATACCGAGCCACTTGAACAGTAAGTTTAATTTTTTAAAAATGTGCATGTTAGAATGTGGCATATGATTAGGGAGAGGTGGCAATATTGCCTTCAACTCATTAAACTGAACCTGAGCTGAAGAATCTCTTGTATCCTTCTGCTTTTAAGTGTAAGTGGCTGAGATGCACTTTTTAAAAAGAGAAGGCAAATGCTGTGCAAGAAGTTCACTTTTTATCTAATAACCTTGAAAAAATATTAAAGAGATGCTAAAATTCTCGGCTTTTGAGTGATACAATTTGAAAAAGAATGGTCTTGCAAGTGAAAAAGCCTAACGGGTGTTTTTGTATGCTGTATGTTACAGTAGAACAAATCAATTCAGGCTCCTTAGATGCAGTCATTGCCTTGTGATTATATTTGTGTAAAGTCTTGGAGCCTTTGATCAAAGAAAGGCATTTGTGACTAGGTCTAATCCAAGCTCTTTAAGGTGTTTAACTTGCACAGGGGGGAAGAGGTTGATAACAGCTGGGATTTAAATTTAGTTTTGCTGAACTTTTGTTTTGAAAGGATTTCTATTATACACTGCTTCCTTTTCCATACAGAAGATGGATCATTGAGTAAACCTAAAGGGGAAAGAGGATATGGGAGGAAATGGGTGGGGACTTGGAATTAATCTTCTGAAGAAAAATGTTTGATCAGCGGGTAGGAGAGTATGAAATCCTCTGATGTTGACAGCAGGCAACTTTCTGACTGGTGTGTGATTGACAACTTTGATGCTCCAGTGGGGAGCGAGTGTCCAGCCGTGCTCAGGCATCCTCTGTCTGTGGGTGGTAGTGTTAATAATGTGGCAACTGGAAAGATTAATTGTGGACAAGCAGCAGGATTACGAGGAGGGCTTCACAGGTCTAAAAGGAACAGTGGTAGGAAGGCCTCTGATCTGTCAGCCCAAAAGGAAATTAGTTAGGGCAGGCTGGAGCAGGCTTAAAAAGGGAGGAGGGGGGCAGGGTGAGATGGAGTAATGGAAGAAGGGAAGCATTTAGGATATTAAGGCAAAATGAAGAGGATATTGAGAAAGGTCATAAGGGAATGGGACCAATGTTCTTGAAAGACCTTAATACACTACATCCTCTTACAGTACATGCAGAGTTCAGCCTGTTTTGCAGAGAGCTGCAAAGGGATTTTTGTGGTGGTTAGAGCTGCCCCATTAGGTAATACCTGTAACTTGTTTCTGAACGAGTGTGAGAATAAACTCAAATTAAGGATTTTCAAGGATATGTAAATTCAAAATACATAGCAGAGAGTTTACTTAAGCTGTTTCTGCAAGTTACTAACTGCTGTGGGTTTTGCTTCCCACCCTTTTTGGTAGAAGTAGGGATTTTGCCAATAAATTCTGTGTTACCATTAAAGAGGCCATTCATCATGCTTACTAATGTTATTAATCAAGATACACCACAGTACTCTTAAAATGAGATCATTTTGATAAATCATGTATGACATGAAAAGACTTTATTCCTTTTAAGTGCAATTTAGACTGTAATTTTTTTCCTCATTTATGATTCATGGGAGAAACATGGATAAAATTCCCTTCCACATTTACACCTTATCTTCAGTAATAATTCAAAACTGCTCTTAGATGAAAATTCAAGGGCTGATTCACCAAAGCTGAATGCCAGCTCATTATTTTCTGGCATTCAGTAGTCCAAAAATAATGTCCATACATTAGGTGCTTTTCACAATAGTTGGATTTGGCTGCACACCAGACATATCGATTACATTCAATTAAGGCTAAATGCATAAGAATTATCTGATGTTCATTTGCATTTTTGATCTCTGCTTTCAACCTTGCAATTTAACATTAAGTGAAAACCAAAAGGTAAAGTAAATTCAAGTGAGAAGTGATAATCTCTCTTACAATGGAATAATGGAATGCTTTGAATCTTAAGCTCTGCTACTTCTTTTAAATGAGAAAAATTCTCTTTCCTTTCTCATTAAAGGTTATTGAAATTGGAAGGCCAACCGAAATATAAGTTCACTGCTCTCCTTATTGTCCTAATAATGTAATAATTTGGCTACTGTGTTAGTAGCAGCACATATGAAAATAAGCTGCTAAAATATCTGGAATGAATATTTGCTTGGGTTAAAGTCATACTCTTGATTATAGCTGGAACACTTGTATTATTGATTAGATTTTAAAGTGTCATACATGGGTTTTTGTTTACTCCTGTGTTTAGAAATATAATAAAAATAAAATGTCTAGTAGAGAGATATAATTTGGATAGCAGAGTCATTTAAATTTTACTTTCTCAAACCATGATTCAAAGAGGATTGGCTTGTCTGAATTCCCCCTTTGCTTTCTTCAACAGCTGAAATATTTGAAGGAACTTGTGTAGTTGCCAAAAATAGCACACCATTTTTTATTTTTGAATCATTGGTCTCCACAAATTTGTTTTGATGCAGCAGATGTACAGTATGTCCTGATACTACGCTATGTTGCCTTACTAGTACCATCCAAGTACTGCATTTTTCATTCCTTGTAAAGTGGAATTCAGGGATTAAGCAATTAGCTTTTTTTTTTTTTTTGTTTAGTCTAATTAAATTCCTCCACTCTTGAGAGCTAGTTGTTGGTGTATGGCTGACAATTTTCTTCTAAATGGGTTATTTATTCTCTGTTCATTAAACTGACTGTAATTTCTGCTGGAGGTTTAGCAAAGACAACTGCTAACTCATGGCTAAGTCTGCTTGGCTGTGAAGCAAGGAAATTGGGAAATTCCATCAAATTCCATCAAGACCAGCCTCCTTTCCTGGTAGGGATGCTGTGCCACCTCTTGGTTTTCCAAGTGTGTTGAGGTGTGTGACAAACTTCAGCCAGCCCATTTGAACCTTCTGGCTAAGCTCCCAGCTGGGGAGGGGAGAGCCAGACTGGCTGTGCTCTGCCATATGGAGTGCTCCACTCAGGGCCTGCTTTTGCATATTTTCTAGTCTCTTTATCCTTTCTTTTGTGCTTCATCCCTTTTTTTTTTTTTTTATCCCCACTGGCTGTATGGTTCCAAAGTTCATAGAAAAGCAACTACAGTAATTTCATGACTATGAGGCTAAAATTTTAATCGAAACCCAGAGCTGCACCTTATAGGCTGGTGTGCCTTATATATGGACAAAGTTCAGAAATTTTCCAACCTGGAAGTGCGAGCTGAGCCGCTTGCTGCGAGAGCCGTGACAGCCGGCGCCAGGGGTGGGCAGGAGTGCCAGGGCCCGCGGCACAGGGAGGGCATCTGGGGCTGCGTTTAGAGGCTACGCTGATCCGTGACAAATGTTTGCAAATTGAGCACCTGCTAGGAAACCCTGCGATCATGAGATTCTGTTACTAATTTGTTACTTTGTTGCACGTGGATCCTCGCTGCAAAAAATAAAGTGTGCCTTATAGTCCGGTGCGCCTTATAGTTGTGAAATTACTGTACATTGCAAATAAAGTTCTTACCTCACCATCCCCTAGGATCTAACAGTTATTTTGCTGTATTGTTGCTCTCAAGTTTAGTTTGCATGTTTTGTTGGGGTTTTTTTTGGTTGGCTCTGTTTCTTCCTGCATCATCTTCTACAATGTTTGTAATTTTGATGAACAAGTCTGGTAGTCTTTTTACAGTCCATTTAGTATCAAATACAACAATTTGGACAAAACACGCAGGTTGATTTGAGGAAAGGTACCTCAGTTTAGCAAATGTTTGGTTATGTGCATTAACAGTGGGCTGTGAGTAGTCTAACTTTATTTGTCTTGTAAGTCTTAAACCATATACTGTGAAATACTGCAAAACTTGGATGACTTCAAGGTTTGCAAAACTACAAGCTTCTTCTGTAATAATACAGTTAGAATTTCTTTACTGAGTTATTTTGTGACCTGTTCCTGTAAAATTGAAGCTACCAACCAGTTTAAATAGCTCTCCTCAAAGCTATTTGTATGTATAGTTACTTTCCACTGCAAGAAGAACTTCTGATGTATATGTCACCAATACTTGAAGACATAACTGTCACATGTCAATGCTGTCACTGTCACAGTATTCCTGTGAATATTAAGAGTAATGCAATCTATACAAATCTGTTTGGAAAATAGCTTAGGGCCAAATGTCAGTGTGTGGTAGGGAAAACAAATAGTTGTCTTTCTGCTGGTGCACAGGCTTACTCAGAAACATGATTTGGAACTCGAGCCAGTGTTTGTGCAAAACAATCCTAACCCTGGATGATATTCCATAGAATTAAAGTTGCTCTAAGTGAATGCTTACCTCGAAGGTAATGAAAACTGTTCTGTATTTGACAGGGAATTATATACTGTATATAAAATAACAGAAAAACACCAATAAACAAACCCTTCTGTTCTTGTGTTTCCTAAAATTGGAAATAAAGCTAAATTGCCCCTTCACTCCAATATCCTTTTTAGAAGCTCTTGAATTTTGCTCACTCAGTGGTATATTGCTGAAATGGCAAAGTCTCTTCCAGTAATTTTAGGAAAAGCTATCATCAAGCTGTCAACAGTCTAAATTGAGATTAAAAGTACCAAAGAGAAACCTTCACTGTTACCAGAGTCCCAAATAAGTACACTTGAATAGGCAGATAACATCTAGAGTGTACAGTACGAGACCACTTATTCTTACAGTTTTTTGAGTGATTTACAGGGATGAAGTCTGATGTTAAATAGTGACATTTTTCTCCTTTTCTTACCCAGAACTACTCAGCCCAAAGGGAACATGTAGTTGTGGACAGATGCCTGTTCTCAGAATTAGTTTCAAATATCACATAGCTGGGTGTGAGGGGTTTCTACCTCTCCCTCTTAGATGTTATGTGCCCTTGGCTCATATTGGTCACCAGGGAGACTTCCAATAATTCATAGTCCAGAGCAGACTGAGCTGCAGGTTTGCAGTTCACCAAAATCAAGGTATTATTCATTCTGGCGGAAGGTGAG